>NC_069401.1:70926273-70951273 GCF_026875155.1 Cherax quadricarinatus | reverse complement strand
GACATTTTCCTGAGCTCAAGAACCAGCCTTGTTGCAAACCATTGTACTTTTTCTAATTTCTTGACGTGCTTGACCAGGTGTGGGTTCCAAACTGGTGCTGCATACTCTAGTATGAGCCTGACGTACACAGTGTACAGTGTCTTGAACGATTCCTTACTAAGGTATCGGAATGCTATTCTCAGGTTTACCAGGCGCTCATATGCTGCAGCAGTTATCTGGTTGATGTGTGCCTCCGGAGACGTGTACTCACCTAGTTGAGGTTGCAGGGGTCGAGTCCGAGCTCCTGGCTCCACCTCTTCACTGATCGCTACTAGGTCACTCTCCCTGAACCGTGAGCTTTATCATACCTCTGCTTAAAGCTATGTATGGATCCTGCCTCCACTTCATCGCTTCCCAAACTATTCCACTTACTGACTACTCTGTGGCTGAAGAAATACTTCCTAACATCCCTGTGATTCATCTGTGTCTTCAACTTCCAACTGTGTCCCCTTGTTACTATGTCCAATTTCTGGAACATCCTGTCTTTGTCCACCTTGTCAATTCCTCTCAGTATTTTGTATGTCGTTATCATGTCCCCCCTAACTCTCCTGTCCTCCAGTATCGTCAGGTTGATTTCCCTTAACCTCTCCTCGTAGGACATACCTCTTAGCTCTGGGACTAATCTTGTTGCAAACCTTTGCACTTTCTCTAGTTTCTTTACGTGCTTGGCTAGGTGTGGGTTCCAAACTGGTGCCGCATACTCCAATATGGGCCTAACGTACACGGTGTACAGGGTCCTGAACGATTCCTTATTAAGATGTCGGAATGCTGTTCTGAGGTTTGCTAGGCGCCCATATGCTGCAGCAGTTATTTGGTTGATGTGCGCTTCAGGAGATGTGCCTGGTGTTATACTCACCCCAAGATCTTTTTCCTTGAGTGAGGTTTGTAGTCTCTGGCCCCCTAGACTGTACTTCGTCTGCGGCCTTCTTTGCCCTTCCCCAATCTTCATAACTTTGCACTTGGTGGGATTGAACTCCAGGAGCCAATTGCTGGACCAGGTCTGCAGCCTGTCCAGATCCCTTTGTAGTTCTGCCTGGTCTTCGATCAAATGAATTCTCCTCATCAACTTCACGTCATCTGCAAACAGGGACACTTCGGAGTCCATTCCTTCCGTCATGTCGTTCACAAATACCAGAAACAGCACTGGTCCTAGGACTGACCCCTGTGGGACGCCGCTGGTCACAGGTGCCCACTCTGACATCTCGCCACGTACCATGACTCGCTGCTGTCTTCCTGACAAGTATTCCCTGATCCATTGTAGTGCCTTCCCTGTTATCCCTGCTTGGTCCTCCAGTTTTTGCACTAATCTCTTGTGTGGAACTGTGTCAAACGCCTTCTTGCAGTCCAAGAAAATGTAATCCACCCATCCCTCTTTCTCTCTTGTCTTACGCCTGTCACCATGTCATAGAACTCCAGTAGGTTTGCAACACAGGATTTCTCGTCCCTGAAACCATGTTGGCTGCTGTTGATGAGATCATTCCTTTCTAGGTGTTCCACCACTCTTCTCCTGTTAATCTTCTCCATGACTGTGCATACTATACATGTCAGTGACACTGGTCTGTAGTTTAGTGCTTCATGTCTGTCTCCTTTTTTAAAGATTGGGACTACATTTGCTGTCTTCCATGCCTCAGGCAATCGCCCTGTTTCGACAGATGTATTGAATATTGTTGTTAGGGGTACACATAGCGCCTCTGCTCCCTCTCTCAGGACCCATGGAGAGATGTTATCCGGCCCCATTGCCTTTGAGGTATCTAGCTCACTCAGAAGCCTCTTCACTTCTTCCTCGGTTGTGTGTGCTGTGTCCAGCACTTGGTGGTGTGCCCCACCTCTCAGTCTTTCTGGAGCCCATTCTGTCTCCTCTGTGAACACTTCTTTGAATCTCTTGTTGAGTTCCTCACATACTGACGGTCATTTCTTGCTGTCTCTCCTCCTTCCTTCCTTCCTTAGCCTGATTACCTGGTCCTTGACTGTTGTTTTCCTCCTGATGTGGCTGTATAACAGCTTCGGGTCAGATTTGGCTTTCGCTGCTATGTCGTTTTCATATTGTCGTTGGGCCTCCCTTCTTATCTGTGCATATTCATTTCTGGCTCTACGACTGCGTGTGTGTGTGTGTGTGTACTTAAGTATTTGTTGTTGCAGGGGTCGATTCACAGCTCCTGGCCCCGAACTGTGCTTGTGTGTTTGTGTGTGTGTGCCTGTGCGTACATGTTCAACTTTGTTAGCGGGAATTAAGCTACAGTTGGTCTACTCAGCTTCCAGTGATCAATCCCTCAGTGTGATGCATCTCTAGCCCAGTAGGTCTGTTGTACATACAGTTTAATTAAGCACCCAGAAATTGTATCTTTAATCGGTTGCCTAAATGATTTCCCCTTCAAGGTGTATTCTGGAACAGGGCCGCAGGAGCGGTGACCTCCGGAAATGACTTCAGGTAAACTCCATGTACGGGGGTCACCTCACAATCATTAAAAAAGAACGGATATAGCCTCATTCCACACAGGTGGCAGCAAAGCAAATAACAAAGAATTCCAGACCGACAGCACTAACGTCCCACATTATAAAAAGTATTTTAAAGGTTTCTAAGAAGAAAGTTCACCAATCACTGATTCCCGACAATTGTACATCCCAGGACAATGTGAGTTAGAGCAAGTCACTCCTGCCTTTCGCAATTACTAGACCACTATAACTTGGTCTTGGATACACTGGAGGATAAACAGAATGCAGATGTGGTAAACACAATCTTCACACTAATCAACAGAATACCAAGAGTAATGGTAAACAGAGTTGAGTCAGAGGCTGACATAATGAAAAGCTCTGTTCCTCAAGGTGCAGTCCTTCCCCATCCTTTTCCTCAGTCTTATACATGACGCAGAGACGCAAATCACAGCACCGTATTTAACACATATCGGTTACTCCGTTATGGAAAAAATATAACCTTGAGCGGAGTATAAAACAAATTCTAACCACACAACAGAGCGTAAAACTAATGTGAAGGATTAGGATTGATAACGTCAGTGGCTCTCACGTTGAAGGATCACAACCATGTATTATAACTGCTGGGTAAATGATAGAATGGATAATGAGAACCTTCAAAACAAAGGATGCCAAGCGAATGATGATCCTCTTTAAGCACTTGTTCTCTCTAGGCCGGATTATTGCTGTATGGTAACAGCCCCATTCAAGGCAGGTCCAACTGCAGATCTGGAGAATGTACAGAGAACGTATAAATCCCTTTACCTGTACTCGGAACGCAGGCGAGAAAGATTCATAATTTACATCTAGAAAATCCTAGAGGGACTGGTCCCAGATTTGATCACAGAAATCATTCCCTCGGCTCAGAAGACGATGCAACATACCCCAATTAAATGCATGAGTGTTATGTGTACACGGAGAGAATAATAAGTGTAAGGGGACCAAGACTATTCAGTAGTTTACCACTATACATAAGGGAGGATTAGCAATAAACCCCTAGTAGTCTTCAAGGAGGAGCCGGGCTGTGGTCCGTACATTGGACTATGTGTGGTCAGTAGTAACAGCCTGGTTGACCATGTCCTCATTCACCGGGAGGTCTGGTCATGGACTGGGCCGAGGGGGTGTTGACCCCCAGAACATTCTTCAGACTCCAGGTAGCCAAGTTTTCGTTTATACCCTCAATACAATTCATTCACTGGGTGTGAAAATTTCATCATTGGTGTACAGTAACCAAGTAAAGAGTCCTGCAACTTTGGCATTTATGGGGATCCCTGTGGTCACTTTTATATAGCTCAATCCTGGACCTGGTTTCCGTGCGATCATCTGAGAAAATATTTAATAATCGGTCTCTTAACCTTTCAGCAATTTCATCCAGTCTACTGTATATTGCTTTCCTCTTTCTTCAATTCTCCCTGGCACGTTCCCTCATTCCTAGATAAAGACCGCTTTTAATCTTGTGTTGAGTTAATCACATACCACTCTGTCATCCTGCTTCACTTCGTCCCCTCTCCTTTGTTAAAGTCTGATAACTTGCTGTAACCTACTTAGTTTTCTATTGGTTTTGGGCTTTGCAGGTGCCAATCAGGCAAATTTATTATTACTCTTATTGCTACTGCTACTACTAGTACTACTACTAGTACTACTAGTACTACTACTACTACTAATATTACAACTACTATTAATAATAATTATTATTTTTATTATGTAATACTAGTAATGCTAATAATAAAAATATAACTTCATTACAAGCATAAAGTTGTTAAGGAACGATCGATCTCAGCAGCTATAGTCGCCCAGCAGTAAGGACTACACATTCAGTCCTCTGCCAACAATATGCTCAGGAAACTGACTCGTAAAGTTTATTCTATTTGCTAAAAAAAAATATGAGAGGGAATGGTGTGATCTGATTTTACATTACTAATTCTTACATTGCACAGAAGAGCTTCCAGATGTGTAATTATGTATGCAATGAGAGAGCACGTTTAGAGTTAACTATGGCAATGGCGATTAGGTAATTCAAGGAGAGAAGTTGCTACCAAATACATAAAAAAACAAAAACAAAGGATAACTCATCCTCGAGCCCTGGCCTGGACAACATGTGATTTCCCTGAGCAACACATTTCGCCAGGACAATACGCCAGCATGTGGAACCCAGGGGAAAAATTAATGTACATTTCCCACAAGTCCTCTGCCTAAGGAGACCTCAGCCATACGTAATATTCATTAGCCTTGTATGTGTTACGGAAGTTTATAAATTTGTTTGTTTTTAATTTGTTTGGGAGACGGGACGGGGCACTGTTCCAGTTTGAGCAGTTGATTGTTCTGGTGTCGTTGATTAGTTTTCAACTGGTTGACTTTTGTTGGTCTTTGAGTTTGACTCCCCCCTTCTGTGTCCGCTTTCCGTTCCTCCACTATTGTCTTTTTGCAGAAACCTTACTGTTTCTCTTAAACACACTGTCAAAACTGATGGACCGAACACATCGATTCTAGGCTGAGGGACTGATTACCTCAAACTCATCTTGCACCTCTCTCTGCATTGGACTGAAGAAGCAACTGGGTGGCGAAACCTGTCAAGAATAAAGATACCCAACTGTTGTACAAGTGTTTCATTTATCCACTATCCTCCACTAAAAGAATGAATCTTACCTGCTTTATCTCACTTTCTCTTCTCTTGTTATCTTTCAGTTTAAATGCTCTGAAGTTTTCTCTTTACTTTCCCTTGGTCTTGATGTCTTTTACAACACTATCATCCATTTCTTATCCTCCGAGAAGAAGGGAGAGTTAAACCCGAGCATAATGGAATGTAACCATGAAAAACTAAGTAGATTCTCCCAAGTTCCCCCCCCCCCGGTAAATAAAACCCTCCACTACTATATCAGTGACCCCCGCCAGGCATTCCACTAAGGGTTCAGAAGTTACGAGAGCTTCAAAGACTGTTGTAACGAAACCTTTGAAGCTGCCGTAGCTACTGAACCCTTAGTGGAATGCTTGGCGATACTCTCATTGCTTTCCCGAAGTCTCGCAGCTCATGCTGACATTTCATCATTTGGTGTAAGAAACCCATTCTGTTTGATGAAAATGAATAGAAAACATAATTACCTTTTGTTCCCACTATGCAGCTGTTGTACGCGGTTTTAATAAGTTCTGTAAACGTATTTCATAATTCGACGACGGAAGAGAGTGAAATTCAAGCGTGTGTAAAATAGGGTGAAATTTGTATTCCCTTAAACTCAAGTTAAATGAATTATAGTTTACTTTTCAGAATGTTGTCAGTATTTAGTGACTGATACATCTTACAGCCGCAGGATAATAGGCGTTAAATTTACATAATATACGAGCAAATTTGTCGACGTAGTAATATAGTTAAAAAAAAAATCGTCGTCGGAATTCTTGCCATAACTGGAGAAAGACTTGTCTGATCGACTTCAAATTATAAGTTATGTGGTATTCTCTAAGAAAAATGATATTCCAGAAGTTTAGTCCGAGTAAGTACAAATTTGAAATTTGCTGAAATGCATAAAAAAAACTCTGAATCGTTGAAATCAGATCAATTATTGAAGAATGCTTTCGCCGATCATCTTCAAACATTCATCGTTGGTGGACCTTATTAAAAGAAAAGTTGGCACTGATTCTGTGCTATGTAAATTTCAATTTGCCAGCTTTTAAAGGAATTTTAGAAAATTGGATTTTCTTACGAAATGAAAGTAAACAATTTGAATGAGAATAGGCCGACCTATTTTCAGGATGCTGGTTACTCTGAGATAACAAGAGAATGCCTCTTCAGTTTAGCTTCAAATCTGGGATCTCTTTAATAGCAGGCTTGAATTAGCTTTGGCTTATGTATGTCCAAATTCTGCATTTATATGAATAGGGACATTAACTTCCACATAACTTGTGAAGACCTCTTCGGATTGGCTTCATATCTTCACTGCTGATATTTAGCTGCATTACAAACTTGTGCCGCACTCTGCACTATTCCAATCGCCTACAATAAATCACAGTGTACTGAGGATATGAAATATAGTGATACATTTCTCAGATAGTGCAGCGACCAAAATATGTATAACAAGACTAACGTATTGTAGATGAATGGTTCACAGAACCGACACATTGATAAATTAGACACGTGTCTAATTTATCAAGACTAACGTAGGAGAGCCAGAAACAAGTGAAGAATGAGGTTCCAGGGTGAAGACACAAGATATACAGCGAAAAGAAAATGAAAGATAGTTACTGAAAGAATGTAGTAAATAGTGAATATAATACAAAATATGGGTAGAAGAGTTTTATTATTAGACTTTTCGTCCTTTATCAAGTCACTGATAATGAAATAAATGGGATGAAGCCTCGTATAATCTGCTACACGAATTTTTATTCCATAAAATAGTCAGGCTGAAGACATCGAAGTGTATAAGTGGATGATGGACATAAACAAAGGAGATAATATAGTACTGAGGGTGTCGAACCAGGTAAGAACCAGAAATAATGGATTTAAGTTGGATAAATTTAGATTTAGAAAGGACATAGGTAAGTACTGGTTTTATAACAGAGTTGTAGATGTGTGGAACAGTCTTCCCAGTAAGGTGATCGAGGCTAGGACCTTGGGTAGCTTTAAAAAGAGATTGGACAAATATATGAGTGGGAGGGGCTGGGTTTGATGTCATTGGGTACGGGTAAATTTTTGGGTAGCTTTGGGTAGAGGTCGTTTTGATAAGGACCTGCCTTGTATGGGCCAGTAGGCCTTCTGCAGTGTTCATCCATTATGTTCTTATGTTGTTATATAACTGATGATTTTCATCACGGGTGGAGTGGAGGGGATGGATCTTTGGAGGAGCTGAAGGAAATTATGGGGGGCTGAAGTCCTCCCAAGGCTCCCTCCGCACTGCCGCTGGGACCACTGTAAATCTTGATATGTATTCACTTGAAGATTTGCTGCCTTCCACGGAAACCACTCAGAGATTCTGGTGTGTTATCAACAAAGAATGTTACTGTGGTATGATTTGTCATTCTCTACGAAGGATACGAGAATGAGAAACAAGTGGGGTTAGGTTAGGTGAGGTTTGACAGGAAACAGGACAAGCGTTTACTTTTGGTCCTCCGACCGAGGCCTTCCGTTGGAACAGATTTTTTCACTGTGGCAGCCTCCGACTACACTAGTTTTACTATGACACTCTGGGTTGTATTCGTGAAGAAGTTAAATATTCATCCGTCTACTTTTCCAGTTATTGATTTTGTGCGTTGTTATACCATGGTCGCATTTGACAAATGCTTTTTCAAAATCAATGTACACTATATTACCATTTTGCTTGCCTTCCAGCGCATCCATGACCATGCCGTAATGGTCTAGCAATTGTGAAAAGCAGGAGTGACCTGCTCTAAATCCATGCTGCCCTGTATTGTGCAAGTGGTTGGTAATCTTCCTTCTTAGAACAACAAAGATCTGGGCCGGGAGAGTACCGGTGAACCAAGAACAATAACAATAGTGTGTTAACGTGACCCCCCCCCTCTTTTTCAAAGAACAACAAGCTAGTAAACACACACACAAACACAAGTGTACACAGTAAATATTATATAGTATATATTAGTGTATTTTAATAAGGAATTGATTGTGAAAATTTTTTGTAATCTTCAAAAGAGTAGAGTAGCCTAGTGTGCGCATGCACACGCGCGCACACACACCCACACACACATACACACCCACACACCCACCCACACACATATACACACACACACACACACATACACACACATACACATACACATACACACACAACATCACATACACACACATACACATCGGGGCCAGGAGCTCGGACTCGACCCCTGCAGCCTCAACTAGGTGAGTACATACAAACACATACACATACACACACATACACTCACATATACATACACATACACACACACACACACACACACACACACATACACACACACACACACACAACCCTAACAAAACACATTAGCTCATAAATCCCCCCACCACACACACATTTTTACGATAAGCTGAAGCAGTAGAACATCCCAACAGGATAAAAACAAAATGGGCTCTCAAAAGGAAGGACGTAAAGGCAAGGGAACCGATGATGGCTGGTCGGAAAAGGAAGAATGGGTAGAACGGCTCAAGAACAAAATGGAACAACAATGGGAGAAAAGATTAAACAAGCTTTGCAATAACATGTTAGATCAAATATCTGCAGAGAGCAAGAAGTGGGAATCACGAGCTGTAGTAGCTGAGGCAAAGATACAGAGATTGGAGGAAGAAATGGATGTGCTGAAGCAGGATCTAAAGATGAGGTCCGAAAGGAGCAAGATGACTGAAATGGGAATATCAGCAGGCAGCGAGGGGACTGAAGGAGGGGATCGATCTAAGCAGTCTTTTGCAGCAGTAATATCAGGCCATCATGGTGTCTGGGAGATGATTAGGGAAACAGCAAAGGAGATGCTTAAATCAGATCCAGAGATACAGAGGGAAAAGAAATGGGAAGAGGAGAGGGAGAGGTCAATAATTATTCATGGGCTTCAGGAGGCTGAAGGGCAGACCTATGATGAAAGAAAGCATTGGGAGAAAACAGAGATTAAGAACATCATTGCAATAACAGGAGAGAGGGACATGTCTCAGGTAGAAAATTTTCACAGACTTGGGGGGTATTCAAGGGAAAAAAATCGACCAATCAGATTGACATTCAAGACAGATGTGGTACGGAACAGGATACACAACAGAAACCACTGTTAAAGGACTCCAGATTATCAAAAAGTGTTCCTCAATCGAGACAGAACACGAAAGGGAACAACTGAAAGTGATATCAAGATAGAACCAATGGAAGGAAAGAGAGACAGGACAGGCAATGACAGACAGGAAAACTCAGCCTTTGGGGGAACATCAAACACAAATGCTTACAGAAACCTCTCAACCTGTCACCACATATCAACCAAACACAGTAAACAGAAACGAACCTCACTCCATAGCCACCACCCCTCTAAGCACTAATTCCACAATCACAGCAGCCTCTCATAATATTGTGCCCTGCCTCCCACCCTCCCAGCCTGCACCTTCCTCTTCTATCTCCCAAAATACAGTAATGGAAAGGAAGCTAAAGGTATGGTACACCAATGCAGATGGAATAACAAATAAGAGTGAAGAGTGGCAAGAATGCATCAGTGATGCATCACCTGACATCATAGCACTAACAGAGACAAAACTTACAGGGATGGTAACAGATGCAATTTTTCCACCTGGATATCAGATTATGAGGAAAGACAGAGAGAACAGAGGAGAGGGAGGAGTAGCATTGCTCATAAAAAAGCCAGTGCAGTTTTGAGGAGATGGGAGGAATGGAAAGAAGGGAAACAGACGACTTCATTGTAGGAACACTTCAGACTGGTGGTCCAAAGGTGATGATAGCAGTGATGTATAACCCACCACCTAACAGCAGGAGAACAAGAGAAGAGTATGATGTGCACAATAGAGCAATGGTGGATACACTAGCTGAAGTGGCCAGGAGGGCTCATATGGGTAGGACAAAATTGCTTATAATGGGGGATTTCAATCATAAAGAGATTGACTGGGAAAACCTAGAGCCACATGGGGGACCAGAAACATGGAAAGCTAAGATGTTGGAGACTGTATTGGAGAACTTTATGCATCAACATGTTCGGGATACAACCAGAGAGAGAGGAGAGGATGTTGCAGCAAGGCTGGATCTCATATTCACCTTGAATAGTTTAGTTCAGACATAAGGGATATCACCCACGAAAGACCCCTTGGCGCTAGTGATCATGATGTCCTGAGCTTTGAATATCTTGTTAAGTTAACAGTGGAGAATACAGCAGCACGAGAACAAAGAGAGAAACCAAACTTCAAAAAAGGGGACTACATAGGAATGAGAAGTTTCCTGCATGAAGTGCAGTGGGAAAGAGAACTAGATGGAAAGACAGTAAATGAAATGATGGAAATAGTAACCACCAAGTGCAGGGAGGCAGAGGAAAGGTTCATACCAAAGGGCAACAGAAAAAATGTTAAGACCAGAGTGAGCCCATGGTTTAATTGGAGGTGCAAAGAGGCCAAAGCCAAGTGTGCGAGAGCATGGAAAATGTATAGAAGGCAAAGGACTCAAGAAAACAAGGAGATGAGCAGAAGAACCAGAAACAAATATGCAAGGATAAGGAGAGAGGCCCAGAGGCAATACGAGAACGACATAGCATCAAAAGCCAAATCTGAACCAAAATTGTTATACAGTCACATTAGGAGAAAAACAACAGTCAAGGACCAGGTAATCAGGCTGAGGAAAGAAGGAGGGGAGCTCACGAAGAGTGACCAAGAAGTATGTGATGAACTAAACAAAAGATTTAGAGAAGTATTCACAATAGAGTCAGGAATGCTTCCAGCAAACTGTGGAGGTAGGGTGCACCAGCAGGCGCTGGATACAATACACATAACCAAGGTAGAGGTGAAAAAACTGCTAGACGAACTCGATACCTCAAAGGCGGTGGGCCCAGATAACATATCTCCATGGATACTGAGAGAGGGAGCAGAGGAACTGTGTGTGCCATTAGCAGCAATCTTCAGTAAATGTCGAAACAGGGCAGTTGCCTGAGGCGTGGAAGACAGCACATGTAGTTCCAATTTTTAAGAAAGGGGGCAGACAGGCAGCATTAAACTGCAGACCAGTGTCACTGACTTGTATAGTATGTAAAGTCATGGAAAAGATTATCAGGAGAAAAGTAGTGGAACACATTGAAAAGATTGGGCTCATACATGACAGTCATCATGGCTTCAGAGATGGGAAATCCTGTGTCACAAATTTACTTGAGTTCTACGATAAGGTAACAGAAGTAAGACAGGAGAGAGAGGGATGGGTAGATTGCATCTTTTTAGATTGCAAGAAGGCTTTTGACACAGTACCACACAAGAGACTGGTGCAAAAATTAGAGGAACAGGCAGGAATAAAGGGGAAAGTACTGCAATGGATCAGGGAATACCTGACAGGAAGGAAACAACGTGTTGGTACGTGCTGAAGTGTCGGAGTGGGCGAATGTGTCGAGTGGGGTTCCACAAGGTTCAGTCCTAGGCCCGGTGCTGTTTCTTGTATACGTGAATGACATGGTGAAATGAATAGATTCAGAAGTGTCACTGTTCGCTGATGATGTGAAGCTGATAAGGAGAATACAAGTGGGAGAGGATCAGTTAAGATTAAAAGGGGATCTGGACAAACTACAAGTATGGTCCGACAAATGGCTCCTGGAGTTTAACCCCAGTAAGTGTAAGGTCATGAAGATTGGGGAAGGACACAGAAGACCGCAGACGGAGTACAGGTTAGGATACCAACAGCTGCAAACGTCAGTTAAAGAAAATGATCTTGGGGTAAGCATTATAACGAACATGTCCCCTGAGGCACACATCAATCAAATAACTGCTGCAGCATATGGGAGATTGGCAAACCTGAGATTGGCGTTTAGACATCTGAGTAAGGAGTCATTCACGACATTGTACACAGTGTACGTAAGGCCTATACTGGAATATGCAGCGCCGGTATGGAACCCTCACTTAGTCAAACACGTCAAGAAATTGGAGAAAGTGCAAAAATTTGCAACACGATTAGTCCCGGAACTGAGGGGTATGTCTTATGAGGAGAGGTTAAGGGAACTCAACCTGATGACACTAGAGATAGGAGGGAAGAGGGGACATGATAACAACGTATAAGATCCTAAGAGGCATTGACAACGTGGACAAGGATCAAATGTTTCAGAGATGGAGACAGAAACACGGGACACAAATTGGAAACTGAAAACCCAGATGAGTCATAGGGATGTTAGGAAGTATTTCTTTAGTCTTAGAGTTATCAGGAACTGGAATAATCTGGAGAGTGAAGTAGTGGAAGCAAGTTCCATAAATAGCTTTAAGAAGAGGTATGACAAATATCATGGAGCAGAGAGAGAGTGAATTAGTATCGACCAGTGAAGAGGCGGGGCTAGGAGCTATGACTCGACCCCTGCAACCACATATAGGTGAGTACATATAGGTGAGTACACACACACTCTTTCAACTTTGCATCTTCTCCTCTGCCGTAGATGTGTCTGAAGTTTAGTTCAAGCTCTTTAGCGCAGCCTCAATGACCCTTTAATTAGTCGAGAAGCTTCAAGCTCCACTGACTAATCAAAGGGGGAAGCAGCAGACACAAGAAGGCAACCAATATCTCTAACGTACGCACTCTTCATGAAGACGAAATAATGCAGAAGAAAAATAGTGGAACACCTGAATAGTAGGTAGAGACTTCACCAGGAAAGAAAGAAAAACAAAACAAAAAAAAAAAGCATCACGGGTTCAAAGACGTTAAATCCTGACAGAGAGGGGATGGACATTTTTATTGACAGTGTCGACAGGCTATCAGTATTGTGCCCAACCAGAGACTGACACGCAAAGTAGTTATAGAAAATAAAATGAGAATGTCGCCATAATGTGAGACTAATAAATTGTGTACCAAGCAATGGCACCAAAACTGCTAACCTTGCAATTGTAAGTCCATAACTACACAAAATTAACAAGAGCCATTCTGAAACTAAACTGGTATAGTCGAGGAGTTGCATTTATAAAAATCACACAGTGAAAAGCAAGCTTATATGTTGGACGACGTTTCGCCCAGAATTAATATTTACTCAAGCTTCATATTCAGCGGTACACAGTTTAAAATAATGTTACACTGCATATATGTGTATACACCCGTGTGTCGCCAGTCATTATCCATGAACTTGTAGATCGATAACTGAAAGAATAACAGGAGGTATGCTTCAGACACAGTATATACGTATATATATATATATATATATATATATATATATATATATATATATATATATATAATATATATATATATATATGTCGTGCCGAATAGGCAGAACTTGCGATCTTGGCTTAAATAGCAACGCTCATCTTGCCATATACGACAAGCGAAAATTTGAGTATGCAATAATTTCGCCAAAATCATTCTGAACCTAACGAAAAAAATATATTTCACTGTGTTTGTTTAGTATTAAATTATTGTAAACAAATATAAAATATATTTAGTTGGGTTAGGCTAAAATAAATTGTTCTTGTTATAATAAGGTTAGGTAAGTTTTCTAAGATTCTTTTGGTGCAAAATTATAAATTTTTACATTAACATTAATGAAAAAAATATATCTTTAAACGTACAAGAGAAAATTTTAGAAAGGACTTAATTTTAAATGAGTTCTTGCTAACTGACCAGTTTTACATATTCGGCACGACATATATATATATATATATATATATATATATATATATATATATATATATATATATAATATATATATATATAATATAAACATGTTTGTAGATGAATGGTTCATAGAACCGACATGTTGATAAATCAGACACATGTGCAACTCTTGGGTATCTTTATTGAGGAAACGTTTCGCCACACAGTGGCTTCATCAGTCCATACAAAGGAGAATCTTGAAGAACAGGAGTAGAATGAGGTAATCAGTCCCTCAACCTTGAGTCGATGTGGTCAGTCCATCAATCTTGAATAGAATACGGCATACGTGCGGAGAAGGAGCTTATAAACCGTTGGTAGGAGAGGTGCAGCAGTCACAGGCGGTGTCACATTTGTTCAATGTGGAAGTAGGTCGTGCCCAAGAATTAGGCAAGCGAAGAATTCCCAAGTATTAAGATCCCAAGAAGTTGCAGTGTCTGACAGGTTTGTAGATGAATGGTTCATAGAACCGACATGTTGATAAATTAGACACATGTGCAACTCTTGGGTATCTTTATTGAGGAAACGTTTCGCCACACAGTGGCTTCATCAGTCCATACAAAGGAGAACGGTTTATAAGCTCCTTCTCCGCACGTATGCCGTATTCTATTCAAGATTGATGGACTGACCACATCGACTCAAGGTTGAGGGACTGGTTACCTCATTCTACTCCTGTTCTTCAAGATTCTCCTTTGTATGGACTGATGAAGCCACTGTGTGGCGAAACGTTTCCTCAATAAAGATACCCAAGAGTTGCACATGTGTCTAATTTATCATCATATATAACATGTACATGTGTGGCATGCAAATAGTAGTTACACTTTATTCAGCATATGTACACACTCCCATATAGGCTGCCTCCCAACCAGCGAACCAGTGCTAAGGGTTGATCGATCTTTAGGGGCCCCATTGTTAAATCAGTACCTCGGTTCACTAACCAATCACAGACGAGCCTGCCAAGTGCTGAGACGATGCAGTGTCACTCGTGGTCAGCATTTGGCGGACTCACCTCTAGCTGGTTGAAGCTCGGTTCTCTCTTTCAGGCTGCTGTCTTTGCCTCTATCACCGTGTGGTACACTTACACTCCATTCTTGTACATAGTGTACATATTTGTATATAAACATTTGAAGGAAAATATAAGTTAAATACTGCTGCTGTGTTTATTTTCGTTCCAAACCCCTTACGACTACTTGGAACCAACATATGTCCAGATTCAAAGCTCTCTTTGAGAAATTTCAGAGTTTCCAATTACCTGTTAATTTATGCAAGTCATCCATTGGCCAGTCTACTGTTAGCTTCATGGGCCATGAAGTAGGTAGTGATAAAGTGGCCCCTATATATGCTAAAATTCTTGCCATTAAAAATTATCCAGTACCTCATGATAGAAAATCCCTCCATTGTTTCTTAGGTATGATAGGTCTTTATAGACAATTCTGTAAGAATTTTGCAGATGTTGTAGCCCCTCTAACCTCGCTTACCAGTAAAAAAACAAAATCTGAGTGGACCCCAGAGTGCCAAGACTTGTTCACTAAAGCGAGACGTCTACTTTGTACTGCACCGATTCTCCTGTCTCCTGATTTTTCAAAACTGTTTACATTACAGGTTGATGCCTGTGAGTCAGGGGTAGGAGCAGTACGTCTACAATAAGCTGCTGAAGAGTCCTTGCAGCCTGTGGCTTACTTCTCTGCCAAGTATCAGCCTCACCATAGGACCTACTCCACAACTGAAAAAGAAGCACTCGCACTGATACTTGCATTAGAACATTTCGAGGTCTATGTGGGGGGCAGTCATCTCAAGTGTTCACAATCTACAGTGACCACAACCCTCTGGTGTACCTTAACTCCATTAAGAACCACAATACATGCCTCATGAGATGGAGTCTCAGGCTGCAACCATATAATTTATTTATATTACATATTGCTGGCAAGGATAGTAAGCTGGCTGAGTTTCTTCCTCGTACATAAATTAAAATTAGGATGTGTTAGAAACTATATGGGTAGCTTAGCTCTTCCCCCCCCCATTTTTTATATATAAAATATTTTGGTGGTGGTGGTGGGGTTTTTTTTAGTGAGGGGATATTTTGCTACCATCCACAGGTGTCTTGAACCTACGTTAGCCCTACTGGCCACTGTCTCGCTCTAGGTTTAGAGTTTAACTTTATGTCTCGAGAAAAGTTTAGCTCTATCTAATGAGTTGGATGGTTGAGAGGAAAGGCGATTCGATTATTGTTCAGTGCCGTGGTGGCACGCTACCCAAGGAGGTGGAAGCCTAGTCCTGGCCATTAGAGCCCTTTTGGGGTGAGGGTATGGCATGCAAAGAGTACATTAGACTTTATTTGGCATATGTACACACTCCCATATAAATGCTGCCTCCCAACCAGCGAACCGGTGCTAAGGGTTTAACGATCTGTAGGGGCCCCATTGTTAAATCAGTACCTCGGTTCACTAACCAATCACAGACGAGCCTGCAAAGTGCTGAGACGATGCGGTGTCACCGTGGTCAGCATTTGGCAGACTCGCCTCTAGCTGGTTGAAGCTCGGTTCTCTCTCTCAGGCTGCTGTCTTTGCCTCTATCACCGTGTGATACACTTACACTCCATTCTTGTACATAGTGTACATATTTGTATATAAACATTTGGTGAAGGAAAATATAAGTTAAATAGTGCTGCTGTGTTTATTTTCGCTCCAAATCTATTATGACCAGGTCAACAGGTCATTAACATTACTTGTATTCGTGATAATATATATACAAACACTGATCTCTGGCTGAAGGAGACTCGAACCTACGAACCTTGGAACATGGTACGCAGTGCTTTACCAATCTACCCACAATGGACCAATACCTTGGAGTTCAGCTTGCGCTAGACTTTGATCCAAGGACCTTGTGGCTTAGCGCTTCTTTTTGATTATAATAATTTGATCCAAGGCAGCCAGCTTTCAGAGAGAAGGCTTACAGCCTTTCATCTCATCCCCTGCATGCATCAGCCTTACTAGAGATTTTAACAATGCAAGGAATTCGCAAGAGCAGGCGAAAGAGCTGGCTGCCTTGGATCAAAGTCTAGCGCAAGCTGGACTCCAAGGTATTGGTCCAGTGTGGGTAGATTGGTAAAGCACTGCGTATCTTGTTCCAAGGTTCGTAGGTTCGAGTCTCCTTCAGCCAGAGATCAGTGTTTGTGTATATTTCGCCTGCTCTTGCGAATTCCTTGCATATATATATATATATATATATATATATATATATATATATAATATATATATATATATATATATTATGTCGTGCTGAATAGGCAAAACTTGTGATTTTGGCTTAAATAGGAACGCTCTTCTTGCCAAATAAGGCAAGCGAAAATTTGTGTGTGCAATAATTTCACAAAAATTATTCTGAACCTAACGAAAAAAAAATATTTCATTGTGTTTGTTTATTAAATTATTGTAAACTTATCTAGAATATATTTAGTTTCATTAGGCTAAATTAAACTGCTCTTGTTATAAAGTTAGGTAAGTTTTCTAAAGTGCTTATGGTACAAAGTTATTAATTTTACAGTAACATAAATGAAAAAAACAAAATCTTTAAACGTATAAGAGAAAATTTTAGAAATGATTTAATTTTAAACGAGTTCTTGCTAACGAGTTATTGCATATATATATATATATATATATATATATAATATATATATATATATATATATATATATATATATATATATATATATGCAATAAGATCACAGTAAACAGGTGATTTTAAAATATGCAAAACAACCACTATGAAAGAGTAGTGAAATTCCAAGCGCTTTCGTGACTACTCACATTGTCAAGGAACTATGAAAGTAATACATCAAAGGAAGGCAATTAAAGGGCTTAGACTACACCTCACAGTCAGCCCCTCCAACAAAGGAACACCTGACGCGCGACAATACCGGACTCATAAGAAAAGAGGAACACTGCAGTAGGTTCGCTGGTCCAACTAGACAGGTCCTCACGACATCCCACTAACAAAATATTCTACCCAAGAAATAAGGTTTATTATTTGTCCAATGTATTATTAAACTCTAACCAAATTTTATTAATTATAAATGAGTCTAATTTACATAAACCTAAGGAAATATTCATATTATTTTCAAAACTGCTTTTTATGAAACAAGGTTCAATTATATTCCTGTCGACCATGGACTTGCTTGATACAACTTTCTCAACTTTTTGAAAATCAATTGGATGGTTAAAATCTCTGACATGAATAAATAGAGCATTGGAATCTTGTCCAGTTCTAATGCTATATTTATGTTGTTTTAATCTAAGTTCGAGATTTTTACTAGTTTGACCGTAATAAACTTTATCGCAAATTTTACAAGGAATCTTATAGACACATCCATCAGCATTTTGGGGGGAATTCTTTATCAAAAGTTTTTTTACTGTATCAAGATTTTCAAATACAACTTTAATATTAAAAGTCTTAAGAAGAGAAGGCATACATATAATAATTTTTTTTTTATTAACACACTGGCCGATTCCCACCAAGGCAGGGTGGCCCGAAAAAGAAAAACTTTCACCATCATTCACTCCATCACTGTCTTGCCAGAAGGGTGCTTTACACTACAGTTTTTAAACTGCAAGAGAAGGCATACATATACATTATATATATATATATATATATATATATATATATATTATTTATATATATATATTATATAATATATATAATAATGTTTAATTTCTACTCTAGAGATCAAAGGATTAAAGTATTTTTGAACAGATGATATGGAGCTTTAATGATGGTAGTCAACAGCCTTAGAGCTCCATAAACGAAGATTTCAGTACAATAACACGAAAAACTAATGGTCATATTAAATAAGTACAAGATTTGGCAAGAGTAACTCTGGCTGTCCAAGAAGAGGAAAGGTAAGACTGCTTGCAATTCTAATACATGTAAGCGACCTCCTAAGAGTTAAAAAAACTCTTATGTATCAACAAATTAAGAGTGGATGAGAAGGCCTCATGGATACTACAGGACGAACTGGACAAACTATGTAAACGAACATAACCCTAATTTTAAAAGAAGTGGACTGGTAAATCAATGGAAGGCTTCGGTCAGATGACCAAAAGCTCCAGCTCCAGGTCATCATATAACTAAGACTCGCGTCAGCAAACACTTATCACATTTGCTGATAAACCTTACCTAACCTAACTTAACCTGACCTGACTTGACCTGACCTGACCTAACTCACCTAGGGAGAGAGAGGAAAAACCGAGCCTGAAAAACTTCCTCAATTTGTCATTGCAAATTTTCGATAATACATCCTGATGCCAGACGCGTAGCGAACGTTTTATTTTCCTGTATTGGCTTATTTATGGCTGAGTATACTTATTCATGGGTGATTAACTGAACGTAACACAATAACCAAATTTTCTTTAAAAACGACAGCGTTCAGGAAGTGACGCTGGGTAATGCGAAGGAAGACGAACAGTGTAACTTGAGAATAAAACACACCTGGAATAAAACACACCTGGAATAAAACACACCTGGAATAAAACACACCTGGAATCAGACAACACATCTGACATGTGTTCCCAGAGATCCGTCAACAAGAGTAACGTCGGCGGCACATGCGACCCTGACACGTTATAGAAATGTCTCAAAGAACAGAAACAAAGAATCTTTCACCATCTATGTCAGGTCAATCCTCGAGTGCGCAGCACCAGCGTGGAACCCGAGTCAAGAAAATGATCTCGTACAAGAAAAAAAAAAAAGAAATCCAGACTGACAAGCTGAGCATAGATACATGATAATGATTTCACGTATTCTCTCAGCAACACTCAGTATGTGTATAAATAGTTTAGACAACCATCAAGCTGATAAATGAGACGCTTCTCCAATAATTGGGAATCTTCAGTCTGGAAACGTTTCGCCACACAAAGGCTTCTGAAGAAACCACTGCCGGGCGATACGTTTCCAGAATAAAGATTCCCAAATGTTGCACTAATGTCTCACTTATCAACACTAGGTATACCTAGGTATACCTAATTCTTTCCTCATAGAACACCATAGAATAATTTTCAGGGCTTCATTTTGTTTATTTTTTTTTTGTCTTTCTATTATTATATTGTCTTGCAGGATGAAAACTGGTATATGATAATCTACCAACGGTATAATGTAAGCTAGGTATATAATTACTGAAATTCTAACATTTGTACCACATGCGGGATTATACCTAACAGTTCTGAGAGCTTTATCTCTATAGAGTTGGTTAATTTTATTCACATATATTAGTGTACATGACACAGTAATACCTAGATATTTACACGACACATAACCAATAGGTCTGCCATTAACCTTTAATTTTCAAGGTCCACTTATACAGTTACCAGTGATCTCTTTCTGTAGAAATTATAAAGGCAAGATTATCATAGGCTGTGATAGCATTATAGCATCCACAAGAATATAATCAGCATAATTGTCATATTGATATTTATGAATGGCATTAATACAATAAACAGTACAGGACTTAATACATCGCCTTGGGGAGAGCCAAGTTGCATTTCTTTAGTTTCATTTTTGTATACCTCGGAGAAAGCAGCTGAATTTCTCTTAGTGAGATAGTCAAGTATCCACTGTAAACGTAGTCCACCCGTGTCTATTTTAGCTAATTCATACAAAATAACTCTCTATTTGCAACATGGAAAGTATTTTAATAGTATCGAGATGAGTCGGTATTTGTGCCTTGCGTCACCATGTATAATTAAAACTGTTGCCACAATATTTCATACACCTTTGTCATGTGTTAATCCATTAACATTGGGTGACATCCATTATTTGATCCTGTATAGTAATCTGTTGAGTACTATTCTTTGCTGTGCTTAACACAGCTGGTCAGTGAGGTGGGGCGAAACGCATTGTGTTGTCAGTACAAAAATACATATTAATGGTTAAGGAACTAGAAATAAATAATAATGGTTAAGGGGCTAGCAAGGCATAGCACTCAGCCATTTGTATCTCATCCCTCCCCCAATCCACCTAACAATCAATCACTCCATCTATCCATCACTCGATCTATTCACCAGTCACTCCATCTATCCACCAGTCACTCCATCTATCCGCCAATCACTCCATCTATCCGCCAATTATTGCATCTAACCGTCAGTCACTCCATCTATCCGCCAATCACTCCATCTAACCGTCAATCACTCCTTCTATCCGCCAGTCACTCCATCTAACCGTCAGTCACTCCATCTATCCACGAATCACTCCATCTATCCGTCAATTATTCCATCTATCCACCACTGACTACAACTATTCACTGCCACAACTTCATCTGCACCTCCCTCCTTGTATTTTTCAAAACACCGATCACGTCATTGAATAGAACGGCTTCCCTGCACGAGACGAGAGCAAATAATTCTTCACAAAAATCCATACGAATACATTCTCAACTTATATTTGCCAAGGGAATTTTATGCTATATAAATTTCCGTAGGAGATTTATTGAAGAGAAAACGGGTTGCGTGAGGCAGACTCCTAACTTTGGAAGAGAATGGGAATACGTTTCGTCTAGGATTGGCGTAAGAGGATGGTATTTGGAACGTACCGGGAGCTGTAGCTCGGTTGAAAACGTTGTTTATAGCTGAAACACTTTTGTTATATAGTGTTGATGCTCAAATTTGTTTCAAAGTCGAGAGAAGTTAATGATTTCACGTTTAGTGTGCAGAGATTTTGAGGGCAAGGAAAAGAGAGGAAGAAGAACAAAGGAAGGAGGAAGAGAAGAAAAGGAGGAGAAAAGAAGAAAACAGAATGTAAGGAGGGCGTACAAGGAATTTTTATATAACAGCTTAAACACAATTAAAGACTAAACAAAAACTACGGAAAATGGAAGAGTTACAGATTTTTCCAAGACAGGTAAGACTAATAAAGAAAAGCTGAAGGCTCTCTACTCGCCCGCTACCACTAGCTGAAAATGTTTCAAGGGAAAGTTAAACAAGCATTATTCTACCGTGGAAATTTGATACGAAAACTGGAATACAAGACACAGTCATGTTACTGATACTAACTCTTTTCTCTAACAACAACAACAACAACAGAACAACAACAACAGCAACAGCAACAGCAATTAAATGCATCAGTTGGGTATATTGATTGTCGAAACGTTTCGTCTTCACAGTAGGATTCTTCAGTCCTAATGTGTAGGCGAAACGTGTCGACAGTAAACTCGCCCAGCTGTTCCACATGTGGCTTATCCACTTATATTATCCACTTATATTATCCACTTATATTACCCACTTATATTATCCACTTATATTACCCACTTATATTACCCACTTATATTATCCACTTATATCTGTCATAGAAAACAAAAGGCAGAATTTCCGCATGGACAGAAGTTCTGTTTAACTGAAATCGATAAATCCTGCGCGTGTCCCATAGCTCGGTTGGTATTGCACACACACTGAGGTCCGTGGTTCGATCCCCAGTACGGGTAGAAACAATAGGCCTTGTTTCCATAAGAACACGTACTTTTCCTGTTCACCTAGTAGTAAGTAGGTACCTGGGTGCTAGCCGACTGGCGTGGGTGGCATCCTTGAGACAAAACCTAATTTAGCAGAAATGCTCTGCATAACTAGGGACTTTCTATACAGTGTCATCTAGGTCTCCGTACCTTGTATCGTGTACCTGAAGAAATTAAGATAATTATTTTTAATAATAACAATAAGCGCTTAGCCGTTTCTTCAGCGGTGATTATCGTGTTCGTCTTTACATAGATCATTTACTCTGTTGAGGAAGAAACAGATCCTCGTATACCATTGATTTCCCATAATGTTTAAAATATCCTTTAATAATGGTTTGTAGCGCGCTACTACTTTTGTTCTTTTGACGTATATGTATCTGTTGTATATCTATCAACAGTTTATGGATTATCGCCGCTCACGATGTGTATTGAATGTAAGTAGAAGTTTGTAAGATTTACCTGCCATCTTCCATGAGACAGAAAGTTTTAAGTCCGGCAGTCCTGCCAGAAGGACCTGTTTGAGAGGATGATTCAAGGAGGATACTTGTATATCCTGACAGATCTCAGGATGTGGATACGGGACATGTTTAAAGGAGAGAATCAATCAGGGAAAGGGTAATTATTATATTGTATTACTATTACTATTACTACAATTACAATTATCATTATTACAATATTACATTCTTATACAGCGCCTGGGATATGGAAAATTATATAGTTTAATACAAAGAAGGGGAGTGCAGCTCCAATTCCCTGAATGTAGAGCCCCTCACTAGCGCCGAGGCATCCTTCTCGAAGGCTGAGAGTCAGTAAGAACACAGTGTGACACAAGTCAGCAAGAGGGAGGAAGACAGTGGTGGTGCTGAGTGCCAAGTGTGACTGATGACGTATTAAAAAGTCAGTCAATTTAGAAATTCTTTTGACCACTGGTTTGTAGTTAACTTTATAAACACTCCCATTCTTGGATTTATAGGTCAATTATCCAATTACGACAGCTTTTCTTTTTTAACTGGTGACTCTTCATCACTAACTGGTGACTCTTCATCACTAACTGGTGACTCATCACTAACTGGTGACTCATCACTAACTGGTGACTCATCACTAACTGGTGACTCTTCATCACTAACTGGTGACTCATCACTAACTGGTGACTCTTCATCACTAACTGGTGACTCATCACTAACTGGTGACTCTTCATCACTAACTGGTGACTCTTCATCACTAACTGGTGACTCTTCATCACTAACTGGTGACTCTTCACCACTAAGTGTACCAGAAGGGTCGGACACACACTGATACACAGTCACCTACCAACACAATGTTGACATTAAAATAAAACGAAACCTGATATAACTAAAAATAAATTAGAAAAACATATTTTAAAGAAAATTTAATTGAAAGAACTCTTTAATATAAATGAAAGTGGAATAAAACAGTTTATTTCAGAGAGCATTATGAGACAAAATTAATGAAGAATGATTTAATGACGATGAGGGAGAGAGATGAGAAATGAAAGAAAGGACATGCAGTCAATACAGAAGGAAACCAGATAAAAGCAGGCCAGAAATGAATGCACAAATGAGAGAACAAAAAAAAAAAAACGCGAAAAGAGACAAGGGATTTGAGGAAAGACCCAAATCCTTTAAATTTACTAATATTTAGTTAACTTTTGCACAAAGAATAAAGGACAAAGATAAATTCCCTCAGGTTGAGGCGTCGTCACACTAAACACAAAGTTTCGAAGTTTGTTGACAACACAAAACATTTTTAAATGTAAATGACAGCTAAGATATGGAGATATTGAAATAACTAGAGAAAGTAACACCAGAAACCTTCACGATACTGATAACAATAACAACAACAAAGCAATGGGGCTAGTCAGGATATCACCATGGGGGGGGCTTAAGATATCACCATGGGGGGCTTAAGATATCACCATGGGGGGCTTAAGATATCACCATGGGGGGCTTAAGATATCACCATGGGGGGGCTTAAGATATCACATGGGGGCTTAAGATATCACCATGGGGGGGCTTAAGATATCACATGGGGGGCTTAAGATATCACCATGGGGGGCTTAAGATATCACCATGAGGGGGGCTTAAGATATCACCATGGGGGGGCTTAAGATATCACATGGGGGGCTTAAGATATCACCATGGGGGGGCTTAAGATATCACTACAGTTTTTTTTTTCATAGTATTCAAAGTATGAGCTGAAGAATTATGCTGCCTACTTGGGAAAGCTTCAGGATTTCATTACAAGAGGAAGATACACACAAAAAAAAAAACAGTAGCTGGGAAACCCCTTTAAACTATTGGCCAATTTCGTTGACAAGTTTTATTGTAAAAATATTGGAAAAATATTAAATGAAAGTGGATGAAACATTTGGAGAACAAAGGCTGACTAACTAGTAAACAATTTGGCTTCCGGTCAACAAATTCAGGTATATCAAATATATTAAACAACGATAGAAAAAAACGGTTATTTTTTTAAGAAATAAATGAAAAGGGTTATTGTATTTATTAATATTTTAAAAAAGGTTTTGGTGGATTTCCACAAGACAGATTAATTTTGAAACAGCATAATACAGGAGGAATAAAAGGCAAGTTCGTCCATTGTTATAATGGTCGACAGACTTCCTGTTTGAGAAGAAAATACTAACAATTAAACGAGGAAAATAAGTCCTGGTGAAGGATGGGGGCAGGTGTTACCAGTGGGGTGC
>NC_069401.1:70893773-70918773 GCF_026875155.1 Cherax quadricarinatus | reverse complement strand
AAAAAAAACACTCCACGGGAAGGAATAAAACACATCAAGGATGAAATGGGTCACAGTGGGAGGTGGAAGGGAGAGATCCTGTTTGTCTTGGGCTCGAAGCAAAAGGGGGAAATTTATGATGAAAGAAAGCAGAGGAGAAAAAAGCATTGAAACATCATAAGGGTTTATGGGCGAGGGGACATGACCCAGGTGGCAAATTTTTTGAGTTTGGGGGTTTTCACAAAAAAAAGGAATGGGCCCTCTAAAAGAAATTTTTAAAGGCAAATCAACCCAAACCCATGATCCTGCGGAAAAAGCACGGTGGGGCAAGAGGATTCCGGAGTGTGTACCCGACCGGACAGAACCAGGACAAAGGAAGAAAATAAAAAAGGAGATTTCAAAAACGAAAGGAGAAAGGGGAGGAAATAAAAAAGGAAGCAGAAAAACCCCGGATAAAATGGAAGGGACAAGCGCACCCCCCGAAAAAACCTGCAGAAGGACCCCCAGCCACGAACCCCCCAAGGCAACTGAACAACCCAAAACCCAAACCCATCACACCCGACCCTCTGTTTCCCCCCCCCGCACCACAGTTACAGTTTAGAACAAAGTTAAGGGTTTGGACACAAATGCAAGGATTAACGAAAAAAAAAAAATGAGAAGGGCAAAAAGAATCAATGAGAAGTCCCCAGCACATACATTACAAAACAAAACTATGGAACAATAACAATGCAATCTTCCCACCAGGATACAATCATGAGGAAAATAGAAGGGGCAGGGGGGGGGGGTTTTGGGGTTGTCTGCCGTAAAAAACAGAGGGGAAATTCGAGAAAAGGGGAAGGGAATAGATGAGACGGGAGAAAAGACTAAACGTACACTTCTCGGGAACCCCAAAGTGGTCATTCAGGATGTATAATCCCCCAGAACCAGGGGGCCCAAAAAGGGGGAAAATATGAAGAGGAAACAGAGCAAGGTTGGAACATTTCTGGGTGGCAAGAAGAGCTACTCCAGCAGAGCAAAGTTCCCGGGTTTTGGGGGGATTTAAAAACCACAGGGAATTAAACGGGGAAAACCCTGGACCACATGGGGGGCCCGAAACTAGAGCCAGGAGTTGGACGTGGTGCGAAAACCTCATGCACCAACATTTAAGGACACTACCAAGTGAGGGGGGAGGATGAACCACAAGATTGGGCCTTGTGTTCCCCGGGGCAGTCGACATTGGGACATCAAGTATGAGAGCCCCCTGGGAGCAGCGACCACGTGGTTCTTGCTTGAATAATAGAAGAGCTGAAAGTGGAGAATAACGGGTAGAAGGGAAAAAAACCTGACTATAAAAGAGGGGGATACAAGGGTGAAGAATTCCTGGGGGGAGGTCCAGTGGGGCAGAGAACTGGCAGGAAAGCAAGTAAATGAAATGATGGAATATGACAACAAAATGCAAGGGCGTGGAAAGGTCATTCCCAAGGCAACAGTAACAAGGGAAGACCAGAACAAGCCCCGGGTTCACCCGACGGTGTAAGAGGCAAAAAAAAGTGAAAATAGAGAAGGAAAAAAGTACAGGGGCAGAGAACCACGAAAATAGGGAGATCGTCGCAACCGGAATGGGGCCACAGGTAAGGGGGGGGCCCCAGCGACATATGAAAATGACATAGCATCAAAAACAGACTGACCCAAAACTGTTTATAGCCAATCAGGGGGAAGAAACATCAAAGACCAGGTCATCAGTTTAAGGAAGAAGGTGGAAAAATCACAAAAAAATGTCAGGGGGGATGTGAGGACTGAACAAGATTTAAGGAAGTTTTTACATAGAACGGGGAAGGGCTGGGGGAAAAGAACAAAAGGGGAACAAAAGGGGGAAAAACCAACAAGTTTGGATGACATACAAAAATGGGGAGGGGGTGAAGAACTTTAAGTGACCTTACACCTCAAAGGCAGGGGCCCGGAAAAAACACTCCCCATGGGTCCTTGGAAGGACAGAGTTTGGTGTGTGCCTCTAACCCCCAATTTTCAAAAACCCCCTTGAAACTGGGCAAAACCGGGAAAAGGGGGAAAAAGCTAATGAGTCCCAAATTTAAAAAGGGAAAAGAAACGAGGGCACTAACTACAGACCTGTGTCTCTGACATTACGTGTGCAAAGTCAGGAGAAGATTATCGGGAAGAGTGGTCAAAACCCCGGGAAAAGAACAAGTTTTAAAATGAAAACCCCAGCAGGGTTCAGGGAAAGGCAAATTTTTGTACACAAACCTCCGGAGTTTTATGAAAGGAAAACAAAAAAGAACGAAGAGGGGTTGGGTATTGCTTTCCAAAAGAGATTAGTGCAGAAGCTGGAGGATCAGCACACGTAAAAAGGAAGGGGCACTGCAATGGAAAAGGGGGAAAACCTGACAGGGAGGCAGCAAAGAGTCATGTTCGTGAAAGGTATCACGTGGGCGCCTGTTACGAGCGGGGGGCCTACAGGGGGCATTCTAGGGCCATGCTATTTTTTTAAAAAGTGAACACAGAGGGAAGGGAAATACCTGAAGTGCCTGTTGCGATGACGTGAAGTTGATGAAAGAATTTAAACGGCGAGGATGAGGCAGGTGCAAAAGGGGAACCCGGGGAGGTGGACATGTGTCCAAAACTGGGGTTTTCGAAATTCAATCCGCCAAATGCAAAGCATGAAGATTGGGGGGGGGCAAAGAAGACCCCAGACAATTAGGCTGGTGGCAAAGGCTACAACCTCACCAGGGGGAAAAAACCTTGGGGGGGACCAAACACCGGACACACACCCAGGCACACATCAACCCAAAAACCGCTGCAGCATACGGGCGCCGGCAAACCTGAGAAAAGCGTTTCCCTAACCTTAAAAGGAATCGTTCAAGACACTGTACACTGTGTTTTAGGCCCCTACTGGGGGATGCCACCAGTCTGGAACCCCCACCTGGTCAAGCAGTCAAGAAATTAGAGAAATACAAAGGTTTGCAACAAGCCCACCCAGATCAAGGGGAAAGTCGTACGAGGAAAGGTTTAAAGGGGAAAACGGACTGACGACACTGGAGGGCAAAGGGCAGGGGGGAATATAAAACATACAAATACGGGGGAAAAGACAAAGGTGGCAGAGATAGGATGTTCCAGAGAGGGGGCACAGGGAAAGGGGTCAAACTGGAACTGAAAACCAACGATCCAGGGTTTTGGAAATATTTTTTTCAGTAAAGTTGTAGCAAGTGGGAAATTGCCCAGCAAAGTGAAGTAGTGGAGGCAGGGGCCATCAAGTTTTTAAGAAGAGGGGTTTACAAAACCGAAGCAAGAGAGAGAGGGTCCGTAGGATCAGTGAAGAGGCGGGGCCAGGGGCTGAGTCTCGACCCCTGCAACCCAATTAGGTGATACAACAACACACCCCATACACACACACACACACAACAACAACACCACCACAAACACACAACACAACACACACACACACACCAAAACCCTACACACAACACCACCCCCACAACCACACACACATACAACACACACACAACACATACACACATACCACAATACACACACACACACACCAAACCCCACAACACCAAAAAACAAAACACACAAAACAAAAACACACACACAACACATCACCACACACACAACCACATACACACACCATACCACCAAACACCACACAACACAACACACACACACACACACACCCCCCAAAACACGTAAAACGCAAATAAGAACGGTCTCCTTCAGAAGGAAACATCAGTCAACCTGTGTGGGGGGAATTGTTTTTTGTCAAAAATTGTAGAGCCGCAGCGTGCGGTTACCCGAGTTAAGCCGAGCGTGCGGTTACCCGATTTTAAGGCCCCACGTGCCGGTTTTCCCTATTTTTAAGCCGCAGCGTGCGGTTACCCTGATTGTTAGAGCCGCAGCGTGCGGTTACCCTGATTGTTAGAGCCGCAGCGTGCGGTTACCCTGATTGTTAGAGCCGCAGCGTGCGTACCCCATTTTAGGCCCGCAGGTGCGGGTTTCCCCGATTGTTAAACCCCAGCGTGCGGTTACCCTGATTGTTAGAGCCGCAGCGTGCGGTTACCCTGATTGTTAGAGCCGCAGCGTGCGGTTACCCTGATTGTTAGAGCCGCAGCGTGCGGTTACCTGATTGTTTGAGCCCACGTGCGGGTTCCCTGATTTTTAAACCCCAGCGTGCGGTTACCCTGATTGTTAGGCCGCAGCGTGCGGTTTTCCCTGTTTTTAAGCCCCAGCGTGCGGTTACCCTGATTGTTAGGCCGCACGTGCGGTTACCCCATTGTTAGAGCCCAGCGTGCGGGTTACCCTATTGTTAGAGCCGCACGGCGGTTCCCTGATTTTTAAGCCGCACGTGCGGTTACCCTGTTGTTTGAGCCGCAGCGTGCGGTTACCCTGATTGTTAGAGCCGCAGCGTGCGGTTACCCTGATTGTTAGAGCCGCAGCGTGCGGTTACCCTGATTGTTAGAGCCGCAGCGTGCGGTTACCCTGATTGTTAGAGCCGCAGCGTGCGGTTAACCCTGATTTTTAAGCCCCCAGCGGGGTTACCCCCGATTGTTAGAGGCAGCGTGCGGGTTACCCTGATGTTAAGCCGCACGTGCGGTTTTCCCCATTGTTAGAGCCGCACGTGCGGTTACCCCCATTTTTAGAGCCCCAGCTGCGGTTTCCCTGATTGTTAAAGGGCCCCAGCGTGCTTACCCCGATTGTTAAGCCGCAGCGTGCAGTTACCCCCTTTTTTTAAGCCGCAGCGTGCAGTTTCCCTGACTTAAGACATGTCACAAAGGTGGAAGTTACCCGTTGCCAGGGAAGGGTGACTTTCGTCACACTCCCCACACAGGGGGGATGCACGACGTTTTGACTTTTTAACCTGATACATACCATCAAAACCACATCACCATAGGTGATATCTGACACGTAGGCGAAATCTGGGTATCTTTTCTAGTAAAGGACCCCGATGTTGCCAAGTGTCTGTAAAAAACCCAGATGTTGCACAAGTGTCTGAAAGAAAACCCGATGTTGCCAAGTTCTGTAAAGATACCCCGGGTTGCACAAAAACTGTAAAGATCCTAAGTTGACAAGTGTCTGTAAAGAACCCAGTGTTGCACAATTTTCGTAAAATACCCAATGTTGCACAAGTATCGTAAAGATACCCAAAGTTGCACAAGTTCGTAAAGAACCCCGGGTTGCACAAGTATCTTTAAGATACCCAGTGTTGCCCCCAAATATCTGTAAAGATACCAGGGGTTGCACAAGTTCTTTAAAATACCCAAGTTGCACAAGTAAATTTTAAAGATACCCAGAAAAGTTTCACAAATGTCGTAAAATACCCAGGGGTTGCACAAGTAACTTTAAAGATACCCAGATGTTGCGCAAGTATCTGTAAAGATACCCAGGTGTTGCACAAGTATCTTTAAAGATACCCAGATGTTGCACAAGTGTCTGTAAAGTTACCCAGATGTTGCACAAGTGTCTAAATCATCATCCGTAATAAACACTACTACCACTTCCACTTCTTGCACTACTATTGCCTCGCTTCTCTCCCCTTTCTATCACTACTACCCTTACTTACTACTCCCCCTACTTACTACTCCCCTTACTTACTACTCCCCCTACTTACTACTCCCCTTACTTACACTCCCCCCTACTTTCTATCCCCTTACTTACTACTCCCCCTACTTACTACTTTTCCCCCTAACCCAACTAAAATCCCCCTTTCATATCCCCCCACTTAAATACCCCCCTTTCTTTCTACTTTACTTATATCCCCTACTTACTTCCCCCCTTTTTACTACCCCCCTACTTACTACTCCCCCCACTACTACTCCCCTCCTTTTCTTACTTTCTACCCCTACTTTTACTTCCCCACCTATTACACACTCCCCTACTTACTACCCCCTACTTTCACTCCCCCTTTTCTTTTTACTTTTTCCCCCCCTTTTTACTTCCCCCACTTACTACTCCCCTACTTACAACTCCCAACTTACTACTCCCTGCTTACTACTACCCTGCTTACTACTCCCCCTACTTACCACTCCCCCTCATTACTGCTCCCCTTCTTACTACTCCCCTACTTACTACTCCCCCTACTTACTACTCCCCTACTTACTACTCCCCCTACTTGCTACTCCCCTACTTGCTACTCCCCCTACTTACTACTCCCCTACTTACTACTCCCCCTACTTACTACTCCCCTTCTTACTACTACCCCTACTTACTACACCCCTACTTACTACTCCCCCTATTTACTACTCCCCTATTTACTACTCCCCTACTTACTACACCACCTACTTACTACTCCCCCTACTTACTACTCCCCTACTTACTACTCCCCCTACTTGCTACTCCCCCTACTTGCTACTCCCCCTACTTACTACTCCCCTACTTACTACTCCCCTACTCACTACTCTTACTACTCCCCTACTTACTACTCCCCTACTTACTACTCCCCTACTTACTACTCCCCCTACTTACTACTCCCCCTACTTACTACTCCCCTACTTACTACTCCCCCTACTTACTACTCCTACTTACTACTCCTACTTACTACTACCACTACTACTACTTCCACTACCAGCATTACGTTTATTCCTACTTCCTGTCTTTGTCCCGTCCCTGCCGCCTCTCCTATATATATTGGTTCCTTCACCTTCGTGTGCTATTGTGACTTGTAAATGGTTTAAGTCGGTCCGAAATTTGGTCATAAACGTCTGTGTCTTGTGTGCAGGTTATTTGTGTACCACTGATATACACCACTACTTATGCTAAATAACCCACTTGGGTTTGGCGCATCTTGAAATTATAACTTGGTAGTATAGTGACTTTGTAACTTAGTTAAGAAAAAAATGTCGATTTCAGAGTATTATTTCCGTGGTGTGATGGGAAACAGTAGTATTTAGAGTAGTATTAACATTGTAATGTAAAACATCTAATATCAAGTTCCTGCTACAGTATTTAACTAAAAATTCGATTTTTGTATTTAATAAGACAGCAAATTATGTATAGTTTTCTAACGCTGCGCAATTTACACTCAGACTTATCAACTTTCTCTCCAATACTTACTGAATTATTGACTTTCTATTAAAATTCACTGAATTTATTTTTTGAAACTTTCTGAACTCCTTTTAAATCTCACTGTATTTCTTTTAAAGTTAACTGAATTCTTTTCCAAACTCGATTCTTCTCGGAACTTGCTGAATTCCTTTTAAAACTTCGATTAATTCTTTTTTCGGAACTCACTGAATTCCTTTTAAAACTCACTGGAATCCTTTCGAAACTCAGTAAACTCCATTTAAAATTCACTGAATTCCTTTTCCAATGAATTCCTTCTAAAACTCACTGAATTTTCTCTCAAGCCCACAATTTTTTTTCCTCAAACCCACTTGAGCCGGAAGGAAAAGCCGTCTTAATTAAATACCTGCTTAAGTTGACACAAGTAAAGTCTTTCATAACGATATTACTCAACTGGGCTGTTTACATTTGGGTCATTAGCGGTAATTTAACCACCTAACGACTGTTTCCGCCCTAAATGATTGCGGAAACAGTCGCTATTACTTGCGAACTTATGAACACAGGAGGCCTGGCAGTGCAGGACACCTCACAGAAAAGCAGGGGAGTGATGAGTACACTGAGAGAAAATTCAGTAAGTGTCTGGGGACCACGATTCTTCAACACTTTCCCTTCGTGAATAAGTGAGATTACCAACAAACCTGTACCTGTCTTCAAGAGGGACCTCGATTGAGTCCTCAAAAATGGTTCCTGATTAACCGGGGTGTGGCTCATGCGTTGGACTGCGGGGTGCGATTACTAACAGCTGGATAGATCAGGCCAGGAACCACGAGGCCTGGTCTAGGACCGGGCGGCGGGGATGGTGGTCTCCGGAAGCTACTGCAGGTAAACTCCAGGTAAATATCCAGCTGCATCATTATTAAAAGTGCTCCAATCATCACACTTATTATTATTAGTAGTAGAAGTAGTAGTAGTAGTAGTAGTAGTAGTAGTAGTAACGTAATTTTAAAATAATAACAAATTATTAACGTATAAAAGAAGAGAAACACTAAATCCTCAGGGCTGTAGTGTCTGAGAAATGATTGACGATCAGGTTTGCTTCAATAATGTGGATGGTGGCTCCAAATGCTTGGATGAAGATCTCTTCACCAGCACCCACCGCTGAAGAGTATATTATTAACATTCTCCTCCGCAGAAACTACATTTCAACAACACAAACTCACCAAGGTCTAGCATCCATTGCGCAAAATTAAAATCAGCCAGCATTTGCATTAATGATCTTGGCCTAAAATACATGCAGAGAGGATTAGTGCGAGTTTCTTACTATCGTGAGAGACATGGGAGAGTAAAAAACCAGATAAAGAAAGAAGTGGAATGTAGCAGGGAGGAGGAGGAGACCGAACATGAATGAAAAATAATAGAAACAACAAAAAAAAGATATAATGCAGTAAGAGGAAGGAGAAGAAAACAAAAGTGTAGAACAAAGATGAACTTAGAGAGGAAGGGGAGGAGAACTAAGAGGAGTGCAGGAAGAGAGATAATGCAACAAGGGGGAAGGAGGAAACGTGGTTACCTGGGCAGCAGTGGTTGTCTAGCTGGCCAGCCGTCACTTACCTGCAGAACAAAACAAAATGAATTATTAATGTGTGTAAAACAGACTTAAGTTTATGTTGTATGTATGTACTCGCCATATTATTTATGCACAAGTTGAGCTCCAGCTCCACTTCTACTTCTACACATAACCGGAGTGTTTAAAGTATAACTGAAACTTTCAAAATAGGTTTCGATCCGCCCTGGACCATTATCATCTGCGAAGGAGCAAAACGTAGTGTGTATAGTTTCTCCCGCAAACTGAGTGTCATTTTGTGAATCATTCCATCGAAGTTATTATGACACTAACTCTACCGAAAACTGAGTTACTCCATGATCTCCGGCACCTTTGTTGCAGACCTGTGGTAATGGCTCTAGGACAGCCTTCTCTGGTGCATTCCTAACTGTTAATCTTGGAGGACTGTTGGCTCACATACCCATCACAGTCTGGCTGGCCACTAACAATGTCACAAATATCATCCAATAAGTGTGATAGGGAAAATAACTTGCATGTTATATATATATATATATATATATATATATATATATATATATATATATATATATATATATATATATATATATATATATATATATATAATATATTATATATATATATATATATATATATATATATATATAATATATATTAAATACCTCCTAAATCAAGTCACTATATACATTATTTACAGTGTGCAAAAATTCCAACACAAGCCAAATAAATGAAAGACAATGAACACATATATCATAGAGAATCAGATCCCAATGGAGTAAGTGCCAGGTGACTGTCTCAAGAGAGTCTGGGTGGCTGGGAGGATTACCTCAGGCGACGAGGTAATCACTCTCAAACTGATGCTCAGCTTTTCTTCTTACCCATGAATATACCATACTAACTCTCTTGCTCACTTCTCTGTTTTCTGCTGTATTTTGCTTTTTATATTTTTTTCCATTCTCATAGATATTTAGGTTAAGCGTTTCTTCATCCCTGGGTGAACATAGGTGGCCCCAGATTACTCAGCATCTTACCAGAAGATATATGACACACTCCTGGGACAAATGTAAGTCTTGTAGAGCAAACTGGATAAGTATGTTCATCAGGTGCCAGATCAACCAGGCAGTGAGGGATATGTGGGTCAGAGGGCCACCAGTAGCAAAAGCATGGTTGACCAGGCAAGCCTGGCTCAAGGTCGGGCTCTGGCAGTAGAGAAACTCTCGGAACTCGTCAAAGGTACATCAAAGGTATCCATTGCTGCTTCTACTGGGTATGAATTTCTCCTCTGCCTCCCGGCACTCTTCATGCATAAATTCCATTGCTTCAATTGGTTTTTATGCCATTTTTAAATTGCTTGTGAATTTATTAACTCTTATTTATAATATTTTTGTATATTTTCTTTTCCAGAGTTATTGATTTTCTCCAAGATTTTAGTTTATAACTTGAGAATGTCTCACCCGATCAGCTTCAGATTTTCACTGCTGGTGAACTATAAGGAATGTTAGTCGAATTTTTTGCATGTGCAAGTGTACCTTCCAGTCAGTGGTATATAGACAACTGCCGACTTTGTATTACGAGCGATAACTTTAAAAAGGCTTTAGGAAAGGTAGGGGGTGTGTGGACCAGGTGTTTACAGTGAAGCATGTAATTGAGCAGTATTTAGATAAGGATAAAGAGGTTTTTGTGGCATTTATGGAGTTGGAAAAGGCGTATGACAGGGTGGCTAGGGGGGCAATGTTGCAGGTGTATGGTGTAGGAGGTAGGTTACTGAAAGCAGTGAAGAGTTTTTACGAGGATAGTGAGGCTCAAGTTAGAGTATGTAGGAAAGAGGGAGATTATTTCCCAGTAAAAGTAGGCCTTAGACAAGGATGTGTGATGTCACCGTGGTTGTTTAATATATTTATAGATGGGGTTGTAAGAGAAGTAAATGCGAGGGTCTTGGCAAGAGGTGTGGAGTTAAAAGATAAAGAATCACACATAAAGTGGGAGTTGTCACAGTTGCTCTTTGCTGATGACACTGTGCTCTTGGGAGATTCTGAAGAGAAGTTGCAGAGGTTGGTGGATGAATTTGGTAGGGTATGCAAAAGAAGAAAATTAAAAGTGAATACAGGAAAGAGTAAGGTTATGAGGATAACAAAAAGATTATGTGATGAAAGATTGGATATCAGATGGGAGGGAGAGAGTATAGAGGAGGTGAATGTATTCAGATATTTGGGAGTGGACGTGTCAGCGGATGGGTCTATGAAGGATGAGGTGAAACATAGAATTGATGAGGGGAAAAGGGTGAGCGGTGCACGTAGGAGTCTGTGGAGACAAAGAACTTTGTCCTTGGAGGCAAAGAGGGGAATGTATGAGGGTATAGTTTTACCAACGCTCTTAAATGGGTGTGAAGCATGGGTGATGAATGTTGCAGCGAGGAGAAGGCTGGAGGCAGTGGAGATGTCATGTCTGAGGGCAATGTGTGGTGTGAATATAATGCAGAGAATTCGTAGTTTGGAAGTTAGGAGGAGGTGCGGGATTACCAAAACTGTTGTCCAGAGGGCTGAGGAAGGGTTGTTGAGGTGGTTCGGACATGTAGAGAGAATGGAGCGAAACAGAATGACTTTAAGAGTGTATCAGTCTGTAGTGGAAGGAAGGCGGGGTAGGGGTCGGCCTAGGAAAGGTTGGAGGGAGGGGGTAAAGGAGGTTTTGTGTGCGAGGGGCTTGGACTTCCAGCAGGCATGCGTGAGCGTGTTTGATAGGAGTGAATGGAGACAAATGGTTTTTAATACTTGACGTGCTGTTGGAGTGTGAGCAAAGTAACATTTATGAAGGGATTCAGGGAAACCGGCAGGCCGGACTTGAGTCCTGGAGATGGGAAGTACAGTGCCTGCACTCTGAAGGAGGGGTGTTAATGTTGCAGTTTAAAAACTGTAGTGTAAAGCACCCTTCTGGCAAGACAGTGATGGAGTGAATGATTACCTGGAGAGAGTTTCGGGGGTCAACGCCCCCGCGGCCCGGTCTGTGACCAGGCCTCCTATGGTGAAAGTTTTTCTTTTTCGGGCCATCCTGCCTTGGTGGGCCACCCTGCCTTGGTGGGCCACCCTGCCTTGGTGGGCCACCCTGCCTTGGTGGGCCACCCTGCCTTGGTGGGCCACCCTGCCTTGGTGGGCCACCCTGCCTTGGTGGGCCACCCTGCCTTGGTGAGCCACCCTGCCTTGGTGGGCCATCCTGCCTTGGTGGGCCACCCTGCCTTGGTGGGCCACCCTGCCTTGGTGGGCCACCCTGCCTTGGTGGGCCACCCTGCCTTGGTGGGCCACCCTGCCTTGGTGGGCCACCCTGCCTTGGTGGGCCACCCTGCCTTGGTGGGCCACCCTGCCTTGGTGGGCCACCCTGCCTTGGTGGGCCACCCTGCCTTGGTGGGCCACCCTGCCTTGGTGGGCCACCCTGCCTTGGTGGGCCACCCTGCCTTGGTGAGCCACCCTGCCTTGGTGGGCCATCCTGCCTTGGTGAGCCACCCTGCCTTGGTGGGCCATCCTGCCTTGGTGGGCCACCCTGCCTTGGTGGGAATCGGCCAGTGTGATAATAAAAAAAATAAAAAAAACTTTAAAAAGCCTCTCGTGATTGTCTCCAAACTTTCATCACTGGTATATTCTCCCTCGAAGAAGGATGTAATTATCATAGGAATGTGTAGGTACAAATTTGTCAATTTTATATTTAAAATGGTATTTGTTTTTCCATAGAATAGCCATATATATATATATTGCTTCAACACTTAATGTTTAATGTATCTAGTGGAACTGATGATACGTTTTTTATGTTTGTGTAAGTAAAGTTTTGTCAGTTTACTGAAATATATACATTGTTAGTAAATATATACATTGTTTGTTAGTAAATATATACATTGTTAGTAAATATATACATTGTTAGTAAATATATACATTGTTAGTAAATATATACATTGTTAGTAAATGTAGACATTGTTAGTAAATATATACATTGTTAGTAAATATATACATTGTTTGTTAGTAAATATATACATTGTTAGTAAATATAGACATTGTTAGTAAATATAGACATTGTTAGTAAATATATACATTGTTTGTTAGTAAATATATACATTGTTAGTAAATATAGACATTGTTAGTAAATATATACATTGTTAGTAAATGTAGACATTGTTAGTAAATATATACATTGTTAGTAAATATATACATTGTTAGTAAATATAGACATTGTTAGTAAATATATACATTGTTAGTAAATATATACATTGTTTGTTAGTAAATATATACATTGTTAGTAATATATACATTGTTAGTAAATATATACATTGTTAGTAATATATACATTGTTAGTAAATATATACATTGCTAGATTGTTTGTGATAAATCAAATATTTTCTCAAATGAAGTTTAATATTTCCCAGATGTATTAAACAAAATTGATTTCCATGCAATAACTGGAGAATGCGCCTTCCGATCGGCTTCAGATCTTAAATGCTGGCATATTTTACTTAGAAAAAAATTAAGGTACTTTTGGGCTGTGAAGGTCTTGCCAATTTTATTAGAGAAACCGAGAAAATTTTAATTATTGTTTTTTCAGGGAATTATCTATAGCTTCTGAGCGACTTAAAACAGGAGGAGCTGTTGTATTTTGGGATATTGGTCTCTGTGTGTCTTAGCATAAGGCTCGAATTAATTTTGAGCTGTTTTGGTGCTAATTTACCGGTTTTACTGAAGAAACTGATAAATTAGTTTCCATGATATAATTTGTTAACTCTTCTGATTGGCATAAAATCTTCAGTATTGTTATTTAACTGCATTAGAAACTTATGGTACGTTGTGCACTACTCCTTCAGCATGCACAGAGGTAGAGGAGGCTAGGCTTTTGGGATACGGGGATACCTTTCTAGGATCAGGCGTCGACCACAACACGTCTAGTTACGGCCTGTAGTTCATTAAAATCAAATCACCTGTTAAACTGACCGTAAAACTGTGATTTTCCTTACCTGGTGAATGAGAAACATGAAAGATAACCCATAAAAAATTAAAACGTTCCAGGAAACAAATCTGAAGAACGAAAAGTAACAAAAAGAATAGTTACAAATAATACATTCAGTTAATTAGCAATATTCAGCGGCGATCCTATGTAAATAACGTGAATAAAATGTGGTCTATTTAAACTGTAACTAACAACAACAGCAACAACAACTGCATCCAGGAATGAGGTCGTTGAGAGTCATTTAAGTTTTAATGCTTCTTCTAATGAGGAATTCTGGGACTGAAGGTGTGGTAGGAGTGTGGTGTGCCGTGATGGAGTGTGTGGTTGAGTGCAGAGTGGGTGGTGGAGATGTTATGGTGGAAAGTGTGGTGGAGTTTGAGGTGAAGTGGTGGAGGATGTAGCGAAGTGGAAGAGATATGTTGGATGTAGGTATAGTAACTGGAGAGTGAGGAGTGGTGAAAAGTGTGGTGTAGTGGAAGGAGGATGTAGTGGAAGGAGGATGTAGTGGAAGGAGGATGTAGTGGAAGGAGGATGTAGTGGAAGGAGGGTGTACTGAAGTTGTCTTAGTGTTGATTTGTCATTACCCAGAGTGTCCTTTGAGTGCTCGTAGCGCTGTCCGTGGTACTCAGGTATATTATACTCAATATTGCTGCCTTGGATTTTTGCAGCAGCTTCACGAATCGGAATCTAATTCACAACTAACCTACAATTTGGAAAGGAAACATTAGAGGACGTTTTGGCCCGTCCAGGACCATCATCAAGCCAACCGAAACGTCATCCACTGTTTCCTCTTCCGAGCCAAGGTATTGTGACTTATTCTTCTTCTTTACTGGAATCTACTTCTTCACGTTAAGGCGCGATGCCCCATTCCGTGGCGGGAGGGCAAGCCAGCCTGAAAGTAAGCATATCATCGCAGCGACCTTAGGAGAGCCGGATGTACACAAGTTTCGGAAGCAAGGTCTTTAATTAATGAAGGGAATCTCTTCCGCTCGTTATTGTTGTCGAGACCTTCAATGAGGCTTCGTTCCTCTGTCTATTCTTCTCTTCCTGCTCCTCCTCCTCCTCCTCCTACTTCTAAGGCCCTTTCCTCGATCGCTCCTGCCTGCCTCCCACTGTGTCCCTGATTACCTCTCTGATCTCCCTTCCCACAAATCCAGGAGCTCTGAACTTCCCCTGAATCATACTTGAGCCGAGACAAAAAGATTTGCCCAAACGTTCTCGTTTCTCCGTAACGAATTTAACGGATTTAACGAACTTTAACACACTGATTTTCAAGGACCCCCTGGCCCAGAAATGTTCGGTGAAGTTTTTGTTTTATATTACAGGTATATTGCAGAGTTTTCTTTTTCCTCTTCCTCTCTCTCTCTCTCTCTCTCTCTCTCTCTCTACTTTCCATATTTTCTTGAAGGCTATCCTGTCTCTCTCCTTCCCACCCTCTCTTCCTAAGAAAACCCATCTTCGTTAGAGTTCATAGACAAGAGAGTGTCGTTCCCACCTCGGGCACGAAAACGATGTAGCTGCCGCTGATGAAGAGAGAGAGAGAGAGAGAGAGAGAGAGAGAGAGAGAGAGAGAGAGAGAGAGAGAGAGAGAGAGAGAGAGAGAGAGAGAGAGAGAGAGAGAGAGAGAGAGCTGCACTGTTCTTCTTTATATGAAGATAGAACTTTTCTGAGCACAGGAAGTACGTCACTGAGTGATTGAGGAGAGAAGGGAGAAGAGGAGGTACAAGCACAGCGTGGAAATGCGTACACAAACGCACACCAAAACAGTGTCACGTGAGGTTCCACAAAGGTCAGTCCTAGGTGCTATTTCTTGTATATGTGAATGACATGACGGAAGGGATAGATTCAGGAGTGTCCCTGTTCACAGACGATGTGAAACTACTGAGGAGATTACAAGCGGATGAGGATCAGGTAAGTTTACAGGGGAATCTGGATAGGCTGCAAGCCTGGTCCGACGAATGGCTCCTGGAGTTCAACCCCGCCAAGTAGAAAATCATGAAGTTTGAGGAAGGACACAGAAGACCGCAGACGGTATACAGCCTTGGGTGTCAAAGGCTGTAAAACTTTCTCAACGAAAAGAATCTTGAGGTGAACATCATACCGACCACACCTGAGCCGCACATCACCCAAATAACTGCTACAGCATATAGGCTCCTGGCAAACCTAAGAATAGCATTTCGACAGCTAAGTAAGGATTCATTCACGATACTGTACACCGTGTAAATCAGGCTCATATTGGAGTATGCAGCATCAGTATGGAATCCACACCTGGTCAAACATGTCAAGAAATTGGTGAAAGTGCAAACGTTTGCAGCAAGACTTGTCCCAGAGTAAAGGGGTATGTCCTATGCGGAGAGGTTAAGGGAACTCAACTTGACGACACTGGAGGACAGGAGTAATAGGGAAGAACATAATAATGAAGTATAAAATATTGAAAGTAATTGAGAAGGTGGACAGGGTCAGAATGTTTCAGAGATGGAACACAAGAACCAGAGGACACAACTGGAAGTTAGGTATGTTAGGAAGTATTTCTTCAGTCTTAGAGTTGTCAGGAATTGGAACAATTTGGAGTAGTAGTAGTGTAGGTAGGATCCATACATAGCTTTAAGATGAGGTACAATAAGATTCTTGGAGCAGGGAGAGGACCTATCAGCAACAAGTGCAGAGGTAGGGCCAGGAGCTATGAATCGACCCCCTGCAACCACAAATGGGTGAGTCGATACGCATACACAAATTAACCGGGAGGGTTGGGATCCACAATGGAGACCAAAAACGAGAGGTAAGATGATAGAGGTGGTGAAGGAGAATTCTGTGTCAGTGAGTCAAGGACACAACAAGGCAGTGAAGAGGGATGACCCACCATGACCGCATCTAACATACAATAAATATTTTTGATGTAAACAAAGCAGAATATGAGCAGCAACAGCCTAGTTGACAAGCACCAAAAATGTCTGGTCCACGGCTGGGATCTGGGAGTAAAAAAAAAATCTTGGAAACCATCAAAGGTATATTAAAGGTAATAATAATCATACAGAGGTTTGAGTGACTTGTGAAAGTAAACATTGGCGGAAGTAAAATGAGGAATGGGAGAAACCAGATTTCAGAAGAGGAAATTTTGTAGGGAGGAGAGAAATCCTGATCGTAGTTTTAATGGTGAAAGAAACTGGATGGAAAATCAACACAGGAGATAATGCACTAAACTTCATAAATGGAAGAGAAGGAAATGGTAAGAGCGAAAAAGAGCCTGTAATTCAACCGAAGATGTGGAGAGGATAAAACCAAATGTACAAGAGAGTGGAAAATCTACATCAGGTGAAGGAAAAAGAGAAGTGAGCAGAAGAGCTTGAAAAGAATATGCAGGAGAAGCCGAGCAACCACCTGTGAAGGATTTAACCTGCAAAAAACAAATCTGAATTGTAATTACTTCACAGCCACATAAGAAAGGTAACAGTAAAAGACCAGGCAACAAGGCGGAAGAAAGGAAGAGAGCTCATGAAAAATGAGTGGGAAGGCAGTTAAGAGTTTAGCAAACGATTTAAAGAGGTATTTTCAGTGGAAACAGTGGAAACACTTGATAATCAAGGAGAAAGAGCATGCCAGTTGGCACTAGACATAATACAAAGAACAGAAGAACGAGTCAGTTATATACAATTTTTTGGTGAGTTTAATACGTCAAAGACAGTTGACGTTACAAAGTGTCTCCATGGAGTCTGCTAAAGGGCGCAGAATAATTTCTGACCCACTAAATCACAACTACCAGTCAATGGACACGAGACAGTGCTACAGATATGGAAGACAGCAAATGAAGGCCCAGTATTTGAGAATGGAGACAAACAGGAAGCATTACACACCAGTATCACAGAAATGCATACCATGTAAGGTAATGAAGAAAAAAAATCAGAGGGCGAATGTTAAAGTAACTGGAGAGAAGGTTTCATAAACAATGACCAGTACGAGTTTACAGTTGCAGCATCTTGTCTGACATAACTAATGAAGGTGCATGAAAAAGCATCGGAAATGTGACAGTAATGATAAGAGGGGTGGACGGAATGCACATTCTTGCGCTGCAAGAAGGCACTTCATGCTGTACCTCACATTTGACTGAGGCAAAAAATTGAGAAGCAGGCAGGATTAACAGAGAATGTGGTACGGTGGATCACAGAGAAGACAAAGAATGAATATCCAAAGTGTCAGAAAGGGGAAGTGTGACTAGGAGCGTTTTACAAGGATCAGCATTACGACGGGTATTATTTCTAGTATATGTGTATGACATATCCAAGAAATAAGGACAGATAAATTCTTTTTTGCATGTAGAATTATAATCTTTTGATTATGTTGTACATTACCTTACATGTTATGAGTATCAGTGATACTTGTCTTAGTGATACTTGTGATACCTGATACGTGACAAGTGTCCCGTGTATATTAATTTGAAGCTTTTAATTAGTGGGTCATACAGTTCTTTTATTCTCTCCAGCACAATCCATGATGATATATTGTAAGGTCGCATTGCCTTTGATGTATCCACCTAATTAAAAGCGTTATTCACCTCTTCCTCTGTTCTATGTGCTGTGTTCCCTACCTGTCTACTGTAGCCCCTCCTTCCATTTAAACCATCTCTTTCAATAATTTATTCAACTTTCCACAGGTTTCGTTGTGTCTAGTGAGCTCTCCTTCCCACTTCAGCCTTATTATCCGATCCTCTTTTGTCGTCACTTCTGATTTGGCTTTAGCTGCTGTGCCATTTTCAAACGGTCAGTCAACTAATTTCTCTTGCATATTCGTACACACTCTGGTGCTAAATACATCAAAATGGACCTGATATATGTGGTATATTGTGATTGATATATTAGGGACCCTGTTATCTCCTTCAACGTGTTTGTTGTGTTAATCCTTGCATCCTGTTTGTGATATGACTGATGTTTGTGTCATCCTAAATTAGGAAGATGGCTTTCTTAAAGGGTCATGTCATTTAAAGTTAGGAAGACAACTTTCCTTAATGGTCGTGCCCTCCTAAGTTAGGAGGATAACTTTCCTTAAGTATCGTGTCGTCCCAAGGTGGGAAAACAACTTTCTTTAAGGGTCGTATCATCCAAAGCGTTGTGTCATCCCAAGTTGGGAAGACAACTTTCTTCTAGGGTCGTGCAATCTCAAATTAGAAAGATAACTTTCTTTAAGCGTCGTGTCATCCCAAGTTAGGAAGACAGTTTTCTTAAAGGCTGTATCAGCACATATTAGGACGAGTTACTCCGAGTTTGCTTTTATTGGTGGGATACAAGACTCTCTGGAATAATGCCGGATTTTGCGGAGGCGAGGTCGTTAATAGGGCGGTCATTAAGGGAACGGTCGTTAATGGGAAGGTCGTTAATGGGACGGTCGTTAATGGGATGGTCGTTAAGGGACTAACAGTAAGAAAATAGCAATAAGGTAAGGTCGCTCTGGATTTTACAATCGTTAATGACAGCAAGTCGTTAAGAGCTAGTTGAGAAGGAAATATTGTTGCTGCTGCAGTCGTGTGGAACATTATGAGATGTATTGTTCGTACAGTCATTAAGGGATCGTTAAAGGGGCATTGAGAGGGAGTAAATGGATCGTTAAGGGGTAGTCGAAGTAAAACGATTAACAATCGTAAACTAAAGAGTTAAAATGACTGATAATATTCGTGAGGTTGAGTACAGTTGCTTATTTAGGTAGTCACCCCACACGACTGGAACACACAAGCTTGTCCTTATTGTCCAGCCAGTCCTCACACCAGAGAGAAACGTGATTCCAACTCGAGGCCGTTAAATAAACTTATTTTTCATATGTTAATGTAACTAAGCTCGACTAAATTAAAATACAAACGACTTTCTCCAGGCAGGGTATTACATAGAAAAAGTAACGGTGCACAACGAGGATAAGATGGAAACTTGGACCACAACCCAATGACGTCCAGATCTGCATAGACACTAAAGATCGATACCCAACATATATTTTTTTTAATGTCTGTGACACTACATTGTGTCGACGTCTCTGAATCAGCACTAACCAGCATTAGACTTTGAAGAAGCTATTGATCGTATAGTAGTGACCCAAGTGAAGACTTGCGAAACTCTTTATGTATCACGAAAGAAAAAGAATCACTGAGCTTAACTATCCCATGAAATGTGTCTAGACACAGGCGTCATACTATAAACTGTATACTCAACTCACATAACCCCATTCCATGAAGGTAGCAGTACAGCAGCTCCAGAACAGCTATTGATTGATGGCTCTGACATGAAAACCGGTAAAAGAGTCCCAAGAAGACAAACAGTTAAATGTATGAGATCATCTCAGTTAAATAACCTATAACAACACAGGTTGACAGCTGGACGATCCTGCACAGAGAACTGGCTGACACTTTATCTTAGATTTGTACTTACTGAAAGTCTAGTAAAATGCCTTTGAACTAAACACAGTTTGGAAGAGCCTTTAACATATAAGTACAGAAGTAATAAATAGAAAAGTAGGCACATGGATAATAATATTGAAAGATAATCGACTCCTCCCAAAAGAGTAATAAAAAAACTAACAAAATAAAATTTGAGTGGTTTCCACAGTTCTGTTCTTTAAGACACGATATACGCCCTGAATCTGTTTTTTATTTCCATATGCCTGAGACAGTCTTAAAACTATATATCAAATTTTGCACATCAAACTAGAATTTCTTCGAGAGTAACAGCTATTAAGGTAACAACAGACCTTCAAAGTCACATAAATTAAGACTTCCGGTGCGCCAAAGAAAATTATAAGATTTCCACCGAGGACAAATTTCATATAGGACATATAGGCGAACAGTATTTCGATAAAGGTAAAGAGGCTTTTGTGGCATTTATGGATTTGTAAAATGTGTATGATACGGTAGACATGGGAACAGTGTGGGGGATGTTGCAAATATATGGAAAAGGTGACTGAAACAATTAAGAGTAAGAGGGAGAGAAGGATAGCAGATGAACAAGGAGGCTTTAGAAAGGGTAGGAGGTGTGTAGATCAAGTGTTTACAGTGAAACATATAGGCGAACAGTATTTAGACAAGGGTAAAGAGGGTTTTGTCGGATTTATGGATTTGGAAAAGGCATGTGACAGGGTGGATAGGGAAGCAATGTGGCAGATGTTGCAAATGTATGGAACACGAGGTAGGTTACTGAAAGCAGTGAAGAGTTTTTTTACGAGGATAGAGAGTCTCATGTATGAGAGAGGGAGATTATTTCCCAGTAAAAGTAGGCCTTAGACAGGGATGTGTGATGTCACCGTGGTTGTTCCATATATTTATAGATGGGGTTGTAAGAGAAGTAAATGTTCGGGTGTAAGCAAGAGGTGTGGAAATAAAGTATGAAGAATCTAACACACAGTATGATTTGTCACAACTATTTTTTGCTGATGACACTGCTCTTGGGAGATTCTGAAGAGGAGGTGCAGAGGTTGCCACCGAGCTTTAGAAGGGTATGTAAAAGAAGGAAATTAGAAGTGAACATAGAAAAGAGTAAGATGATGGAGGGAGAGAGTATGAAAGAAGTGAATGTATTCAGATATTTGGGAGTAGACTTGTCAGCAAATGGGTCTATGAAAGATGAAGTGAATTATGGGATTGATGAGGGTGGAAAAAGGTGAGTGGTACATTGAGGCATCTGTGTAGACAAAGAACGTTATTCATGGAAGCAATGAGAGGAATGTATGAAAGTATGGTTATACCAACACTCTTATATGGGTGTGAAGCATGTGTGGTAAATGTTGCAACAAGGAGAAGGCTGGAGGCAGTGGTGATGTTGTGTCTGAGAGCAATGTGCTGTGAATATAATGCAAAGAATCCGTAGTTTGGAAATTAGGAGGTACATGGCTATTAAAAGCATTATTAAGAGGGCTGAGGATGGGTTGGTGAGGTGATTTGGAGATTTAGAGAGGATAGAACAAAATAGAATGACTTGGAGAGCATATGAATCTGTAGTGGAAGGAAGGCGGGGTAGGGGGTCGTCCTAGGAAAGGTTGGAGAGGGTAAAGAAGGTTTTCTGTGATAGGGGCTTGGACTTCCAGCAGGCATGCGTGAGCGTGTTAGGATAAGTAGAGACGAATATTATTTTATGACTTGACGTGTTGTTGGAGTGTGAGCAAGGTAACATTTATGAAGGGATTCAGAGAAACCAGCAGGCCGGACTTGAGTCCTGGAGGTGGGAAGTACAGTGCCTGCACTCTGAAGGAGGGGTGTTGATGTTGCAGTTCCTTAACTGTAGTGTAGTGAAGGCGTGCCTCTGGCAAGACAGTGATGGAGTGAATGATGATAAAAGTGTTTCTTCTTTCTCGGGTTATCCTGCCATGGTGGGAAGCGGCCGATGTGTTTAAAAAAAAATATACAAATTTCAGGTACTCTTCCATGAAAAATGTTATGAAATCAGAATGAGAACATTCGAAATACAACACAACTGTTGCACGGAATGAAATGAGGAAGTAACAGGCAAGTGGGCAGCCATGTTGAATGTTTTAACATTTAAGGAATACAAAAGGGTTTCCTGAAATATAAAAAAACATTACGGGCTGGAAAGCCATCGAACAAGAGAGACCAAAGAATATATATTTTAATTCACATGTACTCGCTAGACTGAACTATAGGTGTACACTCAGAGCCTATAATAAGGCTGGTGAAATTGCAAATGTGGATTGTTGTAATTCATGAAGCGAGTGGGTAATTCAGCGCATTTAGCGATGAATGATCGGTCCTCCGTGTAGTAAGCGTGGCCAAGATTATGATCATCCAGTCTGTTGATCATCCAGTCTGTTGGTCATTCAGCAGATCCTGGCCTACCACAATACGTGATCTGAAATCGAGCTACAGGAGCGATAATTCCCGGACCCATCACACAACAGACGCCTCGAGAAACATTTTTTGTATCTTCGACTCACCATCGAGATCTTTATAAATACCTGTTGTTACATGTAAGTAATTGGCAGTCGCTTCCACGCGGTTTGTGACATATTTGTATCTTAATTTACTCACCCCCTCTATCGTCCATCCTTCATCACTTCCTCCCTCGGTTATTCCTACCCTACCTTGATCCTCCCTGTCATCATCCCTCGATCATTCCCAACCTCCCTCCCACCCTCGATCACTCCCACCCTCCCACTGAGGCTGTAACTCCACGACGCCCTCCACGGCACACCAAACTTGGAACTAATTATTGTCTGTGGCCGAGTTTGTTGCTGTCGTCTGTTCTTTTCCTCCTTTTTCCGAGGGCCTGGCACGTCTCCTCCTGTTTTACTGTGTTTCACAGGTCACTGTTGTGCCAGCTGTCTTGTGTCCCTGTGGTGACCTCCACTCTTCAGCTACTGCTGTAGTTGCTGCTGCTGCGTCCTACTTTTGTTGTTGCTACTGCTGCAGCTTCCTGCTGCTGCTGCAGACATCTTCCTATTATTGTTACTGCTGCTGCTGCTTCATCTTGCTATTGCTATTACTGCTGCTGGTACAACTTGTTATTGTTGCTGCTACTACCACTACTGCTGCTGTTTGCAACTTGTTGTTGCTGCTGCTACTACCACTACTGCTGCTGCTACTACTGTTGATGCTACTGCTGCGGTTACCGCTGCTACTAGCTTCCACTATTACTGCTCTTGCTGTTTTTATTATTGCTGCGTTGCTGTTCCTGCCCTCTTCTGTTGTTGCTGATGCTGCTGCTACTGTTGTTTCTGCTGCTAATGTCGTCGCCACCGCTAACGCTGATGCCTTTACACTTAGTTATTTCCGTTCAGAGTTTTTAGCTGTTAGTTTTCTGTTGCTCTCTTAATTACTCATGTTGGTTTGTCTTGATGTTGTTTTTACATCACAGAGAAGAGAACAAGCATAATCTCTTTTTCTTTCCTGCTTCTTCTTTCTTATTCTCCTTTTCATCCTTTTTATCCATACCCTATACATATTGTAAGAAATAATTTATACGTTATATTTAGATGCTCTTCTCGGGTCAAACATCAACCAGAGTCCAGGGGAAAATAAATCTCTGGGACTCCAGGAAGAAGATGGAAGGTCGGAATGACAACCCTGATGCACCAGTCCCAAACTAAAGCAATATGACACCTTTCTAAAGTCCGTGATTGTATCCTGAACTTTTTCCTCTCAAGACAGTGGATGGAAAGTTTTACTTTTACTCAGACTTGATACACTGGGTGGACGTACAGTCTTACAAATTGTCTTAACAAGTTTCTTATCCATCTCCAGGAAATCAGACGACCTGATAAAGCAATTTTTCCAGACGACCTGGGTGTTGTAGCTGCGCTACATTCATTACTGACTGGGAGGACTTGCTACTCAGAGTTAAAAACCAGCTACGATGATGGCGTATAAGCAGTCCAGGTGAGACAACCCCATTGCAGAAAATGCACATAAAAAATGCTCACTACCACAACGTTCACCAGAGAGGATGGAGAGAGATACGTTGACAATGTGGATGTACAAATCTGGGGAAGGAAGGAGAAGTTCGGGTAGGGGTTATGGGGTTTTAAAGTCTTGAGCCTCCAGTAAGATTCTGTGAGCTTGCTCATCATGACTGAATGGGGTCAAATGGTTTTAATGGACGTGCTGCAGGAATGTGTGCAAGGAAACTTTTATTAAGGGACTCAAGGAAAGCCATTTACCCGGACTTGAGTCCTGGAGGTGGACGGGCGGTGCTAGCACTGTACAGCAGTGGTGGGAATATAACAGTCGGACAGTACATATATTATCTTCTTTAGACCATCCTGCTTGTCAGGAGACAGTTGTTGAATGTAATAATAATAATAATAATAATAATAATAATAATAATAATATATAATATATATATATATATATATATATATATATATATATATATATATATATATATATATATATATCCCTCTATCCCACTCTCTATCTCTCTCTTAAGGCGGTATCCACTAAGATATTTCTTGGAATCTTGCGAGAGCTTTTGAGATTTTGTGAGACTTTGCGAGATATTCGAAGATCTTGTGAGACTTCGCGAGATCTGGTGAGACTTGGGTAAGTCCAGACGATCGTGTTCTAACTTTTCATTGGAAGGAGCTGCCGCTTTGGTCCTGCCGTCAGCCTCTTTCTCTTTCTCTCTCTAAAATTTTCATTAACTTTTTCAATATATACCTTTCATTCTTCTTAGAGATTGTCTGTCTATTTTTTATATTATTATTATTATTATGATTATTATTATTTTGCTTTGAATAGTATACCTTTGAAGTGTTCTGAGAGTTTGACTGCATCTTCAGCCCGGCCCTGGGCCAACCAGGGTTGCGTGTTGCTTTCCTCGTCAACCAGGCTGTTGCTGCTAACGGCCCACTGCTGGCGTACATATCCAATCACAGCCTACTTGATACAGCACTTGGTTGAGGTATTTATTGAAGTTCCTCTTCAATACTTCTACACTTGTCTCGGCAATATTTCTGATCTGGTAAGATGCTATAAAGTCTAGGCCGACG
>NC_069401.1:70851273-70888773 GCF_026875155.1 Cherax quadricarinatus | reverse complement strand
ACTTTATTATAATAAGCGCAATTTAATTTAGCCTAATCCAACTAAATATATTTTAGATAAGTTTACAATAAGTTAATAATAAACAAATACAATGAAATATACTTTTTCGTTAGGTTTAGAATATTTTTTGTGAAATTACGCGCTTGTCTTATTCAGCAAGAAGAGCGCTGCTATTTAAGCCAAAATCGCAAGTTTTACCTATTCGGCACGACATATATATTTAACCTGGTTTCTTTTAAGTAACTAGTACACAATCAGCGAAGGTAAATCCTACCTAAGCTAATTGGATTCTACGATAAGACGACGAGGATCTGACATTAGGAAAAAGTACGAGCAGACACACAGCTGCACACTAACATACGCATCATCGGGAAATATTTTACCCGATGGGCCACTTATGGGGACTATATCTCGACCCAAATAGCTGACACGCCGTTGGTGGTATCAATAGCCCCATTGGCTGTTTCAATATACAGGTATCACTACCCTCCCAATTACAATATTACCTACAGGTATTACTACCTTCACAATAAGAATATTGTTACCGATGGGTTTCACTACTTTTACAGTTTTTTTTCTTTTTGTGTAATTTATTTACATGGTTCAAACTAGTTAGTGATATTAATTCCATTTTCTTCAACTTTGCTACATTTTACGATTGTGTGCGTTTTTTCCTCCCATCCTCGCACTTTACATTGTCTGCAACCATATATCTGTTACATAGAAACAAACGTAGCAGCACTGCACATATATCACGTTCTGCTAAAAAAAAAAAAATACCATTAAAAAAAAATCTGTCATAATCATCATCATCCTTCCGTCGACCTTCACTCTGTGCTAATCCTTTGTGATGGAGTATGAGAGGGAGACAGAGTATCTCATGTGAACAGGTTACAACCACCTGCGTTTGGTCTCCGATTTGCGTTAAAAAAAAATTGTCTTCTCTGAACGGGACTTCCAGTTTAATCACACTCTCTACTTCCGGTTTCCAGTTTCTTACTTACGGAATAAGTTTCATTTAGTGAAACCCAACTGTAAGGCTGAAGTGAACTCACTGTTTTCCTAACTTATCTCTCCCATTAAAATGATCATTTTGGTTAGATAAATAAATACATGAATATATAATATATATATTATACTATATATTATATATTTATATATATATATTATATATATCATATATATATATATTATATATATGTCGTGCCGAATAGGCAGAACTTGCGATCTTGGCTTCAACAGCAACGCTCATCTTGCCATATAGACAAGCTTAAAATTTGTGTATGCCATAATTTCGAAAAATCATTTTAACCCTTAACGAAAAAAAAAATATTTCTGTGTTTGTTTTAGTATTAAATTACTGTAACGTATTTAAATCTACTTTATTAGGGGGAATTTTTAGGCTAAATAAATTGCGTTTGTTATAACAAGTTAGGTAGTTTTCAAAGATTCTTTTGGTGCAACTAAAAACTTTTACATTAACAATTATTGAAAAAAAATATATCTTAAACGAATAGAGAAAATTTGGAAAGGACTTATTTTAAATGAGTTCTTGCTAATTGACCAGTTTTACTATTCGGCACGACATATATATATATATATATTACTTTATATATATATATATATAGATATATATATATATATATCGATTATATATTATATGCAAAACAACCACCTCTGAAAGAAAGTGAAATTCCAAGCGCTTTGGACAACTCACACATTATCCTTGAGAATGTGAGTTAGTCACGAAGCGCTTGGAAATTTCTCTATTCTTTCTGAGTGGTTGTTTTGCATATTTTTGAAATCACCTGTTCACTGTGATCTTATTGCATATATATATATATGGCTTTTCTTTTTCTGTCTCATAAAACACGCTAAGATAACAGGGATATCTTGTACTCTAACTTACACTTTGGTCACAAGTCACAGACACGCACACTGCATATATATATATACATACATTCCCTAGTTTTTTCTCCTTTTTCTAAATAGCTCTTGTTTCTTTTTTATTTCTTCTATTGTCCATGGGGGAAGTGGGAAATGAAATTTTCCTCCGTAAGCATGCGTGTCGTATGAGGGCGGTAAAATGCCGGGAGCAATGGGCTAGTAACCCCTTTCCTGTATACAATTACTAAAAAAGTGAAAGAAAGAAAAACTTTATAAAACTGGGTTGCTTAAGATTGTGCGTGGATGTAGTGCTGGATGACAAGAAACAGATGATTGATGATGTTATGAATGAAAAGAAGTTGGATGTCATGGCCCTAAGCGAAACAAAGCTGAAGGGGGTAGGAGAGTTTTCAGTGGGGGGGAAATAAATGGATTAAATTCTGGAGTATCTGAGAGAGTTAGAGCAAAGGTAGGGGGTAGCAGTAATGATTAAATGATCAGTGAGGTTATGGAAGGAGAAAGAGAATATGAATGTTGTAAATTCTAAGAATTTGTGGATTAAAGTAAAGGGTGGATGCGAGAAGTGGTATAATAAGCGTGTATGCACCTGGAGAAGGAGAGGCATGCTGAGGAGGAGAGAGAGATTCTTGGGAGATGTTAAAGTGAATGTATAGGAGCCTTTGACCAAGTGAGAGAGTAATTGTGGTAGGGACTTGATGCTAAAAGTAGGAGAAACTTTTAGAGGGGTCTGTGGTAGGTATGTTTTGGGGTGCAGGTGTAAAGATACTGGGCGGCCTTTGATTGAACTTTGTATAGAAAGGGGTTTTAGTTAAGGGTATACATATTTTAAGGAAAAAAAGTGGTAATAAGTATACACGATATGATGTAGGCGAAATGGAAGTAGTTTGTTGGATTAAGTATTGGTAGATAAAAGACTGTTGAGTAGACTTCAGGAATGTACTGTTTATAGAGGATGCACAGATATATCAGATCACTTTTAGTTGTAGCTAACTAGAGTAAAAGGTAGATGGGGATACAGGAGTAATAGCAAGCATCAGGGAAGAGAGAGGTGAAGTTTATAAAACTAAAAGAGGAAGGCAGTTTAGGTAAGATATAACAGCTATGGAGGATAGATGGGGCTAATGAGAGCATAGGAATGGGTCGAAAGAGGTATGGGGTAGGTTTAAAAATGGTAGTGTTAGAGTGTTCAGCAGAAGATTTTGGTTACAGAAAGTGGGTGCAGGGAGGGTAAGAGGAGCGGATTGGTGGAATGTGATGTTTAAAGAGAGTAGTAAGGGAGAAAAAGTTAGGCATTGAGAAGTTTTTACAATGTAGAAGTGATGAAAGGAGGGAAGAGTATATGGGAGAGGGGGGGGGGGGAAAAAAGGAGAGAAGTTAAGAGAGTGGATTGAAGCATGTAAAAAGAGAGCAAATGCGAGAGTGGGTGAGATTGTTATCAACATAATTTTGTTGTGAAATAAGTAAAAGTTTTGGAGTGAGATTAACACGTTAAGAAAGCCTAGAGGAACAATGGATTTGTCAGTAAAAAATAGGAGAGGAGAGTTAATAAATGGAGAGTTAAAGGTATTGGGAAGATGGAAGAATATTTTTTGAGGAATTGTTAAATGGTTGATGAAGAAGGGACGCTGTGATTTCGTTGTATAGGCAAGGAGGAAATAACATCTTGTAGGATGAGGAAGAGCAGTTGTGAGTCGTGGGGGAAGTTCGTGAGTCAGTAGGTAAAAATGAAAGGGGGTAAGGCAGCCCGGGATGATGGGATTAAAGATAGAAATGTTTAAAAGAAGGTGGGGATATATAGTTTTGGAACGTGGTTGGTGCATTATTTAATAAATGTATGGAAGAGGTAAGGTCTAGGGATGGCAGAGAGCATGCCTAGTTCCTTTGTATAAAGGCACAAGGGATAAAAGAGAGTTTGCAAAAATTATAGGGGGTATAAGTCTGTTGGTGTACCTGGTAAAGTGATATGGTAGAGTTATAATTGAAAGAATAAGTGTAGACGGAGATTAGGGTTAGCATGATGAACAAGGAGGCTTTAGGAAAGGTAGGGGGTGTGTGTGGACCAGGGTTTACAGTGAAACATATAAGTGAACAGTATTTAGATAAGGCTAACGAGGTCTTTGTGGCATTATGGATTTGGAAAAGCGTATGCCAGGGGTGGTTTGGATAGGGGGGCAATGTGGCAGATGTTGCAATGTGTATGTGTAGGAGGTAGGTTCTGAAGCGAGGTGAGAGTTTTTACGAAGGATAGGAGCTCAAGTTCGAGTATGTAGTAAAGAGGGAAATTTTTTTCCCAGTAAAAGTATGACTTAGACAAGGATGTGGGATGTCACCGTGGTTGTTTAATATATTTATTTGATGGGGTTGTAAGAGAAGTAAATGCGGGGTCTTGGCAAGCGGCGTGGAGGTTAAAAAAAAAAGGATAATGAATCACACACAAAGTGGGAGTTGTCACAGTGCTCTTATTGCTGACTGACACTGTGCTCTTGGGCGATTCTGAAGAGGAAGTTGCAGGATGATTGTGGATGAATTTGGTAGGGTGTGCACCGAAGAAAATTTAAAGGTGAATACAGGGGAAAAAGGTAAGGTTATGAGGATAACAAAAGATTAGGTGATGATGAAGATAGAATTTCAGATTGGAGGGAGAGTATGGAGGAAGGTGAACGTATTCAGATATTTGGGAGTGGGACGTGTCAGCAGTGGGTCTCTGAAAGATGAGAGTGAATCATAGACTTGATGGGGAAAAGAGTGAGTGGTGCCCTTACGAGTCTGTGGAGACAAAGAACTTTGTTCCTTGGAGGCAAAGAGGGGAATGTATGATGAGGTTAGTTTTACAACTCGCTCTTATATGGTGTGTGAGCGTGGGTGATGTAGTTGCAGCGATGGAAGGACTGGAGGCAGTGGGAAGATGTCATGTCTGAGGGCAATGGTGTGGTTGTGAACTATATTGCAGAGAATTCGTAGTTGGGAAGTTAGGAGGAGGTGCGGGATTTCAAAACTGTTGTCCAGAGGGCTGAGGCTGGTTGTTGAGGTGGTTCGGACATGTAGAGAGGAATGGAGCGAAACAGAATGACTTCAAGATGTGTATCGTTCTGTAGTGTGGAAGGAAGGCGGGGTAGGGGTCGGCTAGGAAGGGTTGGAGGGAGGGGGTAAGGAGGTTTTGTGTGCGAGGGGCTTGGACTTCCTGCAGGCACATGCGTGAGCGTGTTTGATAGGACAAGTGAATGGAGACAAAAATGGTTTTTAATACTTGACGTGCTGTTGGGAGTGTGAGCAAAGTAACATTATGAAGGGATTCAGGGAAACGCAGGCCGGACTTGAGTCCTGGAGCATGGGAGTACAGGCTGCACTCTGAGGAGGGGTGTTATGTTGCAGTTTAAAAACTGTAGTGTAAAAGCCCCCTTCTGGCAAGACAGTTGATGGAGTGAATGATGGTGAAAAGTTTTTTCTTTTTTGGGCCACCCTGCCTTGGTGGGAATCGGCCGGTTGTGATAATAAAAAAAAAAAAAAAAAATATATATATATATATATATATTCAATCTCCTCCTGTATGTTCTGACTCACAAGTAATTCTTATATCAATGGCACCACGCAGAAACCAAGCGGGTATATTCAGAGAAAAAGATAGCAGTCAGCAGGCTCGTTAACTACTACTGTGAGACGGCACAAATGCCTCAAAACCTGCGGCAGCTTTGCACGTCTCCCCTTTTTTTAATATTATCAAGCCTGCTGACTGCGAATCTTTCTCTGTATAATACCCGCTTGTTTCTGTGTGGTGCACTGATATAAAAAATCAGTCTTGTGAAGTCAGAAAATAAACCACATACAGGAGGAGTTTGAAATTTAGCTTGCAATCATGCCTGAGGGTGTTGATATGCACGGCGGGGTTTTTTTTTGGGAAGAAACATGGCTTGTCAACCAGGCTGCCAGTTTTTCAGGCATTTGTGGCTAGCGGATAAGAGCGCTGTCTGGGAACCTTGCCCATCTTCCTGTAGAAGTACGGTCCTGCTCATTACTATCTTACTCTGTGTGTGGTGTGTGTGTGTGTGTCGTGTATAATTATATATATATATATGTTATATATACTATATATATATATATTTTATATATATATATATATATATATATATGTGTGTGTGTGTTGTGAGTGTGTGTGTGTGTGTACTCACCTAATTGTGGTTGCAGGCGTCGAGACTCGGCTCCTGGCCCCGCCTCTTCACTGATCGCTACTAGGTCCTATCTCTCTCTCTCTGCTTCCAGAGCTTTGTCATACCTCATCTTAAAGTTATGTATGGTCCCTGCCTCCACTACAACACATGCTAGGCTATTCCACTTCCTGACGACTCTATGACTGAAGAAATACTTCCTAACATCCCTCTGACTCGTCCGAGTCTTCAGCTTCCAATTGTGACCCCTTGTTTCTGTGTCCCCTTTCTGAAACAGCCTGTCTCTGTCTACCTTATCTATTTCACGCAGTATTTTGTATGTTGTTATCATGTCTCCCCTGACCTTCCTGTCCTCCAATGTCGTCAGTCCGATTTCCCTCAACCTTTCTTCGTAGGACATACCCCTGAGCTCCGGAACTAGCCTTGTTGCAAACCTTTGCACTTTCTCTAATTTCTTGACATGCTTGACCAGGTGTGGGTTCCAAACGGTGCTGCATACTCCGGTATGGGCCTGATGTACACAGTGTACAGTGTCTTGAACGATTCCTTACTAAGGTATCGGAATGCTATTCTCAGGTTTGCCAGGCGCCCGTATGCTGCAGCAATATGGTTGATGTGTGCCTCCGGAGACATGCTCGGTGTTATGGTCATCCCAAGATCTTTCTCCTTGAGCGAGGTTTGCAGTCCTTGGCCACCCAGTCTATACCTGTGTGTGTGTGTGTGTGTGTGTGTGTGTGTGTGTGTCAAATAGGTAAAACTTGCGATTTTGGTTTAAATAGCAAAGCTCTTCTTCGCGAATAAGGCAAGCGAAAATTTGTTTGTGCAATTTAATTTGTCCTTGATGACTGAGTCGATAGCCTGATGACCAAGCGGTGCTCCCAAGAGGATGCTCTTGGAAGGGCGGGGGTGGGGGGGGGATTAGTAGAGGCTTCAGGAAGGATTGTTCGCACAGCTCTGATTATTTCTTGGTTGGTTGTGATGATTTCACACTCGGAGAGGCTGAGGATGAGTCCTAAGGCTTCTCCCTGTCTCTGCACCAGTTGTAAGTCCTCTAGCAGGAATACTTATGTACCTGCCAGAGTGCCATCATCCAGGTACCAGATATTGAGCTCGCTGCGCAAGCTGGATGTTAGTTCTCTTACAACCATGCAGAAGAGAAATGGAGCGAGTGGGTCACCTTGCTGAACATCCTTTGATGAGGAAATTTCATGTTCACCAAACAAAAGAACTGAGGGTTTCCTGTAGCCAGCTGAAATGAAGGGAAAAAGGTTGGGGAACTTATCCCGAACAGCTACCAAGACCACATCTCTTTTCATCATATTAAAGGCATTTCTAAAGTCAAGTTTGACTACGGACGTCTTCTGGTATTTCCCTGATGTAAGCCCTTGCTGCATGAGATGCCGCTTCACTCCCTTGAGAGGCTCCAAAGCCCAGTTGGTTTGGCTGGAGTAAACTGGCGGCTTCTACGCAAATGTTTCTGACTGCAGATCTGGCAACGAGACGGTGGAAAATGTTACCGACAGCAATGGGTTTGATTCTCCCATCCTTCTTCTCTAAAGCGCATAATGAGGCACCGAAAAAGAAAGGTTTAATTTCTTCTGGAATCCGCCGAGCCAGACAGTTGTTGGCGAAGGTTTTTAACTCGGAGAGAAGAATTGATGCAGTTGGGCCAAGTACTGGATTTACCACTTCTTTGATGTGTTGTGGTGGTCGTTTTCCAGCGTAACCTACTGCACATCCTGCTGGAAATGACATTATCGCTTTATAGACTTCTGATTCTGGCAAAATTAACTGTCCAGCACTGAGATGTTCCTCAGAGTCGTTGTTAACAACTCTATTGTCCCTGGTTGGGTCCTTGTTTCTTAGTGCTTGGGATCTGGCCTCATCTTTGGGAGCTACGCTGTTACCTTCTTCGATTTATATATTTTATATATATATATTTTTATATATATATATATATATATTATATATATATTATATATATATATGTCGTGCCAAATATGTAAAACTGGTCAATTAGCAAGAACTCACTTAAAATTAAGTCCTTTCTAAAATTTTCTCTTATACGTTTAAAGATATATTTTTTCATTAATGTTGATGTAAAAATTTATAATTTTGCACCAAAAGAATCTTAGAAAACTTACCTAACCTTATTATAACAAGAACAATTTATTTTAGCCTAACTCAACTATATATATTTTAGATTTGCTTACAATAATTTAATACTAAACAAACACAGTGAAATATATTTTTTTCGTTAGGTACAGAATAATTTTGGCGAAATTATTGCATACACAAATTTTCGCTTGTCCTATATGGGAAGATGAGCGTTGCTATTAAGCCAAGATCGCAAATTCTGCCTATTCGGCACGACATATATATATATATATATATATATATATATATATATATATATATATATATATATATATATATATATATATATATATATATTATTGTGACCACGAACGAGTAGTATTGAATCAATAACAACACTGCGATTAGTCGAGGATTCGAACCTATGTAGTTTTGGCCCTTCCTCGTGGTGAGCGAAAATCACATGACGCTTGTGGAGGCTAGTACACCAACCGAGGATAGTTAGTTTAGTATGATTATTATGCACCCCATACCCATCCTGTGGGCGGTAGTCAAAATATTACAGAGGTACATAATTGGTCCAGGGACTGAACTCCAAAGTTTTGATAGCTGAGCAAGTTACAGAGGTAATGAACTCACAATTTACAAAGGTAATGAACTCCAGGTAGGTCTAGTCACAATCATGACAAGTTACAAAGGTATTTACAGATTACAGAGGTACGTAATGGGTCCAGGGACTGGGCCCCCAAAGTTTTGATGGCTGAACTAGATACAAGGTAATGAACTCACAAGTTACAAAGGTAATGAATACTGTAAGAATGGTTACGTTTATACATGGCTACAATCATGAACAAATTTTAGAGTAATGAGCAATTCACACTTCCACACCCGGTCACAAACTGTAATGAGTTATTGGTGCAAATATTGATTGTTGAGTCACACACACACACACACACACATACAAATTCATACACACACACACAAACACACACAACACACAACACACAACACACACAACACACACACACATAAACTCATACACACACACGACACACACTCATACACACACACACTCATACCACACACACACACACACACACATCATACCACACACACACACAACAAACACACACACACACACCACACACACACACACACACACACACACACACACACAGATGGAAATTCGAGAAAATGGAAGGCATAGATGAGACGGGAGAAAGGAGACTACATAGCAGGTACACTTCAGTCTGGGGAACACAAAGTGGTCATTGCAGTGATGTATAATCCACCCCCAGAACTGCAGGAGGCCAAGAGAGGAATATGAAGAGAGCAACAGAGCAATGGTGGACACACTTGCTGAGGTGGCAAGAAAAAACTCATTCCAGCAGAGCAAAGTTGCTGGTTATGGGGGATTTCAACCACAGGGAGATCGACTGGGAAAACCTGGACCCACATGGGGGTCCCAAAACATGGAAAACCCAGGATGCTGGACGTGGGCTGGAAAACCTCATGCACCAACATGTTAAGGACACTACCAGAGTGAGAGGGGAGGATGAACCAGCAAAATTTGGGACCTTGTGTTCACCCTGGGCAGCTCAGACATTGAGGACATCAAGTATGAGAGTCCCCTAGGAGCTAGCGACCACTTGGTTCTGTCCTTTGAATACATAGTAGAGCTGCAAGTGGAGAGAATAACAGGAGTTGAATGGGAAAAGCCTGACTATAAAAGAGGGGGACTACTTAGGGTTGAAGAAATTCCTGCGGGAGGTCCAGTGGGACAGAGAACTGGCAGGAAAGCCAGTAAATGAAATGATGGAATAATTAACAACAAAATGCAAGGAGGCAGTAACAACGGGAAGACCAGAACGAGCCGCTGGTTTTCCCGACGGTGTAAGGAGGAAAAAAAAAGTGCAATAGAGAATGGAAAAAGTACAGAAGGCAGAGAACACACGAAAATAGGGAGATCAGTAGCAGAGCCAGGAATGAGTATGCACAGGTAAGGAGGGAGGCCCAGCGACAGTATGAAAATGACATAGCATCGAGAATCAAGACTGACCCGAAACTGTTGTATAGCCACATCAGGAGGAAGACAACAGTCAAAGACCAGGTGATCAGATTAAGGACAGAAGGTGGAGAACTCACAAGAAATGATCAGGAGGTATGTGAGGAGCTGAACAGAAGATTTAAGGAAGTTTTTACAGTAGAGACAGGAAGGGCTGTGGGAAGACAGCACAGAAGGGAACATCAAGAGGGAATATACCAGCAAGTGTTGGATGACTATACGAACAACTGAGGAGGAGGTGAAGAAACTCTTAAGTGACCTTGACACCTCAAAGGCGATGGGACACGGACATCTCCCCATGGGTCCTTAGAGAAGGAGTAGAGATGCTGTGCGTGCCTCTAACCACAATCTTCAACACATCCCTTGAAACTGGGCAACTACCTGAGAAATGGAAGACAGCTAATGTAGTCCCATATTTAAGAAAGGAAACAAAACGAGGCCCTAAACTACAGACCTGTGTCTCTGACATGTATTGTGTTGCAAAGTCATGGAGAAGATTATCAGGAGGAGAAGTGGTCGAACACTGGAAAGGAACAAGATTATAAATGAAAACCAGCATGGGTTCATGGAAGGCAAATCCTGTATCACAAACCTCCTGGAGTTTTATGACAAGGTAACAGAAGTAAGACCGAGAGAGAGGGTGGGTAGATGCGTTTTCCTAGACTGCAGGGAAGGCCTTTGACACAGTTCCCACAAGAGATTAGTGCAGAAGCTGGAGGATCAGGCGCATGTAAAAGGGAGGGCACTGCAATGGATAAGGGAATACCTGACAGGGAGGCAGCAACGAGTCATGGTACGTGAAGAGGTATCACAGTGGGCGCCTGTTACGAGCGGGGTCCCACAGGGGTCAGTTCTAGGACCAGTGCTATTTTTGATATATGTGAACGACATGATGGAAGGAATAGACTCTGAAGTGTCCCTGTTCGCAGATGACGTGAAGTTGATGAGAAGAATTAAATCGGACGAGGATGAGGCAGGACTGCAAAGAGACCTGGACAGGCTGGACATGTGGTCCAGTAACTGGCTTCTCGAATTCAATCCAGCCAAATGCAAAGTCATGAAGATTGGGGGGGGGCAAAGAAGACCGCAGACAGAGTATAGGCTAGGTGGACAAAGACTACAGACCTCACTCAGGGAGAAAGACCTTGGGGTGGACCATAACACCGAGCACATCACCGGGGCACACATCAACCAAATAACTGCTGCAGCATACGGGCGCCTGGCAAACCTGAGAATAGCGTTCCGATACTTATTAAGGAATCGTTCAAGACACTGTACACTGTGTATGTTAAGCCCATACTGTAGTATGCAGCACCAGTCTGGAACCCACACCTGGTCAAGCACGTCAAGAAGCTAGAGAAAGTACAAAGGTTTGCAACAAGGCTAGTCCAGAGCTCAAGGGAATGTCGTACGAGGAAGGTTAAGGGAAATCGGACTGACGACACTGGAGGACAGAAGGGTCAGGGGAGACATGATAACGACATACAAGATACTGCGGGGAATAGACAAGGTGGACAGAGATAGGATGTTCCAGAGAGGGGACACAGGGACAAGGGGTCACAACTGGAAGCTGAAGACTCAGACGAGTCACAGGGACGTTAGGAAGTATTTCTTCAGTCATAGAGTTGTCAGCAAGTGGAATAGCCTAGCAAGTGAAGTAGTGGAGGCAGGAACCATACATAGTTTTAAGAAGAGGTATGACAAAGCTCAGGAAGCAGAGAGAGAGAGGATCCAGTAGCGATCAGTGAAGAGGCGGGGCCAAGAGCTGAGTCTCGACCCCTGGAACCACAATTAGGTGAGTACAATTAGGTGAATTAGGTGAGTACACACACACACACACACGAGCTTGGACTCGACCCCTGCAATCTCAGCTAGGTGAGTGCACATACACATACACACACATACACACACACACAAACACAAACACACACACACACACACACACACATGCACACATGTGGTAATGCTTTATTTACAGCTAGCAAAGTCAGGGTATTTCTCCAGAATGGTCTGTAATATACCACTGTGGATAAAATACTTAGCCATTTCTTGAACACTTCTGAGTGGGGTTGTTTCTATATTCTTTAATTTTTTTCGCACTCCAGTACATAATGACGCAGGGTGTGACAATAGTCCATCTGGCAAAGTTTACATTTCGTTTGGTCTACATCTGGGGGTGGTTGATTTAACCTGCCAAAGATACTTGTAACCAGCCGGACCCGGGCGGTGTGACATCCAGAGTCTGCTTATTTTGTTGGATGCACCGTGGACAGTGGCTCTCCTGCATGATGGAATGATGATAGATGGCCCAAATGGTGTCAATCTCCTGAGCCTTAAGTCCAATAAATTCAGTTGAAGTTCTTTTCGTATTATTGTTCTCAAACTACTCCCGGGACAAGCCAAGATTGTAATCTACTCCCTCTTTGAAAGCATACAGCTTAGCCAATTTATCAGTTTATCATCCCATCTGAAGACCAATGTGAGATGGAATCCACAGATGTGCACTCTGACTCCACTGTCCACAATCCTACCATACCTGTGTCTGGTTTTCTGACACAAGCATGCACAATTTATGCTTAATGAGTTGAGAGCATTTATGGATGACAGAGAATCAGTTACAATTAAACTGTCTATCTTTGATACATAGATTCATTTCAGTGCAAGGAGTATGGCAAACAGTTCTGTCTGAAGGGTAGAGACCCAATTATTGATGCGTGCTCCAATTTCTTTAAGAGAGCCATCACTCTGTACGACAACAGCAGCACTACCAGCTGCACCAGTGAATTGGTGAACAGAACCATCAGCGTAAATAATTTGCGAGAGTGTGTGCTGTGTGACTAAGTTATCAATACAGCTTAAGGCCTCATGTTTGGCTTCAAGGCGAAGTTTTGGTTGTGATTTAAGAAGCAACCGAGGATTAAAATGAAATTAGCACACAGGCATCCACACCACTGTATGTCCTCGGATCAAGGTAAAACACCTAGCTCTGCTGGGTGCTTGATTCTTGTAGGATTGTGTGGTCCAGTGGGTTAGAGCGTCATGTGATTTTCGCTCACCTCGAGGCAGAGCCATAACGACATGAGTTCGAATCCTCGGCTAGTCGCAGTGTTCTTATTGATTCAATACCAATCGTTTGTGGTCACGAAAATTTATATATTATATATATATATATATTATATATATATATATATTAATATATATATATATATTATAATACAAATTATATTTTAAATATATATTTATATATATATATAATATATATATATATATTATATAAAATGTCGAGCCGAATTGGCAGAACTTGCGATCTTGGCTTGAACAGCAACGCTCATCTTGCCATATAGGGCAAGTGAAAATTTGTGTATGCAATAATTTCGCCGAAATCATTCTGACCTAACGAAAAAATATATTGATTGTGTTTGTTTATTAAAAAATTTATTGTAAACGTATTTAAAAATATATTTGTTGGGTTAGGCTAAAATAAATTGTTCTTGTTATAATAAGGTTAGGTAAGTTTATAAGATTCTTTTGGTGCAAAATTAAAAATTTATACATTAACGTTAATGAAAAAAATATATCTTTAAACATATAAGAGATAATTTCAGAAAGGACTTTAATTTTAAATGAGTTCTTGCTTTAAATTTACCAGTTTTACATATTCGGCACGACATTATATATATATATTATTTAAAATATATATATTTTATATATATATATATATAATATATATATATATTATTATATATATAACAATAAGAGACGGTTCGTCAGTTCTCTCACTCCCTGCGATGTTAACATCAGATGGTATTTACACTAACAATTTCTAATCATTTACAGAATTTCGTATGTCAGTACTGTTAGCAATATTTTCCGGAGTTTAGACTGAGAAAATTGACTGATTCATTTTTTTTTTCAAAATTTCAAGTGAGATTAACATTTATATTATATATTCACTGTTGTTAATTTAAAGGCAATTATCTCCCTCTGGGTTAATACTAAATCCTCAACTTGTGTAGACTTTTTAAGTTAATAAATACTAGCCAGTACAGGATTTCTTTCATTTTTTTCAGACATTTCTCATATTGCACCTTTCATCAAGTTGTCTTAGTGCTAGTTTCATTTCATCAGTTGTCTTAGTGCTAGTTTCATTTCATCAGTTGTCTTAGTGCTAGTTTCATTTCATCAAGTTGTCTTAGTGCTAGTTTCATTTCATCAGTTGTCTTAGTGCTAGTTTCATTTCATCAGTTGTCTTAGTGCTAGTTTCATTTCATCAGTTGTCTTAGTGCTAGTTTCATTTCATCAGTTGTCTTAGTGCTAGTTTCATTTCATCAGTTGTCTTAGTGCTAGTTTCATTTCATCAGTTGTCTTAGTGCTAGTTTCATTTCATCAAGTTGTCTTAGTGCTAGTTTCATTTCATCAAGTTGTCTTAGTGCTAGTTTCATTTCATCAAGTTGTCTTAGTGCTAGTTTCATTTCATCAGTTGTCTTAGTGCTAGTTTCATTTCATCAAGTTGTCTTAGTGCTAGTTTCATTTCATCAAGTTGTCTTAGTGCTAGTTTCATTTCATCAGTTGTCTTAGTGCTAGTTTCATTTCATCAAGTTGTCTTAGTGCTAGTTTCATTTCATCAGTTGTCTTAGTGCTAGTTTCATTTCATCAAGTTGTCTTAGTGCTAGTTTCATTTCATCAGTTGTCTTAGTGCTAGTTTCATTTCATCAGTTGTCTTAGTGCTAGTTTCATTTCATCAAGTTGTCTTAGTGCTAGTTTCATTTCATCATGACGCTAGTACGAAAAAAACTGGAAATAACTAAACTAGCAACTCTTTCACTATAAAACCTTTTCCAGTCTAATCCCTCGCTTCACTTTTCACCCATTTTCCCTTAATCCTTCATTCTCTGGCTTCAACCCTCTCCTCTCGCTCCAGATATACCTCTCTTTCTCTTAGCACTCCCTCTTGCCCCTCTCTGTTATCACTCCCTTTTGCCTCTCTCTCTTGCCACTTTCTGTTAACCTCTCACCCCTCCCTCTTACCACTCCTCACCACTCACGCAAGCAGATTAGACAAGCCGCCGCAAGGTGTCTAAAAAATTTGCAGGAAACGACTTGAAAAGTCGTGGTGGGCACTTGGTGCGCTTCTCTTCAGCTCCGTTTGAACCAGGGTGGTGAAGAGAGGACTGATAGAGAGAGAGAGAGAGAGAGAGAGAGAGGGAGAGAGAGAGAGAGAGAGAGAGAGAGAGAGAAAGAGAGAGAGAGAGACAGAGAGACAGAGAGACGGAGAGAGAGAGACGGAGAGAGAAAGAGTGAGAGTGAGAAATAGCAGGAAAATAAGGTGGGGGAAGATCAGAAGATAAATGTATAAGTCAAGAGAGTAACTTCTGACAATATATCTTAGTCACTGCTGACATCACTTTGATCAAACCTAACCAATGATTTCTCCATATTTTATTATTTTTTAACACATCAGCCATTTCCCACCATGGCAGGGTGGCTCGAAAAAAAAAAACTTTCATCATTCACTCCATCACTGTGTTGCCAGAGATGCGCTTACACTACAGTTATAAAACTTCTTCAGAGTGCAGGCACTGTACTTCCCATCTCCAACCGGGCTGCCGGTTTCCCTGAATACCTCCATAAATGTTACTTTGGTCATACTCCAACAGCACGTCAAGTCCTAAAAACTGTATGTCTTCATTTGCTCCTAACACGCTCACGCAACCTTTCCAAGGCCGACCTATACCCTTCCTTCCCTCCATTGCACAGTTATACACTCTCGAAGACATTCTATTTTATTCCATCCTCTCAACATGTTCAAACTATCTCAACCCCTCCTCAGCCCTCTGGATAATAGTTTTGGTAATCCCACACCTCCTCCTAATCTCCAAACTACAAATTCTCTGCATTATATTAACACTACACATTGCCCTCAGACACAACATCTCCACTGTCTCCAGCCTTTTCCTTATTGTAACATTCACCACCCATGATTCGCACTCATATAAGAGCATTGATATAACTATGCTCTCATACATTCCCCTCTTTGCTTCCATAGACAGAGTTCTTTGTCTCCACAGACTCCTCAATGCAACACTCACGTTTTTCCCCTTGTCAATTCTATGATTCACATCATCTTTCATAGACCCATCTGCTGACATGTCCACTCCTAAATACCTGAATACATTCACCTCCTCCATACTCTCTCCTTCCTATCTGATATGCAATCTTTCGTTTCCTAATGTTTTTTTATCCTCATCTTACTCTTTCCTATATTCGCTTTTCATTTTCTTCTTTTACATACCCTACCAATCTCATCCACCAACCTCTGCAACTTCTCTTCAGAATCTCCCAAAAGCACAGTGTCATCAGCAAAGAGCAACTGTGACAACTCCCACTTGTCTTAGATTCTCTATCTTTTAACCCCACACCTATTGCCAAAAAGAATTCACTACTTTTACAAATCCATCTATAAATATATTGAACAACCACGGTGACATCATACATCCTTGTCTAAGGCCTACTTTTACTAGGAAATTATGTCCCTCTCTCATACATACTCTAATCTGAGCCTCACTATCCTCATAAAAACTTTCCACCACTTTCAGTAGCCTACCTCCTATTCCATACATCTGCCACATTTCCTCCCTATCCACCCAGTCAAACGCCTATTTCAAATCCATAAATGCCACAAAAACCTCTTTACCCCTATCTAAATACTGTTCAGCTACAAGTTTCACTGGTCTACACACCCTCTACCTTTCCTAAAGCCTCCTTGTTCATCTGCTATCCTACTCTCCGTCTTACTCTTAATTCTTTTAATAACTCTACCATGCACTTTAAGAGGTATATTCAACAGACTTATTTCCCTTCAATTTTTGCACTCTCTTTTGTCTCTTTTTGTCTTTTATACAAAGGAACTATGCATGCTCTCTGTCAATCACTAGGTACCTTACCCTCTTCTATACATTATAAAATAATAGCACCAACCACTCCAGAACTATATCTCCACCTGCTTTTAACATTTCTATCGTTATCCCATCAATCCCAGCTGCCTTACCCCCTTTCATTTTACCTACTGCCTCAAGAACTTCCCCCACACTCACAACTCGCTCCTCCTCACTCCTACAAGATGTTATTCCTCCTTGCCCAATACACAAAATTACAGCTTCCCTATCTTCATCAACATTTAACAATTCCTCAAAATATTCCCTCCATCTTCTTGATACCTCTAACTCTCCATTTAATAACTCTCCTCTCCTATTTTTATCTGACAAATCCATTTGTTCCCTAGGCTTCCTCAACTTATTAATCTCATTCCAAATCTTTTTCTTGTTTTCAACAAAATGTGTTAACATCTCATTCACTCTCTCATTTGCTCTCTTTTTACATTGTTTCACCACTCTCTTAACCTATCTCTTTCTTTCCATATGCTCATCAATCCTCACATCACTTCTACTTCGTAGAAACCTTCTCATATGCAAAATTTTTTTTTCCCCTTTAAATTTACCTCTTTACTTCATTCCCCCGAAATCCTTTTCCCCTTCCCCCTGCACCCACTTTCCTGTAACCACAAACTTCGCTGAAACCTCTAAACTTTTCATCCTTAATTTTAACCCCCCATACACCTTAAAACCTTTGTTCCCAATACTCTAAATAGCCCCTTTTTTTTCTTATCCCCCAAACCGCTTTTTTAAACTTGCCCCTAATCCCTTCCCCCTTTTACTTTTTTAAACCTTAAACCTCTCTTTTAAATTTTAATTTGCTTCCCATTTCCTTTTTTATCTCATCTACCTTTTACTCTTACTGTGATCAACTAAAAGTGGTCTATAAAATCTGGGGGGGCCTCTATAACATGAACATCCTGAAGCCCTACACTACAATCTTTTTTTTCTCCAAAAAGTACCCCAACTACTGTCATTACCCCCTCCCTCATATTTTATAAACTTATCTAAAACCTTTTTTTTTAAAATATGTGCGCATTTAACTAAACTTCTTTCTATTTTTTATTTGAAGAAGTAGTGGGCAGCAGAAATATAGTAGTAATTTTTAGTTTTTAGTAACATGCAGTGTATTTAGAAATGTTTAGAAGAAGAAAGTATATTAGCAAAATTTTAAAGTTTTACTAGTGAATTAATAAAAATGAAAAAAGGGCTGTTTATTTAGTAAAATTAGAAAGTAGCATAGTAGTATTAAAGAAAGTAGTTTAGTGAAATGCAGTATCAATCGTGCAGTTAGTAGTGCGTAAAAAGTGGCAGAAGTAGAGAACCCCAATTTTACTTGTAGTAGTTCATTTGGGCCATTCTTTAGCATATTAGTATAGTAGCAGTCGTAGCAGAATTAGTATAGAAGTAATGGCAAAATTTGGTAGTGGGAAATAGTAGTAAAAGTAGTATAGTAGTATAGGGGGAAAACCATTTAGTAAAAAGAAACAGAAATATTAGCAGTAAAAGTTTAGCAGCAGCAGCACCAGCGTAGTGTAGCACCCACAGCAGAAGCAGCACCAACAAAAGTACATTATTTGTAGAAAGTTTAAAAGTATTTAAAAAGTAATAAAAGTGATAAAAGCTTACAGCAGTAGTTGTATTTAAGTACAGAAGAGCATAGTAGTAGCGTAGGGAAAAGGAGAAAGAAGCAGGGGGGACCCAGTAGTATCAGCGTAGCAGCAGCGCAGTGTGGGGAGCAGAAGCATTTCAGTAGTACAGCAGCAGCGAAGGCAGGGTTTCAGAAAGCAGTATAGTAGAAAGCATTAGCAGAAGCGGGCAAAAAACATAGCAGTAGTTGTAGTTTTTCTTTTTAGTAAAAAACAGTGACAAAAGCAGCAGAGCAGTAGTAGTAGCAGTGGGAGTTTAATATTGCGCAGTAGTGGGAGTATAGCAGTAGCAGCAGCTATTTGCAGCAGCAGCGCAGAAAGTAGTAGCAGTATAGCAGCAGCACAGTAGTAGTAGAAAGCAGAACCAGCAGAAAGTAGTAGTGGGACAAAACAGCAGCAGAGTAGTATTAGTGGGCAGGAAGCAGCATAAAAGTAGAAGCACAGCAGCATATAGTACAGCAGAAAGTATTTAGTAAACAGCAGAAACAGTAGTAGCATTTGTAGCGAAAGCAGCAGTAGTAGCGGGAATTTAGCAGCCCCCAAGTAGTATTAGCAGTAGTAGCATTTAAGAAAGGTAGCAGTACCAGCAGCAGTATACGAAAGCAGCGCGGGTGGGTAGCAGCAGCAGCAGCATTTATTTAGTACAGTACAGCAGTAGAAAGAAAGCAGCAGCAGATTAGTAGCAGTAGCAGCAGAGTATTTAGAAAATCCAGCATTAGAAACACCCGCACATAGTACCCACCCAGCAGCAGCATTATCAGCAGGCAGCCCTAGTAGTAGCACACCCAGCAGCAGTGGGTAGCAGAAAGCAGCAGAAAAGGGGCGGGCAGCAGCAGCAGCAGTAGTAGTGTACCAGTAAAACCATTGTAGAGTTGTAGTAGTACTATTAGTAATAATAGGTTAAAAAGCAGCAGTAGTAGCAGCAGCAGCAGTTAGTAGTAGCAGCGAAAGAAAGCTCAGGTTTTAGTAGTAGAGCAGAAAGCAGCAGCACAGAAAAGAGCAAACAGCAAGAAAGCAGCAGAAAGTAGAAGTAGCAACAGCAGCAGCACAGAAAGCGGGCAGTAGAGTAGAGCGGGCAGTATAGTATTAAGTAGCGCAGAAATTGGGGACGGGAAAACAGCAGCAAGTATAGCAGCAGCAGCAAGTATCCGAAAACAGCAGTAGTATTTAGCAGTAGCAGAGTAGAAAGTACAGCAGCAGCAGGTTTGCAGCCGGGCACCCGGGAAGTAGTAGTAGCGAACGCAGCAGAGAAAGTGGGTACCCGCAGCACACAGTAGTATTTAGCTCAGCAGCAGCAGCACCAAGCATATAGTAGAAGCAGCAGTAGAAAGTAGAAGAGCAACATTTAATAGCACAGCAGCAGTGGGTAGCAGCAGCGGGCAGTAGTAGTAGTAGAAAGCATAGTAGCATTGGGCCACAGTAGAGTGGGCCAAAAGAAGAAAGGCCAGTAGTAGTAGCACCACCCCACCCTTAGAAATAGTACAAGCAGCAGCAGCAGCACCCATTAGGTTATAGCAGCAGTATTGGGTGGGAAAGTAGCAGCATTTAAAAAATTTATTTCAACACAGCAGCAGCGCAGAGTAGCAGCAGCAGAAAGCAGTAGTAGCAGCAGGGGCAGTGGGTAGTAGAACAGCAGCAGCAGTAGAGCAACCAGCAGTAGTATTAGCAGCAGAAAGCACCCAGGGAAGCGCACAGCAGCAGTAGTAGGCAGAGAAAGCATTAGTAGAAGAAAGCAGCATAGTAGTAGCACGCAGGCAGAAGTAGAGAGCAGCAGCAGCAGCATTTAGTAGTAGCACCCAGCAGCAGTATTATGCAGCACCCAGTGGGTAGTAGTGGGTGTAGCACCCCATTGCAGTAGTGGTAGCAGCAAAGGCAGCATTTATTTAGTAGCACAGAAGCAGCAGTAGTAGTAGTAGCAGCAGCAGAAATTTTTAAGTAGCAGCAGCAGCACCCAGTAGAAATTTAGTAGTGGGCGGGCAGGAAGTAAAATTTAGCGCAGTAGAAATTTGTGTAGCAGTAGTATACGGGTTGCGCAGAAAGTAGTAGAAAGTATTTGGTAGCCAGCGCAGCCGGTGGTAGTAGCAGCAGAAAGGCTGTAGGGTAGCGCAGAAATTATTTGTAGCAAGCAGTAGTCGAAGTAGTTACTCAGGTAGTAGTAGTAAGCGCACCCCAGTATAGTATAAAAGCAGCAGCATTTAATAGTAGCAGCACAGTAGTAGTGTAGTGCAGCAGCGAGCAGCAGCATAGTACAGTAGCAGCAGCAGCAGTAGTAGTAGCAGCAGCAAAAAGTTAGTAAAAAATGCGCAGCAGAGTAGTAGTAGTAGCGACCGTAGTATAGCAGCAGTAGAAAGTACAGAAAAGCCAGGGGTGTAGCAGCAGCAGCAGAGAAAGGTAGTAGCGCACGTAAACATTAGTAGCACAGAAAGCAAAACCCGTAGTAAAAGCGCAGCAGCGGGCATTTGTAGCAGCAGCGGGAAAGCAGCAGCAGTAGTATTTGGGCGGGCAGCATTAGTAGTAGTAGCAGCAGCAGTAGAGTAGAAGTAGCAGCAGCGCACAGTAGTACAGCAGCAGCAGCGGGTAGTATTTAAAACAGCAGCAGTATTAAGAAAAGTACCCAGCAACATTTAGTAGTACAAAAACAACAGAAAGTAGTAGTAGTACACGCAGCAGCAGCAGTAGTAGTAGAAAGCAACAGCAGCATATTTTAGTAGTAGCAGAGAGCAGCAGCAGCAGCAGCACCCAAGCAGTATTTGTTATTTAGCAGCAGCAGCAGCTGCAGCGCAGCAGTGTGTAGCAGCAGAAAGCAGCAGAAAATATGGCGGGCAGCAGCATAGTATAGCAGCAGCGGGCAACAGTAGTAGTAGAAAGTAGCAGCAAATATTTAGTGCAGCAGGGGCAGCAGTAGTATATTAGTAGTAGTAGCACAGCAGCGCAGGAAAGAAAGTAGCAGCAGAAAACAGTAGTAGTAGCGGGTAGCGCGAAAGAGTAGCAGCAGCACATTAGTAGTAGCACGGGAAACCCTTTTAGATAGCAGCAGCAACGGGTATAGTATTTACAGCAGCAGCGTAATGGGGTATACCACCCGCAGTAGTACGCAGCACAGAAAGTGAAAAGCAGCAGCAGTATTTGTACCCATAGCAGAGTGTAGTGGGCACAAAAAAGCGGGCAGTAGCAGCAGAAGCACCCAGTAGTAAAAGTGGCAGCAGCACCCAGCAGTAGTATAGCAGTACAGCAGCGGTTTTAGTAGAAGATAGCAGCAGAAAGAAAGTGGGCAGTGCAGCATTTAGAAAAAAATGCAGCAGAAAGCAGCGCATTTGTAGCAGCAAAAGCGGGCATAGTAGTACAGCAGCAGCAGTGTACAGAGCGGGAGAGTAGTAGTACCCCTTTTAGCAGCATTTAGTAAAAGGCAGCATTAGCCCCCAGTATAGTAGCAGCAGTGCACCCATAGTAGTAATTTACGCAGCAGCGGCGAAATAGTAGTACCAGCAGCAGCAGTAGTAGAAAGGAGCACCCAGTAGTAGAAAGCAGGAAAGCAAAATTTGTAGAAGCAGAAAGCAGTAGTAGTAGAAACAGCAGCGGAAAGAAACTAGAAATGGGAAAGCAAAAGCAGCACAGTAGTAGTAGCACAGCAAAAAGCAAAAAACCCGTAGAGAAATGGGCAGCAGCACCAGCAGAAAGCAGAAATATTAGAAAAAAAGCAGCACCCGTGGGTGGGGGGGGGAGCAGAAAGTATTTGCATTTGCAGTATAGTAGCAGCAGCAAAATTTGTAGAAAGCAGCAGTAGTAAAGCACATAGTAGTAAAAGTATTTAGCAGCACAGCAGCAGCAGCAGTATTTAGTGGGCAGCACAGCAGCATAGTTTACCCAGTAGTAGGGTATAATAGCAGCGCAGCACGTATAGCGCAGAAAGTAGTAGTTTTGCACAAAAGTAGTAGTAGCAGCAGCATCATTTGTAGTAGCATTTACCCGCAGTATATAGTATAGCAGCAGCGCTATTTGGCCACCCCACCCAGTAAAAGAAGCAGAAGCAACATTGTAGTAGCAGCACAACAGCAGTAGTATTGTAGCACCCCAGCAGCAGCCCAGTTTTTAGTAGTAGAAACAGCAGCAGTATTATTTTGACAATCAAAGCAGCGCAGAGTAGTAGTAGTGGGTATTTAGCGCAGCTCAGCAGCCCCACAGCAGCACCCTATAGTATTTAAAAGCGCAGCAGAAAGTAGTAGCACAGCAGCAGTAGTGGGAGTAGCAGCAGCAACGGGAAGGTAGAAAGCAGTAGCAGCAGAAAGAATTTGTAGCACAGCAAAGCACCCAGTAGTTTTTGTAGAGAAACCCGCACCCCAGTAGTAGAAGAAAGCAGCAGCAGCAGCATTAGTGTAGCGCGGGAAAACAGTAGTAATAGCAGGGGCAGAAAAATTTGTAGTACCCAGAGCGGGCAGTATTAGAAAGTACCCCGCGAAAGTATATTTGCAGCAGGAACATTTGAAATTAGAGCACAGCGTAGTATTTAGAAATTTTCACCCGTATTAGCAGCACCAGAAAGCTAAACAGCGCAGGCAGTAGTAGCAGCAGCAGAAAGTAGTAAGCTTTTGAAAGCATTGTAGGGCAGCAACACCCAGCATTGTATTTTGCGCGCCAGATTTTTAATTTTAGCGCGCGGGCGCGGGTGTAGTAGGCAGTAGCAGCGGGTTAGTAAAAGCAGCACAGAAAGGCGGGCAGCAGCAGCAGCGAAATAGTTTTTATTTAAGCAGCAGCGGGCGCAGTAGTAGCAGGAGCAAAGGTAGTAGGTAACAGTAGCAGAAGAAATTTAAGGCCCCCACCAGCAGCCAGCAGTAGTATTGTACAGCAGCAGCACACATTTAATAGTAAAAACGCAGCAGCATGGGTGGTAGGGCAGCAGTAGTAGTACAAAAGCAGTAGTAGTAGTAGCAGCAGCAGCAGCAGAAAATAGTAGTACAGCAGCAGCAGCAGCAGCATTGGTAGTAGCAGCACCCAGCAGCACCCAACAGTAGGGGAGCAGCAGCACGCAGCAGAAAGTAGTAGAAGTAGGGGGTTTTAGTAGTAGCGGGCCACCCAGTAGTGCAGGACCCAGCAGTAGAAAGCAGAAAAGCAGCAGCAGAGTATTAAGCAGCAGCAGTAGTATTTAGTAGTAGTAGTGGGAGGTAGCTGCGGGCACCCACCCAGCAGCGGCAGCAGCACCCGTAGTACAGCAGCAGCAGCAGCAGAAATTTATTTCAAAAGCACAGTAGTATAGTAGCACAGCAGCAGTAGTAGAGCGCAGCACAGTAAGCGCAGCAGCAGCACAGCAAGCAGCAGAAAGCACACAGCAGCAGTAGTAGTAGCAGCAGCGTCTTATTAGTAGAATTTAGCAGCAGAAAGCAGCAGCAGCAGCACAGCGCAGTAGTATTAGAAGTGAAGCAGCAGCATTTTAAAAGTAGCAGCAGACGCGCAGCCAGCCAGAAAGCAGCGGGCAGTCCCAGCAGCAGTAGAAAGGCAGAGCAGCCCCGCAGTGTAGTAGCGAAAGCGCAGATAGTGGGTAAAGTAGCAGCAGCATAGAAAGAAAGCAGAAAGCAGTATTAGCAGCAGCAGCAGGCAGAAAGGGGTAGTAGTAGTAGCAGCCACAGCAGTATTTAGCAGGGGGAGCAGTAGTAGTGAAGCAGTAGAAAAAAAGTAGAAAGCAGCATTAGGAGCAGTAGTAGTAGTAGTATTAACCCCAGCAGCACAGCAGTGTAGTAGCAGCAGCGGGCAGTAGGAGCAGCAGTAGTAAAAGCACAGTGGGTATTAGAAGCACAGCAGCATAGTAGTAGCAGCCCCAGCAGCAGTAGAAGTAGTAGTAAAAAACCCCAAGCAGCAGAAAGCAGTAGTAGTAGCGCGCAGCAGCACAACAGTAGTAGGGGGTACCAGCAGCAGCAGCAGCGGGAAAGTAGTAGAAAGTAGTAGTAGTATTTAGCAGCATAGTAGCAGGAGCAGCGGGAGTACAGTAGCAGAAAGTAGTATGCAGCAGCAGTAGAAATTAGCACAGCAGTAGTGGGGAACCCAGCATATTTAGTAGTAGTATTATGTAGTAGTAGTAGCAGCAGCAGCAGTAGTAGTAGTAGCAGCAGCAGCAGCAGAAATTATTTGGGCATTAGCAGCAGTAGTATTAGAAAGAGCAAAAACAGTAGTAGTAGAGCAGAAAGCAGTAGTACCCGCAAAAAGCAGCACAGCAGCAGCAGCAAAACAGCGGGAGCAGAAAGCAGTTTTAGCAGCACAGCAGTAGTAGTAGCAGCAAAAGCAGCACAGCACCCAGCAGCGGGCCAGCGCAGTAGAAGTATAATATCCAGCGCTTAGAGTAGCAGCAGCAGCAGCACCCAGCAGCGCAGCACCCACAGCAAAAATATTAGTGCAGCAGCAGCAGAGTAGCAGCACAGCATTTAAAATTTTGCAGCGGGCATTTGTAGCAGTAGCACAGAAGAAAAGTAGTAGTAGTGTAGTATTAACAGCAGTAGTAGTTGTAGTATTATTAATAATAAAAAAAGTGTTAAAAGCAGCAGCAGTAGAAAGTAGCGGGAAGCCAGCAATAGTACATAGTGGGAGTAGTAACAGCAGTATTTAGTTTGTATTTGAACAATTAAAAATTTAAAAAAAAGTGTTTAAAAGCAGCAGCAGGAGTAATTTGTAGCAGTAGTTAGTACCAGTAGACAGCAAAAGTATTTTAAGTAGCATAGCAGCAGTAGTGTAGTAGTTAGAAATAGTAGTACTTTAATAAAAATAAAAGGAAAAAAGGGGCAGCATTATTATTTAAAAAAAATTTAGTAGAGTAGTACCAGTACCCAGCAGTATAGTAGTAGTGTAGTAGTAGTAGTAACAGAAATTTAGAAAGTATTTGGGGGGGTACAAATTTAAAAAATAATAAAAGTGAAAAAAGGCAGCAGTAGTGGCAGCGCAAAAGCAGTAGTATATAGTATTAGAAGTAGTAGAAACACAGTAGTAGTTGTAGTTTACTATATAATAATAATAAAAGTGAAAAAAGAAGCAGTAAAGTAGTGGGCAGTAGTAGTAGTAGAAGAAAGTAGTAAGAGAGAGTAGTAGTAGTAGTAACACGGGTATAGTTTGTAGTAGTACTTTTAAAAAAAATAAAAGTGAAAAAAAGCAGCAGTATTAGTACTAAAAGTAGAGAGCACCCGCAGTATGGGTAGTAAGTAGTTTAGAGCAGAGAAGTATAGTAGTAGTAGTAGTAGTAACAGCGTAGTATTTTGTAGTAGTACTTTAATAAATAAAAAAGGGATAAAAAAAGCAGTAGTCAAATATACAAAAAAACTTCCAGAAAATTTTTGGGAAAAACTTCAAAATTATTTTTATTATCCCACCCATATATGAAAAGGTAATAACTTCACCATTAAAAAACAAAGAACCAGATTTAAAGCCTTTTTTGTGACTCCCACACTGTGACTCACCACACGTGGACTCAAACACTGGGGACTCCCCAAACACTTTTAAATCACCACACTGACCCCACTGTGACTCACCACATGGGACTCACCCACATGTGAGCTCCCACATGTGACTCACAAAAATGTGATCCCACACGGGGTATCACCACCTTTTGACTCCCCCCACACTGCCTAAACAGTGACCCCCAAAAATTTGGGGACTCACCACAGGTGGGGGAACCAACCACTTAAATTAAACCACACTTTTTGACTCACCACACTGTGCCCTCACCACACTGGGGACTCCCCCCACACGTTGTGACCACCCCCCACCTTGTGACTCCCCCAAAAGTGATAAAAAAAACACTGGGGGACTCCCCAAACCCTGGTCCCTCCCCAACACTGTGACTCACCACATTGCCCTCACCCCCTGTGACTCACTGTGATCCCCAAACACTGTGACTCTCCACACGTAAACCCACCACACTGGGGACTCCCAACCTGACTAACCACATGTTTAAACCTACATGTGACTCATCACACTGACTCCCATGGGACTAAACCACAGTGACTCACCACACTAAACCTCACCACACTGTGACTCCCCCCACACTGGGGACTCACCACACTGATAAAACCAATGTGACTCCCCACACTGACTCATCACACTGGGGACTCACCACACTGTCCCTCACATGTGACTCACTGTTGGGGGATCACCACACTGACCCCCAAACACTGACCCCACCACATGTGACCACCACATGTGACTCACCACACTGGGATCACCACACTGTGATCACCACATTTTTTTGCCCTCACCACATGTTTTTGACTCACCACATTTTTTACTCACCACATGTGACCACACCCCCTGTGACTCCCCAAACATGTGACTCACCACATGTGACTCCCCACACTGTACTCACCACAATTGTGACTCCCCACACGTTGTGACTCACCCACGTGACTCACCAAAAACTGTGATCACCACATGTACCCCCACACGTTTTGACTCCCCACACTGTGACTCCCCAATGTGACCACCAAACTGGATTTCCACCAAACGTGACTCCCCTTTGTGACTAAACATGTGACTCACCAATGTACTCCCCCCACATGTGCCCTCCCCAAAACACTGTGACCTCACCACCTGTGACTCACATGTGACCACCCACCTGGTTTCCCAACGTGACCAATGTGACTCACCACATGTGACTCAATGTGACTAAACCACATTTTTATTCACCACACGGGGCTCCCCCAAACTGGGGATTTCACCACACTGACTCACCACACGTTGTGCCCTCACCACACGTGACTCACCACATGCTCCCCAAAAAACTTTGGGGTGACTCACCCACTGTGACTCACCCCCACGTTGTGACTCCCCACACGTTGGGGACTCACCACACGTTGTGACTAAACCACACGTTGTGACTCACCCCCAACACTACCCCCCACACTGTGACTCCCCCACACGTTGTTACCCAACACGTTGTACTCGCCACACTTGACTCCCCTACTTTTGTGATCCCCACACGTTGTGACTCCCCAAAACTTTGGGGACTCGCCACAAGTTGTGACTCACCACACTTTGTGATTTCCCCCCCCAAAACGTGACTCACCACACACTTGTGCTCACCACACTTTTGGACTCACCCACACCGTTTTTAAAAAACCCCCACGTTTTTACTCACCACCCGTTTTTGATCACCACACACTTTGTGCCCTCACCACACGTTGTGTCTCCCCACAAAAACCTTGGACTCACCACACACTGACCTCACACGCTGTGACTCACACACGTTTGACTCACCCAAACGGACTCACAAAAACCGTTGTGACTCCCCTCACCCGTTGTGACTCCCCACACACGTTGTGACTCCCCACACACTTTTTGTGACCCCACCACACACGTTGGCCCCACCACACACTTGTGACCCACCCCCAACGTTGTATCCCACACGCTGTGACCCCAACGCTGTGGACTCACCCCCAACTTTGTAAACCCCACCACACTTTAATGGCCCCACAACTTTGGGGACTCAAAACACACGTTGGGGACTCCCCACATTGTGATCGCCAAAACCCGTTGTGGCTCACCACAAAACGCTGTGACTCACCAACGTGACTCACCGCACTTTGTGACCCACCACACCGTTTGACCCCCCACACGTTGACTCACCCACACTTTTGGACTCACCACACACGTTTTTGTTTCACCACACACGTTTTGGACTCACCCACACACGTTAGTGACTCACACCCCCCACTTTGACTCACCAAAACTTTTTGGGGGACTCACCACACTTGTGACTCACCCCCACACGTGACTCTTCCCCACGCTGTGATTCAACACGTTGTGCCCTCACCAAACGTTGACCACCAAAAACTTTGTGACTCACCACATTTGTGACTCACCACACACGTTGTGACTCATCAAAACACTTGGACCCCACCCACACTTTTTGTGACCCCAACCACCCCACTTTGGGAAAACCACCACCGGTGGACCACCGGGGATTTTGGGTGGACCCACCAGGCGTTGTGACCCCACCAACACCCCTGTGACTCACCAAACGTTGTGACTCACCAACACTTTGGAGACATCACACGCGGGAAAACCCCACCACACACGTTGTACACTTGTGACTCACCACACGGATTTAAACCACACAGGGGACTCCCCACACACGTTGGGGACTCCCCACCACACGTTGGACCACCCCACCCCTTGGGGCCCCTCCCCAAAAACTTTTGTGACTCACACTTTTGTGACTCACCACCGTTGTGACTAAACCACAACGTTGTAAAACTCACAACATTGGGGACTAAACCACACGTTGTGACCCCAACCAAAACCCCTTTTGGTGACTCACTACACGTGCCCTCACCACACGTTTTTGGCTCACACAAAAGGGCGGGGCCTCACCCACTTGTGACTCACCACACTTGGTAAACCTTCCACACACGTGTAAACTCCCCAAAACGTTGTGACCACCACAAAATTGACTCACCACACACGTTGTGACCATCGCACAGTTTGATCCATCGCCACTTTTGGGGACTCACCGCACCCCTATTCCTCACTAAACCCCGGTGATTTTACCACACGCTGTGACCACCCACACTTTTGGGACTCACCAAACGCTGGACTCCCCACACGTTGTGACTCACCCCCACGTGTGACTCACCACACTTGTGCCCACCACACGTTGTGACTCATCGCACCCCTGAAAACCCCCCAACTTTTTTGTGCCCACTTTGGGTGATTCCCCACACGGGGACTCCCCCAACACATGTGACTACCCCCACACGTTGGGGACTCCCCAAACGCACGTTGTCACTCCCCAACAAAAGGGTTTTGGACTCCAACACACTTGTGCCCTCATCAGACATGTTGGGGATCATAAAAACGCTGGGGGTTTCACCCCCACACGTTGTGACTCACCACACGTTTGATTCACCACACAGGGTTGTGACCCCACCACACATTGGGGACTCACCACACATGGGAACTCACCACACATGTGACTCACCACACACTTTAATCCCACACATTTTTTGTGACTCACCACGCACGTTGTCTCACCAAAACACGTAACTCACCACACGTTTTTGTTTCCCCACACAGCTGTAAAACTCACCACCCCACGTTGTGACTCCCCTTCACAGGTTGTGATTTAAACCACGCACGTTTGACCCCACTCACGTTGTGTTTCAACCAAAACCGTAACTCCCCACACAGGTTGTGATCACTACACGCTTTTGCGACTCACCACACACTTTTTGACTTACCACACACGTTTGTGACTCACCACATACGTAACACACAAACACTTTTTTGTAAATAAACCACACCGTTGTGATTCACCACACTCGTTGGATTCACCACATCGTTGTGTTTCCCACCACACATGTTGTGCCCCCCCACCCCAACTTTGAAAACTCACCACACCCCTTTGTGACTCACCACACACGTTGCGACTCACTACCCCCAAAAATTATAACTTACTCAAAAGTTCAAAACTCACCCCCACACGTTCTAATCACCACAAAAGTTGTGACTCACCCCCACCCCGTTGGATTTAAACTCCCACACTTTAAAAATTATTAAAACTTTGTTCAACTCCCCAAACACATTTCTAACCCCACACCCACGTTGGGGGTTCCACCACAAACGTTGGGGACTTCTACACCCCTTTCAAAAACTCACTACAGGGTTTTAAAAACCCTCAGCAAAACATTCAATCACCACCCACTTTTGTAACTCACCATTTCACAAAGTTTTCCACCAAACTTTTTGTAACTCCCCATTTCACATATATCTCCCACACCCATTACAAAAAAAAATAGGGTTAAATAGGTTAATGGGGTTTGGGAAAGGTTTATGGTCAAAAGCGTTCCCATATTAAATTTGCACTAAATAAGTTTAACTGGGGTCAGTTTTTTCAATACAAAAACATTGCCCTTCGGGGACACTGTCATGCGCGCGAAACGCGCACGCTAACCACCACGAACATAATTGGATAAACTGAATACATGGAGTATTTTATGGACGATTTATTTAGGATTTTTTGCCGTGCTGGAAACATCACAGTCTGGTGCGTCCTCTTCTCTAAAGAAAAGTTACGGGTTTTTTCATGTCGTTTAAATTTCACGTAATGAAAAATGAGAGAAAACCCAAGAAGCCAGATCAGACCTTTTGAAAAATTTAAAAATATCTGGGAAATTTTTATAAAAAAAAAGTCCCCCCCCAAAATCACGTGAACGAAATTGTGAGAAACTCAAGTGATATAGAGGGGGGAAATTTTAATATAACTTGCAAAAAAAGATGGATAAAAAGCACAAATGCACTTTTTCAACGTTCATTTAAAAGAGTTGGGCCAGTTTGGGGTTGTGCAGTGCTCCTCCTTTCTTTGAGTCGGGTCTCTTTGGCATCAGGTGCGCTTTGTTTTGGGGTGTGAAAGGTGAGGGGTTTGGGCTAGGGCCCTTTATATGCCTTCCTTTGATGTTTTTGCTTTTATAGTTCGTTTATAAAGTGAGAAGTAAAGAAAAAAGGGTTGGGAAATTTTACTAACCTTTCACAGTGGTTGTTCTTTATATTTTGATATCACCTTTTTTTCTGTGATCTTATTGCATTATACATTTCATACACAAACACACACACACACACACATTATATAATATATAATATAATTTATATTATATATATATATTTTATATAAAATATATTTTATAAAAATTTTATATATATATATATAAAATATATATATAAAATATTAAAGTAAAATCGGGTTTATGTTTTCCGCTCCCGAAAAGGTTTCCCAGGGGTTCTCAGTTATTTTTTATTCTCTGCCCTTTTGGCAGTAAACGATATTACTTTTTTCCAGTTTTGGGGTTTTTTTTTTTGCCTTTAAGGCGCCGTCAGTACAGGAGAAATTTCAGCGAGAGAGGGCAAGTAACCTGAAAAGTTACTTTTGAACTTTTAACTTTCCTATGTTAAACTAGATTTCCCTTTTTCTTTAGCAAAGTTTTTCCATATTTTTTTTTTACTAAGAAATTTTGAATAACCAATTTTCCCTGTATTTCCTGTTATACCCCCCGTTTAAAACCTCATGTTCGGGTACCTTTATGGGCTTTTTCTTGGGGGTATTTCCCCAAACATGTTTCTTTGCCTCGTTTAGTGTCTTTTTTTTTTTTACCTCGTCTACATTTCGTTTCGCGTCTAAAACCTTGCCTTTTACTGATTACTTAAGGGCCCCTTTTCAATAATTTTTATTTTCCTGAAAGGGAAATTTTAAAAAGTTTCACTTTTAAAAAACCCTTTTCAAAACTTCTTTTAAACCTGGGGGGTAAGTAGGGTTTAAAAAATCCCTTTTCCTTTTTTTTTTTTTTAAAACTCCCTTATAAAATTGGGACGCCCCGAAGTTTTTAGCGGTTTTCCCCCCCTGAAATAGTTTAAAATCACCGGGACCCCCCCCCCATTTGAGCCCAAAAACTCCTCCTAAAAATTTGGGCAAAATTTCCCTGATTTTTATTACAGTATCCACCCACACAGTTGATATTCCTTGCAGCCCACCTCCCGCATAGTTAAATAACACCGGGGGAATCTTCCTGCGTCGCACAAACCCAACCCTTTTTATCGGGAAAGGGTGGATTCCATCGGAGCTTTAAAATAATTTTTGAGGGGAACTAATTTTTTGACCGGGGTGAGAGGGTGGACGCTGTGTAAACAAAGCTGTTTCTCCTGCTGCTGGGTTTAACCACGGCTTTTTTCACCCTCCCCAGGAACTGATCAATGGGAGCGGGGTATCTCACACACTGGGTTTTAAGGGCCCCTCGGAAGGGGGTGCCCGAAAAGAGGGTTTAAGGTGTCACTGGTTTATTAGCGCAGGGGGAAACAGCGAAAACCAAGCAGTGTGGGGCTGGGAAATTTGCTGGGGGGAAACCCCCCAGTAATTTTCCTTTGGGAGCGGTCACAGCAGCCGGCTTAAAAAGCCAGGGAACAGTTTCCGCTATAAATTTAAAAGGGGGGGCAATTTGCAGAGGTTTATTTTTGTTTTGTTCCCGAGTCGTGGGGCCCAAAAAAACAGCCGAAAATAAAATCCGGTTTTTTCGAGCAGTCCCTTTTGGTCTTTTTTCAGGGTATGACAAAGAAAAGCAGACTAACGCTCAGGGTTTCCTACTTTTACCTTTTCTGCTGGGGGGTGAACACTTCAGTTGGTAAACGGGCTGAACGTCTGGGAAAATTGTGGGGAAGGGCCCCGGCCCCAACCCACACGTTTTTTTTTTTTTTTCTTAAGCCATCTGGCAGCCCCTGTTTTATCAAAAGGTTACTCGCCCCCTCAAATAAAAATAAATTTTTTTTCCCCATCCTTTTCTCCCCCAATAAAAAAAATGTCATTAAATTTTTTCAAAGTGATGTAAAAAAAATTTTTTTAAAAAACAATATTCAAGGAGAAAACCTAACCCGTAGGGAAAAACCCACACGTTGCTGTCAAAAAAGTACAACTCCACTGCTCCTCCTCCCCCCCCCTCCTCGAACGTTTCAATGCCTCCAACCCAAAAATTTTTTGTACCATTGTTTTACCTTTAAACCCTTTTTTTGCCTCTATAGAAAAAGGGGGTTTCTTACCTTTTTCCCCAGGTGTTTCAACACTTTTCGTTCATTTTTCCCCCCCCGTCCTTTTTCTGAGGTTATTTCCTTTTTTCAGGGCACATTTACTGAAAAAAAAAACAAAATATATAAACACATTAAAATTTCCCCTTTTCCCCCCCTCCCACAAGTTATCTAAACTCCATTGTTTTAAAACAAAGAATAAATTGGATAAGAAGAGATGGGAAGGAAACTCAATGTATTTCCCTTTAAAAAAAAACAAATTTTCAAACCCCCAAAACACACAAACAAACACAAACACAAAGCACCAAACAAAACAACACGCACAGAAAAAACCCCCACACAACACCCACCACACACAAAACACACCAATAAAAAAACGCACACAGGGGCACACAAAAAACACACAAAACACACCCACCTCAAAACACAACCCCACCCCCACCACACAAAAAAATTAAACCCCCAAAACCCCTTTTAAAAAAAACCTTCACAAATTTTTTTTTGGGTGATTGGGACGAAAAGAGTCAAAGCCTTTTATCACCGGAAAATCTAGCTCTCACAAAAAAACCCGCTTACAGGTATGATAACGTTGCCGTCTTTTCCCAAAGGGATAAACCAAAATCCTGAGGGAAAAACAAGGGAACAGGGGGAAGGAGGGGTGGCACTGCTGTTTAAAAAACGATGGGAAATTTTAAAGAACTGGAAAAAAAGGAGACAGGAGGAAAGCAAATAGCGGGGAAAGTTCTTTTGGGAGGGGCCCAAATTTTGGGAAAATTTCGTGATGTTAAAAAACCCCCCAAAAGAACAGCAGGGGGGCAAAGGGAAGGGGTATGTGTAAAAACAAAAGAGCGATGGTTTGACACACTGGGCCCGGGGGCCCGAAGGGCTCAAGCATGCAGGGCCAAAACTCCTGAAACATGGGGGGACTTTTACCCCCAAGAAATCAAAATTTAGAAAAAAATTTTGGGGGCCCATGGGGGGGCCAAAATACTTGGAGGGGCTAAGATGATGGAGGGGGTACTGGAAAAAAATTTTATGTACCAAAAAGTAAGGGGGCCCCCAAAAAGAGAGGAGAGGAGAGGAAAGAACCAGCCAAAACTGGTCTTTGTATTCCCTTGAGTAGTGGGAATATTGACAATCAAATATTAAAGACCCCCTTTGGGGGCCAAAGGGTCATATGGGTTTTTAAATTTTAATTTTCACATTAAGTACAAAATGGAGGGGGGAAAACAGGGAAAAGGGCCCGGGTTTAAATTTGGGGCCAAACTAAAGGGGGCTCCCCGGGAATAGGAAATTCCTGGGGCAAAGGGGTTTTAGTGGGACAAAAGAATGGGGAGGGAAGCCCGTTTAAACGAATGATCGAATAAGCAAAAAACAATGTGCGAGGGGAGGCTGAGGGGAGGGTTTACCCAAGGGTAACCCCGGGAAAAAAATGAAAAAAAACCAGGATGAGCCCCTGGTTCACCCAAAGGGCAGGGAGGCCCAAAAAACCCAAATGTGGTAAAGGAAAAAGGGAAAAAAGAAAAGAAGACAAAGGACCCAGGAGAGTAAGGAAGCAGTCCCTTAAACCAGAAATGAATATTCCCAGATAAAAAGGGAGGCCCCAAAGAAAATTGGAAAAAAAAACAAGTAATGAAAGCCAAAACTGACCCCAAGCTTTTAAACAGCCACACAAGGAAAAACAGCAAAGGCCGGTAATCAGGCTAAAAAAAAGGGAAAGGGGGAAACGACAACAAGAAAGCCCTGAAGTATGTGAGTAACTTTAACAAAAAATTCAAAGAAGTGTTCCCCAAGGGGAGACAGAAGGGGGGCTCCAAAAAAAGCGGAGGGTGGGGGGACACCAACCAATTTTGGACCCAATAAACACAACCCCAGGAAAAAGTAAAAGGCTTTTGAATGAGCAAGAAAACCTCAAAGGAATGGGGCCCGGAAAAAACATTTATTTGGGTTTTCGGAAAAGGGAGCCGAGGGGGCTTGTGTAACCCCCAACAAAAAACATTTAATAAATCTATCAAAAAAGGGAGAAATTTCCCGAAGGGATGGAAAAAAGCAAATTTTTAGCCCCAATCTTTAAAAAAAAAGACAGACATGAAGGGACTAAACAAAAGAAACCCTGTCACTGACAGGTTTTAGTAAGAAAGCGTTAAAGTTATCAGGGGAAGAAAGGGGGGGAACACCCCAGAAAGGGTTTTATCTCATCAAAAAGCAGCTAACATGGTTTTTAGGGGCGGGAAATCCCGTGTCAAAAAACCTACCGGATTCTATACAAAGTGACAGCAGTAAGACAAAAAAGGAGGAGTGGGTGGGTTGCATTTTCTTGGGCTGCAAGAAGGCTTTTACAAAAGTTTTCCCCAAAAAGAGATTAGTTTCAAAAAACCCGGAGGACCAGGAAGGGGGTAACAGGGGAAGGGGCAAATACCCAAAGGGGTCAGGGAATACTTGTCAGGAAGCCCCAGCGAGCCCTGGACGGGCGGGAGGTGTCAAGAGGGCGCCGGGACCCGGGAGGGTCCCCAAGGGGTCAGTTAGGACCAGTTTCGGGTTTTTTGGGAATTATTTTAACGAATGGGCGGAAAGGGAAAAGGGCTTTCCCAAGTGTCCCCGTTTGCAAAATGACGAAGTTGAAAGAGAAAAATTTACTCGATCGAAGACCAGGAGAACTACAAAGGGATTTTGGGCAGGCTGCAAGGGCCTGGGCCCCGCAATTGGCTCCTGGAGCTCAAACCCAACCAAGTACAAAGTCATGAAGATTGGGGAAGGGCAAAGAAGACGGCAGGACAGAGTAAAAGTCTAGGGAGCCAGAGACTACAAACCACACTCAAGGAAAAAGATCTTGGGGTGAGATAGCACCAGGGACATTCCTGAAGTGCACATCAACCAAATAACTGCTGCAGCATATGGGCGCCTAGCAAACCTTAGAAACACCCATTCCGACATCTTAATAAGGAATCTTCAGGGCCCCTGTACACCGTGTACGTTAGGCATATTGGAGTATGCGGCACCAGTTTGGAACCCACACCTAGCCAAGCATGTAAAAACTAGAGAAAGTGCAAAGGTTTGCCACAAGCTAGTCCCAGAGTTAAGAGGTATGTCTACGAGGAGGGGTTTTAAAGGAAATCAACCTGACGACACTGGGGGACAGGAGAAATAGGGGGACATGAAAAACGACTTACAAAATACTGAGAGGAATTGACAAAAGGGGGACAAAGACAGGATGTTCCCGAGACGGCCCCAAACAACAAGGGGACACGTTGGAAGCTGAAGAACAGATGAATCACAGGGATGTTAGGAAGTATTTCTTCAGCCACAGTAGTTTAGGAAGTGGAATAAATTTTGGGGAAACGATGTAGTGGAGGCAGGGGTCCATACATGCTTTAAGCGAGGATACGATAAAGCTCATGGTTCAGGGAGAGTGACCCAGTGGGACCAGTGAAGAGGCGGGGCCAGGAGCTTGGACTCGACCCCTGCAACCTCAACTAGGTGAGTACAACTAGGCGAGTACACAGAATTATATATATAATATATATATATATATTATATATATATATATATATATATATATATATATATATTTATATATATATTTTATTTATTTTATGTAGTATGTATGTATGTATGTATGATGTATGTATGTTGTGTGTTGTGTGTGTGTGTGTGTGTGTGTGTGTGTGGTGTGTGTGTGTGTGTGTGTGTGTGTGTACCACCTAAATCACTCCCCTAATTGTGGTTGCTGCCCCGCCTCTTCACTGAGTGCTACTAGGTCCTCTCTTTCCTGCTCCATGAACTTAATCATAACCTCATCTTACAGCTATGTATGGTTCCTGCCTCCATACCTTACTTGCTAGGCTGTTCTACTTCCCGACTACTCTATGACTAAAGAAATACTTGCTAACATCCCTTTGACTCGTCTGAGTCTTCAGTTTCCAATTTTGACCCCTTGTTTCTGTGTTTTCCCTCACTGGAACATCCTGTCTCTGTCCACCCGTCTATTCCCCGCAGTATTTTTGTATATCGTTATTTATGTCTCCCCTAACCCTCCTGTCCTCCACTGTTGTCGGGCCCGATTTCCCCTTTCCTTTCTTCATAGGACATTCCCCTTAGCTTGGAAAATATCCTTGTCCAAACTTCGCAGTTTTCTTTTTTAAATTCTTGAC
>NC_069401.1:70835030-70850773 GCF_026875155.1 Cherax quadricarinatus | reverse complement strand
AGGCCCGTTGTGCAGTGCAGCGTAGTAGTGTGTAGTAGCAGCGGTAGAGAGTAGTAGCAGCCGCGAGCGAGTGTGCAGTAGTAGCGCAGCGGCAGTAGTAGTAGTAGCAGCAGCAGAGTGCAGTTAGCAGCAGTAGTAGCAGTGTGCGGCAGCATAGTGTAGCAGTAGAACAGTAGTGAGCGTAGCAGCAGCGTAGAGCCAGCAGCCAGTAGTCGTCAGGCCGTGTGCGCAGCAAACAGCGCTCAGCATTTTGTAGAGAGCGCGCGTGTAGTAGCAGCGGGCTTTTTGTTGTTTTTTGTATAGTAGTAATTTTGAGTGTAGTAGTAGTAGTGATAGGTAATTTTAGTAGTAGTGTTGTAGCAGTTAGTAGCATAGTGCGGCAGGTTTAAAAACAGTGGTGTTGTAGTAGTTTCTTTAGTAATAATAGTGAAAAAAAGCAGTAGCAGCAGTAGTTGTGTAGTGCAGTAGTAGTATTGTTGTAGTGTAGTAGTTGTGTGTATATTATAAAAAGTGACAAAAGCGAGAGCAGTAGTAGTGCAGCCGTAGTGTGCGTGCACAGTGGTGGTTAGGAGCATAGTAGCAGTAAGTAGCCAGCAGTGTGCGTAGTAGAGCAGAGCGTAGTAGTGTAGCAGTGCAGCAGCAGTTAGTAGCAGCCGCAGCAGTCGTAGCAGGTAGTGAGCACAGTGTAGTGTAGCGAGCAGCGCAGTAGGGGCAGGCCCGTAAATAGACAGCAGGGAGCAGTGTGCAGTGTAGCAGCGTGTGTAGTAGTGCGCACAGTAGTAGAAGACAGGTATTGTGTAGTAGTGCGCAGGTAGTGCAGCACAGCGCATGAGTGTAGTAGCAGCGCGCATGTTGTGCAGCAGTAGCCGAGTTTGTAAAATAAAAGGGGGCAGCGCAGCGCTTGTAGCGCGCGCGCGTAGTAGTAGGCAGCCGCCCGCGCAGCAGTAGTAGTAGCAGCAGTAGTAGTTGGTAGCAGTACGCAGCAGAGTGTGCAGCGGCAGAGCAGCAGCAGTAGTAGTGCAGCAGCAGCAGTAGTGAGTAGCAGAGCAGCGCAGCGCTAGTGTAGAGCGTAGTGTAGCAGCAGTTGTGTGAAGCGCGTAGTAGTAGAGCAGTAGTAGTAGTGAGTAGAGCAGTAGTGTAGCGCGTGTAGTAGCAGCGGGAGCAGCAGCAGCAGCAGCAGTAGTTGCAGCAGCAGCGTTGTAAAAGCAAACAGGCTAGTGTAGCAGGAGCAGGGAGCGAGTAGTAGTAGTAGCAGCAGCAGTAGTAGTAGAGTAGTGCAGCAGCGGCCCGCAGCAGCGCAAGGGAGTGTAGCAGCAGCGCAGTAGTGCAGCGTAGCAGTAGTGAGTAGTAGTAAACAGTAGTAGTTGTAGTATACTATAATAATAGTAAAAGTGATAAAGCAGCAGTGTAGCGCAAGGCCCCAGTAGTAGTGCGCGCAGCAGTTAGTAGAGTAGCAGCAGCAGCAGCGCGCGAGCAGCAGTAGTAGTTGCCGGGTAGAGTGTAGTAGCGCAGCGTAGTAGCGCAGCAGTAATAGCGCCCGCGCAGGAAAAGGAGTGTGTGTGTAGTTAAAAAGCTAGTAGTTGTAGTGTACTATTTTTTAATAATAAAAGTGTAAAAAACGCAGTAGTAGTGCGCAGTAGTAGTGGGGAGCAGCAGCATAGTAGCAGCAGCAGATAGTGCAGCAGTAGCAGTAGTGTAGTATGTGAGTAAAAGGTAGTAGGGCAGTTTCTATTAATAATAAAAAAGGAAAAAGGGGCGTAGTAGTGCAGCACAGCAGTGTAGTAGCGCAGTAGTAGTAGTATTAGTGTGTAGTAGTAACAGCAGTAGTAGTTGTAGTATACTATTAATAATAATAAAAGTGATAAAAGCAGCAGTATAGTAGCAGAGAGATAGGAGTATGTTTAGTGAAGGCATAGTAGTTAGTAGTAGTAGTTAAATAACAGCAGTTTGTAGTTGTAGTAGTACTATTAATAATAATAAAAGTGATAAAAGCAGCAAATAGTCAAACTATACATAAAACTTCCTCAGAATATGTTGTGGAACTTCAAAATTATTATTAGTATCCCAGTCATATATGTAAGTAATAACTTCACCATTAACAACAAGAACCAGAGTTTAGCCTGGTTGTGACTCACCACACTGTGACTCACCACACTGTGACTCACCACACTGTGACTCACCAAAATGTGACTCAAACCCCACTGGACTCACCACATGTAAAAACACCACATGTGACTCACCACATGTGAATCACCACATGTGGCTCACCAAACTGTGACTCACCACACTGGGCTCACCACACGTGACTCACCACACTTTACTCACAATTGGGCTCACCACAGTGACTCACCACATGTGACTCACCACATGTGACTCACCACACTGTGACTCACCACAACTGTGACTCACCACACTGTGACTCACCACACTGTGACTCACCACACTGACTCACCACATGTGACACCACATGTGCTCACCACACTGTGACTCACCACACTGTGACTCACCACTGTGACTCACCACATGTGACTCACATGTGACTCACCACATGTGACTCACCACACTGTGACTCACCACACTGTGACTCACCAACACTGACTCACCACAGTTTTGACCACATGTGACTCACCCCACTGGGCTCACCCCAAAGTGAACAATCACCACATGTGACTTACCACACTTTACTCACCACACTGTGACTCACCACACTGTGACCACCACATGACTCACCCCATGTGGCTCACCACACTGGGCTCACACACTTTACTCACCACACTGTGACTCACACATGTGACTCCATTGTGACCCCACCACACTTTACTCACCACATTTACTCACCACATGTGACCTCAACCTAACATGTGACTCACCACACTGTGACTCACCACACTGTGACTCACCACATGTGTGACTCACCAATTTTTTGTTTACTCACCACCTGACTCACCACATGTGACTCACCACACTGTGACTCACCACATTGACTCACCACATGTGACTCACCACACTGTGACTCACCACATTGTGACTCACCACACTGTGACTCACCACACTGTGACTCACCAAACTGTGACTCACCACCTTTTGACTTTACCACACTTTTGAATCACCACACTGGACTCCACACATGTGACTCCCACACTGTGACTTTCCCCCAAAATGTGACCACATGTGACTCAACATGTGACTCACCACATTTTGACACCACCTTTACTCACCACAAATGTGACTCACCACACTGTGACTCACAATGTGACTCACCACACTGACTCACCACAACTATGACTCACCCCTTTGGGCTCACCACACTGACTCACATGTGACTCACCACAATTGACTCACCACACTGACTCACCCCACTGTGACTCACCACACTTGACTCACCACACTTTTACTCACCACAGTGACTCACCACACTGACTCACCAAAGTTGGACTCACCACACTGTGACTCACCACACGGTGTGACTCACCACACGTTGTTGACTCACCACATTTTGACTCACCACATTGTGACTCACCCCAACCCCACTTTTACTCACCACATGTGACTCACCACACTGTTACTCACAACATTGTGACTCCCACACTGATTGTGACTCACCCATTGACTTTTGTGACTCCCACACGTTTGACTCCCACACGTTGTGACTCCGCACTTTTGACTCACCACACGTTGTGACTCACCACACTGATTTACCAACACGTTGTGACTCACCACACTGTGGCTCACCACACTTTTGACTCACCACACTTTTGACTCACCACATTTTGACTCACCCACAGTTGTGACTCACCACACTTTTGTCCCCCCAAACCCCCACACGTTTGTGACTCACCACACACTAAATCATCCACCTGTGACTCACCCCACTGTGACTCACCAAACTTTACTCAACACAGTTGTGACTCACCCACACGTTTGTGACTCCCACAATGTGACTCACCACAACGTTGTGACCAAAACACGTTGTGACCACACACGTTGTGACCACCCACACGTTTTGACTCACCACACGCTGTGACTCACACGTTGTGACTCACCACACTTTTACTCACCCCCACGTGTGCTCACACTTGTGACTCCCACAGCCCCACACGTTTTGACTCACCACACGTTGTGACTCACCACACTTTTGGCTCAACCCCAACCCCACCTGTGATCACCACAGGACTACAACAGTTGTGACTCCACAACCACCCCTTGTGACTCACCACACTTGACTCACCCACATCACTTGTGACTCACCACAACCCCCTTGTGACTCACCAACCCCTTTGGTACCACACACAAAACGTTGTGACTCACCACACGTTGGACTCACCCACATGTGACTCACCACCGTTGTGACTAAAATTACCCCACACGTGACTCACCACCTGTGATTCTCCCCCACGTTGTGACTTACCAAACGTTGACTCACCACACGTTGTGACTCACCACACTGTGACTCTCCCCCATCACAAAGTTGTGACTCACCAACACGTTGTGAATCACCACACAAATTTGACTCACCCACACTGTGACTCACCACACTGGACTCACCAATGTTTGACTCACCCACTTTTGACTCACCCCACCTTTACTCACCAAACGTTGTGACTCCCAAAACCACCCCCCGTTGGACTCATCACACCTGTAACTCACCCCCACGTTTTACCCCCTGTGACTCACCACACTTTACTCACCACACTGATTGACTCACCACACACTTGGACTCACCACACGTTGTGACTCACCCACACGTTGTGGCTCACCACACGTTGTGACTCCACACAGTGACTCCCCCCATACACCGTTGTGACTCACCACACGTTGTGACTCACCACATTTTACTCACCACACTTTTGACTCACCACCACGTTGTGACTCACACACTTTGACTCACCACACGTTGTGGCCTCCCCTCACCACCCCCTGTGACTCCCCCCACAACGTTTGACTCACCACACTTGGGGACTCTCCCACAAGTTGTGACTCACCACAAGTTGTGACTCACCCCAATTTTGACTCACCACAAGTTGTGAAATCGCACACGTTTTCACTCACCACACGTTGTGACTCACCACACGTGTGACTCACCTTTTTCACTCGTGGACTCCCACAAGTTTTGACTCACCACAAGTTGTGACTCACCCACAGTGTGACTCACCACACGTTGTGACTCACCACACCTTTGACTCACCACACGTTGTGACTCCCCACACTTGACTCCCCACCCCTGGGACTCACCACACGTTGTGACACGTTGTGATTCCCCTACCACCACTTGACTCACCACAATGTGACTCACCACACCCCACACTTTTGACTCCACCACTGTTGTGACTCACCACCACGTGTGACTAAACCACACTGTGACTACCATCAGGGACATTTTTGTGACTCCCCCACACGCTGTGGCCAAGTACCGCCACACTTTTGACTCACCACACGTTGTGATTCCCCCACACGTTGTGACTTTACCAAAACCACCACACTGACTCACCACACAGTGACTCACCACACGTGACCACCACACTGACTCACCCACTGCTCCTTGACTCCCCCCACCACCATGTGACTCACCACTACTACTGTGACTCACCACATTTTTTACTCCCACACGGAACCACACACGTTGTGACTCACCCACACTGTGACTACCCCCATCACACGTACTCACCACTCACTTTGTTGTACTTTACCCACACTGTGACTCACAAAACGGTGACTCACCCACACGTTGTGACTACCACACGATTAATGTGACTCACACACATTTGTGATACCCCACTTACACATGTTGTGACTCCCCTCCACCCCACGTTCTGTGACTCACCACACACCATTTTGACTCACCACCCCACACGTTGTTTACTTCCCCCACACACGTTGTGACTCACCCAACAGTGAACTCACCACACGTTGTGACTCACCCCAAACACGTTGTGACTCACCACACTGTGTAACTTACCCCCATCATGTTCTTTACCAAAATTGTGACTCACCCACAGTTGTGACTCACCACACACTTGTGACTCCCACACTACCCCCACATGGATCACTTACTACCCCATTTCATAACTCACCACACTGTATCAAACTACCAAACACACGTTGTGACTCACCACATACGTTGTGACTTACTACACACATTATAACTCACTACACGTGTTCTAACTCAGCACACATTCTAACTCACCACCCACGTTGTAACTCACCACTCACATAGTATCTCACCACACACGTTGTAACTCACACTACATAGTATCTCACACCCACGTTGTAACTCACCACTCACATAGTATCTCACCACCCACGTTGTAACTCACCACTCACATAGTATCTCACCACCCACGTTGTAACTCACCACTCACATAGTATCTCACCACACACATTTCAAGAATGATATATGTAAATAGGTTAATGAGGTTGGAGGTATGGTCAATAGCGTTCACTATATTAAACTGCACTAAATAAGCTTAACTGGGGTCAGTTATATCAATACAATATCATCTGTCTTCTGACACTGTCATGCGCGCGTACGCGCACGCTCACCACCACGAACATAATCTGGATAAACTGAATACATGGAGTGATGTATGGACGATTTTATTTAGTATTTTTAGCCGTGCTGGAAACATCAGCAGTCTGGTGCAGTCCTCTTCTCTACGATAGTTACGGGATTTTCATGTCGTCAAATATCACGTAATGAAAGTGAGAGAAACCGGTAAGAAGCCAGATCAGACTGTGACAAAATATTAAAAGTATCTGGGAATTATTATAAACCAAAGTCCCCGGAAGATCACGTGAACGAAATTGTGAGAAACTCAAGTGATATAGAGGGGAATTATAATATAACTTGCAAACATATAGATGGATAAATGCTACGAAATGCACTTTACAACGTTCATGAAATGAGTTGGGCCAGTGGGCTTGCTGCAGTGCTCCTCCTTTCTTATGAGTCGGGTCTCGTCGCGCATCAGGTGCTGCTTTGTTGTGGGATGTTGATGGTCTAGACCCTTTATATGCCTTCCTTTGATGTATTGCTTTTATAGTTCGTTGATAATGTGATAAGTCACGAAAGCGCTTGGAATTTCACTAACCTTTCACAGTGGTTGTTCTGAATATTCTGATATCACCTGTTTACTGTGATCTTATTGCATATATACATACATACACACACACACACACACACACATATATATATATATATATATATATATATTATATATATATATATATATATATATATATATAATATATATATATATATATATAATATATATATATAAGTAACTCGGTTTTATGTTCTCCGCTCCAGAAAGTGTTCCGAGGCGTTCTCAGTTAAGGTGTTGATTCTCTGCTGTTGGCAGTAAACGATATCTACATTTTCCAGCTGTGTTATTTCTTCTGCCTTGTAAGGCGCCGTCAGTACAGGAGAATATTTCAGACGAGAGAGGACAAGTAACCTGAAAAGTTACTTGTGAACTTTTAACTTTCCTATGTAGCTAGATTTCGTTTGCTTTAGCATGTTCTCCATATTATTTTTACTAAGAAATCTGAATAACCATTTCCCTGTATTTCCTGTTATACCGCGTAACACCTCATGTTCGCTACCTTATGTGCTTCTACTTGGTGTATTTCTTCATCATGTGCATCTGCCTCGTTGAGTGTCTTATATGTGCGTTTACCTCGTCTACATACGTGCGCGTCTAAACCATCCGCTCTACTGATTACTTAAGCCGCTTATCAATAATCTTATTTTCCTGAAAGGAATTTAACAAGTTTCACTTTTAAACCTTCTCAAAACTTCTATAAACCTCGGGGCGTATGTAGGCTTTAAGAATCCCATTTCCTTTTTTTTTTTTTTTTAATCTCTCATTTACTAATATATTCCACACGAAGTTTTAGCGGATCCCTTACTGAAATAGTTAATATCACCGGAGACTCGATGTGAGCCCTATAACTCCTCCTAAAATGGTCAATATTACGTGATTTTTATTACAGTATCCACCTGACACAGTTGATGTTCCCTGCAGCCCACCTCCTGCAGTAGTTAATATCACCGGAAGAATCTTCTCTGCGTCGCACAACTCTCACCGGTTATATCGGAAGGCTGGATTCCATCGGAGCTTTAACTAATTTTAGAGGGCAACTAATTGTTGACGGGATGAGAGTGGTGGACGCTGTGTAAACAAGAGCATGTTGCTCATGCTGCTGGTGTTTACCACGGCTTGCACACCCTCCCCCAGGAAGCTGATCAATGGGAGCGGGATATCTCACACACTGGGTTTAAGCCTCTCGGAAGGGATGCACGAAAAGAGTTGAGAGGCTGCTCACTGGATTATTAGCGCAGGGTAACACGCGAAAGCCAAGCAGTGTGACTGAATTTCGCTGGGAGACCCTCAGTAATATTTCCTTGGCAGCGGTCACAGCAGCCGGCTAACAGCCAGGTATCAGTTTACTGCTATATTAACATGAGTGCATTAGCAGAGGTCATTTAGTTATGTTCCCTGAGTCGTGACCCACAACAGCCGACTAACATCCAGGTACTTATTTCGTAGCAGTCCTTTCGTGCTCTTCTTCAGGCTATGACAAAGAACAGCAGACTAACGCTCAGGTACCTACTGTACTTGCTGCTGGGTGAACACTTCAGTTGGTAGCGAGCTGAACGCTCTGGTAACTTGTGGGTAAGACCCTGGCCAACCCACACGTTATTTTTCTTAAGCCATCTGGCAGCGCTGTTGTAACAAAAGGTTACTCACGCCCTCATATAAAAATAAATATTTTTTCCCCATCCTCTCTCCTCCAATAAAAATAATGTCATTATTTCTTCAACGTGATGTAAAAATTAATTATTATACAATATTCAAGGAGAAACGCTAAGCCCGTAGGGAACATACACCACACGTTGCTCTCAAACAGTACAACTCCACTGCCTCCTCCTCCCCCTCCTCGCTCGAACGTTTCAATGCCTCGCACCCATATAATGTGTTAGTACCATTGTACTACCTTAACCTTTGTTGCATCTATAGATAAGCTTCTTACTTTCCACAGGTGTTTCAACACTTGACGTATATTTCCCCTCCTCGTCTATTCTGAGGTTCATTTCCTCTTTCAAAGACACATTTACTGATACATAAAAACACAAATATATAAACACATTAACTTCCTCCATATTCCCTCCCTCCTACAAGTTATCTAGAACTCCATTGTTTTAAACAAAGAATAACTTGGATAAGAAAGAGATGCAGGCAAACTCAATGTATACCTTCAAAAATACATACAGCGCACAACACACACACACACACACAAACACACACACAAAACACACAAACAAACGCACAGAAACACAAACACATGCACAGAAAACACACACACACACACACACACACACACACACACACATACACAAAACGCACACAGAGCACACAAACACACATACACACACACACACACACACACACACACACACAAAATGCACACAAAAACACACACACAAATAAGTGGGATGAGTGGCACGAAAGAGCCAAAGAGGTATCACCGGACATCATAGCTCTCACAGAAACCAAGCTTACAGGTATGATAACAGTTGCCATCTTTCCAGCGGGATACCAGATCCTGAGGAAAGACAGAGGGAACAGGGGGGGATGGAGGAGTGGCACTGCTGATCAAAAAACGATGGAATTTTGATGAGCTGGAAAGAGGAGACAGAGGAGAAGCAAGTAGCGGGAACGCTTCAGTCTGGAGGTCCCAAAGTGGTAATTGCAGTGATGTATAACCCACCACAGAACAGCAGGAGGCCAAGGCAAGAGTATGATGAGAACAACAGAGCGATGGTTGACACACTGGCTGCAGTGGCCAGAAGGGCTCAAGCATGCAGCGCAAAGCTCCTGACCATGGGTGACTTTTACCACAAGGAAATCAATTGAGATAACTTGGAGCCACATGGGGGCCAAGATACATGGAGGGCTAAGATGATGGAGGTGGTACTGGAAAACTTCATGTACCAACACGTAAGGGACACTACAAGAGAGGAGAGGAGAGGATGAACCAGCAAGACTGCATCTAGTATTCACCTTGAGTAGTGCAGATATTGACGACATCACATATGAAAGACCCCTTGGGGCCAGCGATCATATGGTTTTAAGCTTTGAATACACAGTAGAGCTACAAGTGGAGGGGGAAGCAGGAAGGCCAGGGTGAATGAAGCCAAACTACAAGGGGACTACACGGGAATGAGGAACTTCCTGAGCAGGGTTCAGTGGGACAGAGAACTGGCAGGGAAGCCAGTTAACGAGATGATCGAATAAGCAACAACAATGTGCGAGGAGGCTGAGGAGAGGCTTATACCCAAGGGTAACAGGAATAATGAAAACGCCAGGATGAGCCCATGGTTCACCCAAAGGTGCAGGCAGGCAAAAACCAAGTGTGCTAAAGGATGGAAGAAATATAGAAGGCAAAGGACCCAGGAGAGTAAGGAGAGCAGTCATAGAGCCAGAAATGAATATGCACAGATAAGAAGGGAGGCCCAACGACAATATGAAAACAACATAGTAGCGAAAGCCAAATCTGACCCGAAGCTGTTATACAGCCACATCAGGAGGAAAACAACAGTCAAGGACCAGGTAATCAGGCTAAGGAAGGAAGGAGGAGCGACAACAAGAAATGACCGTGAAGTATGTGAGGAACTCAACAAGAGATTCAAAGAAGTGTTCACAGAGGAGACAGAAGGGGCTCCAGAAAGACGGAGAGGTGGGGTACACCACCAAGTGCTGGACACAATACACACAACCGAGGAAGAAGTGAAAAGGCTTGTGAATGAGCAAGATACCTCAAAGGCAATGGGGCCGGATAACATCTCTCCATGGGTTACGAGAGAGGGAGCAGAGGCGCTGTGTACCCCTAACAACAATATTCAATACATCTATCGAAACAGGGAGATTGCCCGAGGCATGGAAAACAGCAAATGTAGCCCCAATCTTTAAAAAAGGAGACAGACATGAAGGACTAAACTACAGACCAGTGTCACTGACAGGTATAGTATGCAAAGCGATTGAGAAGATTATCAGGAGAAGAGTGGTGGAACACCTAGAAAGGAATGATCTCATCAACAGCAGCTAACATGGTTTCAGGGACGGGAAATCCTGTGTCACAAACCTACTGGAGTTCTATGACAAAGTGACAGCAGTAAGACAAGAGAGAGAGGAGTGGGTGGATTGCATTTTCTTGGACTGCAAGAAGGCGTTTGACACAGTTCCACACAAGAGATTAGTGCAAAAACTGGAGGACCAGGCAGGGATAACAGGGAAGGCACTACAATGGATCAGGGAATACTTGTCAGGAAGACAGCAGCGAGTCATGGTACGTGGCGAGGTGTCAGAGAGGGCGCCTGTGACCAGCAGGGTCCCACAGGTGTCAGTCCTAGGACCAGTGCTGTTTTTGGTAATTATGAACGAAATGACGGAAGGAATAGACTCCGAAGTGTCCCTGTTTGCAGATGACGAAGTTGATGAGAAGAATTCACTCGATCGAAGACCAGGCAGAACTACAAAGGGATCTGGACAGGCTGCAGACCTAGTCCAGCAATTGGCTCCTGGAGCTCAACCCAACCAAGTACAAAGTCATGAAGATTGGGGAAGGGCAAAGAAGACGGCAGACAGAGTACAGTCTAGGGAGCCAGAGACTACAAACCACACTCAAGGAAAAAGATCTTGGGGTGAGCATAGCACCAGGCACATCTCCTGAAGTGCACATCAACCAAATAACTGCTGCAGCATATGGGCGCCTAGCAAACCTTAGAACAGCATTCCGACATCTTAATAAGGAATCATTCAGGACCCTGTACACCGTGTACGTTAGGCCCATATTGGAGTATGCGGCACCAGTTTGGAACCCACACCTAGCCAAGCATGTAAAGAAACTAGAGAAAGTGCGATGGTTTGCAACAAGACTAGTCCCAGAGTTAAGAGGTATGTCCTACGAGGAGAGGTTAAGGGAAATCAACCTGACGACACTGGAAGACAGGAGAGATAGGGGGGACATGATAACGACTTACAAAATACTGAGAGGAATTGACAAGGTGGACAAAGACAGGATGTTCCAGAGACTGGACAGAGCAGCAAGGGGACACAGTTGGAAGCTGAAGACACAGATGAATCACAGGGATGTTAGGAAGTATTTCTTCAGCCACAGTAGTCAGGAAGTGGAATAGTTTGGGAAGCGATGTAGTGGAGGCAGGATCCATACATAGCTTTAAGCAGAGATACGATAAAGCTCATGGTTCAGGGAGAGTGACCTAGTGGCGACCAGTGAAGAGGCGGGGCCAGGAGCTTGGACTCGACCCCTGCAACCTCAACTAGGTGAGTACAACTAGGCGAGTACACAGAATTATATATATATATATATATATATATATATATATATATATATATATATATATATATATATATATATATTATATATATATATATATATTATATTATGTATGTATGTATGTATGTATGTATGTATGTATGTTGTGTGTGTGTGTGTGTGTGTGTGTGTGTGTGTGTGTGTGTGTGTGTGTGTGTGTGTGTGTGTGTACTCACCTAAATGCACTCCCCTAATTGTGGCTGCTGGCCCCGCCTCTTCACTGAGTGCTACTAGGTCCTCTCTTTCCCTGCTCCATGAACTTAATCATACCTCATCTTACAGCTATGTATGGTTCCTGCCTCCACTACCTTACTTGCTAGGCTGTTCTACTTCCTGACTACTCTATGACTAAAGAAATACTTGCTAACATCCCTTTGACTCGTCTGAGTCTTCAGTTTCCAATTGTGACCCCTTGTTTCTGTGTTCCATCACTGGAACATCCTGTCTCTGTCCACCTCGTCTATTCCACGCAGTATTTTGTATATCGTTATCATGTCTCCCCTAACCCTCCTGTCCTCCACTGTCGTCGGGCCGATTTCCCTTAACCTTTCTTCATAGGACATTCCCCTTAGCTCTGGAACTATCCTTGTCGCAAACCTTCGCAGTTTCTCTAATTTCTTGACGTGCTTGATCTAGTGTGCTGCATACTCCAGTATGGGCCTGATGTACACAGTGTACAGTGTCTTGAACGATTCCTTACTAAGGCATCGGAACGCTGTTCTCAGGTTTGCCAGGCGCCCATATGCTGCAGCAGTTATCTGGTTGATATGTGCTTCCGGAGACATGCTCGGTGTTATACTCACCCCAAGATCTCTCTCCTTGTGCGAGGTTTGCAGTCTTTGGCCACCTAGCCTATACTCCGTCTGCGGTTTTCTGTGCCCTTCCCCTATCTTCATGACTTTGCATTTGGCGGGGTGAAATTCAAGAAGCCAGTTGCTGGAGCAGGTGTCCAGTCTGTCCAGGTCTCTTTGAAGTCCTACCTGATCCTCATCTGATTTAATCATCTGTGCGCGGCGCGCGCGCGCGTGTCCTCACCTAGTTGAGGTTATAGGGATCGAGTCCAAGCTCCTGGCCCCGCCTCTTCACTGGTCGCTACTAGGTCACTCTCCCTGAACCTTGAGCTTTATCATACCTCTGCTTAAAGCTATGTATGGATCCTGCCTCCACTACATCGCTTCCCAAACTATTCCACTTCGTGACTACTCTGTGGCTTAAGAAATACTTCCTAACATCCCTGTGATTCATCTGTGTCTTCAACTTCCAATTCTGTCTCCTTGTTGCTGTGTTCAATCTCTGGAACATCCTGTCGTTGTCCACCTTGTCAATTCCTCTCAGTATTTTGTAAGTCGTTATCATATCCCCCCTATCTCTCCTACCCTCCAGTGTCGTCAGGTTGATTTCCCTTAACCTCTCCTGAGACTAGTCTTGTTGCAAACCTTTGCACTTTCTCTAGTTTCTTTACATGTTTGGCTAGGTGTGGGTTCCAAACTGGTGCCGCATACTCCAACATGGGCCTAACGTACACGGTGTACAGGGTCCTGAACAATGCCTTGTTGAGATTTCGGAATGCTGTTCTGAGGTTTGCTAGGCGCCCATATGCTGCAGCCGTTATTTGGTTGATGTGTGCTTCAGGAGATGTGCCTGGTGTTATACTCACATCAAGATCCTTTTCCTTGAGTGAGGTTTGTAGTCTCTGGCCCCCTAGACTGTACTCTGTCTGCGGTCTTCTTTGCCCTTCCCCAATCTTCATGACTTTGCACTTGGTGGGGTTGAACTCCAGGAGCCAATTGCTGGACCAGGTCTGCAGCCTGTCCAGATCCCTTTGTAGTTCTGCTGGTCTTCGAACGAATGAATTCTTCTAATCAAATTCACGTCATCTGCAAACAGGAACACTTCGGAGTCTATTCCTTCCGTCATGTCGTTCACAAATACCAGAAACAGCACTGGTCCTAGGGCTGATCCCTGTGGGACTCCGCTGATCACAGGTGCCCACTCTGACACCTCGCCACGTACCATGACTCGCTGCTGTCTTCCTGACAAGTATTCCCTGATCCATTGTAGTGCCTTCCCTGTTATCCCTGCCTGGTCCTCCAGTTTTTGCACTAATCTCTTGTGTGGACCTGTGTTGAACGCCTTCTTGCAGTCCAAGAAAATGCAATCCACCCATCCCTCTCCCTCTTATCTTACTGCTGTCACCATGTCATAGAACTCCAGTAGGTTTGTGACACAGGATTTCCCATCCCTGAAACCATGTTGGCTGCTATTGATGAGATCATTCCTTTCTAGGTGTTCCACCACTCTTCTCCTGATAAACTTCTACATGACTTTGCATACTATACATGTCAGTGACACTGGTCTGTAGTTTAGTGCTTCATGTCTGTCTCCTTTTTTAAAGATTGGAACTACATTTGCGGTCTTCCATGCCTCAGGCAATCTCCCTGTTTCGATAGATGTATAGAATATTGTTGTTAGGGGTACACATAGAGCCTCTGCTCCCTCTCTCAGGACCCATGGAGAGATGTTATCCAGCCCCATTGCCTTTGAGGTATCTAGCTCACTCAGAAGCCTCTTCACTTCTTCCTCGGTTGTGTGTATTGTGTCCAGCACTTGGTGGTGTGCCCGCACTCTCCGTCTTTCTGGAGCCCCTTGTTCCTCTGTGAAACACTTCTTTGAATCTACTTGTTGAGTTCTCACATTATCTTCAACCGAACATTTCTTGTGCTACTCCTCCTTCCTTCCTTAGCCTGAGTTACTGGTCCGGACTGTTGTTTCCTCCTGATTGGCTGTATAACAGTTTCAGGGTCAGATTATGGGCTTTCCTGCTATGTTATTTTCATAGTTGTCGTGGACTCCCTTCTTATTGTGCTATTCATTTCTGGCTCTACGACTGCTCTCCTTATTCTCCTGGGTCCTTTGCCTTCTATATTTCTTACCATTCCCTAGCACACTTGGTTTTTGCCTGCACAGCACCTTTGGGTAAACCATGGGCTCATCCTGGCTTTTTCATTATCACTGTTACCCTTGGGTACAAACCTCTCCTCAGCCTCCTTGCACATTGTTGCTACATTGTGTGTGTGTGTGTGTCTGTGTTGTGTGTGTTGTGTCGTGTGCTGTTGTGTGTGTGTGGGGTATGTGTGTTGTGTGTGATATGTGTGTTGTGTGTTGTGTGTGCAGAACAACCACTGTAAAATATAGTAGAATTCCAAGCGCTTTCGTGATATTCACATTATCAAGGAACTGTCAAAGTAAAGAATGAGCAGGAAAGCATATAAGTACGAGACTACACCTCACAGTCACCTTACAACACCTGACAAGGACGAGACTACACCTCACAGTCACCTTAC
>NC_069401.1:70745030-70830030 GCF_026875155.1 Cherax quadricarinatus | reverse complement strand
AGTCCATGAAAATGCACTCAACCCACCCCTCCCTCTCATTTCTTACTTCAGTTACCTTGTCATAAAACTCTAGTAGGTTTGTGACACAGGATTTGCCTTCTGTGAATCCGTGTTGGCTGTCATCTATAATCTTGTTCCGCTCCAGGTGCTCCACCACTCTCCTCCTGATAATCTTTCCAAGACTTTGCGTACTATACATGTCAGTGACACTGGTCTATAATTTAGTGCTTTCTTTCTGTCTCCCTTCTTAAAGATGGGTACTACATTTGCCTTCTTCCATACTTCAGGTAGTTGCCCAGTTTCAAGGGAAGTGTTGAAGATTTTGGTTAGTGGCACACGTAGTGTCCCTGCTCCCTCTCTAAGGACCCGTGGAGAGATGTCCGATCTCACCGCCTTTGAGGTATCAAGGTCACTTAGGAGCTTCTCCGCCTCCTCCTCAGTTGTGTGTAATTCATCCAACACTTGTTGGTATATCTCTTGTTGTCTGTACGCCACTCTTTTGTCTTTCCATTGTCCCTTCAGCCTCCACTGTAAATACTTCCTGAAATCTCATGTAGAGCTCCTCACATACCTCCTAGTCGTTTCTTGCGAGCTCCCCACCTTCTTTCCTCAGCCTGATTACCTGGTCCTTGACTGTTGTCTTCCTCCTGATGTGGCTGTAGAGTAGTTTCGGGTCAGACTTGACTTTCGATGCTATGTCATTTTCATACTGCCGCTGCGCCTCCCTCCTTATCTGTGCATGCTCATTTCTGGCTCGTCGACTAATCTCTTTATTCTCCCGAGTCCTTTGCCTTCTGTAGTTTTTTCATTCTCTAGAGCACTTAGTTTTTGCCTCTCTGCACCTTCGGGAAAACCAAGAGCTCGTTCTGTCCTTCCCATTATTTCTGTTACCCTTGGGAACAAACCTTTCCTCTGCCTCCTTGCATTTTGTTGTTACAAAGTCCATCATTTCATTTACTGATTTTCCTACCAACTCCTGTTCCGACTGAACCTCCTGCAGGAACGTCCTCATTCCTGTGTAGTCCCCCCCCCCCTTTTATAGTTTAGCTTTTCCCTTTCTACTCCTGTTACCCTCTCCACTTTTAGCTCCACGATGTATTCAAAGCTCATAACTACGTGGTCACTAGCTCCAAGGGGCCTTTTGTATGTGATGTGCTCAATGTCTGAGCTACTCAGGGTGAACACGAGGCCCAGTCTTGCTGGTTCATCCTCCCCTCTCTCTCTGGTAGTATCCCTAACATGTTGGTGCATGAGATTTACCAGCACCACATCCATCATCTTGGCTCTCCATGTTTTGGGACCCCCATGTGGCTCCAGGTTTTCCCAATCAATCTCCCTGTGATTGAAGTCGCCCATGACCAGTAACTTCGCTCTGCTTGAGTGGGCCCTTCTTGCCACCTTAGCTAGAGTGTCTACCATTGCTCTGTTGCATTCATCATATTCCTCTCTTGGCCTCCTGCAGTTCTGTGGTGGGTTATACATAACTGCAATGACTACCTTGTGTTCCCCTGACTGAACTGTACCTATTATGTAATCTCTTTCTCAAATCTCGTCCATACCTTCCATTTCTTGATAACCCCACCAGTTTTTTTTAGTAGTGCAACCCCTCCTCCCCCCTGCTGCTTCTATCCTTCCTCAGGATCTGATATCCAGGTGGGAAGATTGCATCTGTTATTATCCCAGTGAATTTCGTTTCTGTAACCGCTATGATGTCTGGGGACAACTTCTTGATTCTTTCATGCCACTCCTCACATTTATTCGTTATTCCATCTATGTTCATGTACCAAACCTTCAACTTCTTTTCAATAACTGTGGTCTGGGGAGAGAGGTGGGTTAGGGGGAGCAGGGGCCTATAGGGGGTTGGTGTGGTGGTGGGGTCTGTGGTGTGGGGCGTGGGGTGTGGAGGCAGAGGGCCTATGGGGGTTTCAGTGGGGGTGGGGGTAGTGGTGAGGGGGATGGGGAAGAGGGCCTATGGGGGTTACAATGGGGGGAGGGGGTTGTGGTGAGGGGGATGCAGATAGAGGGTACAGTGTGTGAGTTGCTGTGGGTTACTGTGAAGGTGGGGTTTGTGGTGAGGGGGATGGGGTTAGAGGGTACATTGTGTTGGGTACTGTGGGTTTCTGTGGGGGTGGAGTTTGAGCTGAGGGGGATGTACAGGTTATTGAGGGTTACTGTGGGGGTGGGGTTTTTGCAGAGGGGGATATGTGGGTTACTGTGGGTTTCTGTGAGGGTGGGGTTTGTGCTGAGGGGGATGGGGTTAGAGGGTGCAGTGAGTGGGTTTTGGGTTAGGTCGTTTGGTTGCTTTGGTACTGGAGGGGGTTGTGTTTGTTCTTCCACATGGGCCTGATATCTCCTGCACTCCACCTTCCTTGACTCCCATTCCTCCTTGCGACATTGCACCCTCTCTTTCAGTGTCATCCTTTCTTCTTGTGTTCTGTCTCGGTCGAGGTACACACTCCGGAACACCCGATTGTCTCTTAGGCATGCTTTCTCCTGCAGGATCCAGTTTCGAGCTGACTCTGCCTTGAAAATCACTTTGACTGGACGTTTTTTTTCCTATCAAACCACCCAATTCTCTGAAAATTTGTCAGCTGAGTCATGTCCTCCTCTCCTATTGCTTTCATGATGCTTTCAATCGTTTCTTTCTCCTTCTGTTTCCTTGCCTCGTAAGTTTCCGCATCTACTTCTTGGAGACCATAGACAAAAATGGCCCTCTCTCTTTCATCCTCCCACTGTGCTTCCCTGAGCATCCTCTGATTCAAATTAGTTCCTGCCGTTGACGCGTTGCTTCTTATTGTCTCTTCTCTATCTGGCGTCCCTCTGCTTATTTGTTCCTGGACATGGCAGTTGTCTGTTAGAGCCTCTGTGTACAGTTTAGCTCATTCATTGACTTTAATCCCCTCATTAGTTCTTGCTGTTCTCCCTGCCTTTTCCCAGGCTCCCTTGGGTCTGATGGGGTCATCACATACAGTATATCTACTTTGTCCCCTACTGTGCCCTCATCGGTGACTGATGTAGTAGCTCTTGATGTCATGGCTGTACTGTCCTTTGGTTCTTTAGGCTGTTTCAGACTCTTTAGTTCTTCTACTAAGCTCTGTATCTTATCTTCAGCTGCTGTGATTTGTAAATCCCATTTCCTGCTCTCCTCAGCTATTTTCACTTCCATTTTCTTGCTGATCTCTTCCAGCCTCCTCCCCCACTCCTCTCTTTGCCTGAGCTCTGCCTCCCAGTCCTCTCTCCCAGGTCCACCACTCGCTTCATCCACCATTCCTCTGGTTCTCCATCCTGTTTTTTGGTGTCCCATTTTTTTTTTTTCACAGAAGGAAGAGCTTATGCCAAGGGTGCTGTGGAGGGGGATGTTTGTTGTGGGGAGAAGGTAGGAGGAGACAGGGAGGGGAAAAGGATAGTGAGCTGGAGGGGGAGACCAGCAGAGGGAAGAGAGATGGGGGGCAGGGGAGTAGGAGGAGTAGGGAGGATGAGAAGCAAGATGAGGGAGAGAAAGTGGGATAAAGAGAGACAGGGAGTGTGGTTGAGTATGAGTTAGAGAGAGAGAGGGGGGAAGGGAGAGTCAGTGTGTGGGGGAGGATGTGAGTTGGGAAAGATCAGCCTTTAGTGTGCTTGCAGGCCTGGAGGCGAGGGGAGAGGGAGGAGGAGAAGGAAGAGGAGGTGAGGGGGGAGATGGAGAAGGTATACGAGGAGGATGATAGAGAGGGACAGAGAGTGTGTTTGAGTGTGAGCTAGAGGGTTAGAGAAAGATAAGGAGGATAGAGATAGTGTGATTGTGAGTTAGAGAGAAAGAGAGCGAGGGGGGAGGGGAGTGTTAGAGTGTGTGAGGCATGTGGGTTGGGTAGTGTTCTTGCAAGCCTAGGAGGCGAGAGGAGAGGGAGGGGAGAATGGAGGGTAGGTGGGGGGAAGATGGAGGAGGTATAGGAGGAGGACCAGGAGGAAGGGAGGGAAGAGATAGGTAGAGGAGGTTGGTAGGAAGGGGGGGAGGTGGGGAGAAGATGGAGGAGGAGCAGGAGGAAGGGAGGGAAAGAGAGAGGGAGGGAGGGAAAGAGAGGGGTAGGGGAGGTAGGCAGGAATGAAGGGAGGGGAGGTGGGGGAAGATGGAGGAGGTATAGGAGGAGGAGGAGCAGGAGGAGGAAGGGAGGGAAAGAGAGAGGTAGAGAGGTAGGTAGGGAAGAAGGGAGGGGAGGTGGGGGAAGATGGAGGAGGTATAGTAGGAGGAGGAAGGGAGGGAGGGAAAGAGAGAGGTAGAGGAGGTAGGTAGGGAAGAAGGGAGGGGAGGTGGGGGAAGATGGGGGAGGTATAGTAGGAGGAGGAGCAGGTGTGTGTGTGTGTGTGTGTGTGTGTGTGTGTGTGTGTGTGTGTTGTGTGTGTGTGTATGTGTGTGTGTGTATGTGCGTGTGTATGTATGTGTGTGCGTGTATATATGTATATGTGTGTACGTGTGTGTGTTTGTGTGTTTGATACAGACAGATGTGTACTCAGCTGTGCAACACCTGACTCAGCCATCCTACACTTGCTTCATGTTTTACACACCTGTCACCGGAAAAGAGATATCTGATATTTTCGCTTTAATAATAATAATAATAATAATAATAATAATAATAATAATAATAATAATATTATTATAATAATAATAATTGACCGCTGGCTCACGTCTGTAACCGGAATATTCCCTCCACCACTGCAATGGCATGTGTCCTCCACCTCCTTCCCCTCTCTCGGCCCGGGCTTCCCCCCCTCATGATGTTTCCCCCTTTCCCAAAACCCATCTCCAAACCCCCCCCCCCCTTCCTCCTGCTCCCTTTAAAAGAACCAAAGGGAATGAAAACCTGAAAAACTGAAGCCCGAGTTTCGCCCCCCTCCCTCCAAAAACCCCTTGTCACCCCTCAAATTCCCCCCCCTCCAATCCCCACCCCTCCCTCCCTACCCTGCCATTTATTCCCCACTTCCCCTTTCCTTTTTTCCCCCCTACCTTTCCCCTTTCCTCCCCTCTTCCCTTTCCCTCCAATTTTCTTTACCTTTCCCCTTTTTTAAACCCCCCTCTCGCTTGCCTTTTAACCCTCTCGTCCCTTTTCCCCCTCCCTTTTCCTCTCCCCTTTCCCTCCCCTCCCCCATCCCCCTAAACCCCCCCTCCTCCCCTCTCCCTTCCCCCCTTTCCCCCCCCTCCCCCTTCCCTCCTCTCCTCTTTCCCCCCTTTCAATTTCAAAAATTTTTGCCCCGCTTTGTTTTTTTAATTTTGGCAAATTGCCCCCGCCATTATCTTTGGGGACCAGGAAAGGGTGTTTTAAAACTGGAACCTTGGTGTGACAGTAAAAAGGTGCCCGGGACATGGTTTTTTAAATGGAACCTTTTGTGGGCAGTTTAACAAAGGGGCCAGGAACCCCTTTGTTTATTTTGGAAAAAATGTGTGACAGTAAAAAGGTGACCGGAACGAGTTTTTACTGGAAACCCGTTTTGGGGCAAAAAACAAGGTGACCCGGCGATGTTTTATTTCTGGAACCTGTGTGACCGTAACAAAGGGGGACCAGGGCGATTTTATACCCGGAAACCCGTTTTACAGTAACAAGGTGACCAAAGGGCGTTTTTTTATTCTGGCCCGTGTGACAGTAACCAAGGGGACCAGGGGCGATGTTTATACTGGAACCTTTTTTGGGCAGTAACAAGGTGACCAGGACGATTTTTTTTACTGGAACCTTGTGGAAAAGTAACAAGGTGACCGGACGATGTTTTACCCGGGAAAGTTTTGACAGTTAAAAAAGGTGACCAGGACGTTTTTTATACGGAACCCGTGGGGACAGTAACAAGGTTTACCAAGGGCGAATTTTTTTATACGGAAAATGGGTGACAGTAACGAGGGGACCAGGCGAAGTTTATACTGGAAACCCGTGTGACAAATTAACAAAGGTGAACCCGGGGGGGTTTTTTTACTGGAACCTTTGTGACCGGGGACAAGGGGACCAGGAAAGATGTTTTTTTCTGGAACCCCGTTGGACAGTTTACAAGGTGACCAGGACGATGTTTAAAAACTTGGGAAACCTTTTTGGGGGAAGTAACAAAAGGGTGACCAGGGGCGATGTTTTTACTGGAACCGTGTGACAGTAACAAAGGGGCCAACGATGTTTTTAAATGGAACCTTTGTGACGGGAAAAAGGTTTTACCCGGAACCCATGTTTTTTCCTTTGGAAACCCGTGTGACAGTAACAAGGTGACCGGGGCGATTTTTTATACTGGAACCTGTTGACGTAACCAAGGGGACCAGGACGTTTTTTTAATAAAACCCCGTGGGGACAGTAACAAGGGTTTACCCCGGAAGAAATTTTTTCTGAAAAACCCCGTGGGACAGTAAAAAGGTTTTCCAGGGGCGGTTTATACTGGAAAAATTTTGTGGACAGTAACAAGGTGACCAGGACGATGTTTATACTGGAACCTGTGTGACAGTAACAAGGTGACCAGGACGATGTTTATACTGGAACCTGTGTGACAGTAACAAGGTGACCAGGACGATGTTTATACTGGAACCTGTTTTGGGCAGTAATTGAGGTGACCGGACGATGTTTAAAATTTGGGGAACCTGTGTGACAGTTTAAAAAGGTGACCAGGACCCATGTTTATAAAGGAAACCCGTGGACAATAACAAAGGGGAACCCGGGCGATGTTTATACTGGAAATTTGTGACAGTAAAACAAGGGGGACCGGACGAAAGTTTATCTGGAACCTGTGGGAAAAGTAAAAAGGTTGGGGAGGGGCGTGTTTATACTGGAAACCCGTTTTTGACATTTAAAAAAGGGGGACCCCAGGACCCATGTTTATACTGGGGAAACCCGTTGGGCAGTAACAAAGGGGGAAACCCCCCCGGTTTTTTAAAAATGGAACCCGGGGGTGACAGTAACAAAGGGGGACCAAGGGGGCGATGTTTAATACTGGAAACCCGTGTTAACAGTAAAAAGGTGACCCCGGAAAGAAGGGTTTTTATGGAACCTTTTTGACAGTGACAATTTTGCCAGGACGATTTTTTTTCTGAACCTTGTGACCCGTAAAAAGGTGACCAGGGGCATTTTTTACTGGAAAACCTTTTTTTACAAAATAACAAGGGGGCCAGGGCGTGTTAATTTCTTGGGAAACCTTGTTTTTGGGCAGTAACAAAAGGGGACCAGGGCGTTTTTTATACTGGAAAACCTTTTTGTGACAGTAACAAGGTGACCAGGGGGCGATGTTTTAAAATGGGAAAATTTGTGACAGTAACCCAAAGGTTTACCAGGGGAATTGGGTTTTTACTGGAAAACCTGTTTTTTGCCCCAGGAACAAAAAGGGGGGGGCCCGGCGGTTTTAAGAAACCCGGCCCGTAAAAAAAGGTGACCAGGACGTTTTTTTATACTTTGGAAAACCTGTGTGAAAAGTAACAAGGTGCCAGGACGTGTTTATAGGGGAAACCCGTGTGACAGTAAACAAGGTTACCAGTGGGGTTTTTTATACGGAACCTGTGTGACAGTAACCAAATTACCAGGACGATGTTTTTACTGGGGAAACCCGTGGTTTACGTAACAAGGTTTACCCGGACGATGGGTTTTTAAAATGGAACCTTTTGGACAGTAACAAGGGACCAAAAGCAGAAAAGAATCCCGGGGCACCTATTATGATTTTTTTTTTCTTAATAATAATAATTTAAAAATAAAATAATAAAAAAATAACCAGGGGAACCCCAAAAACCAAACAGCGCCAAAATTTCCCAAAAACAGCGCACCAAGTACAACAGCACCCCAACCCAAATACAACCCGCCAGTACCAAATATAAAAACAGCGCACCAAGGACAACCAAAAGCAGACCAAGTACAAAGCAGCACCCCAAATACAACAACAAACGCACCAAAATTTAAACAGGGAGCAGCACCAATTTGCAGGCCCAGCAGTAAAAAGTAAAAACAACACAGCACCAAGTACAACAAAAGCACACCAAGTTCAACAGCAAAACACCAAGTACAAAACAGCACACCAAGTACAACACAGCAGCACCCCAAATTTCAACAACAGCAGCACCAAATACAAAAAAAAAAGACCCCCAAAAAAGGAAAACAACAAAACAAGGACCGTACCAAAAACAGCAGCAACCAAGTAAAAACAACAGCACACCCCAAATTTTTAAAAACAGCAAAACCAAGTACCCAAAACAGCAGCACCAAAATACAACAAAAAAAGCACTAAATTTTAACAACAGCAGCAAAGTACAACAAACACAGCACCAAAATACAACAACAAACAGCACCAAGTACAACAACGAAGCACTAAAATTTCAACCCCAGAGCACCAAGAACAACAACCAAACAGCACCAAGTTTCAAAAAGCCGCAGCCCCCCAAATACAAAAAAAGCAGGGGCCCCTAAAAAACAACCCCGCAGCACCAAGTAAACAACAGAGCACCAAGTACAACAAACAAAACAGCACCAAATACAACAAAAAGCAGCACCCCAAAACAACAACACAGCCCCCGGGAAAAAAACAACGCGACACCAAGACAAAACAACAGGCCCGCACCAAGTACAACAAAAAGAAACACCCGTACAAAAAACCAGCAAACCCAAATACAAAAAACAGCAGCACTAAATTTCAACAAAAGCCCGCAAACCCAAATACAAAAAACAGCACCCCAAATTCAACAACAGCAACCCAATACAACAACAGGGAGCCCCTAAATACAACCAAAAAGCAGCACCAAGTACAAAAAACAGCAGGCCCCCAAGTACAACAGCACCCGGGACCAAAAACAAAAAACAGCAGCCCCTTAAATACAACAAAAAGCAGCACCCAAATACAACAAACAGCAAACAAACCCGTTTCCCAAAAGCAGCGCACCAAAAAACAAAACCCGGGAGACCAAGGGACAAAAAACACGCACCCAAATACAAAAACAGCAGCCAAAAAAGTACAACAAAAGCGGGACTAAGTACGCAGCAAACCCAAAAAACAACAGAGCACCAAGGACAACAGCCGGGGACCAAACAAAACAAAAAAGCAGCCCCAAGTACAACAACAAACACCGGAAACCCAAATACAACAAAGCAGCACCCCGTACAAGAACAGCAGACCAAAATTTCAACAACAGCAGCCCAAGTAAAAAACAAGAGAAGCACCCCAAATAAAAAACAACAGCAGCACCAAGAAAAACAGCGCAAACCCAAATACAAAACAGCACCCAAATAAAAAAAACAGCAGCCCCAAATAAAACAAAGCAGGGCACCAAAAATACAAGAACACGCACCAAATACAACCAAAAGCCGCACCAAAACACAACAAAAAACAGCACCAATTTCCCAAAAACAGAAACACCAAGTACAACACAGCACCAAGTAAACCAGAAAAAAGTTCAAAACAGCCCGCAACCCCAAATACAACAAAGCAAGGGACCAAGTTTCAAGAACCCGGGCCCCACCAAGTAAAAACAAACCCCAGAACCAAGGGACAAACAAGAGCCCGAACCAAAATAAAAAGAAAAAGCCCCGCACCAAGTACAACAAAAAGCACCCAAATAGAATTCAAAAAGCACCAAGTACAAAACCCGCAGCAACCCAATGGCCCAAAAAACAGACAAACCCAAGTACAGCAGCAGCAGCGCAAAGTAACCCAAAAGCAAAACACCAATTCGCAGCAGCCCGCACCAAGTACAAAAAGGGGGAGCCCAGTTCGCAACAGGCCCGCACCAAGTACGCAGCAACAGCCGGCACCAAGTTCAGCAGCGCTTCCCCCAAGTACAACAGCGCACAAAGTACAAAAAACAGAGCACAAATCAAACAAAAGCAAAAGCAACCCAAGTTCCCCGCAGCAAGCCAAAACCCAAATACAACAACAGCACAACCAAAATACGCAGCAGCAGCCCCCCAATTCAACAACACAGCACCAAGTTTCCCGCCGGGAGCCGGGACCAATACAACGCAGCACAAGTACAGCAGCAGCAGCAGAAACCCGCAAACCCAAATACAATCAACCCGCAGCAACCCAAATTCCCAAACCCCGCAAACCCCCCCAAATAAAAGGGAGCAGCCCGTACTTAATAAATCAACAGCACACCAAGTTCAGCACAGCAGCACCAAAATATAACAACAAACGCCCCAAGTACAACACAGCAATAAATACAGCCCGCCCGCCGCACCAAATACAACAACCCGCAGCACCCAAATAAACAGCCCCCCAAATACAACAACAGGGACAAAAAATTACAGGCCCCAGGGGAGCACCAAGACAAACAGGGAGCACCAAGCACAGCAGCAGCCCGAAAACCCAAAACAACCCAAAAGCAGCACCCCAAATCAGCAGCCGCACCAAGTACAAACAACAGACACCAAGTACGCAACGCGCACCAATTAAAAAGCAGCATAAACACCAAATACCAACAGCTCCAAACCAAGTTCAAAAGCAGCTACCAAGGTTTCAAAAGCCCCGCCCAAGACAGGGGCAGCCCGCAAACCAAATACAACAAAAAGCCCGCACCAAATACAAACAGGGAGCCAACCAAAATACAAACCAATAGCAGCACCAAATTACGAAGCAGCCCCACCAAAATACAACGCAGCAGCCCAAGTACAACAACAGTAAACACCCAAATACAAAAACAGTTTGCACCAAATACAGCGCCCCGGCCCGCACCAAAAATTTAAACAGGCCCCAGCACCAAGTACAACAACAGTAGCAAACCAAATCCAACCCCCAGCCCTCAAGTACGGGGAGCAGCAGCACCAAGGAAAAACATTTGCACCAAATACAACAAAAGGGAGCACCATGTACAAACAGGGACCCCCCCAAATACAACGCCTTGGGACAAAAAACAGCGCGCACCAAGTACAAAAAAATGCCGCACAAAATACAACATTTTACACACCCCAAGTTAAAGAACGCAGGGACTAAGGGACAACAAATAGCAGCCCCCAAGTACAAAAAAACAGCAGCAAACCCGTACAGCAGCAGCAGCACCAAGTACAACCCAACAGCAGCCCCCAATTTCAAAAATCAGCTTTCCCAAGTACAACAAAAAGCAAACTAAGTACAGAGGCAGCCGGGAGAACCCCAGCAGGGAAACACCAACTACAAACCCGCAGCACCAAATACAGCAGCACAGCAACCCAAAAACAACCAAAAAGCAGCATCAAGCACGGTTTGCGAGCAGCACCAAAAACAACAAAAGAACCCAAGTAAAGCCCGCAGCAGCACCAAGTACAAAAAGGCCCGCACCAAGTACAACAACCAGCACCAAGTACAACAAAAAACACTAAGTAAAGCAGCAAACAGCAGAAACCCCAAAAATACAACCCCAGCAGCACCAAGTACAACCCAAAAGCCGCAAAATTAAATTTCAGAACGCAGCACCAATAAACGCAGCACAAAATTAGGGGCAACAAAAGGGGACCAATTAAAAACAAACGCAGCAAACCAAATACAACAGCAGCAACCCAAATACAGCACAGGGCCCCAACCAAGTAAAACAAAAAGCAAACACCAATTAAAAACAACGAAGCACCAAATACAGCCAGCACCCCTCCAAGTACACAACGCAGCACCAAAATACAGCGCAGCAGCACCAAAGGGTTTAAAAAAACGCAGCACCAAGTACAGCAGCAGCAGGGGAAGTACAACAAACAGCACCAAGTACAACCCGCAGCGCACCAAAAACAGCCAGCAGCACCAAGTACAGCAGCAGCAACCAAAATGCGCAAAAGAAACAACCCAAATACCGCAGCGCCAGCAAAAAGTACAAAAAAACAGCAGCACCCAAAATACGCAGCAGCAGCCCCCAATTTCCCGCACCGCAGCACCAAGTACCAAACAGCAGCAGTCACCCCGTACGCACAGCAAACCCAAATAAACCCAAAAGCCGCACCAAGTACAAAAAACAAAAAGCACCAAGGGGCAGGAGCACCAAGTGGCCCGGGAGCACCAAGAAAAAAACAGCCCCACCCAAAGTACAACAGCGCACCGCCCCCAAGCAACCCAAAAGCAGCACCAAGTACAGCCAGGGCCAGCACCAAGTACAACAACGCAGCCCAAGTACAGCAGCAGCAGCAAACCCAATTTCAAAAAAACCCGCCCAAGTTACAGCCGCGCGCAAAACCAGCCCCCAAGGGCAACACAGCAGACCCAAATACAACAACGCCGCAACCCAAATACACAGAGCAAAAATAAGTACAACAGCAGCACCCGGGACGCGCAGGCCCGCACCCCAAATAAAAAAGGGGCAAACCCAAATACAACAAAAAGGCCCGCAGGGAAATACAGGGAGCCCGCAAAACCCCCGTACCAAAAACCGCATTTTACCAAGGGACCCAAAAACAGGGAACCCAAAACCGGGGAGCAGCAGCACCCAAGTTCAGCTTTAAGGCCCCCCCGTTAAAAAACACGCACCAAGTACAGCAGCCCGCCCCAAATACAGCAGCAAACAAACACCAAAATAAACAAAAAGCAGAACCAAATTTCAGCGCAGCACCAAGTACAACCCAAAAGCAAGCACTGTACAAACATTAGCACCAAATACAACAACGCAGCCCAATTCAACGCGGGAGGGACCAAGTACAACCCAAAAGCAGCTAACCCGGGACAGCAAACCGGGAGCACCCCAAAACAACAACAGCAGCACCAAGGGACAGCACAATGCAACCAAGTACAAAAAGCAGCAAAAAGTACAGCAGCGCCCGCACCAAGTACAACAACAGCAAACAAAAAGAAAAGCGCAGCCACCAAGTACAACAATAGCAGCACCTTAAGGGAAGCACAAAAAAGCACCAAAATACAAAAAACCCGGAGCACCAAATACAACAAACCCCGTTCCAGGGAAACAACAACAGGCCCGCAAACCCGTTTTCCCAAAAGCCCGCAGCAAACCCAAATACAAACCCCAAATAGCACCCAAATACGCAGCAGGGAGCACCCAAAAACAACAACAGCAGCACCAAGTACAAAAACGCAAACCCCAAAGGGAAAAAACGCAGCATTAAGTCCACGCAGTTGCACCAAGTTTCAAAAACGCAGCAAAACCAAGTACGCAGGGAAACAGCACCAAGTACAACAACAAACAGCACCAAGTTTTAGAGGGAGCGCAATTAAAACCCGCAGGGCCAAGTACAACAAACCCGCAGCAACCAGTACAGCAACAAAAAGCAGCCCCCAAGTACAGCAGGCAGAAACCCAAATACAACCCAAAAGCAACAACCCAAAAATACAGCAGCAGCACACCAAGTACAACAAAACCCCGCCCCCAAGTACAGCAGGGAGCGCACCAAATTTCAAAAAAAGCAACCCCAAATTTCAGCAGAACAGCACCAAATACAGCAACAACAGCGCCCCAAGTTTCAGCACCCGCAAGGGACCAAAATACAAAAAAACAGCCAAACACCAAGTAAGCAGCAGCCCACCCAAATAACCCCAACAACAGCAGCACCAAGTACAGCAGCAGCCCGCACCAAGTACAACAACAGCAGGGTACCCAAATACAGCCGGGGAAGCACCAAGTACAAAAAAAAGCCCGGCCAAGTACAAAAAAAACAGCAAACACCAAGTACAGAGCCGCGCACCAAAAATACAAAACAGCAGCACCAAGAAAAGCAGCAGCAGCCCCCCAAATACAAAAAAAGCAGGAAACCAAAATACAAAAAACAAACAGGACCAAGTACAAAAAACAGCCGGGGCCAAGTACAACAAAAAGCAGCACCAAGTAAGCAACAAAAGCCCCGCCCAAGTACGCAGCCCCCAGCACCAAATACAAAAACAACCACACCCCAAATACAGCCTAGCAGCAACCCAAATACAACAACCCGCAGGGGGCCAGTACAACAACAGGGGGACCCCAAATACAACAACAGGCAGGGGCCCAAATTTTTCAAAAAACACCCGGGCCAAGTACAAAAAACCCGCAGCACCCCAAATACAACAACAGCAGGACCAAGTACAAACAACAGAAGCCTAAAAAACAAAAAGCAGCACCAAATACAAACAACCGCAGCACCAAGTACAAAAGCCCGCACTACCCCAAAAACAACAACCCGCAGCACTAAATACAAAAAACAGCTCACCAAAAATACAACAACAGCAGCACCAAATAAAAAAGCAGGGGGAGCACCCCCAAAACAAAAACAGCAGCACCAAGTACAAAAAACAGCAGCACCAAGTAAAAAAAACAGCGCCCCCAAGACAAAAATCAGCAGCACCAAAACAACAACAGCAACAACCAAGACAACAACTGCAAAGGACCCTAAACAACCAGCACTTTAAATTTAAAAAAAACAGCAGCACCCAAGTAAAAACAAAAAGCACACCACTACAAAAAAGCAAACAAACCAAGTACAACAACAGCAGCCCCTAAATACAAAACAGCAGCACCAATTTTCAACAAAAAAGCAGCACCAAAACAAAAGCAAAAGCAACCAAATAAACAACAGCGCACTAAAAAAAACAAAGCAGCCCCAAAGTACAACAAAAGCCCCGCACCCAAATTTCAACAGCAGCAGCACCAAATACCAAAAAACAGCAGCACCAAGTAAAAACAACGCAAAAAACCCAAAACAACAACAGCAGCACCAAGTTTCAACAACAGCAGCACCCCAAGTTAAAAGCAGGGACCAAGTTCAACACAACCCCAAATACAAAGCAGCAAACCCAAACACAACAACAGCAGCAAACCCAAATACAACAAGAGCAGCACCAAGTCAAAAGAGCAGCACCAAATACAAGAACAGCAAACACCAAGGGGGGCCAAAAACCCCCAGGGGACCCAAATACAACAAGAAACACCCCCAAGTACAACCAACCCGCAAAACCAAAACCCAAATCCAAAAAGCAAACCCAAATACAACAGCCACACCAAGGGACAACCCAAAAGCAGCACCAAGTACAAAAAAGAGCACACCCAAGTAACCCAAAAACAGCCGCCCCAAGGGCCAAAAAAACAGCACACCAAAACACAAAAAACAGCAGCCCAAGTACAACAAAAGCAACCCCCAAGTTAAACACCCGCACCAAATACAACAAACAGCACCAAGTTTCAAAAAACAGCACACCAAGTACAACAAGAGCACAAAACCCAAGTAAAAGAACTGCAGCACCAAGTTTCAACAAACCCAGCCCAAGTAAAACAAAAGGGACACCAAGTACAAGAACCCCACCAAGTACAAAAACCGCGAACCAAGTAGAACAACAAACCCCCGCAAACCCAAATAAAAACAGCAGCACCAAGTACACAAAGCAAACACCAAGTACAGCAGCAGCCCCAAGTAAAAAGCAGCAGCACACACCAAGTACAGCAGCAACGCAGCACCCAAATAACCCGCAGCAGCACCCCAAGTACCAGAGCACCAAGTACAACAACAGCCCGCACCAAGTACAACAACAGCAGAAACCAAAATAAGCGCAGCAGCACCAATTTCAAAAAAACAGCAGCCACCAAGTACAAACAAACAGCAGCAAACCCAAATAAAAACCCAAAAGAAACAAACCCCCTACAAACAGCAAACAGCACCAAAAAATACAACAGCGCACCAAGTACAGCCCGGGAGCGCACCCACACCCCAAATTTCAAAAAACAGCACCCAAGGCAAAAACCCCGCAGCACCAAAATACCGCAGCAGCAGAATAAGTAAAACAAACCCCAACCCCAAATAAGGGACAGCAGCACCAAGTATAACAAAAAAGCAGCACCCCAAATCAACAGCACACTAAGTACGCGCAACCCGCACCAAAAAATTAAAACAAAACACAGCACCCCAAGTACAACAGGGAACCCCAAATACAAACCCAAAACAGCCCCCCAATACAGCCCGCAGGCCCGCACCAAGCAAAAGCCAAACACCAAAACACAGCAAACGCAACACCAAGACAACAACCCGCAGCACCAAGTAAAACAGAGCACACCCCAAATTAAAACAAAAGTAAACACCCCAAATACAGCAGGGACACACCCCAAATTACAACAACAGCAGGGGACCCGTACAACAAAAGCAGCCCAAGTCCCAACGAAACATCAATTTCCCGCAGCCGTAGCAAACCCAAATACAACCCAAAAGCAGCACCAAGTTTCAGGGAAACAGCAGCACCCCGTACAACAAAGCCCGCACCAAGTCCCGCAGCAGCAGCAAAGTACAACAGCAGGACCAAGTACAACAACAGCCGCCCCAAGTAAAGCAACAACAGCAGCACCCAAATACAGCCCCGCAGCAGCCCCGGGACAAAAAAAAGCACACCAAGTTACAGCAGCAGCCCCGCACCAAGTACAACAAAAACAGCCCCCAAGTACAGCCAAACAAACCGCACCAAATACAACAACAGCACCAAGTAAAGCGCAAAAGCACCAATACACAACAACAGCAGCACCAAGTAAAACAGCAGCAACACCAAGTTTCAACAGCAGCAGCCCAAGTACAGCCCCAGCCCACCAAGGGACAGCAACAAACAGCACCAAAATACAAAAACCCCGCAAGCCCAAGTTCAAAACCCCAAACACCCAAATACAGCACCGGGAAACACCAAGTACCAACAACGGGAGGGCCAAAATAAAAACAAAAGCAGCACCAATTTCAGCAGCACAGCACCAAGTACAAAAAACAGCACACCAAGTTCAGCACAGCAGCACCAAGTACAACAACAGCAGGACCAAGGTTTTTTCAACAACAGCAGGACCAATTTAAAAACAGGGAGGACCAAGTACCAAAAACAGCAGCACCAAGCAGCAACAACAGCAGCACCAAGTACAGCCGCAGCAGCACCCAATACAACAAAACAGCACCAAGTACGCGTACAGCCCCCAAAAATCAACAACACAGGCCAAGTACAACAACCAGGACCAAGTAAACAACAGCAGGACCAAGTACAACAACAAAAGGACCCAAATACAACAAAAGCACACCAAGTTAAAACCCAAAAGGGAGGACCCAAGTACAACAACAGAAGCACCCAAATACAACAACAGAAACCCAATACAACAACGCACACCCAAATACAAAAAGCAGCAGCACCAAATAAAAACAAAGCAGCACTAAAAACAACAACCCGCCGCCCCCAAGTACAAAAAAAAAAAGCAGCAACCCAAATAAAAAAGCAGCAGCACCAAATTTCAACAAAAGCCACCCAATTTCAAAAAACAGCAGCACCAAGTACAACAACCGCGCCCAAGTTTCAACCCAAAAGCCCGCACCAATACAACAACGCAACACCAAAATACAACAAACAGCAGACCAAGTTTCAACAAAGCAGCACTAAATACAAAAAACAGCAGCACCCCCAAATACAACAACAGCCGCACCCCCGTACAAAAAAAGCAAAACCAAGTAAACAACAGGGAACAAATAAATACAAAAAACAGCCCGCACCAAGAAAAAACAACAGAAACACCGTAAAAACAGCCCGCAGCCCCCAAATAAAACCCCGCAGCACTAAATTTTTCCAACAACAACCCGCACCAAAGGGGGCAACCCGCAGCACCAAAAATTTTCAACAGCAGCAGCACCAAAAACAACCCAAAAGCAGCACCAAGTACAACAAAGCGCACCGTACAAAAAAACACAGCAACCCAATACAACAACAGCAGCACTAAGTACAGGGGCACCCAAATACAACAGCAGCACCAAGTTCAAACAGCAAACCCCAAGCAACAACAACAGCACACCAAGTACAACAAGAGGGAGCACCAAAATACAAAAAAGACCCGCACCCCAAATACAAGAACTCAGCACCAAGTACAAAAAAACAGCGCCCAAGTACAACAAGAGCAGCCCCCAAGTACAACAAAAAGCAGCCCAAGTACAACAGCCCGCACCAAGTACAACAGCAGCACCCCAAATCAAAAAACAGCAGCACCCGTACAACAAGAGCGCAAACCCAAGGGACAAGAACAGCCCGCACCAAGTACAAAACAGCCAAACAAACCCAAACAAAAACAACAGCCCGCACCAAAATACAAAAAAAAAGCAGCAAACCCAAATACAACAGCAGCACCAGTAAAACAGGCCAAACAACCCAAATACAACAACCGCAGCACCAAGGACCAAAAAGACACCCCCAAGTACAAGAACTGCAGCACCAGTAAAAAAACCGCAGCACCAAGGGACAACAAGGGCAGCCCCCAAGAAAAAGAACAGCAGCACCAAGTACAACAAAAGCAGCAAACCCAAATGAACAACAGCAGCCCCAAATACAACAGCAAACACCAAAGGGACAACAAAAAGGCCCCCCAAGTTTCGCAGCGCACCCAATTTCAAGCAGCAGCACACCAAGTAACAGCAGCAACACAGCACCAAGGGGACGCAGCAGTACCACCCAAATACAAACAGAGCCCAAGTACAACAACGCAGCACCAAGTACAACAACAGCAGCACCAAGTTCAGCCCGCGCAGCACCAATACAACAACCCGCAGCACCAAGTACAGCAGCAAACAGCACCAAGGGACAACAACACCCGCCCAAGTACCCGCAGAGCCCAAACCCAAGTACAAAAGCAGCCCTTAATCAGCAAGCGCAGCGCACCAGCAAACCCAAATACAACAACAGCAGCACCCAAAATACAAACCCCCGCAGCAAACCCAAAATACAGCAGCAGCAGTTCTAAGTAAAACAACAGCACCAAATACAGCGCAGCAGAAACCCAAATATAAAAAACAGCAGCACCAAGAAACAGCCCGCAAATAAGTCAGCCCCGGGGCCCGCAAACCCAAATACCAAAAAAACAGCACACCAAATACAACAGCACCCAAATACCCCAACAGCAACACCAAGAAAAGCAAACAGCAGCACCAAGTACAACACGCACCCAAACACAGGGAGCCAGCACCAAGTACAAAAACAAAGCAGCCCAAGTACAGAACAGCACCCCGGTTTCAAACAAAAGCAGCACCCAAATACAGCAACACAGCACCAAGTACAAGCAGCATCAAAACCCCCAAATACAACAGCCGCACCAAGTTCAAAAGCAGCAAACCCCAAGTAAAAACAGCAGCACCAAAATACAGCAACAGGGAGCACCAATACAACAACAGCAGCACCCAAATACGCAGCAGCACCCAAATTTCCAATGCCCCCACCAAGTACAATGCACAAACACCCCCGTACAACACAGCCAAACACCAAGTAAAAAAAAAGTTGGGCCCCAATTTCAACAAAGTAGCACCAAGTACAGCAAACACAGCACCAAGTACCAACAGCAGGGACCAAGTTTCAACAACAGTAGGGAACCCCAAATTTCCCAAAAACAGCACATCAAATACAGCAGAGGGAGCACCAAGTTCAACATTTGAAACCCAAATACAACAACAGCACCCCCAAGTACGCAAACAAACCCGCACCAGTTTCAAAACAAAAACCCGCCCTAAGTTTCAGCAGCAGCACCAAGTCAACAACAGCAGCAAACCAAATAAAAAACATCAGAGCACCAAGTACAAAACAGAAACACTAAATACAGCAGTAGGAGCCCCCAAGGGACAAACTGCAGCACCAAGTTTCAGCAGCAGCAGCACCAAGGGACAACAACAGCAGCACCAAAATACAACAAACGCAGGGGACCAAGTCAACAAAAACAGCACAATACAGCAGGGAGCAGCAGCAGCAGCGCAGCACCAACTACAAAAACAGCCCACCCAAATACAGCCGCAGCAACAAAACCCAAATAAACAACAGCAGCTCAAGCACGTAGCCCAGCACCAAGTACAACAACACAGCAAACCCAAGTACAGCAGCACAGCACAAGTACAACAGCCCGCACCAAAATTTCAAACATCAGCCCGCACCAAGTACAAAAAGAGCCACTAAGTAAAACAGCAGCACAAACCCGCACCAATACCCAAAAACCCCAGCCCCCAATACAACCAAAAGCAGCACTAAGTACAGAAGGGAGCCCGCACCAAGTACAACAGCCGGGACTAAGTACAGCAGCCCGCAGCACCAAAATTTCAACACAGCAGCACCAATACAAACAGCACCAAGTACAGCACAGCCCCCACCAAAGGGACAACCCAAAAGGGAGCAAAAAGAAAAACAACAGAAGCACCAAGTACAGCAGCAGCCCGCAACCCAAATACAAAAACAGCAGCACCAAGTACAGCAGCGCAGCACCCCAAATTCAACAACCCGCAGCACCCGTAAAAGCGCGCAGCAAGTACAACCCCGCAGCCAAAGTTGAACACAGCAGCCCCCAAGTACCAGCAGGGAGCAGCACCCAAATACAGGGGGCCAACAGCCCAAATGCAGCAACCCGCAAACACCAAATTTCAAACGCAGCAGCAAAAAGTACAAAAACAGGGAGCCCCCAAGGAAAAGAGCCGCAGCACCAAGTACGCAGCCCGCAGCCCGGGGGGGGGGGGGGGGGAGGAGGGGGTTTTTTAAAAAAAAAGGGGGGAAAAAAAAGGGAAAAAAGGGGAAAAAAAAGGGGGGGGGGAAAAAAAAGGGGGGTTTTAAAAAAGGAGCCCCCGGGGGGGGGGGGGGGGGGAAAGGGGGGGGGGGGGGGGGGTTTGGGGGGGGGGGGGGGGGGGGGGGTTTTTTGGGGGGAAAGGGGGGGGGGGTTTGGGGGTTTTTTAAGGGGGAAAAAAAAAAAAAGGGGTTTTAAAAATTTTTTAAAAAAAAAAAAAAAAAAAAAATAAAAAATTTTTTTTTTTTTTGGGGGTTTTTTTGGGGGGGGGGTTTTTTTTTGGGGGGGGGTTTTTTTTTTTTGGGGGGGTTTTTTTTTTTTAAAATTTTTTTTTTTTGAAAAAAAAAATTTGGGGGTTTTTTTTTTCCCCCCCCCCCCACAACCCCCCCCCCCCCTTCCCCCCCCATTTTTTTAAAACCCCACCCCCCCCTTTTTTTTTTTTTTCCCCTTTTTTAAAAAAAAAAAAAATTTTTTTTTTTTTTTTTTCCCCCCCCAAAAAAAACCCCCCCCCCCCCCCCCCCCCCCCCCCCCCCCCCCCCCTTCCCCTTTTCCCTTTTTTCCCCCTTTTTTTCCCCGGGAATTTTTTTTTCCCAACCCCCCAAAAAACCCCCCCCCCCCCCCCCCTTTTTTTTTAAAAAAAAATTTTTTTTTTTTTGGGGGGGGGTTTTTTGGGGTTTCCCCCCCCTTTTTTTTTCCCCCCCCAAAAAAAAAAACCCCCCCCTTTTTTAAAAACCCCCCTTAACCCAAACCCCCTTTTTCCCCCCCCCCCAAAATTTCCCCCCTTTTTTTTTTTTTTTTTTTTTAAACCCCCTTTTTCCCTTTTTTTTTCCCCCCCCCCCTTTTTTTTTTTTGGGCCCCGGCCCCCCCCCCCCCCTTTTTCCCCCCCCCCCCCCCCCCCCCCCCCTTTTTTTTTTTTAAAAAAAATTTTTTCCCTTTTTTTTGGGGCGGGTTTTTTTTGGGGGGGGGGGGTTTTTTTTTTTTTTTTAAAAAAAAAAAAAAAAAAAGGGGGGTTTTTGGGGGGGGGAAAAAACCCAAAACCCTTTTTTTAAAATTTTTTTTTAAAAAAAAAAAAAGGGAACCCCTTTGGCCCAAAAAAAAAGGGAAAGGGGGTTTTTTTTTTAAAAAAAAAAAAAACCCCCCCCTTTTAAAAAAGGGGGGGGTTTTTAAAAAGGGGGAAAAAACCCGGGGGGGGTTTTTTGGGGGGGGGGGGGGGAAAAAAAAAAAAACCCTTTTTGGGGCCCAAAAAAAGGTTTTGGGGAAACCAAGGGAAAAAAGGGGGGGGGGAAAAAAGGGGTTTTTGGGGGGGGGTTTAAAAATTTTTAAAAAAAGGGGGGGTTTTTGGGGGGAAAAAAAAAAAATTTTTTTTTTTTTGGGGGGAAAAAAAAAAGGGAAAAAAATTTTTTTTTTTTAAAAAAAAAAATTTTAAAAACCTTTTTTAAAAAACCCCCAAAAAAAAAAGGGGAAAAAATTTTTTTTTTGGGGGGGAAAAAAAAAAATTTTCCCCCAAAAAAAAACCCCCCCTTTTTTAAAAAATTTTTTGGGGGGGAAAAAAATTTTTTTTTTTGGGGGGGGGAAAAAAACCAAGGGGGGTTTTTTTTAAAAAAGGGGGGGGTTTTTTTTTTGGTTTTTTTTTTAAAAAAAGGGGGGGGTTTTTTTTCAAAAAAAATTTTAACCCCCTTTTTTTTTTTCAAAAAGGGGGGGTTTTTTTTTTTTTTTTAAAAAAAGGGGGGGGGTTTAAAAAACCCCGGGGAAAAAAAAAAGGGGAAAAAAAAACCTTTTTGGGGGGGGGAAAAAAAAGCAGCACCAAGTACAACAACAGCAGCACCAAGTACAACAACAGCAGCACCAAGTACAACAACAGCAGCACCAAGTACAACAGCAGCAGCACCAAGTACAACAACAGCAGCACCAAGTACAACAACAGCAGCACCAAGTACAACAACAGCAGCACCAAGTACAACAACAGCAGCACCAAGTACAACAACAGCAGCACCAAGTACAACAACAGCAGGACCAAGTACAACAACAGCAGGACCAAGTACAACAACACTCATCAGCAGTATCAACAACAAAAAAACTAAACAAGTAAAACAACTACTAAAGAACAATATCAACATCATCATCATCATCATCATCAATCATCATCATCAATCATCATCATTATCATCAATCATCATCATCATCATCAATCATCATCATCATCATCATCAATCATCAATCATCATCATCATCAATCATCATCAATCATCATCATTATCATCAATCATCATCATCATCATCATCATCATTATCAATCATCATCATCAATCATCAATCATCATCATCATCATCATCATCAATCATCAATCATCATCAATCATCATCATCAATCATCATCATCATCATCAATCATCAATCATCATCATCCATCATCCATCATCATCAATCATCATCATCATCATCATCAATCATCATCATCATCATCATCAATCATCATCATCATCATCAATCATCATCAATCATCATCATCATCATCATATCATCATCATCATCATCAATCATCATCATCATCATCATCAATCATCATCATCATCATCAATCATCATCATCATCAATCATCATCATCATCATCAATCATCATCATCATCAATCATCATCATCATCAATCATCATCATCATCATCAATCATCATCATCATCATCATCATCATCATCAATCAATCATCATCATCAATCATCATCATCAATCATCATCATCATCATCATCATCATCATCATCAATCATCATCATCATCATCATCATCATTATTCAGGAGGTGGATGAGAAACATCTGGGAACATCCTTTGATCCAATCATGTCTCGAAAACTGATAGTGAGCAATGTAATGAGGCTACCTACCTGGGGTCTACCTGGGGTCTACCTGGGGACTACCTGGGGTCTACCTGGGGTCTACCTGGGGTCTACCTGGGGTCTACCTGGGGTCTACCTGATGTCTACCTGGAGAGTGTTCAGGGGGTCAACGCCCCATGACCAGGCTCATAAGACTCTGTGTCTAACTCGCACACAGTATCATGTATTATATAAAATTTATGTATTATAGGATAGTTACTTATTATATAATACATTTCGGAATGTATTATATAATACATTTCGGAATGTATTATATAATACATTCCAACGTGCCCGATATAATTTATTTTTTAGCTAAAATATATATAGATTATCACAATTTTAATCGAAACTGATGACAATTTACGATTTTTCGAACAAAATGGTGAGATTCATGTTGGAGCCGAGTGCGCTAGACCATGACGGTCAGGATGAATTACAACAAATGGCAATGCTTAATGTTGCAGACAATGTCAGGCAGCGGAAGCTAAATCTTGTTAACAAAATTGCTCACAGTCAGTGTCTAGAGTATTTTGCTGTAAATTTTGTGAAGGTTAGGAACCAAAGCCAGCATAGTACTAGGAGAAGTGAAGACACTTGTGGAGTACCTACAGTAGGTGGCCAGCCTCAAACACTGTAGTACCTACAGTACGTGGTCAGCCTCAAACACTGCAGTACCTACAGTAGGTGGTCAGCCTCAAACACTGCAGTACCTACAGTAGGTGGTCAGCCTCAAACACTGCAGTACCTTACAGTAGGTGGTCAGCCTCAAACACTGTAGTACCTACAGTACGTGGTCAGCCTCAAACACTGCAGTACCTACAGTAGGTGGTCAGCCTCAAACACTGCAGTACCTACAGTAGGTGGTCAGCCTCAAACACTGTAGTACCTACAGTACGTGGTCAGCCTCAAACACTGCAGTACCTACAGTAGGTGGTCAGCCTCAAACACTGCAGTACCTACAGTAGGTGGTCAGCCTCAAACACTGTAGTACCTACAGTAGGTGGTCAGCCTCAAACACTGTAGTACCTACAGTAGGTGGTCAGCCTCAAACACTGCAGTACCTACAGTAGGTGGTCAGCCTCAAACACTGTAGTACCTACAGTAGGTGGTCAGCCTCAAACACTGCAGTACCTACAGTAGGTGGTCAGCCTCAAACACTGTAGTACCTACAGTAGGTGGTCAGCCTCAAACACTGCAGTACCTACAGTAGGTGGTCAGCCTCAAACACTGCAGTACCTACAGTAGGTGGTCAGCCTCAAACACTGCAGTACCTACAGTAGGTGGTCAGCCTCAAACACTGTAGTACCTACAGTACGTGGTCAGCCTCAAACACTGCAGTACCTACAGTAGGTGGTCAGCCTCAAACACTGCAGTACCTACAGTAGGTGGTCAGCCTCAAACACTGTAGTACCTACAGTAGGTGGTCAGCCTCAAACACTGTAGTACCTACAGTAGGTGGTCAGCCTCAAACACTGCAGTACCTTACAGTAGGTGGTCAGCCTCAAACACTGTAGTACCTACAGTAGGTGGGCAGCCTCAAACACTGTAGTACCTACAGTAGGTGGTCAGCCTCAAACACTGTAGTACCTACAGTAGGTGGTCAGCCTCAAACACTGTAGTACCTGATAAATTAGACACATGTGCAACTCTTGGGTATCTTTATTGAGGAAACGTTTCGCCACACAGTGGCTTCATCAGTCCATACAAAGGAGAATCTTGAAGAAGAGGAGGAGAATGAGGTAATCAGTCCCTCAACCTTGAGTCGATGTGTTCAGTCCATCAGTCTTGAGTAGAATACGGCATGTGAGCGGAGAAGCAGCTTATAAACCGTATGGCAGGAGAGGTGCAGCAGTCATAGGTGGTGTCACATTTGTTCAATGTGGAAGTAGGTCGCTTGCCTAATTCTTGGGCACGACCTACTTCCACATTGAACAAATGTGACACCACCTATGACTGCTGCACCTCTCCTGCCATACGGTTTATAAGCTGCTTCTCCGCTCACATGCCGTATCCTACTCAAGATTGATGGACTGAACACATCGACTCTAGGTTGAGGGACTGGTTACCTCATTCTCCTCCTGTTCTTCAAGATTCTCCTTTGTGTGGACTGATGAAGCCACTGTGTGGCGAAACGTTTCCTCAATAAAGATACCCAAGAGTTGCACATGTGTCTAACTTATCAACATGTCGGTTCTCTGAACCATTCATCTACAAAACTGTAGTACCTACAGTAGGTGGTCAGCCTCAAACACTTTCTACCACACATCAAGGAAGTACTGGAACAGGTTGTCTGTGCATGTCAAGGCCAGTTTTAGTATAAACCAGTTTAGGAAGAGACTAAAATAAAAAACTACCCTATGAGGCCTGGTCACAGACCGGGCCGCGGGGGCGTTGACCCCCGGAACCCTCTCCAGGTATCTCCAGAAAGTGATTTCTTGAAAAGCTAATATTAGTGTGAGAGTTATTTATTATTATGCATTTGATTTACCTAATTCGTTCTTTTTTCAGGGTTTAACAACCAATATTCTTCTTGCTGCTTTAAAAGGTTGTAAGAAGTAGGTATTCATGATTTTCCGGTCGAAAACGTCATTTAATGTTTCCGGGGGGTTATTTTTAAATTTAACTTTTTACTATGTTAGGCAATTGTATCAGCCAAAAATTGTTTTTAAAACCAGTCGGGTTGTTTGCAATTTTTGAGTTGGAGTAAAATTACTCAAGGGCCCGGAAATGGTACGGAAAATCCTGTGTCCCCCTACTGAGCAATCTATATATGGAGTTCTTTGAGCCTAAACTCAAGAAAGACATCCTGCTCCGTGAAGCTAAGTGGTTCAGATATTTGGATGACATTTTGTGTTTTTAGTCGAATTATTTGGACCTTAATACATTTTTACCAAGACTTAACTCTCTTGTCGCCTCCATTAATTTTACTTTACAGAAAGAAGTGAACTTTAAACTTCCATTTTCAGGTGTTGTGATCCACAGGCTGGATAGAATGTTTAAGTTTACAGTATATAGGAAGGCCGTGAACTTGTGTTCATACATCCATTATTACTCCAACCATGAAACTAGAGTAAACAGAAGTGCCTTTCTCACTATGTTTTTTGAGAAAATTAGGAAAATCTTTAATACTGCTACAAAACTATGTTATCCTAAGGAGTTTGTAGAGATTGCTTTGTTGGCAGCTAGAAAAACTTATAGGACTGAACCTCTCATAACAAAAATGTGCTTGTTTTATCATACAATGAGAATTTATCAGTCCTGCCGAATGCCCTAAAGAGACTCAATATACAAGTTGTGTTTAAGAATTCATGAGGTGTAACAGGATACAGGTGGTGTGTACAGGATTGCTTGCCAAGGATGCAACCTTTCCTATGTTAGATAAACTGGCAAACCTCTAAAGGTTAGAATTACGCAACACCCTTACTCAGAACAGCTCAAGAATCTAATTCGATTTTCAACCAAACACGAATTTGCAAAAATCCCGCTAAGTGGTCTGACGAAAAGGTCATTATTCATTATTCCATGCTCTTCATGGCTAGAAAGAAATATTCTTGAGTCTGCAATTATTAAACAAAATAAATTTTCGGTATTTAATTATTGTTTTGGGTTATTCAAGCTCGATTCGTTTATAATTGAGGTAACTGTGCACAATCTAAAATCTGATTCTTATATGAATGCTCTGGATTGTTTCAAGTGTTAGGCTTCCACGAATAAGAATTAGGGCTGGGGTTGCTCTTCTTGGTCAGGCTGGACCTTCTGTCTACCCACTAGATGAGTTTGGCCTTGACTTTTTTCCTTAATTGTCTGGAATTTTCCCTAAGACAAATGCCAGACACAGCTTTATTCAGAATGCAAAGTTCTTCATATTTCTGAAGTCTGACTGATAATTTCGATAACTGTTATGTTACCAATGTTAATTTCGCCTATTAACCACTCCATTACTTTTGCTTGTAGTCTGACTATCCTCGGTTTCTATAATACTTTATCTTTTTGCCACTGGGCACTCGTGTGCCTGGGTACTGAATGTTTCCCGCCTCTCCTCTACCCTCAGTCTTAGCAAGCGTCCCTCGGAACGAATCTGCTGAGATTTTCTTACTCATTTCTGCAACTTTGCAAGCTCCTGATGTGTTGATCATGTGTAAGAGAGATTACCAACAGACCTCTTTCTATCTTCTACAGGGAACTTGGCAAGTTCTTTAAGTCAGCTCCAGATCAGCAGGGCTGTGCTGCAAATGTTTTGGACTTCACGCGGTTAGCATCAGCAGCCTGCTTGATGGGGTTGTCCACCGGGAGGCCTGGTCTGGGAAGGGGCCGGGAGATCCTTGACCCCTGCAACACTTTACAGCTAGCCTCCAGGTAACTACTAGCACACTACAACACCCTACTTCCACACTACTCCCCCCCCCCACACACACATCACCTGCCTGCAACAGTACATACAAGAGAAATTTTCAGCCGCCTTGGGGAACATCAGTTCTGCATTACGATATGATTTCCTAAAACGCTTGTGTTTACATTATGGCTCCTGCTGTCCACCAGTCCCTCGCATCTGAGAACACTTCACCTAATTTTTACTGACCATTGAATTTTCCCCATCTCTCCACCATCAGGCTACGATAAACACACACACACACACACACACACACACACACACACACACACACACACACACACACACACGCCGTATGCGAAGGCCCTATCAGACCCACGTGGGACCAAGGAAAAGACGAGGAGCACACTAACATGAAATGACAGGTCTGAAGACAACGAAGGTATGTTATATGCCGAGACTTTAACAGCCAACTGTAGTAGCAAGGAACAGCTGATCATGAGCATAGAGGCTGCACCAAGGACAGGGACTGAAGGCAGGAACGTTTCAATGGAAGGAATTAAAACACCTCAGAGTATGCAAAGGGAGACACAGTGGAAGGATGAAAGAGAGAGGTCAGCTTTTGTCTACGAGCTCCAAGAAGCTGAAGGGAAAACCTACGATGAAAGAAAACAGGAGGAGGAAAAAGCGATTGAAGGCATCATGAAAACAATAGGTGAGGGGGACATGACCCAGGTGACAAATTTTCGGAGGATTGGGTGCTTTGCGAGTGGAAGGAAACGGCCTGTCAAAGTAATTTTCAAGAATCAGCTCGAACCATGATCCTGCAGGGGAAAGCATGACTGAAGGACAAACCAGAGTACTGGAGAGTGAACCTCGATCACTACAGAACACAAGAAGAAAGGATGATACTGAAAAAGAGGGTACAAAGACGAAAGGAGGAACGAGAGGCAATGATGAAGATGAGCAGGACCCAGACCCAGGAGGAAGGGCAAACACACCCCCCAGAAACTCCCACAAAAGGACTCCAACCGCAACAACCCCAACGCAACTGAACAATCTAAACCAAAACCCACACATTGTTCCCTCTGCCCCCAACCCCCACATCACAAACCTCACCCCTACAGCTGCCCCCTATGGGCACTAACCCCAGTCACCTCATCACAACCCCCCACAGGCCCCCACTCCCCCAACCCCAATATTCTCGGAGGAATACAGTGATAGAAAAGAAGCTGAAGGTTTGGTACACTAATGCGGACGGAATAACGAATAAATATGAGGAATGGCACAAAAGAATCAATGAGAAATCCCCAGACATCATAGCAGTCACAGAAACGAAACACACTGAGACAATTAACAGATGCAGTCTTCCCACCGGGATATCAGATCCTGAGGAAATATAGAAGAAGAGGGGGAGGAGGGGTTGCACTGCTCATAAAAAACCGATGGGGATTTGAGGAAATGGAAGGCATGGACGAGACTGAAGAAAGGGACAACATAATAGGTACAATTCAGTCTGGGGAACATAAAGTAGTCATTGGAGTGATGTATGACCCACCACAGAACTGCAGGAGGCCAAGAGAGGAATACAAAGAGAACAACAAGCGATGGTGGACACACTGGCTGAGGTCGCAAGAAGAGCTCACTCGAGCATAGCAAAGTTACTGGTTATGGGCGATTTCAACCACAGAGAGATCGATTGGGAAAACCTGGAGTTACATGGGGGTCCCAAAACATGGAGAGCCAAGATGATGGATGTGGTACTGAAAAATTTCATGCATCAACATGTCAGGGACACTACCAGAGAGAGAGGGGAGAATGAACCAGCAAGACTAGACCTTGTGTTCACCCTGAGCTGTTCAGACATTGAGGACATCACTTATGAGAGGCCCCTTGGAGCTAGTGATCACGTGGTTCTGAGTTTTGAATATAGAGTTACAAGTCGAGAGACTGACAGGAACTGAATGGAAAAAGCCAAACTATAAAAGGGGGGACTATACAGGTATGAGGAACTTCCTGCAGGAGGTTCAGTGGGACAGAGAACCGGTAGGAAAGTCAGTAAACGAGATGATGGAATATGTAACAACAAAATGCAAGAAGGCAGAGGAAAGGTTTGTTCCCAAGGGCAACAGAAATAATGGGAAGACCAAAGCGAATCCTTGATTTACCCGAAGGTGTAGGGAGGCAAAAACTAAGTGCACTAAAGAATGGAAAAGATACAGGAGGCAAAGGACCCAGGAAAATAAAGAGATTAGTCGAAGAGCCAAAAACGAGTATGCACAGATAATGAGGGACGCCCAGCGACAGTACGAAAACGACATAGCATCGAAAGTCAAGTCTGACCCGAAACTGCTGTATAGCCACATTAGGAGGAAGACAACAGTCAAAGACCAGATGATCAGGCTAAGGAAAGAAGGTGGGGAACTCACAAGAAGCGATCAAGAGGTATGTGAGGAGCTCAACATGAGATTTAAGGAAGTGTTTACAGTGGAAACAGGAAGGCCTCTGGGAGGATAGAACAGAGGGGGACACCAACAAGGAATATACCAACAAGTGTTAGATGACATACATACAACTGAGGAGGAGGTGAAGAAGCTGATAAGGGACCTTGATACCTCAAAGGCAATGGGACCAGACATCTCCCCATGGGTCCTTAAAGAGGGAGCAGAAATGCTGTGTGTGCCACTAACCACACTCTTCGACACATCCCTGGAAACTGGGCAACTACCCGAGATATGGAAGACGGGAAATCATTCACAAATTTTCTGTCCAGATCCACGTTTCCTCTCTCTCTCTCTCTCCTTCCTTCTTCTATTTCCATCGTAAATATCACTGTTTCCTTCTTATTATCTTTCCTCATTCCCTCCAGCACCATCCCTTCCCCCCTCCCCGCCCCTTCCTTCCCTCACTGCCCCCTTCCTTCCCTCCCTGCCCCTTCACACATCCCTGCCCCCTTCCTTTCCCCCCCTGCCCCCTTCCTTCCCTCCCTGCTCCCTTCCCCCCTCCCTGTCCCTTCCTTCCCTGCCCCCTTCCCCCATCCCTGCCATTCCTTCCTTCCTTCCGCGCCCTCTTCCTTCCCTCTCCGCCCCATCCCCCATCCCCCGCCCCTTCCTTCCCTCCCTGCTCCCTTCCCCCCTCCCTGCCCCTTCGTTCCCTCCCTGCTCCCTTCCCCCATCCCTGTCCTTTCCTTCCCTGCCCCCTTCCCCCATCCCTGCCATTTCTTCCTTCCTTCCCTGCCCCCCTTTCTTCCCTCCCCGCCCCTTCCCCCCTCCCTGCCCCCTTTCCCTTTCCTCCTGCCCATTCCTTCCCTTCCTGCCCCCTTCCTTCCCTCCCTGCCCCTTCCTTCCTTCCCTGCCCCTTCCTCCCTCCCTGCCACCTTCCTTCCCCCCCTGCCCCCTTCCCCCTTCCCTGCCCCTTCCTTCCCTCCCTGCCCCCTGCCCCCTTCCCTGCCCCTTCCTTCCTCCCTGCCCCCTTCCTTTCCCTCCCTTCCCCTTCCTTCCCTCCCTTCCCCTTCCTTCCCTCCTTGCCCCTTCCTTCCCTCCCTGCCCCCTTCCCCCATCCCTACCTCCTTTCCTCCCTCCCTGCCCCTTCCTTCCCTCCCTGCCCCCCTTCCTTCCCTCCCTGCCCTTTCCTTCCCTCCCTGCCCCTTCCCTTCCCTTCCTGCGCCCTTCCTTCCCTCCCTGCCCCCTTCCTTCCCCCCTGTCCCTTCCTTCCGTCCCTGCCTTTACTTCCCTCCCTGCCCCCCTTCCTTCCCTCCCAGCTCCCTTCCTGCACCTTCCTTCCCTGCCCTTTCCTTCCCTCCCTGCCTCTTCCTTCCCTCGCTGCCCCTTCCTTCCCTCCCGCCCCTTTCCCCCATCCCTACCCCCTTCCTTCCCCCCCCTGCCTCTTCCTTCCCTCCCTGCCCCCTTCCTTCCCCCCCTGCCCCTTCCTTCCCTCCCCGTCCTTCCTTCCCTCCCTGCCCCTTCCTTCCCTCACTGCCACTTCCTTCCCTCCCAGCCCCTTCCTTCCCTCCCGCCCCTTCCTTCTCTCCCTGCCCCCTTCTTTCCGTCCCTGTCCTTTCCTTCCCTCCCTGCCCCATTCCCCCTTCCCTGCCTCTTCCTTCCCTCCCTATTCCCTTCCCCCATCCCTACCCCTTTCCTTCCCTCCCTGCCCCCTTTCTCCATCCCTACCTCCTTCCTTCCCCCCCTGCCCCCTTCCTTCCCTCCCTGCCCCTTCCTTCCCTCCCCCGCCCTTTCCTTCCCTCCCTGCCCCTTCTTCCCTCCCCGCCCCTTCCTTCCTTCCCTGCCCCCTTCCTTCCCTCCCTGCCCCCTTCCTTCCGTCCCTGCCTTTCCTTCCCTCCCTGCCCCCTTCCCTGCCTCTTCCTTCCCTCCCTATTCCCTTTTCCCCCCTCCCTACCCCCCTTCCTTCCCCCCCTGCCCCCTTTCCCCCATCCCTACCTCCTTCCTTCCCTCCCCGCCCTTCCTTCCCTCCCTGCCCCTTTCCTTCCCTCCCTGCCCCTTCCCCCTTCCCTGCCTCTTCCTTCCCTCCCTATTCCCTTCCCCCATCCCTACCCCTTTCCTTCCCTCCCTGCCCCTTTCCTTCCCCCCCTGCCCCCTTTCCCCATCCCTTTCCTCCTTCCTTCCCTCCCCGCCCCTTCCTTCTCTCCCTGCCCCCTTCCTTCCCTCCCTGCCCCCCCTTCCCTTCCCTCCCTGCCCCTTCCTTCCATCCCCGCCCTTTCCTTCCCTCCCTGCCCCTTCCTTCCCTCCCTGGGCCCCTTCCTTCCCTCCCCGCCCCTTCCTTCCTTCCCTGCCCCCCTTTCCCTTTCCCTCCCTGCCCTTTCCTTCCCTCCCTGCCCCCTTCCCCCTTCCCCCCCTGCCCCTTCCCCCCCTCCCCTGCCTCTTCCTTCCCCCCCTATTCCTTTCCCCCATCCCTACCCCCCGTCCTTCCCTCCCTGCCCCCTTTCCCCATCCCTACCTCCTTCCTTCCCTCCCCGCCCCTTCCTTCCCTCCCTGCCCCCTTCCTTCCCTCCCTGCCCCCTTCCCTCCCTGCCCCCTTCCTTCCCTCCCTGTCCCCTTCCTTCCCTCCCTGCCTCTTCCTTCCCTCCCTGCCCCATTTCCCCACCCCATTCCTTCCCTACCTGCCCCCTTCCCCCATCCCTAAACCCCCTTCCTTCCCTCCCTGCCCCCTTCCCCATCCCTACCCCATTCCCCTCCCTGCCCTTTCCTTCCCTCCCTGCCCCTTCCCCCTTCCCTGCCTCTTCCTTCCCTCCCTATTCCTTTCCCCCATCCTCCCCCTTCCTTCCCTCCCTGCCCCCTTTCCCCATCCCTACCTCCTTTCCCTTTCCCCCCCGCCCCTTCCTTCCCTCCCTGCCCCTTTCCTTCCCTCCCTGCCCCCTTGCCCCTTCCCTGCCTCTTCCTTCCCTCCCCATTTTCCCCTTTCCCCCCTCCCCCACCCCTTTCCTTCCCTCCCTGCCCCCTTTCCCCATCCCTATCTCCTTCTTCCCTCCCCGCCCCTTCCTTCTCTCCCTGCCCCCTTCCTTCCCTCCCTGCCCCCTTCCTTCCCTCCCTGCCCCTTCCTTCCATCCCCGCCCTTTCCTTCCCTCCCTGCCCTTCCTTTTCCCCCCCTGCCCTTCCTTCCCTCCCCGCCCCTTCCTTCCTTCCCTGCCCCCTTCCTTCCGTCCCTGCCCTTTCCTTCCCTCCCTGCCCCCTTCCCCCCCTGCCCCCTTCCCCCTTCCCTGCCTCTTCCTTCCCTCCCTATTTCCCTTTCCCCCCATCCCTACCCCCCGTCCTTCCCTCCCTGCCCCCTTTCCCCCCTCCCTACCTCCTTCCTTCCCTCCCCGCCCCTTCCTTCCCTCCCTGCCCCCTTCCTTCCCCCCGCCCCCTTCCCTCCCCTGCCCCCTTCCTTCCCTCCTGTCCCCTTCCTTCCCTCCCTGCCTCTTCCTTCCCTCCCTGCCCCCATCCCTACCCCATTCCTTCCCTTTCCCCGCCCCCTTAAACCCCTCCCTACCCACTTCCTTCCCTCCCTACCCCCCCCTTCCCTCCCTGCCCTTTCCTTCCCTCCCTGCCCCCTTCCCCCTTCCCTGCCTCTTTCCTTTCCCCCCCTATTCCTTTCCCCATCCCTACCCCCTTCCTTCCCTCCTGCCCCCTTTTCCCCATCCCCTACCTCCTTCCTTCCCTCCCCGCCCCTTCCTTCCCTCTCTGCCCCCTTCCTTCCCTCCCTCCCCTTCCCTCCCTGCCCCCTTCCTTCCCTCCCTGTCCCCTTCCTTCCCTCCCTGCCTCTTCCTTCTCTCCCTGCCCCCATCCCCACCCCATTCCTTCCCTCCCTGCCCCCTTCCCCCATCCCTACCCACTCCTTCCCTCCCTGCCCCCCCTTCCCCTATCCCTACCCCCTTCCTTCCCTGCCCCTTCCCTCCCTGCACCCTTCCCTCCCTGCCCCCTTCCTTCCCTCCCTGCCCCCTTCCCTTTCCCTCCCTGCCCCCTTCCTTCCGTCCCTGCCCTTTCCTTCCCCCCTGCCCCCCTTCCCCCTTCCCTGCCTCTTCCTTCCCTCCCTATTCCTTTCCCCCATCCCTACCCCCTTCCTTCCCTCCCTGCCCCCTTTCCCCATCCCTACCTCCTTCCTTCCCCCCCCGCCCCTTCCTTCCCTCCCTGCCCCTTTCCTCCTTCCTCCCTGCCCCCTTCCCCTTCCCTGCCTCTTCCTTCCCTCCCTATTCCCTTCCCCCATCCCTACCCCTTTCCTTCCCCCCTGCCCCCTTTTCCTTTCCCCCCCTGCCCCCTTTCCCCATCCCTACCTCCTTCCTTCCCTCCCCGCCCCTTCCTTCCTCCCGGCCCCCTTCCTTCCCTCCCTGCCCCTTCCTTCCCTCCCTGCCCCTTCCTTCCATCCCCGCCCTTTCCTTCCCTCCCTGCCCCTTCCTTCCCCTCCCTGCCCCTTCCTTCCCTCCCCGCCCCTTCCTTCCTTCCCTGCCCCCTTCCTTCCGTCCCTGCCCTTTCCTTCCCTCCCTGCCCCCTTCCCCCTTCCCTGCCTCTTCCTTTTCCCCCCCTAAATTTCCCTTTCCCCATCCCTACCCCCCGTCCTTCCCCCCCTGCCCCCTTTCCCCATCCCTACCTCCTTCCTTCCCTCCCCGCCCCTTCCTTCCCTCCCTGCCCCCTTCCTTCCCTCCCTGCCCCCTTCCCTCCCTGCCCCCTTCCTTCCCTCCCTGTCCCCTTCCTTCCCCCCCTTGCCTCTTCCTTCCCTCCCTGCCCCCATCCCTACCCATCCTTCCCTACCTGCCCCCTTCCCCCATCCCTAACCCACTTCCTTCCCTCCCTGCCCCCTTCCCCTATCCCTACCCCCTTCCCTCCCTGCCCTTTCCTTCCCTCCCGCCCCCTTCCCCCTTCCCTGCCTCTTCCTTCCCTCCCCATTTTCCTTTTTCCCCCATCCCCACCCCTTCCTTCCTCCCTGCCCCCTTTTCCCTTTCCCCCCCTGCCCCCTTCCCCCTTCCCTGCCTCTTCCTTCCCTCCCTATTCCCTTCCCCCATCCCTACCCCTTTCCTTCCCTCCCTGCCCCTTTCCTTCCCTCCCTGCCCCCTTTCCCCATCCCTACCTCCTTCCTTCCCTCCCCCCCCCCTTCCTTCTCTCCCTGCCCCCTTTCCCTTTCCCCCCCTGCCCCCCCTTCCCTCCCTGCCCCTTTCCTTCCATCCCCGCCCTTTCCTTCCCTCCCTGCCCCTTCCTTCCCTCCCTGCCCCTTCCTTCCCTCCCCGCCCCTTCCTTCCTTCCCTGCCCCCCTTCCTTCCGTCCCTGCCCTTTCCTTCCCTCCCTGCCCCCTTCCCCCTTCCCTCCCTGCCCCCTTCCCCCTTCCCCGCCTCTTCCTTCCCTCCCTATTCCTTTCCCCATCCCTACCCCCCGTCCTTCCCTCCCTGCCCCCCCTTTCCCCATCCCTACCTCCTTCCTTCCCTCCCCCCCCCTTCCTTCCCTCCCTGCCCCCTTCTTCCCCTCCCTACCCCCTTCCCTCCCTGCCCCCTTCCTTCCCTCCCTGTCCCCTTCCTTCCCTCCCTGCCTCTTCCTTCCCCCCTGCCCCCATCCCTACCCCATCCTTCCCTAACCTGCCCCCCTTCCCCCATCCCTACCCACTTCCTTCCCTCCCTGCCCCCCTTTCCCCTATCCCTACCCCCTTCCCTCCCTGCCCTTTCCTTCCCTCCCTGCCCCCTTCCCCCTTCCCTGCCCCCTTCCTTCCCTCCCTATTCCTTTCCCCCATCCCTACCCCCTTCCTTCCCTCCCTGCCCCCCTTTCCCCATCCCTACCTCCTTCCTTCCCTCCCCGCCCCCTTCCTTTCCCCCTCTGCCCCCTTCCTTCCCTCCCTGCCCCCTTCCCCCCTGCCCCCTTTCCCTTTCCCTCCCTGTCCCCCCTTTCCTTCCCTCCCTGCCTCTTCCTTCTCTCCCTGCCCCCATCCCTACCCCATTCCTTCCTCCCTGCCCCCTTTCCCCCATCCCCTACCCACTTCCTTCCCTCCCTGCCCCCTTCCCCTATCCCTACCCCCTTCCTTCCCTGCCCCTTTTCCCCCCCTGCACCCTTCCCTCCCGCCCCCTTCCTTCCCTCCCTGCCCCTTCCTTCCTCCCTGCCCCCTTCCTTCCCTCCCTGCCCCTTCCTTCCCTCCCCGCCCCCTTTCTTAACACCTCCCTGCAACCTGCAGCCGCTCTCTTATCGCCTCTCTCTCTAACAGGTTTACTTATCAACTCTTCCACTGTTATTGGCATCTTCTCTTCCTCTCCTCCCCTCTCATGTCTGCCCTCCTCCTCCTCCTCCTCCTCCTGCTCCTCCACCTCACCCAAAATATCGATAATATCTTCAGAAAATAACCTCTAGACCTTTCTCCTCTCACCTTATCTCTCAGTGTCTCTTATTTTCAACGTTTCTCACATTTTCTCTCAACGTCTCTCTCGCGTTATCTCTCAGTCCTGCGTATCTTAGTTCTTAATATCTCTCACTTTGTTTCTCAACGTCTCTCATCTAAGGCCAGTACCACCGTCATGCCCCTATTGTTAACCTTTCTTTAATATTACATTGCGGTCATTTCCTTTAGAAGCTAAATTGGAAATGAACGTCCTTGTATTATTAAGGCTAATTCTTATTATTTATATACATAATGATAATGGCCATGATTAGTTAAATTGAAGGTATAGCAACATGCCTGCCACTCTGTGTACTGGTGTATGGTTAATCTGTGGTGTTCAGTGGTTACACCCCACTTCCCCCCCTTTTTGGTCAACTACTCTACTGAGTGTTGGTGAGTCACGTGACCCACCTGACCTGTATGCTCAAGGTTGAGGGACGAGCAGTGAAGCAGCAGCAGCCAACGAGAACACTCCTGCTCGTCTCTGGTAACTGGCCAAGGTTGATTATCCGGCCTGGACTTATTCTGTTGTATTCTGACTGCTTCCTTATGGGAAATAAGACTTTAGTCACTAAAGTAATCTCTGTACATATATGTTATGTCTAGGATCTCATCCTAATGTGTTATAAAAGCGTTTATATATATATATATATATATATATATATATTATATATATATATATATATATATATATAATATATATATATATATATATATATATATATATATAATAATTTCAGACAATATAGAACACGCAAGCATTCATAACTTATATACGATAATTCTTATAGTATTATCGGCTTTGTTATATTATAAATATACTTCATTAAAATAAGATTTCCGGAGGATTACTATTATTACCCCAACCTCTCTGATCATTGTTGTTATGCTCTAACCAGAAGGAAACTGAGTGGTTACAACCTAGGGAGCGTAACAAGTGGGGGCCTGTGTCCGGGAGCATAACACTGAATGTCATTTAAGATGAATGTAGAAATGGAAGAGAGGTTTGAAGACATAAAGGAGAGATTACAGAATTTGAAGCTTCAATCTTGTTGGCAATTAGCACGAAGCTTGGGCATAAAATACGACAGGCATTTCACTGCCCAGACAGTCAGATGTATGATACAGAATGTCCTTTTTCCAGATGAGCAGGATCCAGAGACTGAGAATGGAGAAGCAGATATTCCTTCTTTTTTGAATTCTTTACTACAGACACCCGAGGCCGAAACTACGACGCTAACAACCCCTACTGGAGACGACGGACAAGACCTTCCCGATACTCGGAAAGACTACGCTGCTACAACGAATTCAATTCCATCTCCAAGGACTAAATGGGGAACAGAACTTCATCAGCCTAAGGAAACAGTTCCAGGTAAACCCTTTACAGATGTTTTAGAAATGGAACAAGAGGAAGTCCTATTGGATGATGAACACGTTCCACTTCAAATCTCTAACCCTTTTGACTACTATTCAATCAAAGGAGAATTTCGAACGTCTAGAACGTATTTTATCTCTTCAAACCTCCTTTGTAGAAGCCCAGAGAAAACTGAAAAGGGAGAATTTTGAACGCGAACCTTTGCTCTATGAACGGGAAGTACTGAGAAAGAAAAGAGAATCAAGTAATATGTATACAATCCCTTCTTTCGACCTTAGTAAAGCAGCCTCTTTAATGCCTAAATTTACTGAGGATAATGTAGATTCATTTTTTGAGGCATTCGAAAATCAGGCGAAGGTGATGCAATGGCGTCCTAAATATTGGGCTGCTTTAATACATTCATCTTATTAGGAAAAGCCCAAACCATAACTGCAGACTTACCTTTTGAGCAATATTCTGATTATACTCAGGTTAAAGATTGTCTTTTGAAAGCCTATGATTTGTTACCTGTTAGTTACTTAAAGATGTTTAGAACTCTGAAGAAATATCCTCAACAATCTTGGGTGGACTTTGCCAGAGAAAAGCTCTCAACTTTCGAGCGTTGGCGTAGGGCCGCTGGAGCCGCCTCGGTAGTCACTTTCTCAGCTGATATTGCATGAAGACCTTTTTAAATATTTCCCAGAGAGGGTTCATACATATCTTTTGACATTTCCTACTACTAACTTGTTAGATACTGCTGCCCACGCAGATCATTTTGAAATTTCTCATGCTATAACCAAAGAAATGTCTAAAACCCCGGAAAAGAAATCTGCCTCCCAAGGTTTTAGTTCAAGACTGACTACTAGGAAAGCTCCAGCTGGCGAACCTTTGAAGGTGTTTTCAGAAAAAAAAAAGGTGACAAACGGCTTTTTCTCCAAGCATTACCCTAAAGATCAATTACCATTGTGCCTTTTTTGTAAAAAGTTAGGTCATAGACAGTTCCAGTGTTAGCATAAACAGCGGGAAGATAAAACCCAACCAAGAGGGAGATATCCTACTCAGGTAATAAATTCCTCTCGGAAGTATGGAACTCTGGATGATGAATCTTTACCTTTCCAGGCCTCGTCTAGCAGACCGTCTAATAGATGACTTTACCACGACAGTACTTCAGAAGAAAAGGTCCAAGCCGCTATGGAACCCTACTTTTCCAAGGGGAAGTTCGGACTCTGTAAAGAGAGGTTAGTAAATATCACAACCTTTCGAGATACTGGCAGCTATCTCTCTTTGTTAAGATCAAACCTGGTAAAGTTACCTACTAGTAACGAACCCCGGCTGGACGTATTATTAGAGGCTTACGGAGGCACAATAATAAAGGTTCCTATTATAAGGATTTATGTAGAACTGCCTGGATATGTAGGCTGGATCAATGTGGGACTTTCAGATAAACCTTTCCCCATTGCCGGCGTAGATCTATTAATCGGGAACGAAACTGATCAATTGGAGATACCCAAAGAGCCTCTGGTTTTAGATAATCCTTGTGATATAAATTATGCATTAGAAGCTTCTGAGGCAGGGCTAGATTTATTTCCCCTTAATGTGATCACCAGAGCCATGACTAAAAACTCTAAAAATGTGGATATTCAACAGCCATTAGAAATATCCGACGAATTAGGTTTGAACTTCCTGTTTAGCGAAACAATTCAGTCCAGACCCACAGGTGACACTAAGAATGTTTTACCAGTCCCTGCGGACCTAGCTAGAAAATATAATAAAGAAGAATTTCTTATAGCTCTAAAGGACGATAAAAGTTTAAACCAATAAGGATAAAGAGGAAGGTTACCTTTTAAATGAGGACGGTTTTCTTTGGAGGAAAAATAATGATAATGACTCGAGTTCAAAGGGAAACTTGTTAGTGGTGCCATCATCCTTGCGTAATATGGTATTTGAACTAGCACATGATAATCCACTGGGAGGTCATCTAGGATCCCGTAAGACCGAGAAAAAGATTAGGAAATATTTTTATTGGCCTCAGATGAGGACTTATATTGCTGACAAACTACGGAAATGCCACGTTTGTCAAATAATAGGCAAAACGGCGCACAATCTCGCGTCTGCTACTTTACTTCCAATAAAATGTCCTGAAGAACCTTTTGAAAGATTAGTTATTGATTGTGTAGGACCGTTGTCCCGCACAAAGGGGTAACCAGTATATCTTCACTATCATAGATATGGCAACGCGGTATCCTGATGCTATTCCAATGTCCAAAATTAATTCCAGAAATATAGTAAGAGCTTTAATACGCTTCTTTGCACAAGTAGGCATACCACGGGAAATTCAATCTGACCAAGGTTCTAATTTTACGTCTAAGGTTTTTAAAGAGGCCATGGTCACGATTATGAGTAAGAGAGATGGTGTCTACAGCATATCATCCCCAGTCACAAGCAGTGCTAGAAACATTCCACCAAACACTTAAATCTGCTTTACGTGCTTACTATGAGCAATATTCTCGTGAATGTGATGAAGGTTTACCCTTTCTTCTCTTCGCCCTCCGCGAAGCTGAACAGGAAAGTACTAAATACTCTCCATTTGACTTGATTTTCGGACATCAGGTACGAGGACCCCCTAGCAATATTACGAGATTCTTGGATAAGGAAGAGAGGACCTCTTCATCCCAGTCCTCTGCTTTGGAAAGAACTTCTCTCCAAACTGAGAAGCCTAGCTGCTATGAACCTGACCGAAGCTCAAGCCAAAATGAAGAAATCGTACGACCAAAAAGCTAAATCACGTTCATTCTCTCCAAATGAATTAGTGTTAGTTAAAAACTTAATTCCAGGACATTTGTTAAAACCTCGATATTTGGGGCCGTATGAGATAGTAGACAAAGAAAATGAGGTGAATTATCTGGTCCGTGAACCAGGAAGTTGCAAGAAAATTAAGAAGTATCACATAGATAACTATAAGATGTACGAGTCCAACCCTCTCCCTACTAATATTACCTCTATTCAACCTACATCCACTGAAATTAGTAATGACACTGTAAGGGAAGTAAGAGAATTTTGACTACATAATTCTGAAGTTTTAAAACAACTAGACCATTTCCTGGAAGTTCTTCCTACCTCCCAAAAATCTCAAACAAGAGTTAATCACTAAATATAACTCCATCTTCAAAGATATCCCTACTCCTTGTACCCTGGGTTTTCACGATATTGAATTGTTAGAAGACAGTCTCCCCTGCCAAGCAAGAATTAATTCAGCAAGAGATAAACACATTACTGGAATATAATTTGATAGAACCCAGTTGGACACCTTGGGCCTCTCCCTGTTTATTGGTCCCAAAACCCGATGGTACCGTACGCCTATGCACGGATTATCGTAAAGTAAATTCAGTCACCAAACCAGATGGGTTTCCATTACCCAGGATTGATGATTTAATAGATGCGGTGGCCGGTGCCAACTTTGTGACCAGATTAGACTTACTGAGAGGGTATTACCAGGTGCCGTTAACTCCTAGGGCCCAAGAAATTTCCGGCTTCGTAGTTAAGAACGGACTATTTACATATAAGGTTATGCCTTTCGGCGTGTGTAACGCCGCCTCCACTTTCCAGAGAATTATGAACATTTTAGTCCAACCCTTAGAAGGTGTAAAGGCATACTTGGACGACCTGGTGGTTTTTAGTGATGATTGGCAGTCTCTTTAGAAAGATTGGAGCAACTACTGAAAGCATTGCAGAAATACAATTTCACTGTAAATTTACAAAAATGTGACTTTGGTAAAGCCCAGATTAAATATCTTGGTTTTAAAATAGGGAAGGGACTAGTAGCCCTCGACCAATTAAAGGTCCAAGCTATTTTAAATTTTCCAACGCCTCAGGACAGGAAAGCCCTCCAACGATTTTTGGGAATGGCTACAGGCGTTTTTGCCCAAACTTTGCTCAAGTTGCCTCCCCCCCTTACTAGATTGACCAGTCCTAAATATAAATTTAATTGGGACGAGAATTGTGAACAAGCTTTTAAACATTTAAAACGTTTCCTTTCCTCCACCCCAGTGTTGGGAGCACCCAATTTTCAAGTTCCTTTCACCCTCCATGTTGACGCCAGTGATGCCGCAATAGGTGCTGTCTTATTGCAATCTTTCCAAAACAGTAATATTCTGCACCCAATATGTTATTTTTCCTATAAATTGAAAGAATATCAAAGATCTTATTCAACCATAGAAAAAGAAGCCCTGGCTTTAGTCTTGTCCTTGGAACACTTTGACGTATACCTCGGTTATACTCTTCATGTGATAAATATTTACTCAGACCATAATCCACTAACTTTCATAAATTCTATGGAATCAAAAAATGTTAGAATATTACGCTGGGCTTTAAGGATCCAACCTTACCGGATCTCCATATTTCACATAAAGGGTTCGAGTAACTTTTTAGCTGATGCTCTCTCTCGGTCCTAATATATTGCCTAACTACGGAATTTTTTTGCAGTCCAGCAGTGTTTCTGGTCCAGTTCTAGGAAGTGGATGATTGAGCTCGGAGAGAGATGTATCTCCATCCCCTTGAGTCATCTCTTACACCAGCTGGATGGTTCCTTCTACACCATCGGCATCTTAAACGCCGAGATATTTGCTTGTGGGCCGGGGTGTCATGCCCCTATTGTTAACCTTTCTTTAATATTACATTGCGGTCATTTCCTTTAGAAGCTAAATTGGAAATGAACGTCCTTGAATTATTAAGGCTAATTCTTATTATTTATATACATAATGATAATGGCCATGATTAGTTAAATTGAAGGTATAGCAAAATGCCTGCCACTCTGTGTACTGGTGTATGGTTAATCTGTGGTGTTCAGTGGTTACATCCCCCTTTCCCCCCCTTTTTGGTCAACTACTCTACTGAGTGTTGGTGAGTCACGTGACCCATCTGACCTGTATGCTCAAGGTTGAGGGACGAGCAGTGAAGCAGCAGCAGCCAACGAGAACACTCCTGCTCGTCTCTGGTAACTGGCCAAGGTTGATTATCCGGACTGGACTTATTCTGTTGTATTCTAACTGCTTCCTTATGGGAAATAAGACATTATTCACTAAACTAATCTCTGTACATATATGTTATGTCTAGGATCTCATCCTAACCATGTGTTATAAAAGCCTTATACATATATATTGCAGACAATATAGAACAAACGAGCAAACATAACTTATATACGATAATTCGTATAGTATTATCGGCTTTGTTATATTATAAACATACTTCATTAAAATAAGATTTCCGGAGGATTACAATTATTACCCCAACCTCTCGGACCATTGTTATGCTCTAACCAGAAGGAAACTATCTGAGTGGTTACAACCTAGGGAGCGTAACAACCACAAGGACCAGTACCAAAACGACCAGTACCACAAGGACCAGTACCACAAGGACCAGTACCACAAGGACCAGTACCACAAGGATCTGTAACACAAGAACCAGTACCACAAGGACCAGTACCACAAGGACCGGCGCCACAAGGACCAGTACCACAAGGCCCAGTACGACAAGGACCAGTACCACAAGCACCAGTACCACAAGCACCAGTACCACAAGGACCAGTACCACAAGGACCAGTACCACAAGAACCAGTACCACAAGGACCAGTACCACAAGGACTAGTACGACAAGGACTAGTACCACAAGGACCAGTACCACAAGAACCAGTACCACAAGGACCGGTACCACAAGGACCGGTACCACAAGGACCAGTACCACAAGGCCCATTACGACAAGGCCAGTACCACAAGGACCGGTACCACAGGGACCAGTACCACAGGGCCCAGTACGACAAGGACCAGTACGACAAGGACCTGTACCACAAGGACCAGTACCACAAGGACCAGTACCACAAGGACCAGTACCAAAAGGCCCAGTACGACAAGGACCAGTACGACAAGCACTAGTACGACAAGGACCAGTACGACAAGCACTAGTACCACAAGGACCAGTACCAAAAGGACCAGTACCACAAGGACCTGTACCACAAGGACAGGTACCACAAGGCCCAGTACGACAAGGACCAGTACGACAAGGACCAGTACGACAAGGACCAGTACGACAAAGACCTGTACACAAGGACAAGTACCAAAAGAACCCAGGGACGTACAAGACCTGTACCACAAGGACAAGTACCAAAAGGACCAGCACCACAGGGACCAGTACCTAAAGGACCTGTACCACAAGGACCAGTACCGCAGGGACCAGTACCACAAGGACCAGTACCACAGGGACCAGTACCACAGGGACCAGTACCACAGGGACCAGTACCACAAGGACCAGTACCACAAAGACCAGTACCACAGGACCAGTACCACAAGGACCAGTACCACAAGGACCAGTGCCAAAAGGACAAGTGCCAAAAGGACCAGTACCACAAGGACCAGTACCACAAGGACTAGTCCAAAAGGACCAGTACCCAAAGGAAAAAATCACAGACCAGTACCACAAGGACTGAATACACAGGACCAATACCACAAGGAACAGTACCACAAGGACCAGTACCACAAGGACCAGTACCACAAGGAAGAATATCACAAGGACCAGTACCACAAGGAAGAGTACCACAAGGACCAGTACAAGGACCAGTACCACAAGGACCAGTACCACAAGGACCAGTACCAAAAGGATCAGTACCAAAAGGACCAGTACCACAAGGACTAGTACCACAGGGACCAGTACCACAAGGAAGAATATCACAAGGACCAGTACCACAAGGAAGAATATCACAAGGACCAGTACCACAAGGAAGAGTACCACAAGGACCAGTACCACAAGGACCAGTACCAAAGGATCCAGTACCAAAAGGATAGTACCACAAAGACTAGTACCACAAGGACCAGTGCCACAAGGACCAGTACCACAAGGACCAGTACCACAGGCCAGTACCACAAGGATCAGTTTCCACAAGGACAATACCAAAGGACAAGTACCAATACAGGAAAAAGGAGTACCACAAGGACCAGTACCACAAGGAAGAATATCACAAGGACCAGTACCACAAGGAAGAATATCACAAGGACCAGTACCACAAGGAAGAGTACCACAAGGACAAGTACCACAAGGACCAGTACCACAAGGACCAGTACCAAAAGGATCAGTACCACAAAGACTAGTACCACAAGGACAAGTACCACAAGGACTCAGTACCACAAGGACCAGTGCCACAAGGACCAGTACCACAAGGACCAGTACCACAAGGCCTAGTACCACAGGGACAAGTACCACAAGGACAAGTACCAAAAGAACCAGTACATAAGGAAAGTACCACAAGGACCAGTACCACAAGAATGAGTACCACAAGGAGAGTATCAAACGGACCAGTACCACAAGGACAGTACCACAAGGACTAGTACCACAATGAAATAGTACCACAAGGAAGTACCACAAGGAGCTGTACCACAAGGGACGGATATCCACTAGACTGTACCACAAGGACAAGTACCACAAGGACCTACAAAGATTCAGGCATCAAGGACTAGTCAAAGACCTCCACAGGTCTGCCACGACCTCCACAGACCAGTACCAAAGAACCAGTTCACAGGACTATACCCACGCTCTCGTCTCTGCACATCCACTATGACTGATCAAAGCAGAAACAGGACCTGTATCGGGCCTGTACCAACTGACCAAGTTGACTTATCCGCAATGGACTTTTGCCATGTAGTATCCACATGCTTTCAAAGGGAATAATAGGCTTTTTCACAGAAGAATACTCTGTACAATTTAGTTAATGTCTAGGATTCTCATCCTATTCATGTTTTACCTTTCACTATCTTTCAGGGCCACTAATACAGAGAAACTCAGCATGTTTTGGTAACTGACAATGATTATTCCGTATTTGTTTATTCGCTTTTTTTATATGAAATATTATTCATTAAAGTAATGAATATTGGAGGATTACCCATTATTTACACAACCTCTGACTATCTTTGTTATGCTTTTAACCAGAAGAAATATTGATGGTTAATCCTTTGATATTATAACATACTCATAAAAACAGATTCCGAAGGATACAATATTCCACAAACCTACACGGACCAGTGTAGCCTACAAGGAACATCTGGTGGTCCGGCCTGACCCAAACACGGGTCAAAACAGTTAAACCGCCGTCCGGACAGTACCAATCTGGGTCCCTCCAAACACAATGTTGGGGGCTGTTGGTACGCATCACCAATTGACGTGAGCGGCTTAATGTAACCTGAACACCTCACGGTACGCATCTAAGCAGTAGGTACCTGAACACCTAATGGTACACATCTACTGGCTTTAGAAGCAGTAGGTACCTGAACACCTAATGGTACACATCTACTGGCTTTAGAAGCAGTAGGTACCTGAACACCTAATGGTACACATCTACTGGCTTTAGAAGCAGTAAGTACCTGAACACCTCACGGTACGCGTCTACGCAGTAGTTACAAGAACACCTAATCGTACACATCTACTGGCAGTAGAGTATTCTACTGGCTTCTACTGGCGTTAGAGGAAGCGCTCACCGCAGCTCACTGAGTCTGTTGGCCTCAGTTACTTGACGGCCGCATTCAGTGAGCTTGCAGCATGGTGTTCGGCAAAGCAGGATTAACCGAACCTCCTTGCGGTGTCAATTGGTCTTGAAGGCGGTAGATAGTACTCATCAGACCATCTTACGGTGTACTTCTACCGGCCTTAGAGAGTATTTACAGAACTACCGGTGATGTCTGTGGACTCACCGCCTACGCTGGTCAACTGTGGGCCAGAGTCATCTGATGCTGTTTTAGTGGGACATTACATGAAGAAAAGGTTGGAGTGTTACACTGAACTGGGCTAGGACCGTAGTGTGACACTTAGGGAAGTAAGATGGAGTGGAACACTGAGATATGCTACAGGACCGTAGTGGAACACTGAGAAGAAAAGGGTGTCGTGTGACACTGAAGATGCTCAGGTTGTAGTGTACACTGAATAGTATCATGTGACTGGCCTCGAGAAAGACGCTGTGGGTGATAGTGTGCGACGCAGAGACAAGGGTGTCGTGTGACACGGAGAGTAGGTGTGTCGTGTGACACAGAGAAAAGGGTGTCTAGTGGACACAGTTGAGCAGGAGCGTTATTACACTGAAGAAAGGGTGTCAAGTGACACAGTTGAGAGGGAGTGTCACAACACACCACTGGATAAGTGTCGTGAGAGACACGGAGCGTCATAAGGAGTTGACTGTAATTTATTATTGTAAATGTTACTTAATTTAGTATTTTAGCATATATATATATATATATATATTAGTGACACAGTAGTGTCAAGAGAGTTGTATCCTGTGTAGGGTCGGGAATTATTTATATTTTAGTAAAATGCTAATTATAATTTATTATCGTAACCTGTATATATTATCAGATGTTTATTAGTTCAAATACCTCTAGACCAAAGATTGATTTTTATATAATATTAAAGATTCATTTATTTTAACGTGTATTTATGTATCCTGAACTCGTTATTACAAAATGAGTAAACCTACCATCTTTAAAAATTACTTTTTTTGTAATATATGGGGGCCTGTCCGGGATGATAGTGATCATTGACAATGATTTCTATGATCATATCCGGGATGACGGCTCGGGATGCATATTACATTAATCGTTGTGTGTCGGTCCTTTTGTGGTGGGGGTGCTGCGGCCCCCTGCCAAACTAGCGGTTAAATAGTTAACCTGCCGGCCGGCAGTACCACTGGGTACGTCATCAAAACCAATGTGGGGACTGCTGAGCCAGCCTTAGAGCAGTATGTACCTGAACACCTCACGGTATGCATCTAAGCAGTAGGTACCTGAACACCTAATGGTACACATCTACTGGCTTTAGAAGCAGTAGGTACCTGAACACCTAATGGTACACATCTACTGGCTTTAGAAGCAGTAAGTACCTGAACACCTCATGGTACGCATCTACGCAGTAGTTACCAGAACACCTAGTTCGTACACATCTACTGGCAGTCGAGTATTCTACTGGCTTCTACTGGCGTTAGAGGAAGCGCTCACCGCAGCTCACTGAGTCTGTTGGCCTCAGTTACTTGACGGCTGCATTCAGTGAGCTTGCAGCATGGTGTTCGGCAAGCAGGATAAACCGAACCTCCTTGCGGTGTCAATTGGTCTTGAAGGCGGTAGATAGTACTCATCAGACCATCTTACGGTGTACTTCTACTGGCCTTAGAGAGTATTTACAGAACTACCGGTGATGTCTGTGGACTCACCGCCTACGCTGGTCAACTGTGGGCCAGAGTCATCTGATGCTGTTTTAGTGGGACATTACATGAAGAAAAGGTTGGAGTGTTACACTGAACAGGGCTAGGACCGTAGTGTGACACTTAGGGAAGTAAGATGGAGTGGAACACTGAGATATGCTACAGGACCGTAGTGGAACACTGAGAAGAAAAGGGTGTCGTGTGACACTGAAGATGCTCAGGTTGTAGTGTACATTGAATAGTATCATGTGACTGGCCTCGAGAAAGACGCTGTGGGTGATAGTGTGAAACGCAGAGACAAGGGTGTCAAGAGTGACACAGTAGAGATATTGTGTATGACGCAGAGAAAAGGGTGTCGTGTGACACGAAGAGTATGTGTGTCGTGTGACACAGAGAAAAGGGTGTCTAGTGGACACTGTTGAGCAGGAGCGTCATTACACGAAGGGTGTCAAGTGACACAGCTGAGAGGGAGCGTCACAACACACAACGGATAAGTGTCGTGAGAGACACGGAGCGTCATATTGTAAATGTTACTTAATTTATTATTTTAGCATATTTATATACTATATATATATATATATAATATATAATTATATATATATATATATATATATATATATATATATATAGTGACACAGTAGTGTCAAGAGAGTTGTACCCTGTGTAGGGTCGGGAATTATTTATTATTTTAGTAAAATGCTAATTATAATTTATTATTGTAACCTGTATATATATTAGATGTTTATTAGTTCAAATACCTCTAGACCAAAGATTGATTTTTATATAATATTAAAGATTCATTTATTTTAACGTGTATTTATGTATCCCGAACTCGTTATTACAAAATGAGTAAACCTACCATCTTTAAAAATTACTTTTTTTGTAATAAGAACCATTACCACAAGGACCATTACCACAAGGACCTGTACCACAAGGACCAGTACCACAAGGACCATTACCACAAGGACCATTACCACAAGGACCATTACCACAAGGACCATTACCACAAGGACCATTACCACAAGGACCATTACCACAAGGACCATTACCACAAGGACCAGTACCACTAGGACCAGTACCACTAGGACCAGTACCAAAAGGACCAGTACCACAAGGACCAGTACCACAAGGACCAGTACGACAAGGACCAGTACCACAAGGACCAGTACCACAAGGACCAGTACCACAATGACAAGTACCACAGGGACCAATAACACAAGGACCAGTACCACAGGGACCAGTACCACAAAGACCATTACCACAAGGATCAGTACCACAAGGACCATTATCACAAGGACCAGTACCACAAGGACCAGTACCACATGGACCAGTACGACAAGGACCAGTACCACAAGAACCAGTACCACAAGGACCAGTACCACAAGGACCAGTACCACAAGCACCAGTACCACAAGCACCAGTACCACAAGGACCTGTACCACAAGGACCTGTACCACAAGGACCTGTACCACAAGGACCAGTACCACAAGGGCCAGTACCACAAGGACCAGTACCAGAATGACCAGTACCACAAGGACCAGCACCACAAGGACCAGTACCACAAGGACCAGTATGACAAGGACCAGTACCAAAAGGACCAGTACCACAAGGATCAGCACCACAATGACCAGTACCACAGGGACCAATACCACAGGGACCAGTACCACAGGGACCAGTAACACAAGGACCAGTACCACAGGGACCAGTACCACAGGGACCAGTACCACAAGGACCAGTACCACAAAGACCAGTACCACAAGGACCAGTACCACAAGGATCAGTACCACAAGGACCAGTGCCACAAGGACCAGTGCCACAAGGACCAGTACCACAAGGACCAGTACAAAGACCTGTACCACAAGGACCAGTACCACAAGGACCATTACCACAAGGACCTGTACCACAAGGACCAGTACAACAAGGACCAGTACCACTAGGACCAATACCAAAAGGACCAGTACGACAAGGACCAGTACGACAAGGACCAGTACGACAAGGACCAGTACCACAAGGACCAGTACCACAAGGACCAGTACCACAATGACAAGTACCACAGGGACCAATAACACAAGGACCAGTACCACAGGGACCAGTACCACAAAGACCATTACCACAAGGATCAGTACCACGCGGACCAGTATCACAAGGACCAGTACCACAAGGACCAGTACCACATGGACCAGTACGACAAGGACCAGTACCACAAGAACCAGTACCACAAGGACCAGTACCACAAGGACCAGTACCACAAACACCAGTACCACAAGGACCTGTACCACAAGGACCTGTACCACAAGGACCAGTACCAGAATGACCAGTACCACAAGGACCAGCACCACAAGGACCAGTACCACAAGGACCAGTATGACAAGGACCAGTACCAAAAGGACCAGTACCACAAGGATCAGCAACCACAATGACCAGTACCACAGGGACCAGTACCACAGGGACCAGTACCACAGGGACCAGTACCACAGGGACCAGTACCACAAGGACCAGTACCACAGGGACCAGTACCACAAGGACCAGTACCACAAAGACCAGTACCACAGGGACCAGTACCACAAGGATCAGTACCACAAGGACCAGTGCCACAAGGACCAGTGCCACAAGGACCAGTACCACAAGGACCAGTACCACAGGGACCAGTACCACAAGGACCAGTAACACAGGGACCAGTACCACAAGGACCAGTAACACAAAGACAAGTACCGAAAGGACCAGTACCATAAGGAAGAGTACCACAAGGACCAGTACCACAAGGAAGAGTACCACAATGACCAGTACCACAGGGACCAGTAACACAAGGATCAGTACCACAGGGACCAGTACCACAAGAACCAAAGACCAGTACCACAGGGACAAGTACCACAAGGACCAGTACCACAAGGACCAGTACCACAAGGACCAGTGCCACAAGGACCAGTACCACAAGGACCAGTACCACAGGGACCAGTACCACAAGGACCAGTAACACAAAGACAAGTACCGAAAGGACCAGTACCATAAGGAAGAGTACCACAAGGACCAGTACCACAAGGAAGAGTACCACAAGGACCAGTACCACAAGGAAGAGTACCACAAGGACCAGTACCACAAAGACCAGTACCAAAAGGAAGAGTACCACAATGACCAGTACCACAAGGACCAGTACCACAGGGACCAGTGCCACAGGACCAGTACCACAAGGACCAGTAACACAAGGACCAGTACCACAAGGACCAGTACCACAAGGACCAGTAACACAAGAACCAGTACCACAAGGACCAGTACCACAAGGGCAAGTACCAAAAGGACCAGTACCATAAGGAAGAGTACCACAAGGACCAGTACCACAAGGACCAGTACGACAAGGACCAATAACACAAGAACCAGTACCACAAGGACCAGTAACACAAGAACCAGTACCACAAGGACCAGTAACACAAGAACCAGTACCACAAGGACCAGTACCACAAGGACCAGTACCACAAGGACCAGTGCCACAAGGACCAGTACCACCAGGGCAAGTACCAAAAGGACCCGTACCATAAGGAATAGTACCACAAGGACCAGTACCACAAGGACCAGTACCAAAAGGAAGAGTATCACAAGGACCAGTACCAGAAGGAAGAGTACCACATGGAAGAGTACCACAAGGACCAGTACCACAAGGACCAGTACCAAAAGGATCATTACCACAAAGACTAGTACCACAAGGACAAGTACCACAAGGACCAGAACCACAAGGACAAGTGCCACAAGGATTAGTACCACAAGGACCAGTACCACAAGGACCAGAACCACAAGGACCAGTACCACAAGGACCAGTACCACAAGCACAAGTACCACAAGGACTAGTACCACGAGGACCAGTACCACAAGGACTAGTACCACAATGACTAGTACCACAAGGACTAATACCACAAGAACCTGTATCACAAGGACCAATACCACTAGGACCTGTACCACAAGGACGAGTACCACATGGGTCCTACAAGTTTAGGTTAAGGTTTCTAACATTATTTCCACATTACATTATTTCTGTCCCTCCTCTCTCTCTCTCTCTCTCTCTCTCTCTCTCTCTCTCTCTCTCTCTCTCTCTCTCTCTCTCTCCCTCTCTCTCTGCTGCACCAGACGCCTTTCACTGATCACAGCAGTTCAGGGGGTACCATCAAGATGCCTTTGATTGTGAGGAATCACCTACAATCACATTGTAGGTGATTCCATGACATTCTCCCAGAATGGATGACATTCTTGGGGACAGAAGGAAATTTCAGGGAAGATATCATGACATCCTCGGGGATTGTCTGTCATTCCAGAGACTACTTCATCACATTCTACATCATGGCATAGCTCGAAGTGTGATTTCATTCAAGTGCAACGTTGTTTAGACAACGCGGGATTGCAGATTCCTGTAATTGTATGGCCCGCTGTCATAATAGTCCTGAGTATTATCGCAGTGTCCGGCGTCTCACTGCATGACTCGGTTAAGTGATCCTGGTGAGAAGTGATCGCATGACCACTTGATCACTTTACAACCCATCAACCTGACCCAGATCGATTAAAAACACTCGTAGGTGATTGTCTGATCAGGCAAGTGAAGTTTTACTGCAACTTGAGACAGGAGCCAGGTCCGCATGATGGAAGGAACTAGGTCCGCATGATGGAGGAAGCCAGGTCCGCATGATGGAAGGAACCAGGTTCGCATGATGGAGGGAGCCAGGTTCGCATGATGGAGGAAGCTAGGTCCGCATGATGGAGCCAGGTCCACATGATGGTAAGAGCCAGGTCCACATGATGGAAGGAGCCAGGTCCGCATGATGGAAGGAGCCAGGTCTGCATGATGGAGAGAGCCAGGTCCACATGATGGAAGGAGCCAGGTCCGCATGGAGGGAGCCAGGTCCGCATGATGGAAGGAGCCAGATCCGCATGATGGAAGGAGCCAGGTCCGCATGGAGGGAGCCAGGTCCGCATGATGGAAGGAGCCAGGTCCACATGATGGAAGGAGCCAGGTCCTCATGATGGAAGGAGCCAGGTCCACATGACGGAAGGAGCTAGGTCCGCATGATGGAAGGAGCCAGGTCCGCATGATGGAAGGAGCCAGGTCCGCATGATGGAAGGAGCCAGGTCCGCATGGAAGGAGTCAGGTCCGTATGATGGAGCCAGGTCCGCATGATGGAAGGAGCCAGGTCCGCATGGAGTCAGGTCCGCATGATGGAAGGAGCCAGGTCTGCATGATGGAACTAGCCAGGACGGCATGATGGAGCCAGGTCCGCATGGAGGGAGCCAGGTCTGCATGATGGAGGGAGCCAGGTCAGCATGATGGAAGAAGCCAGGTCTGCATGGAGGGAGCCAGGTCCGCATGATGGAACTAGCCAGATCTGCATGATGGAGGGAGCCAGGTCCGCATGATGGAAAGAGGCAGGCTCGCATGATGGAAGGAGCCAGGTCCGCATGATGGAAGGAGCCAGGTCCGCATGATGGAAGAAGCCTGGTCCGCATGCTGGAAGGAGCCAGGTCAGCATGATGGAGTCAGGTCGCATGATGGAAGAAGCCAGGTCCGCATGATGGAAGGAGCCAGGTCCGCATGATGGAGGGAGCCAGGTCCGCATGATGGAAGGAGCCAGGTCCGCATGATGGAAGGAGCCAGGTCAGCATGATGGAACTAGCCAGGTCCACATGATGGAAGGAGCCAGGTCTGCATGATGGAAGGAGCCAGGTCCGCATGATGGAGGAAGCCAGGTCCACATGATGGAAGAAGCCAGGTCCGCATGATGGAAGGAGCCAGGTCCGCATGATGGAAGGAGCCAGGTCCGCATGATGGAAGGAGCCAGGTCCGCATGATGGAAGGAGCCAGGCCCGCATGATGAAAGGAACCAGGTCCGCATGATGGAAGGAGCCAGGTCCGCATGATGGAAGGAGCCAGGTCCGCATGATGGAGTCAGGTCCGCATGATGGAGGTAGTCAGGTCCGCATGATGGAAGGAGCCAGGTCCGCATGATGGAGGGAGCCAGGTCCGCATGATGGAAGGAGTCAGGTCCGCATGATGGAAGGAGCCAGGTCCGCATGATGGAAGGAGCCAGGTCCGCATTATGGAAGGAGCCAGGTCCGCATGATGGAAGGAGTCAGGTCCACATGATGGAAGGAGCCAGGTCCGCATGATGAAAGGAGCCAGGTCCGCATGATGGAAGAAGCCAGGTCCGCATGATGGAAGGAGCCAGGTCCGCATGATGGAAGGAGCCAGGTCCACATGATGGAGTCAGGTCCGCATGATGGAGGGAGTCAGGTTCGCATGATGGAAGGAGCCAGGTCCGCATGATGGAGGGAGCCATGTCCGCATGATGGAAGGAGCCAGGTCCGCATGATGGAGGGAGCCATGTCCGCATGATGGAAGGAGCCAGGTCCGCATGATGGAGGGAGCCATGTCCGCATGATGGAAGGAGCCATGTCCGCATGATGGAAGGAGCCATGTCCGCATGATGGAAGGAGCCAGGTCCGCATGATGGAGGGAGCCATGTCCGCATGATGGAAGGAGCCAGGTCCGCATGATGGAAGGAGCCAGGTCCACATGATGGAGTCAGGTCCGCATGATGGAGGGAGTCAGGTCCGCATGATGGAAGGAGCCAGGTCCGCATGATGGAGGGAGCCATGTCCGCATGATGGAAGGAGCCAGGTCCGCATGATGGAAGGAGCCAGGTCCACATGATGGAGTCAGGTCCGCATGATGGAGGGAGCCATGTCCGCATGATGGAGGGAGCCAGGTCCGCATGATGGAAGGAGCCAGGTCCGCATGATGGAAGGAGTCAGGTCCGCATGATGGAAGGAGCCAGGTCCGCATGATGGAAGGAGCCATGTCCGCATGATGGAAGGAGCCATGTCCGCATGATGGAAGGAGCCAGGTCCGCATGATTGCATGTCAGATCAATGGTAATTCTTTTACCTATTGACGTTTTTTATACGCCTGACTTGACATCTGGTTTAGGGTTTTCAATTACATGTCTTGCAATGTTGATTGATATTTTTTATTAAGAAGTAGTGTATATTTCAGGCGAGATGAGGAAGAAAATAAAGAAGAGGAGAAGGAGGAAGTGAATAAGGAAGAGATAGAAGATGAGGCAAATTAAGAACGGGGAGAGAGAAAGAAAGAGACGTATATATCACACAAAATAGTTATGTTTACGCACGTTATATAATCAGCAACTGAGATTACAGTCACTGTCCTCGAAATTGGTCACTGGGGACTCACATTCATTGTGGAAAGAAATTACTGTGGAACCAGGTCAGTGTCCACTGCTCTCACAAGTTAATGGTGCAGTAGGTAAGATTGAAATAGGTTCAGTGAGATAAACTGATCACAACATAGAAGTGAATTACTGAAGTCACAATATGACTTCGTGTTCAGTGAGCCAGTCGTCAGACTAAAGAATGACAATCGAAGTGAACTTTGTCATTGAATGAGACTAAACACTCTGCCGACATCTCCATAATTTCTCACGTAACCCATTCGGCTTCGAAGGAGCCATTGGTAACCTTCGTAATCACTCTGTCCCAGCCCAGCCTCTTGGAACTCCAGATTCGTAAAGTAATGCAAAAAACACTATCACATGCCTTAAACATCCTATGGAGATGTGGTCTGGACACAGGAGTCGTCCCACAGTCACTGATTATTATTATTATTATAATCAAGGGGGAAGCGCTAAACCCGTAGGATTATACAGCGCCCAGGGGAGGGGGGATGTGGAAGGCATTCAGGCTTAATTCGGGGAACTGGAGCACAGATCCAATTCCTTAAATCAAGAGCCCCTCACCAACATCAAGGAACCTTCCATGAGGGGCCCACAGTCACTGAAAACTACGGACATAGTCCCACTACAAAAGCGGTGGCAGAAAGCAACTAAAGACCAATAGCACTGACATTCAACATTTTCATTTGCACAACACAGTCAACATGGGTTTACAGCAGGTCACTCCCTCTCATAACTGCTGGACCATTGCAACGTTGTCTTAGATGCACTGGAAGATGAATGAAATGCTGATATCGTGTGCACAGACTTTGCAAAAGCCTTGTACAAGTGTGATGATGGTGTAACAGCGCACAAAATACGTGCAAAAGGAACAACTGGGAAAGTGGACAGATAAGTATTTGACATTCTAACAAACTGAACTCAAAAATTATCAGCATGAAACCATAATAAGTAACTGACACAACGTCCAGTCACAATAATCGCCAAATTTTCTTACTTATTCTTATATCCGACATAGACAGATAAATAAGTCATAGCTTAATCATCCTTTTCAGACGAATCAAGAATCTGAGAGTGGTATTAAACATGGACACAGAAAAATTCCAAATTGTTATAAACCAGGTTTTTCAGAGGGCCAGAGAAAACGATATGAAATTCATTGAGGACAAATTTCAGTCACTGTCAGGAGAAACCCGAGGAAATAAAAATCTGAATAGAGCACAAAACCAACCCGGATCACTCAGTAAGGCGGAAGAATTATGTAAGGCACTTGGAGTTATAATTGCAGAAGATCTCACATTTAAGGACCACAAGAGTATTATTGTTACAGCTGCAAGGAAATGATAGGCTGGATAACTAGAACCTTCAAAACACGAGATTAGCCAAAGATAATAAATACTCTTGATATTACTTTTACTCTCTAAATTAGAATATTCCTTTATACTAACAACTGTTTTAAGACAGGCGACATATCAGATCAGTAGTAAATAAAGAGAACATCCATTGGCCAAATAAATTAGGTCAAGCACTTAAATTATTGGGAGTGCTTGATGTACATCGACATATACTCAACGGAACGTAGGCCAAAAAAGATACATCACAAAGAATACCATGAAAATTCTGGAATATTTAATCCGAAATCCGATCTCTGAAATCACTACCTCCGAAAGTGAAAGGCTTGACGAACAGTGCAAAAAACCTCCAACGAAAGACAGGTTTGTAATGTGTACACTAAGAGATAACTTAGGAGTGAAAGAGTATCACAGCTTTTCAACACCTTCCCTTCATACATTAGGAAAATTACCAACAGACCCCACTAGCTGTCTTCAAGAAGGACCATGATAAGTTCGTTAAGTCAGTTGCTGATCAGTACCAACAACGTGATGGTTTCCGCAGCCAACCAGGAGGCCAAGTGTGGGACCGGTCTGCGGGGGCCGGTCCCTCTGGCCGTATCGTAAGTACCGTCCTCTACGATACCTGGCCTCTCGCAAGTATCGTAGAAGGACGATACTTGCGAGAGGTTTTCTCTCAACCGGAGAACCTGTCATGTTTGTACCAACACTGGAAGACCCGTCTTACCAGCCCCAACACTCCCTACAACACCGGTGAGCCCTTCTTTGGTGGCCTTCCTCTTATAAACAAGGCCGGTGTTATCACGGATCGTAAACACCCAGAATGTGATCATTCTGACAACATTTTACCTTCGGCTGCAACGTTCGCCCTCCAGGGCATTGCATGAACCTTCCTTAATTGCAAATATGCCACGAATCTCCATGACGTTCTCAGAACCAATTTTTAAATAATCAAGTGTTCCGACCAGCTGAATTTTCCAGTTCGCTTCTGCCCTTAGCAATAACATACACCCAAAAAATTTTATTGTTCCGTATATAAAAAAAAAGTTGAAAATATTTTTGTACTTTGGCAGGAAAATAAAAGGTTAGTAAGAAGGAAAACCGGGACCTGATGCACGACCGAATAATTTTTTCCATTGTTTTTATATATTCTCTCACATCCTACTTTTGCTTTTATTTATAACTGCCTGTTTCTTTCAACCTGCCTGCCTCCTTGCTTCTCTCTCTCTCTCTCTCTCTCTCTCTCTCTCTCTCTCTCTCTCTCTCTCTCTCGCTCTCTCCCTGAAGGTGACTTTCTATCTCCGCAAACATTTTAATTTAAAAAAGTTGTGAAAGTCCCACTTGTACTTCCGTCTTTCACATTCAGTAACTCTTTTAAGTTATCGCTACGTCATGCTAACATTCTCCAGTCTGTGGTATTCCAGCAACATGGTCTGAGGGAGTGGGGAGAGAGCCTTTTGAACTACTTTCCTCGCCTCCACTATCTACACAAATCCAGTGGTAAGCGGATGGTTCACATTCTGGCAGTAACCTGGATATAGACAGTGTTGTTACCTGCCTTTCTCATGCACTTTAGTCCTTCCCTAATTATTATTTTACCCTCCCTCATTCCTCCCTTCTCTCTCTCTTTTCCTTTTTTCTCTCCCTTCCTCTCTCCCTCATCCTTTTCTTCAGTAGCCGCCACTAGACACATAGTCAATTTGAGGGTAAAAAAAAAGATAGATTTGACAGGGAAACATAACTAGCTCTCGTCCCCACAAGGCATCCACACACTGCGTGTTTCCACTATGTAACTATCATATAAACAGTTGCCACACAATGCCTGTATCCACTATGTAACCATCATACAGAATAATGTAGCTGTGCAGTGCGGGTGTTCTTACAATGTAAGTTTCGTACAGACTATGACAGCGGAACACTACAAGTGTTCCCATGGTGCAACTCTCACCAAGAAATTAGTAGCAGCACATTGCACGTGTTTCCAGTTTAGACTAAAAAAAAAAAAAAAAGGTTAGATATGCCCAGGCTTCCCCCCGACAACGTTGTGTGTGTGTGATCGCAGCTGGTTGTGTGCAGGTGTCCAGGGAGTTCATTAGCTGAATGTAATCTAATATGCTTATGAGTGAGGCATTGTTGATGTGAGGTATGGTTGGTGAGAGAGAGACTGATACACACACACACACACACACATACATACATACATACATACACACACACACACACACACACACACACACACACACATACATACACACACACACACATACACGCACACACACACACACAGAGCATCATGCGCATATAACAGGAAGGGCACTGCAATGGATCAGAGAATACCTGACAGGGAGGCAACAACGAGTCATGGTACGTAATGATGTATCACAGTGGGCACCTGTGACGAGCGGGGTCCCACAGGGGTCGGTCCTAGGACTAGTGCTATTTTTGGTATATGTGAACGACATGATGGAAGGGTTAGACTCAGAAGTGTCCCTGTTTGCAGATGATGTGAAGTTAATGAGGAGAATTAAATCTGATAAGGACCAGGCAGGACTTCAAAGAGACCTGGACAGACTGGACACCTGGTCCAGCAAATGGCTTCTCGAATTTAATCCTGCCAAATGCAAAGTCATGAAGATAGGGGAAGGGCACAGAAGACCACAGACCGAGTATAGGCTAGGTGGCCAAAGACTGCAAACCTCACTCAAGGAGAAAGATCTTGGGGTGAGTATAACACCGAGCATGTCTCCGGAAGCACACATCAACCAGATAACTGCTGCAGCATATGGGCGCCTGGCAAACCTGAGAACAGCATTCCGATACCTTAGTAAGGAATCGTTCAAGACACTGTACACCGTGTATGTCAGGCCCATACTGGAGTATGCAGCACCTGTTTGGAACCCGCACTTGATAAAGCACGTCAAGAAACTAGAGAAAGTACAAAGGTTTGCGACAAGGTTAGTTCCAGAGCTAAGGGGAATGTCCTATGAAGAAAGATTAAGGGAAATCGGCCTGACGGGCACTGGAGAACAGGAGGGTCAGGGTAGACATGATAACGACATATAAAATACTGCGTAGAATAGACAAGGTGGACAAAGACAGGATGTTCCAGGGAGGGGACACAGAAACAAGAGGCCACAATTGGAAGTTGAAGACACAAATGAGTCAGAGAGATATTAGGAAGTATTTCTTCAGTCATAGAGTTGTAAGGCAGTGGAATAGCCTAGAAAATGACGTAGTGGAGGCAGGAACCATACACAGTTTTAAGACGAGGTTTGATAAAGCTCATGGAGCGGGGAGAGAGGGGGCCCAGTAGCAACCGGTGAAGAGGCGGGGCTAGGAGCTAAGACTCGACCCCTGCAACCACAAATAGGTGAGTAAATAGGTGAGTACACATACACGCACACACACACACACATACACATACACACACATAGCCACAAAGACACAGACACTAAAGCAACAGAGAGGGAGAGAGACCGGCCCACATAGCAGGTCATTAACTAGCTTGGTTTCAAAGTCCGTGTGTAAATCACCGATGTAAATTACAGCTTTAAATCACAAGTGTAAACCTGATGAGATATAGTGATATATTCATCAACATTAAGGTGATTTACGAGGCTCGGGAAGCCTTTGATGAGGTGATTAACTGCAGTTCCGGGTCAATTGCAGTTTGTCTTTCCAACCAGCAACATCACCATTACCAGCAACACAAAGAAAAATATTGGGACCAACGTCACAACCACCAGCAACACCAGTAGTTCTACCACAACCACCAGCAACACCAGTAGTACTGCCACAACCACCAGCAACACCAATAGTACTACCACAACCACCAGCAACACCAATAGTACTACCACAACCACCAGCAACACCAGTAGTACTACCACAACCACCAGCAACACCAGTAGTACTACCACAACAACCAGCAACACCAGTAGTACTACCACAACCACCAGCAACGCCAGTAGTACTACCACAACCACCAGCAACCCAGTAGTACTACCACAACCACCAGCAACACACCATAGTACCACCACAACCACCAGCAACACCAGTAGTACCACCACAACCACCAGCAACACCAGTAGTTACAAAACCACAACCACCAGCAACACCAGTAGTTCTACCACACCCACCAGCAATACCAATAGTTCTACCACAACCACCAGCAACACCAGTAGTACTGCCACAACCACCAGCAACACCAATAGTACTACCACAACCACCAGCAACACCAATAGTACCACCACAACCACCAGCAACACCAGTAGTACCACCACAACCACCAGCAACACCAGTAGTACCACCAGGAACACCAGTAGTACCACCACAACCACCAGCAACACCAGTAGTACCACCACAACCACCAGCAACACCAGTAGTACCACCACAACCACCAGCAACACCAGTAGTTCTACCACAACCACCAGCAACACCAGTAGTTCTACCACACCCACCAGCAATACCAATAGTTCTACCACAACCACCAGCAACACCAGTAGTACTGCCACAACCACCAGCAACACCAATAGTACTACCACAACCACCAGCAACACCAATAGTACCACCACAACCACCAGCAACACCAGTAGTACCACCACAACCACCAGCAACACCAGTAGTACCACCACAACCACCAGCAACACCAGTAGTACCACCACAACCACCAGCAACACCAGTAGTACCACCACAACCACCAGCAACACCAACACTACCACCAATACCGCTTCCACTACCACTTACAATGCTAGAAGCTGTAGTGTTTGTAAAGTTACCTAAACAATCCTGGCAGAGAACACCCAGAGTAACGTAGCGTGTGTTGAGGCAGTTGTTACACAAAGTGTCAGAGATGAGAACCATTAATTGTGTTACCCTCATTAATTATGTTACTCTTTTTAATTATGTTACACTCATTTAGTATTCTAATTATTTTAATTACATTACATGAACACTGACACATTATCATAACACATTAGAGCCAGCCTACAGCATTATTCAAGGGGGACGGGAGGGTGATAGGATATTTATGCCTTCTAGTTAGGCCTGTGGGCTTTGTTTCTAAATTAATGTTAGCAGATTGATAGTCTATTTCATGTAAAGCCTCCTGAGGTATCTGTGTGGATATATTCAGGCATCGAAGCTGTCAGTCACATATGACTTATTTAAACAAAAGTTTAAGTGATCAGAACACATAACTGTGTGTGTGTGTGTGTGTGTTGTGTGTGTGTGTGTGTGTTGTGTGTGTGTGTGTGTGTGTGTGTGTGTATTCACCTAGTTGTGGTTGCAGGGGTCAATTCACAGCTCCTGGCCCCGCCTCTTCACTGGCCGCTACTGGGTCACTCTTCCCGCTCTATGAGCTTTATCATACCTTTTCTTAAAACTATGTACGGATCCTGCCTCCACTACATCGCTTCCCAAACTATTCCACTTCCTGACTATTCTGTGACTCATCTGAGTCTTCAACTTCCAACTGTGTCCCCTTGTTGCTGTGACCCATCTCTGGAACATTCTGTCTCTGTCCACCTTGTCAATTTCTCTCAGTATTTTATATGTCGTTATCATGTCCCCCCTATCTTTCCTGTCCTCCAGTGTCGTCAGGTTGACTTCCCTTAACCTCTCCTCGTAGGACATACCCCTTAGCTCTGGAACTAGTCTTGGTGCAAACCTTTGCACTTTCTCTAGTTTCTTTACGTGCTTGGCTAGGTGTGGGTTCCAAACTGGTGCCGCATACTCCATTATGGGCCTAACGTACACGGTGTACAGGGTCCTGAACGATTCCTTATCAAGATGTCGGAATGCTGTTCTGAGGTTTGCTAGGCGCCCATATGCTTGCAGCGGTTATTTGGTCGATGTGCGCTTCAGGAGATGTGCCTGGTGTTATACTCACTCCAAGATCTTTTTCCTTGAGTGAGGTTTGTAGTCTCTGGCCCCCTAGACTGTATTCCGTCTGCGGTCTTCTTTGGCCTTCCCCAATATTCATGACTTTGCACTTGATGGGGTTGAATTCCAGGAGCCAGTTGCTGGACCAGGTCTGCAACCTGTCCAGATCCCATTGTAGTTCTGCCTGGTCCTCGTCCGATTGAATTATTCTCATCAACTTCACGTCATCTGCAAACAGGGACACTTCGGAGTCTACTCCTTCCGTCATGTAGTTCACAAATACCAGAAACAGCACTGGTCCTAGGACTGACCCCTGTGGGACCCCACTGGTCACAGACGCCCACTCTGAGACCTCGCCACTTACCATGACTCGCTGCTGTCTTCCAGACAGTATTCCTTGATCCGTTCTAGTGCCTTCCTTGTTATCCCTGCTTGGTCCTCCAGCTTTTGCACTAATCTCTTGTGTGGAACTGTGTCGGATGCCTTCTTGCAGTCCAAGAAAATGCAATCCACCCACCCCTCTCTCTCTCTGTCTTACTATCACCTTGTCATATAACTCCAGTAGGTTTGTGACACAGGATTTCCTGTCCCTGAAACCGTGTTGGCTGTCGTTAAGCTCATTCCTTTCTAGGCGTTCCACCACTCTTCTCCTGATAATCTTCTCCATGACTTTGCATGTCAGTGACACTGGTCTGTAGTTTAGTGCTTCATGTGTCTCCATTTTTGAAAATTGGAACCACATTTGCTGTCTTCCATATTTCAGGTAGTCGCCCTGTTTCGATAGATGTGTTGAATATTGTTGTTAGGGGTACACATAGCGCCTCTGCTCCCTCTCTCAGGACCCATGGAGAGATGTTATCCGGCCCCATCGCCTTTGAGGTATCTAGCTCACTCAGCAGCCTCTTCACTTCTTCATCGGTTGTATGTATTGTGTGTAACACCTGGTTGTGTACCCCGCCTCTCCGTCTTTCTGGAGTCCCTTCTGTCTCCTCTTTGAACACTTCTTTCAGTCTCATGTTGAGGTCCTCACATACTTCACAGTTGCTTCTTGTGATCTCTCCTCCTTCCTTCCGCGCGCGCGCGTGTGTGTGTGTGTGTGTGTGTGTGTGTGTGTGTGTGTGTGTGTGTGTGAATAAAGAAAAGAATGGACGGGATCTCGAACTGTGGTCCCGTCACGAAACAGGTGCAGTACTATACCACTGAGCTACGAGGCTTTCAATAAGATTGCACATACAGCATTTCTCTGACATGTCTCCGTCAGTGGCCACCATCTATGACCCTACTGCCTTTTCCCACGGTTCCATAAGCTTTTAGGGGCTGTGGGAAGAGACGTAGTCAGAATTGGTTGCCACTGACAGAGACAAGTCACAGAAGGAATATGTTTGGACCTGCTATGTGGCAGGACTACGGTTCCAGTTTCTGTTGAATCTTCTGTTTCTCCAGTGACAGTCGTTTATCATGACTTATCTTGAGTTTGAGATATATATATATATATATATATATATATATATATATATATATATATATATATATATATATATATATATATATAAATCTTTCAACACACCAGCCATATCCCACCGAGGCGGGGTGGCTCGAAAGGAAAAACGAAAGTTTCTCCGGGAGAGGGGTGGGATTAAATTTTGGGGAATCAAATTCAAAATGGGAATTGACACAGTTACTTTTTGCTGATGATACTGTGCTTTGGGAGATTCTAAAGAAAAATTGCAAAGTTAGTGGATGAGTTTGGGAGTGTGTGTAAAGGTAGAAAGTTGAAAGTGAACATAGAAAAGAGTAAGGTGATGAGGGTGTCAAATGATTTAGATAAAGAAAAATTGGATATCAAATTGGGGAGGAGGAGTATGGAAGAAGTGAATGTTTTCAGATACTTGGGAGTTGACGTGTCGGCGGATGGATTTATGAAGGATGAGGTTAATCATAGAATTGATGAGGGAAAAAAGGTGAGTGGTGCGTTGAGGTATATGTGGAGTCAAAAAACGTTATCTATGGAGGCAAAGAAGGGAATGTATGAAAGTATAGTAGTACCAACACTTTTTATATTGGTGTGAAGCTTGGGTGGTAAATGCAGCAGCGAGGAGACGGTTGGAGGCAGTGGAGATGTCCTGTTTAAGATCAATGTGTGGTGTAAATATTATGCAGAAAATTCGGAGTGTGGAAATTAGGAGAAGGTGTGGAGTTAATAAAAGTATTAGAGGGCTGAAGAGGGGTTGTTGAGGTGGTTGGTCATTTAGAGAGAATGGATCAAAGTAGAATGACATGGAAAGCATATAAATCTATAGGGGAAGGAAGGCGGGGGTAGGGGTCGTCCTCGAAAGGGTTGGAGAGAGGGGGTATAAGGAGGTTTTGTGGGCGAGGGGCTTGGACTTCCAGCAAGCGTACGTGAGCGTGTTAGATAGGAGTGAATGGAGACGAATGGTACTTGGGACCTGACGATCTGTTGGAGTGTGAGCAGGGTAATATTTAGTGAAGGGATTCAGGGAAACCGGTTATTTTCATATAGTCGGACTTGAGTCCTGGAAATGGGAAGTACAATGCCTGCACTTTAAAGAAGGGGTTTGAGATATTGGCAGTTTGGAGGGATATGTTGTGTATCTTTATATGTGTATGCTTCTAGACTGTTGTATTCTGAGCACCTCTGCAAAAACAGTGATAATGTGCAAGTGTGGTGAAAGTGTTGAATGATGATGAAAGTATTTTCTTTTTGGGGATTTTCTTTCTTTTTTGGGTCACCCTGCCTCGGTGGGAGACGGCCGACTTGTTGAAAAAAAAAAAATATATATATATATATAATATATAATATATATATAATATATATATATATATATATATATAATATATATATATATATATATATATATATATATATATATATATATATATCTCAAACTCAAGATAAGTCATGATAAACGACTGTCACTGGAGAAACAGAAGATTCAACAGAAACTGGAACAGTAGTCCTGCCACATAGCAGGTCCAAACATATTCCTTCTGTGACTTGTCTCTGTCAGTGGCAACCAATTCTGACTACCGTCTCTTCCCACAGCCCCTAAAAGCTTATGGGACCGTGGGAAAAGGCAGTAGGGTCATAGATGGTGGCCACTGACGGAGTCATGTCAGAGAAATGCTGTATGTGCAATCTTATTGAAAGCCTCGTAGCTCAGTGGTATAGTACTGCACCTGTTTCGTGACGGGACCACAGTTCGAGATCCTGTCCATTCTTTTCTTTATTCACACACACACACACACACACACAAAGATTGGGGAAGGGCAAAGAAGACCGCAGACACAATATAGTTTAGATGGCCAAAGTCTGCAAACCTCACTCAAGGAAAAAGATCTGGGGGTGAGTATAACACCGAGCATATCTCCTGAGGCGCACATCAATCAGATAACTGCTGCAGCATACGGGCGCCTGGCAAACCGGATAGCGTTCCAATACCTCAGTAAGGAGTCGTTTAAGACTCTGTATACCATTTACGTCAAGCCCATACTGGAGTATGCAGCACCAGTTTGGAATCCACACCTAGTCAAGCACGTCAAGAAATTAGAGAAAGTGCAAAGGTTTGCAACAAGACTAGTGCCAGAGCTACGGGGATTGTCCTACGAAGAAAGGTTGAGGGAAATCGGCCTGACGACACTGGAGGCCAGGAGGGTCAGGGGAGACATGATAACGACATAAAATACTGCACGGAATAGACGAGGTGGACAAAGACGGGATGTTCCAGAGATGGGGCAGACACAAGAGGTCACAATTGGAAGTTGAAGACTCAGATGAATCAAAGGGATGTTAGGAAGTATTTCTTCAGTCATAGAGTAGTTAAGTCGTGGAATAACCTAGAAAGTGAAGTAGCGGCGGCGGGAACCATACATAGTTTTAAGGCGAGGTACGATAAAGCTCATGGAGCAGGGAGAGAGAGGACCTAGTAGCAATCAGTGAAGAGGCGGGGCCAGGAGCTATGACTCGATCCCTGCAACCACAAATAGGTGAGTACAAATAGGTGAGTACACAAAACCCCACACACACACACACACACACACACAACACACAAAACACACACAAAAAACACTCACTCACAAAACACACACACATACACCCCAGAAACACACACACACACACACACACACACACACACACGGAAGGAAGGAGGAGAGATCACAAGAAGCAACTGTGAAGTATGTGAGGAACTCAACATGAGACTGAAAGAAGTGTTCAAAGAGGAGACAGAAGGGACTCCAGAAAGACGGAGAGGCGGGGTACACAACCAGGTGTTACACACAATACATACAACCGATGAAGAAGTGAAGAGGCTGCTGAGTGAGCTAGATACATCAAAGGCGATGGGGCAGGATAACATCTCTCCATGGGTCCTGAGAGAGGGAGCAGAGGCACTGTGTGTACCCCTAACAACAATATTCAACACATCTATCGAAACAGGGCGACTACCTGAGATACGGAAGACAGCAAATGTGGTTCCAATTTTCAAAAATGGAGACAGACATGAAGCACTAAACTACAGACCAGTGTCACTGACATGCAAAGTCATGGAGAAGATTATCAGGAGAAGAGTGGTGGAACGCCTAGAAAGGAATGAGCATATATTATTCACATTTATTGGTAGGAGGACTAACTCCATAGTTAACTATCCTCTTCCCTGACCGAACTAACAAGCAGCTCGTGTGATTAACTTCAAAACCGCGTACTGCCGATGGTATGGCCCAGAAATATGGAGCCATAACTCCCGTGGCGACCAATAGGCAGCAGCCATTAAGGAAAAATGGGCCAAGGTGAAAGCACGTTATCCTGGTCGTATAACTCAGCGTCTCTGTCCATACTCTGAACACACACACACACACACACACACACACACACACACACAACACACACACACACACACACACACACACACACACACACACACTGTTTCACTCCACGAGTCCTTCAAGGCAGAGGGTACCTTGATGCCGGTGAGGGTACTTGATCCAAGGAATTACAGCTACTCGCCACGGTCTTAAAAATGATGATAATAATCTTTTATTTCTGCAGAGTATGGTGCACTACTGATTTTTATTAATTAATATACGTCATGGAAAGCTCCTTGTTTATGGTTATTTCTGGCAGATTTAAAATTATAACTAATAAAAAGAAATTTAATTTATTGTAATAGAATATTATAACTTACAGTCTGTGTCACTGTAACAGTTACTTTATGATATATGATATATTGGGACTTTAATAACAATTCGGTATAAAGTTTGTAGTAGCGAATACTGAAGTATAATATATTTTTGATTATTACGTTTGATGAAATTTATTAGCTGCAGTTAGAACAGTGCGAATGCTGATACAATTTGGATAAGTTGCGTTAGCTTCTGGTAACTGGGTTTTAACATAATTTATCTACGCAGAATTTAAGTCAGGTTAACGATCTGGTTTTAGCTATATTTTTCAAGCATGTGGCATAGACTTCCTAGACAGGCAGAGTCGAACACTTGATATATCAAAGGTAATTATTTCTTATATAGTGTCTGCGTTGCACTGCAACACTGCAGGAAGAGTCGGCACACTGGTCTGAGGCTCGTACTGTCATGTTGAGGCTCGTACTGTCATGTTGAGGCTCGTACTGTCATGTTGAGGCTCGTACTGTCATGTTGAGGCTCGTACTGTCATGTTGAGGCTCGTACTGTCATGTTTATATAACAGTACTAACATGATAATTATTCACTGGTGCCTCATCGTGGAGGATGAATGAGAGAAGTGTCAACTGGTGATTTAGATATGTTGGTAACAACGAAGACTGGGTAATGACTAGTCGTTTAGTAATATCTGGGGGTCAGCGCGGGGGGCGCTGACCCCCGGAAACATCCTTCAGATGTTATGTTTGTCCAAATATGGTCAAGGGATGATGCATGTCTCTGTAACTCGTGTGGGTTTGTATCATGCCAGATTACCTCCCTCAGTCACTGCATGACCTATACGGATTTCGTTTTTACTCATTATTATAATATTAATAATAACAACAAAAGTAATAATATAGTAGTAATAATAATAATCATAATTATAAGCAAATGCATTTGGATTTTGCTTCTCCTTTCCCACCAACGAATAAAAGTTGGACGAGCCAAATATAATTCCACTATTAATACTTCCTCTCAAAAGTTTCTCCCTGGGAATAAAAGAGAATTTTTCGCCCTTTAAAACTTTATTCAAACTCTTGTGTTTGAACACGATTAAACTTTTCCAAACACTCGTGTACCTACCTTCCAATACCTTTTTTAAAACTACAGTTTGCACCTTAAAAACCTATTTAATATACGGGTTTTTCCTTAAAATTCTTTTCCTTTAACTAATATTGTTTGTTCTTAATTTATTTTAAGTACCACGTTCGCAACTTAAAAACCTAATTAAATACTACGTTTTGCACTTAAAAACCTCGCTAAATACTACGGTGTGTGCTTTAAAAACTTTATTAAATACTCTCGTTTAAACTTTAAAAATCTTACTAAATACTACAGTGTGTACCTTAAAACCTTATTAAATACTACGATTTGCGTCTCAAAAACCTACAAGACTACTGAGGAAACTTAAGGCACACGGAATAGGAGTAGAAATTTTTTCCTGGGTAGAGTCATGGTTGACAAATAGACAGCAGAGAGTTTGCATAAATGGGGAGAAATCAGTATGGGGGCACGTCACAAGCGGTGTTCCTCAGGGGTCAGTGTTGGGCCCGTTGTTGTTCACAATTTACATAAACGACGTAGATGAGGGAATAAATAGCGACATAAGCAAATTTGCTGATGACACCAAAATAGGCCGTCCAATTCATTCTAATGAGGACACTAGAGCACTCCAGGATGATTTGAATAGACTGATGCAATGGTCGGAGAAGTGGCAGATGCAGTTTAATATAGACAAATGCAAAGTTCTAAATGTTGGACAGGAAAATAACCATGCCACATATAAACTAAATAATGTAGATCTTACTACTGATTGCGAAAAAGATTTAGGAGTTCTGGTTAGCAGTAATCTAAAACCAAGACTACAGTGCATTAGTGTTCGCAATAAAGCTAACAGAATTCTTGGCTTCATATCTAGAAGTATAAATAATAGAAGTCCTCAGGTTGTTCTTCAACTCTATATATCCATGGTTAGGCCTCATTTAGACTATGCTGCTCAGTTCTGGTCACCGCATTACAGAATAATATAAATGCACTGGAAAACGTACAGAGGAGGATGACAAAGTTGATCCCATGTATCAGAAATCTTCCCTATGAGGACAGACTGAGGGCCATGAATCTGCACTCTCTAGAAAGGCGTAGAATTAGGGGGGATATGACTGAGATGTATAAACGAAAAACAGGAATTAATAAAGGGGATTCAAATACCGTGCTAAAAATATCTTACATAGACAGGACTCGCAGCAATGGTTTTAAATTGGAAAAATTCAGATTCAGGAAGGATATAGGAGAGCACTGGTTTGGTAACAGAGTTGTGGATGAGTGGAACAAACTCCCGAGTACCGTTATAGAAGCTAAGACGTTGTGTAGTTTTAAAAATAGGTTGGATAAATACATGAGTGGTTGTGGGTGGGTGTGAGTTGGACCTAACTAGCTTGTGCTACTAGGTCGGATGCTGTGCTCCTCCCTTAAGTGACATGTTTGACCTCACTAGGTCAGTGAAGTCAGATGGTCAGTGAGCTTAAGAACACGAGGTCAGTGAGCTTAAGCCTGTGGGAGAATTAGACCTGCCTCGCATAGGTCAGTAGGCCTGTTGCAGTGTTCCTTCTTTCTTATGTTCTTCTGTTCTAACTTATCCAGATGGCTAGTAGATATATTGAGCCAAATTGTAGGTAACATTTTCAACTTAATGCTAAGAATAATATTGATCTGGTCAACAAATTAAGTAACATGACTGATTTAAATGTAAGGTTAATTATAAAAGTTACATTGTTCACAAAGATCCCATTTAATAGTTTATTAAGTTTCCTGTTCGAAGACATCCGTAATTATGATTTACCATTGACTGTGTCAACAATCATTGAGTTAATTAAACTTTGCATTGCTGATGCAAAGTTATAGTTCGGCGGTGAGTTTAACAAGTCAAAAATTTGGTATGGAAATGGGATATTCTCCCTCAGCAGTCCTCAGCAATTTTTACGTGGATTTTTTTCAACATGACTGCTAAATAGAAATCTTCCTGATAAAGCCAAATAGTACAGATAAGTGGACTATGTTGTATGATTAATACCCAACAATATTCATATAAGCCTATTCCTGCTTGAATTAAATAATTTAGCTTCATCCATAAAATTTACTGCTGAATTTGATCAAAATTCATTAAATTATTAAAAGGAACAAAGAATTTAAATTTAAGAAATAAAGAGAATCAACAAGTATCTGTTCTCATGTACACTCTTGTTCATCACATCATGACACAACTAAATGTTTTGTGTTCTCCTCCATGTTCTGGACAACTATGTTCTCCTCCACGTTCTGGAGAACTATGTTCTCCTCCACGTCCTGGAGAACTATGTTCTCCTCCACGTCCTGGAGAACTATGTTCTCCTCTACGTCCTGGAGAACTATGTTCTCCTCCACGTCCTGGAGAACTATGTTCTCCTCCACGTCCTGGAGAACTATGTTCTCCTCCATGTTCTGGACAACTATGTTCTCCTCCACGTTCTGGACAACTATGTTCTCCTCCACGTTCTGGAGAACTATGTTCTCCTCCACGTCCTGGAGAAACTATGTTCTCCTCCACGTCCTGGAGAACTATGTTCTCCTCCACGTCCTGGAGAACTATGTTCTCCTCCACGTCCTGGAGAACTATGTTCTCCTCCACGTCTGGAGAACTATGTTCTCCTCCACGTCTGGAGAACTATGTTCTCCTCCACGTCCTGGAGAACTATGTTCTCCTCCACGTCCTGGAGAACTATGTTCTCCTCCACGTCCTGGAAAAACTATGTTCTCCTCCACGTCCTGGAGAACTATGTTCTCCTCCACGTCCTGGAGAACTATGTTCTCCTCCACGTCCTGGAGAACTATGTTCTCCTCCACGTCCTGGAGAACTATGTTCTCTCTCCACGTCCTGGAGAACTATGTTCTCCTCCACGTCCTGGAGAACTATGTTCTCCTCCACGTCCTGGAGAACTATGTTCTCCTCCACGTCCTGGAGAACTATGTTCTCCTCCACGTCCTGGAGAACTATGTTCTCCTCCACGTCCTGGAGAACTATGTTTGCAGTCCAGAGTTCATGTAAGAGGAAATATTGAAGGTCTATTATATAGCATATTATCTTAAATATCCTAAACGTTTCATTGACAGTTTTTTAAAATTGCATTTTTGGCTGAAGCCACACAAGCTGCGTTATTGTTTCTGCTTCTGGCTACGGAATTTCTCGTCTGCCTCCCTGTTCTTAACAGCTATATACTCCCTTTTGTTCGTTGTCTATGTAGCTCCCTTCTCTGTGTACGTAATTGTGTGTGTGTGTGTGTGTGTGTGTGTGTGTGTGTGTGTGTGTGTGTGTGTGTGTGTGTGTGTGTGTGTGTGTGTGTGTGTGTGTGTGTGTGTTGTGGGAAGGGGGTTGGGGACCAAGCAGTGGTGCGTGGGATGGAAACACGAGAAAGGTAATTGATCCCATGGGTGATGTAACTTTTACCATGTTCCTACCTCTTCTCTCCTTCCCTTCCTCTTCTCCCTTAGGTCTTTCTCCTTTCCCCCTTTTACGGTAATATATTTAGTTTCTCTCTTCTCCCTAAGATGTTGCACTCCTTCACTCCACTCCTGTCTCACCCCCACCCACCCCTCATCTAATCTTCCATTCCTTCAATATAGCATCTTTCATCACCTTTCTCCGCTTCTATTTTATGCTAAATCTCTCCCACGTTTCCTTCCTCCCTTCCTTTAATCAAACCATTCACTCTTCCATTCCCCCCTTCCTTCTCTTTTGAGCTCTTCATCCCCCCAACTCCCACCTCATGGCTCCCGACAAGCACTTAAGCAATGAAGCCATTCCATTCCCCTCCGCCCCTAACCCCGGGCCGCCCCACCGCCCCTTTCACTACTTCCCCCGTGCCGTGAGAAGCCGTGTGTTAACAAAGATGGATTGCACGATGGCGTTGTTGATCACGAGTTTCCAGGTTAGAAGTCCTGGACGTCGAAGCCACGTAACTAAAAACTCCTTTTAAGTGATTATTTAAGTGTAGTCCAAGAGTAAGCTACAGCAGGTAAGTGTTGGCTATCACCTTCGTTTCTGCTCACATGTTCAACATCGCGTCGTTTTCAGTTATATTTTAGTTGCATTTTGAATAACTAACTTTGTAACAATTAGTAATCTCTCAACATTCGCTAAATTTTCTGCTATACGAAAAAAATAAGAACTACTGGTCAGTTCTCTCGCTTGTAATTACCCGTGACTGGTTTCGAGAATTCTTTTCTAGCAACCCGATTTGAATATAGACTTTCTTGCTGGCTGCCAGGCTGTTGCTGCCGGCAGCGAGCCGGCGTACACAGCTACAATAACCTGGTTGATCTGGTAGATGTTTCAGGTAAAGGTCCAAGTTACATTTATCCTGGTTGACCAGGCAAGCACCAGACGAGCCTGGCCCATGGCCGGGCTCAGAGAGTAGATAAACTCTCGAAACTCTTCAAAGGTATATCAAAGGTATATTTGGTATGTGCTGGCTGGTGGTGGATGAGGAGTCTTGAACGATGATTACCTCTGATACATCGATGAATTTCCAGAGTTTTTCTTCTCCTGAAATTCTACCCTTTGGGTCATGCTTGTCTGGTGCTTGACTGCTCAACCAGGCTGTTGCTGCTGGTGGCACGCTGCCCCACATATCCATCACAACCTCGTTGATATGTCACCTGGAGTGGAGTATACCTGGTGAACATACTTGTCGTTTCATCTTGAAGACTTCTACACTTATCCCAGCAGTGTTTCTGATGTCTTCTGGTAAAATGTTGAACAGTCTGGGGCCACAGATGTTGATACCATGTTCTTTTATCGTGCCCACAGCACCCCTGTTTTCGTCTGGGTTTATTTGGGATAATGCCCTTGTTACAAAAAACGCGATTCTAAAAGCTTAGAGATCTCCAGTGAATACTAGAAAGGACTGCCCTTCTAGCATCCAGCCTGTTACTGGGTTTTCGTAACAAGTAGTCAATGTCCTTGTCCAATTATCCATAAGAATTCAGTATAATTCAATAGTGCTTCAGGATTACAACTGGTAGGCTACTAACTAGAGAAATTAAAATTTAATAAATTTATTAAGTCTAGAGGTATATTATCAAATTAAATTAATCACAGCAATCAAAATAAAATCAATCTCTCATAAGAACATAAGAACGAAGGAACACTGCAGAAGGCCTACTGGCCCATGCGAGGCAGGTCCAAGTCCCTACCGGCTTAAGCCAATGCACCCAACCTAGTCAGGTCAGGTCACATTGACTCAAGGGAGGAACACGGCAACCGACCCGTTAGCACAAGCTATCAGGTCTAACTCACACCCACCCACATCTACTCATGTATTTATCCAACCTATTTTTAAAGCTACACAACGTTCTGGCCTCTATAACGGTACTTGGGAGTTTGTTCCACTCATCCACAACTCTATTACCAAACCAGTACTTTCCTATATCCCTCCTGAATCTGAATTTTTCCAACTTAAAACCATTGCTGCGAGTCCTGTCTAGGCTAGATATTATCAGCACACTATTTACATCCCCTTTATTTATTCCTGTCTTCCACTTATAAACCTTATATCATATTTATAATTCTTAAGTACCGTCAGGTACATTAACATTTAATAAGATATTACAAATATGTACAAGTAAGTGTGTATGTGTGTAAGTGCTCTTAAGTAGTTCGCTATGTCTCAAGACTCGAATAAGACTTAAACAAGTGACCGACAAAGTCCTCAAATAAACTAACTTCGTGACCGACTGGCAACCCGAACAGTCTGCTTGAACAACAAAGAATGCTAAGCTCAATAGCAATGCAATATGCGACTGCGACACAGAATCAGGAACTGGGAGATAATATAACGACACTAAGTAGGGACCATCAGCAGATCCTCCACAAAAGTTACAAAACTCCCATACTACTGAATCTAAGTTCAGCATAGGAAAAACCCGACTGTGACAATACACAGAAACCAGTACAAAATTAGGTCAGAAGCTATAGCTAAGGACCTGAGATGCTCAGAGTGTCTATGTGACACACAACCTCAGTACAACGTCGAAAATCACTAAGTCTATACAATGTTCTGTGAACAAAGTTCTACAGAACTAACAAGAATAATGAGACAGACAATCTGTCCAACCACCAAGCGAGTCTAGAGCAGACTGAATACTTCACGAGAGGTGAGGACACCCCCCCCCTCGATCACGTGATAGCCCCGTGGACAGCACAGCTCAGAAGCCGGCAGTATAACGAGCGACAAGCGATAATTACAGTAGTTTGACAATCAAGACTTGAACTGAGCACTTATTATGTACATCCTAACAACATAAGCTACGTCAAATAATAATATAAAGTCATACATTTACGATTTAGCTATTATCGCAAATATAAGCAATATAAAATTATATGAAAAGATAATATACATTATATATATACATAATAATCATTGTAACCCATTCAGGGGTTGCAACACCCTCAAGTACTTTCCAGGTATATATTATTATGTATCTCTCTCTCCCTCTTCCACTCCAGAGAGTACATATTTAACATTTTAAGACGTTCCCAGTAATTTAGATGCTTTAATGGATCTATGCGGGCCATAAATGATCTCTGTTCCAGCAATGGTATCTCTCCTGCCCTGAACGAGAGAATACAAGTAATTTGAAAAGTGTCACCAGTGGCAATATTTCCTTTATTTTGGAAGTTCTCATTATCCATCCTAGCTGCTGTGACACTTTCCTTATTGAATTCTTTGAAAGAAAGGATCTCTCACGTGTTTATTTCGTTCTATTTGAGTTTTGTATAATGCCACTTTCGAGTGTTTGTATTCTTTTTGTACCTAAGCAGCAGGAAATTATTACAATAGAACGTCATGTTGGTCTCCACTGCTCACTGGAATTTTTTTTTTATATATTCCTACTGAGGTGACGTTCATTCCTGTTTTAGTCTTATCTGCAAATGATACAAAACTGTGAAGGGTATTTTTATCTATGCCTGTTATAAGGATAAGAAAGGGCAGAGGTGTCAGGACTGTGCCTTGGGGTACTGGGCTTTTATTCTCGCTGGTGTTTGATTTTGTTCGTTTACTACTGCTCTTTGTGTTCTGTGTTACAAACTTGAAAGCCATCTGGCTACTGTTCTCGTTATGACCCTCAATTAGCGTACAATCACCGCAGGATTGCATTTGTCAAAAGCCTTCGCAAAATCTGTGTATATAACAGTGCTCTTTGTGTTACTTGATTACACGCTTGCCCTCAACCTGACGCTCAAGCATTTTCCATGTATATGTGATCGGGCTTCTCTCTTCTATGCTCTATCTAATACATTTTAATTTCTTTGAGGCATTCCTAACAGTGAACGATCTCTCGACATTTTCAAGGTCAGTTATCTCTCCTGTGTTGGAGTAAGCAGTGAGCACAGAACAATATTTCAGATGTGAAAACGCAAATGATTTTGAATAGTGCCGTCATTAGCATGACTTCAATGGCTTTGATATAACTCGCCCTATTATTTTCCTGGCCCACGTTGCACTTCACTTGTTGTGTTCTCTAAACAAAAGATCATCTGCCAATCATTCCTAAATATTTTACATGTAACTTTCGTTTTTTGAGATAGCCTTCCTTCAGTTATATATATTGTGCTTGTTTTTGAGATATTCATTATATTTATATTTAATCAGTAGAAATTAGTTTACTTTATGTTACTTTCCTTTTCCCACTGGCAGACTTAGATGATATCTGTAATTTCTTTTATATTTTACTAAGGAAACTAATCTTTGACTGTTTTTATTTTTCTGTTATATGAGAAATATTTTGTTTTGCTTGTTACTATTTATTATGATATTTTAAAATATATATTTTCCTACTTTTTCTGTTATACCTCACCTCACATTATGAGCTAACATCCCATGGTCGCATTCTTCAATGGGCCTATTGACTTCGTAGTAGTGATGCAATAGTTGTGAGAGGCATGATCTCCTTGCTCTAAAGTCATGTTGATTTGGGTTGTGTAGTTGGTGATTTCCCATAAATCAATAAGTATACATCTTAGTAATCTCTCAAGGAGTTTAATGCGTTCTGTGTCTGTGGATTATGTCAGCACTTATTAAAGCCTCATTAACTCATTCTAATCTCCCTTTTTCCAAAGAACACCGAGATCTCTTGCTAGATGTGTATATTGTGTTTCTTTAAAAATAAAACACTTAGGAAATCCTGGAGCAAGCCGAGTACCCGGGCTTGCTGTCACTTTCCCAGAGATTGTATGATTTATGTTAACGCAGGATATAATTTACAGAGAAAAAATAAGTTTATGAATAAATCACAAAGGACGTAAACTCTCAAGGTATCACGCAGATCACTGAACCTTGAATAATATTGCTCTGCTGCTTCTTGCTTTTGTAAATGCTTTTATCATTCTGTACCAAAATAAAAATGTAAGCATCTGTAACATTTAGTGCCCCATGGCAGTCTAAGTTACAGCAGACATTCCTCGAGGCAATTCTTACACATTTCAGGCAGGTAGAATCAACGCCCATCTTCAGAGCGCCAGTTTCTCCTTATCGAGACATTGATGCATTTCTTGAGGTTTGAGTAATTACACTTCTTCCCATATCTGCATGTTCCCTTGGCATCATAATTACACATTCTGTTATCTGTGCTGTTGCCATCAGTGACTGACGTGCTGGAAGAGCTCTGTTGAAAATCGTATAACATACCAACAAGTTAATGATTAAGACATGTGCAACAGTTGGGTATCTTGTTGAAACGTTTCACCTACACAGTATGCTTCTTCGGTCAAATACAAAGGCAGCAGGTGTAGTAGTGAAATGAAGATGTAATCAGACAGTACTTGAGGTGGTCGTTCCAGACCATGAAGCTGAACTCTTCTCCAGGCAGAGGGACTGACCAACTCAAATACTATTTCTCCAAGGTTGATGGACTAATTACATCTTCATTTTATTGCTACACCTGCTGCCTCTGTATTTGACGGAAGAAGCCTACAGTAGAAGCGAAACGTTTCAACAATAAGGACACCCAACTGTTGCACGTGTGTCTTAATCATCAGCTTATAGAGTTACCATAGCTGCTCTTACGAAGACACCAAACATACTCTTCTTCCCTCACTAAGAACCAAGTAACACATGACTCAGAGACAATGCATGGGTAATATTCAGTTGATTACTGCTAGTTCCTTCCACATAAACCTATATGGTACATCCATTTCTCGTCCTGTGATTAGCTGGGTAAACACGCAGCGACACAATGTCTTCCAAGCCATCAACAGCACTATACTAGAGTTCCCGTTGAGCGCAAGAAGTATAAAATGGTAACATATTTTCTTTAACAAGAACACAAAAGCAGTTTGGACATTTTATTTAGAGGACGCTTTGCTTGAAGACAATTTTTTTTCAAGTCTACAATTATTTACTACAGTTGTGACGCGCTCGTTTCTTTAAACAACTTTAATTTCAAGTATTACGTTTTTCCGTGTTATTCAATATTTATAAAAATAATGAATAATTTAGCTTACATCACATGAGAAATTCAACAACATAAGCAGCTGCTACAGACTGATATGCATTTCAACACTGAGTGTTAATTTACTAACCGGGCCCAAAATTTTATCTAATCGTGTTGGAAGATTCCCAAATATTTCTGATGTTAAATACTAAATAAACATTTAATTTCTTGAATATGTATATATAATACAAAGAAAGATAACAGCACGCATATGTATTGACACACACAATGCTGAGCTGAGGTTCGATGACCTTGTGAAAGTGAACGTGGTGATGAATACAGAATAAGGAGGAGACAAACCTGACTTCGAAAGATACTATAATGTATGAAGCAATTCCTGAGCAGAGTACCACGGGAAACACATCTAGACGGAAAGACAACAAAGGAAGTGATGTAGATAAAAAGTGCCGAGAGGCAGAGAAGTTCATACCCAGAAGCAGACGAAGCAAAAGAAACAGAGGAAAGAACAGACTGAGGCCATGGTTTTGCCCAGAGCCGCAAGGAGGCAAGAGATATTTGCGCAAGAGCGTGGAAGACATATAGGAAGAAAAAAAAATGCCGCAGAATAGGGAAGGACGCTAGGACTGAGTATACTACAAACTCTAATCACACAATAGAGCGGAAAAGTAATGTGAAGGACCTGGGAGTGGTAATGTCCGAAGACCTCACCTTCAAGGATCACAACAATGCCACTATCACATCTGCGAGGAAATTGATAGGATGGATAATGAGAACATTCTAAACAAGAGATACTAAACCAATGATGATCCTTTTTTAATCACTTGTTCTCTCTAGGCTGGAATACTGTTTTACATTAATTAACATCTCCATTGAAAACAGGTGAAATTGCAGATCTAGAGAATGTACAGAGAACCTTTACTGCACGTATAAGTTCCATGAAACACCTTAACTACTGGGAACGCTTGGAAGCACTTGACTTGTACTCACTGGAGCGTAGGCGAGATATATCATAATCTACACCTGGAAGATTCTGGAGGGACTGGTCCCTAATATGCACACAGCAATCACTCCCTACGAAAGCAAAAGACTTGGCAGGCGATGCAACATACCCCCAGTGAAAAGTAGGGGCGTCACTGGTACACTAAGAGAAAACACAGTAAATGTCCGGGGCCCAAGGCTGTTCAATAGCCTCTGTGGCATGCAAAGAGTACATAACCTTTATTCGGCGCATGTAAACACCCTCATTTACAGGCTATCTCCCCCAACCAGTGAACCAGGTTGCTAAGAGTTGATGATGGGGCCCCGTCGTTCAACTAGTGACCAGGTTCTAGCCAATAAGATGATGGTTTTGGCAATCGCAGAGGTTATGTGGATACCGCTCTCCTGTCTGCCCTTGTCATTCCCATTCTAGAGCTGGTTGAAGCACGGTCTGCTATCTTGTGGCTTCTATTTCTGCCTTGCTTACCGTGGAGTGCACTATACTTATCACTGTACATAGTGTACATATTGCTGTTCTAAATTGGTGAAGGATAATGTAAGTCTAAACTTTTTCTGCTGTGTTTATTTTGCTCCCATTACACCCGGGATAACAGGCCATTTGGAATCCTGGGTTGTAATAGCCTCCCACCAGCCATAAGGGTCATTACCAAAAGACCCCTGGCTGTCTTCAATAGGGAGTTTGACAGATACCTATAGTCGGTGCCGGATCAGCCGGTCTGTGGTTCGTACGTTGGACTACGTGCGGCCAGCAGTAACAGCCTCGTTGATCAGGCCCTGATCCACCGGGAGGCCTGGTCATGTACCGGACCGCGGGGGCGTTGATCCCCGAAATGCCCTCCAGGAAGACTCCAGGTAAGCAAAGGAGCCAGAAATTAATGTCCCTGAACATGAACAGAGGATGAGTGGCAATTTAAGAATAACATAACATTATATAAAGTGTTAATTTTGCATAGGGACAATCTCACATGGTAAGATGCATGAAGCACTAACAACTACAAATGGATCTGGAGAAACTGCAGGAAATACAAAGTTATGTTACTTAAAGAAGGGCAAAGACGTCTGGAAACAGTGTACAAGCTCGGGTACAAAGGCTCCAAACCGCCCTGAAAAAGCACCTCGGGGTGAGCATAGTTCCGAGCATGTCGCCTGAGGTACATCTCAGCAGAATAACTGCTGCAACAAACACGAGACTGGAACATCAACATTCACGACCTAATGCACAACATGTGTAAGGCCCATCTTAAGTGATGCAGCGCTAGTAAGTAACTAACAGCTGGTTAAGAAAGTAAAGTTAAAAAAGTGCAAAGGTTTGCAACATAACTAGTCCGAGAGCTGAGGGGTGTGACCTATGAAGAGAAGCTAGAGGAGCTAAATCTGACGACACTAGAAGACAGAAGGACCAGAAGTGACATGATTACGACGTACAAAATACTGAAAAGAATTTACAAGGTAAGTGTTTGAGAGGCGGGTCTCAGGTAAACTAGGTCACAGGTGGAAGTTAAAAACATAAATGAGTCAAATAGATGTTAAGAAGTACTTCTTTAGCCACGAAGTGGATCTGCCTAGACAGCGAAGCGGTAGAGACAGAGTCTATACACTCCAGCTTTAAGAACACGTATGACAGGGTTCATACAGCCAGGAATGAAACCAGTAGCTGCCAGCATTAAAGGCAGGCCAGGAGGCGAGACTCAACCCATGCAACCTCAAATAGGTGACTACAATTAGGCGAGTATACTTACGCGCGCAAACACACACACACACACACACCACACACACACACACAATTGTTTCTTTCGTAGCAAAAAATAGTTTCCTTCTCGGTTCATAGTGAAAAGAATAAAGCAATATACTCAAGAGGTTATATATAAAGTTAAAATTCTCAAGAATGGAAATAGAAAAAGGAGAAGAAAATACTGGAAGGCTCTTAAAGATAAAACTAAAATATTCCCTGAACCTTTTCTCTTCTCTCAAGGTAATATTTTGATAACAATACACAAGTGAACCCAATAATATATATATATATATATATATATATATAATATATATATATATATATATATATATATATATATATATATTTAGGATATAACTGAGACACAATTGTCACATTTTTCACTGTCAAAGCTTTCATCAGTCTCTCGTTCGTCTGTCTTTATGACAATGAAATGATATCTGTGATTAAGAGGACGTGATGTGAGTCAACACAAGATTCCGCGGTAATAACCCTCCGACCTGACCAACTCCCATAACCCCGGGCATCAAGTGACCTTCCCTGTACTGACACTTGACCTGACCCAGCACCACCTCACCTGACCCAGCACCACCTCACCTGACCCAGCACCACCTCACCTGACCCAGCACCACCTCACCTGACCCAGCACCACCTCACCTGACCCAGCACCACCTCACCTGACCCATCACCACTTGACCTGACCCAGCACCACCTGACCTGACCCAGCACCACCTGACCTGACCCAACAGCTCCTGATCTTCCCCATATGCTTCCTCTAACCATAACTTTCGAGTATTCCAAGAGGTAACTCTCCCAGCGAGTGCAACACAGTATTAAAGTTTATGATTAAAAGTGTGTTTTTACCGCTATTTGTGGGCTCATCGCCATTCGTTTACATATTATTGATTCGTTCTCTCTCTCTCTCTCTCTCTCTCTCTCTCTCTCTCTCTCTCTCTCTCTCTCTCTCTCTCTCTCCCTCCCTCCTTGACCATCTGGGAACTTCCCTTCACACGCCATCTGTCTGTCTATATTACCACCTGCTCTTCCCCACCCTCCATCAAACACCACCTGCTCCCTCCTCCCCTCCCCCCTTTCACTTTCCTTCAATCCCCACCCTTCCCCCTCCTCCTCTATCCCCGTCCCCCACTCCCCCCATTCCTCACCAGTCTATTGTGCCCTGAATATTCGTTTAATTGGAGCGCAAAAGACAAAAATAAAAGCCGCGACTGAGGTATATTGCGGGAGAGTTCGCGGAATGCGCGATGATGGAATGGCAGCGCCACAGCTTGAGGAACATTCAGTGATAATGATCGTAATGATACTAATAATAATTATATTAATATTATTTAGGGGCTCGGGGGAGGGGGTGTGCAGATGGGGTCAAGGGGGTTCGTGCTCTCGAGAACACACGGAGTGAACTAAGGGTTCTCCACGCACTTGTCCATTGTTGTTTGTGCTGTGTTGTGGGGAGAGAGAGAGAGAGAGAGAGAGAGAGAAAGTAGACTGTGAGAACCAACTATAAAAACTAAGTAGATGTGTTTTTGATAATTTGGCGATCTTAGACAGGTATCCCGGTATCCCACAAGCCCAGCCCTCTCTACTTCCATGCACGCAACAGAGTGTGTCACAAGTTTCCAGAGCAGAAATATACCAGCACTGAAAATTTGAAGTCTATCTGAATTAACATTCACAAATTATCACATACAAACTAATTAAACTTACACGAAAATCAAGGTGAAGTTTCCTCTGAAGAAAACACAGAAGCACAAAGTTTGAAGCTGACCAGAAGATGCATTCTGCAGTTATCACACAGAATCCAACATTTCCAAGTTTTTATATATTAACAAACTGACAAAACTGAAGCAACACAACAAAGAAGGAACACAAAGGCACAATGTTGTGACTGGAACAATACATAACCTGGTCTTAAGCATCTCTCTCCTACGTCCGGGTTGTGTACTACACAACAAATTATCATCCTTTTAATAAGATGGAGACTCTCAGAAAACACCATAATCAACTTATTTTGGGGAAAAATTACCATACCATTTTTAAAATAAAAGTGGGAAGTCAGTGTTTACACTTGGCAGTGATAATCGCAACTTTCTGTGTAGGACGACACCACACATGTAAGTGGTTGTTAGAAGCGACAAGTTGATAAATTAGATACGCGTGCAACAAATAGGAACTGATTACCTCAAACTCCTTCCGAACTTCAACATTCTTCTCTGTATTGGACTGATGAAGCCACTGTGTGGCGAAACGTTTCCTCAATAAAGATACGCAAGTGTTGCACATGGTAACACCAGTGTTGAAAATCTGAAGCCGTCCTGAAGAGGTTTGCTGAAATTATATTAAGGAAGCTAAAATGGAAAATAATCTATATAAAATTGACCCCGTCACACGACATTTCATTCATACACCTCTTCTATAGTTCAGCAGTGATGAAAGTTTAAAGTCGATCGGATGAAGCGTTCTCAAGCTACGAACAGAAACACTGCAAGAAGAAAAAGCTGGCTATTCCTGCCTGGAGAGATTATCTGGAGAGAGATTATGTGGAGAGAGTTCCGGGGGTTAACGCCCCCGCGGCCCGGTCTGTGACCAGGCCTCCTTAGGTCAGTGTCCCAGGATGTGACCCACACCAGTCGACTAACACCCAGGTACCCATTTTACTGATGGGGAACATAGACAACAGGTGGAAAGAAACACGTCCAATGTTTCTACTCTGGCTGGGAATCGAACCCAGGCCCTCACCGTGTGAAGCGAGAGCGTTAACCACCAGGCCACCAGAGCTGCCTACAAGTTTTCTCTCACGTTTTCTCAGATTCTCAGTTTCACATTCTCTACACTTCTGTAAGAATATTTATTGTTGCTTATAATTATAAAAAGAGCTAAACCTAGTGTTGCTTGGAAAAAACTTGTTTAATAAGACTGGCGAATGAGAATTTACACAACTCAAAGTCAATGTGAACCTCAAGTGAAGCAAACTACCATTGTTGAAAGTTTGAAGACGATCAGAAAAGCCATTTATTAGTTACTGTTTCCGAATCAACCAATTCCAAGTTTGTTAATTATGTTTTGCTGACAAATGTTAATCTACAGAGCCAAAAGTTAAACGGTTCTATCGTGTACATTAGATGCATCAGCCAATAAAGTTTCAAGTCATTAAAGGTTGAAGCCATTAAAGACTGAAATCATTAAATGTTGAAGCTATTAAGGTTGATGCCATTTAGAAGAGGCATACTCAAACTTTTCCAGGGAAATAATCCACTACAAACTTCTCCAATAACAATTCATTCCCTGCAAGGTTATAAACAGCGTTGAAGGTCACCAGAAACTCTCAGGTCATTACATGGAAACCAAATCTGGGAATGGTCGATATAAAATTAACCAGAGTGCACCTGCACCTGTTAACAGTTACACAAACATTGTCCTCGTTACAGTCCATCAGTGTTGAAAATTTGAAGCCGATCGGATTAGCCGTTCTTAAATTAAAACGAAAATTAAAAAGGAATAAAAAAAAAATGGGTAACTACTTAAAGGTATCCATCCCTGCAGGGATACCTAATTTCCCTCCCCTCATCTTCCTTTATCTCTACTGCACATTACTCATACTCCCATTCCTCCATTACCCTACTTTCATTTGACCCTCATCTCTGTGTTCCATCGTGATAGTAGACAATCCTTTCCTGCAGATAGACTGAGTGTAGAATGACAGTTATCTGCTATCTATCTTTCCCATCTCTCTCTCTCTCTCTCTCTCTCTCTCTCTCTCTCTCTCTCTATCTTTCACCTTCTCCCCACTCTCTCAATTTTTCCTTTGAACTCCTCTCCCTACAAGCGTGTCTTTTTTTTCGCTTTCCTCTCGTGTGCTCATTTTTATTATCATGGCCCCCTGCTATTCCATTCGTCGGTTCCTCTCTCGCCTCCTCTTTCGCCCGGCCTGCGGTGCCTTGTTCACAACCCCAGAAATAATAGATTTATTGAATTAGTAGCGAGCTGCTGCAGGGGTAGCATCAGCAGCTGAAGGAACAGCATCAGCAACAGCAGTAGTAATGACTGTAGCCGCGATATTGCGAGTACTGACTACAGCAGCAGCAGCAGCAGCAGCAGCAGTAACAACTACTACCAT
>NC_069401.1:70632530-70740030 GCF_026875155.1 Cherax quadricarinatus | reverse complement strand
ATGGTAACTAACACAAGGGGACACAACTGGAAGTTAAAAACTCACACGTGTCATAGAAATCTTAGGAAGTATTTCTTCAGCCTAAGAGTTTTCAGGAAGCTGTACAATCTGTAAAATGAAGTAGCAGAAGCAGGATCCAATACACAGCTTTAAGAAGAGGTACGATAAGGCTCTTGGGGCCTAAAGAGTGTACCTAGTAGCGACCAGCGAAGAGGCGGGACCAGGAGCTGTGACCGGATCCCTGCAACCACATAACTCAAAGTGACAGCCAAGCTTTCTTCAAAGAGCCCAGCAATAATGAAAGTTTGAAGCCAATCGGAAAATATATTCTCCATTTCAAGTTCCTTAACTTATGCGGTGTCATAATTCTTGTTTAAATCATCAAGTTTAATATTTTAAAGACCAGGTAATGTTTTGTGTTTACTGAATGGAAATTCATATCAATATTTACTTAGTAAACCTGAGTCTTGTGGAGCTCAATATCCAAGCAAGTCTTGCTAACTGGAGAGCACACCATGGGCGAAAGTTTGAAGCCGATCAGAAGAGGTATTTTCCAGTTATAACATGGATTCCAATTATTTAAATTTTGATCAAATTTATTATCTTGACATATTTGTCCGTGCACACACTACACACAGCAGTGCCCGTGCACACACTACACACTGCAGTGCCCGTGCACACACTACACACAGCAGTGCCCGTGCACACACTACACACTGCAGTGCCCGTGCACACACTACACACAACAGTGCCCGTGCACACACTACACACTGCAGTGTCCGTGCACACACTACACAGCAGTGTCCGTGCACCCCACTACACACAGCAGTGCCCGTGCACACCCCTACACACAGCAGTGTCCCTGCACACACTACACACAGCAGTGTCCGTGCACACACTACACACAGCAGTGTCCGTGCACACACTACACACAACGTGTCCGTGCACACACTACACACAGCGTGTCCGTGCACACACTACACACAACAGTGTCAGTGCACACACTACACACAGCAGTGTCCGTGCACACACTACACACAGCAGTGTCCGTGCACACACTACACACAGCAGTGTCCGTGCACACACTACACACAGCAGTGTCCGTGCACACACTACACACAAGCAGTGTCCGTGCACACAGGCTACCACACAACAGTGTCAGTGCACACACTACACACAGCAGTGTCCGTGCACACACTACACACAGCATTGCCCGTGCACACACTACACACAGCAGTGTCCGTGCACACACTACACACAGCAAATGTCCCGTGCACACACTACACACAGCAGTGTCCGTGCACACACTACACACAGCAGTGTCCGTGCACACACTACACAAAAGCAGTGTCCGTGCACACACTACACACAGCAGTGTCCGTGCACACACTACACACAGCAGTGTCCGTGCACACACTACACACAGCAGTGTCCGTGCACACACTACACACAGCAGTGTCCGTGCACACATACACACAGCAGTGTCCGTGCACACACACAACACGAGCAGTGTCCGTGCACACACAACACAGAGCAGTGTCCGTGCACACACAACACAGAGCAGTGTCCGTGCACACACAACACAGAGCAGTGTCCGTGCACACACAACACAGAGCAGTGTCCGTGCACACACTACACACAGCAGTGTCCGTGCACACACTACACACAGCAGTGTCCGTGCACACACTACACACAGCAGTGTCCGTGCACACACTACACACAGCAGTGTCCGTGCACACACTACACAGAGCAGTGTCGTGCACACACACACACAGGCAGTGTCCGTGCACACACAACACACAGCAGTGTCCGTGCACACACTACACCACAGCAGTGTCCGTGCACACACTAAAACACAGCAGTGTCCGTGCACACACTACACCACAGCAGTGTCCGTGCACACACTACACCCCAGCAGTGTCCGTGCACACACTACACACAGCAGTGTCCCTGCACACACACACCCGAGCAGTGTCCGTGCACACACAACACAGAGCAGTGTCCGTGCACACACAACACAGAGCAGTGTCCGTGCACACACACACAGCAGTGTCCGTGCACACACAACACACAGCAGTGTCCGTGCACACACACACACAGCAGTGTCCGTGCACACTACACACAGCAGTTTTCCGTGCCACACAAAACAGACAGCAGTGTCCGTGCACACACAAACACACAGCAGTGTCCGTGCACACACAACACACAGCAGTGTCCGTGCACACACTACACACAGCAGTGTCCGTGCACACACAACACCAGGCAGTGTCCGTGCACACACAACACAGGCAGTGTCCGTGCACAAAAACACTAAAAACAAAAGCAGTGTCCGTGCACACACTACACACAGCAGTGTCCGTGCACACACTACACACAGCAGTGTCCGTGCACACACTACACACAGCAGTGTCCGTGCACACACTACACACAGCAGTGTCCGTGCACACACTACACACAGGGAGTGTCCGTGCACACACTAAAACACAGCAGTGTCCGTGCACACACTACACAGAGCAGTGTCCGTGCACACACTACACAGAGCAGTGTCCGTGCACACACTACACACAGCAGTGTCCGTGCACACACTACACACAGCAGTGTCCGTGCACACACTACACACAGCAGTGTCCGTGCACACACTACACAGAGCAGTGTCCGTGCACACACTAACACACAGCAGTGTCCATGCACACACAACACAGCAGTGTCCGTGCACACACTACACAACAGCAGTGTCCGTGCACACACTACACACAGCAGTGCCCGTGCACACATACACACAGCAGTGTCCGTGCACACACTACACACAGCAGTGTCCGTGCACACACTACACGAGCAATGTCCGTGCCACACCCCTACACACTGCAGTGTCCGTGCACACACTACACACTGCAGTGTCCGTGCACACACTACACAGCAGTGTCCGTGCACACACTACAAAACTGCAGTGTCCGTGCACACATACACACTGCAGTGTCCGTGCACACACTACACACAGCAGTGTCCGTGCACACACTACACACTGCAGTGTCCGTGCACACACTACACACAGCAGTGCCCGTGCACACACTACACACAGCAGTGCCCGTGCACACACTACACACTGCAGTGTCCGTGCACACACTACACACAGCAGTGTCCGTGCACACACTACACACAGCAGTGTCCGTGCACACACTACACACAGCAGTGTCCGTGCACACACTACACACAGCAGTGGTCCGTGCACACACTACACACTGCAGTGTCCGTGCACACACTACACACTGCAGTGTCCGTGCCCCACCTACACACTGCAGTGTCCGTGCACACACTACACACTGCAGTGTCCGTGCACACACTACACACAGCAGTGTCCGTGCACACACTACACACAGCAGTGTCCGTGCACACACTACACACAGCAGTGTCCGTGCACACACTACACACAGCAGTGTCCGTGCACACACTACACACAGCAGTGTCCGTGCACACACTACACACAGCAGTTGTCCGTGCACACACTACACACAGCAGTGTCCGTGCACACACTACACACAGCAGTGTCCGTGCACACACTACACACAGCAGTGTCAGTGCACACACTACACACAGCAGTGTCCGTGCACACACTACACAACAGTGTCAGTGCACACACTACACACAGCAGTGTCCGTGCACACACTACACACAGCAGTGTCCTTGCACACACTACACACAGCAGTGCCCGTGCACACACTACACACAGCAGTGTCCGTGCACACACTACACACAGCAGTGTCGTGCACACACTACACACAGCAGTGTCCGTGCACACACTACACACAGCAGTGTCCGTGCACACACTACACACAGCAGTGTCCGTGCACACACTACACACAGCAGTGTCCGTGCACACATACACACAGCAGTGTCCGTGCACACACTACACACAGCAGTGTCCGTGCACACATTACAAAAGCAGTGTCGATGCACACACTACACACAGCAGTATCCGTGCACACACTACACACAGCAGTGTCCCGTGCACACACTACACACAGCAGTGTCCGTGCACACACTACACACAGCAGTGTCCGTGCACACACTACACACAGCAGTGTCCGTGCACACCTACACAACACAGTGTCCGTGCACACACTAAAACACAGCAGTGTCGTGCACACACTACACACAGCAGTGTCGTGCACACACTACACACAGCAGTGTCCGTGCACACACTACACACAGCAGTGTCCGTGGGACACACTACACACAACAGTGTCAGTGCACAAAACTACACACAGCAGTGTCCGTGCACACACTACACACAGCAGTGTCCGTGCACACACTTACACACAGCAGTGTCCGTGCACACACTACACACACATGTCCGTGCACACATACACACAGCAGTTTTCCGTGCACACACTACAATTATAAAGTCACCAAGTGTGTACCATACACACTTAATTTTCACTCTCCTCATGTCCTCAATCATGACATCAGTCTACATGTCTGCGACACTAACAGCAGGATTTGAAACTAATCAGGCCCTTCCAGGATGCGGGAACCATTACCAACTGGTCACTGCTAAACCAGCACGTGTTCGTTGCCAACTAGAGTCAGTGTGTCCATTACCCACAGTGCCTATGCCAGCCTTGAAACAAAAGTTCTGTGAACCATCTGTCATGTAGCTTCCTGCAACACAACAAATCGTTTACGACAAATGAAAATCGCCAAATTTTTGCATTATGGTCACGAACATTATTCGTGGTGCAAAATTTAATTACCAGGGCCAATTTTCACATTCCGCGCATTTTTTCCAACGCCAATTTTCCCACTTTCTGTTGTTATGTTTTAGACCTAACATAGACCTTCGCCTTGTAGTCGTCTCAGTCGACTTGCTTCACTCGCTGTGAACACGTTGTTTTGTATTTCTTGTGTTTTTAAATTAATTTTGTTTTCTTTGTTGTCTACGGTATGTTTTTTTTTCTCTGTTATTTTTCTCTATTAAACTGTGCATTATTTTGTATAATTAAAAGTTTTTCAAACTTTGATTATTTTTTCTGTACTTAAAATTCTTAGGACTCGGGCAATGTTAGTTTTCTCTGCTGTTCAAGGTTTTTACATTCAGTTTATTACACTGCATTCTATGGTATAACTATTTTTGTGCTTAAAAACAATATTTACATACAGCTCGTAGTTCTCTAGAATGGATTTATCGTATTTACATATAATCCAATGGGAAATTAGGTTCGGGTCACGACCAAATCGGGTCGTGATCCGATTTGGAACGAATTATGGCCGTGACCAGAGGTTCCCCTGCAGTTGGAGGAAGAAACTTTTTAAAGCAACCACTTAAAGATCCCTTTCCAGATACTTATTCATAATAATTTAAATATTAATAGGAGTTCAACCCCTACAACCCAGCCTGAGGCCTGACATTCCAGTTGACTACCTCGTCAATCAGGCTGTTTGTGCTAGCAGTTCTCAGGCCCACACAGGCATCACAACTTGGCCGATTAGGCACTTGCAGCAGGAAACTGTTCCGGCAGCATTTCTGGGAACTGCTGGTGATATAGTGAAGACGGCACACACTCTCCGTCATCTTGATCCCCCCCCCTTCCTTCTTCCCTCATCCCTTTTCTTCCTTAGGTTCTCCTAGATGGTGTTGACAGACGCTGGATTACAAACGTACTCTCGGTGGAAGGTGGCACACTCGCTCCAAGTACTCTTCTTTTTATGGTACTTGTCTGGTATCTGAGATACGTCAGGCGCACTTGCGTCGGTTTCCAGGCTGTCAATAGCAGCGCCAGGCTGCCGTGCCCAGCCTTGACTCCCGCCAACACTGACACTTGCTGGCCAATTTGATGTCAGAAACTGTTTTATTGATATCACCAGGAGTTCAATATATGTCAAGCGCTCCGTGTAACACTGTAAACACACACACACACACACATACACACACACACACACACACACACACACACGACTAACCGCGTGTGTGCTTTCGTGTGCGTGTGTGTGGTCCTCGCGACCTTGTCTAGCTGTCTACCTCTGTCAGTCTTTTTCAACGCCTCTATTTTTCTCATATCTTCTAATTGTGTTCATTCTATAAATAATGTGTTTCATAAGATTTCCTTAGCTGCTTCCTCCTTCCCTGGATCGAGCATAGAGTATATATATATATATATATATATATATATATATATATATATATATATATATATATATTATATATATATATATATATATATACATGAGGATAAAAAGATTAGGTGACGAAAGACTGGATACAAGATTGGAGGGAGAGAGAATAGAGGAGGTGAATGTATTCAGATATTTAGGAGTGGACATGTCAGATGGGTCTATGAATGGTGCACTTAAGAGTCTGTGGAGACAAAGAACATTTGCTCCGTGGAAGCAAAATGGGGAATGTATGAGAGTATAGTTGTACCAACACTCTTGTATGGGTGTGAAGCATGGGTGATGAATGTTACAACAAGGAGAAGGCTGGAGGCAGTGGAGATGTCATGTCTGAGAGCAATGTTTGGTGTGAATATAATGCAGAGAATTCGTAGTTTGGAAATTAGGAGAGGGTGTGGGATTACCAAAACTATTATCCAGAGGGCTGAGGAGGGGTTGTTGAGGTGTTCGGACATGTTGGGAGAATGGAACAAAACAGAATGATGTCGAGAGTGTAGTGGAGGGTAGGTGGGGTAGGGGTCGGCCTAGGAAGGGTGTTAGGGAGGGGGTAAAGGAGGTTTTGTGTGCGAGGGACTTGGATTTCCAGCAAGCGTGCATGAGCATATTTGATAAAAGTGAATGGAGACTAATGGTTTTTAATACTTGATGTGCTGTTGGAGTGTGAGCAAAGTAACATTTATGAAGGGATTCAGGGAAACTGGCAGGTCGGACTTGAGTCCTGGAGATGGGAAGTACAGTGTCTACACTCTGAGGGAGGGGTGTTAATGTTGCAGTTTTATAACTGTAGTGTAAAGCACCCTTCTGGTAAGACAGTGATGGAGTGAATGATGAAAAATTTTCTTTTTCCCGCCACCCTACCTTGGTGGGAATCGGCCGATGTGTTAATAATTATATATATATATATATATATATATATATATATATATATTATAAATATATATATATATATATATACACACACACAGAGCGATCTTGATGCCCATGATGCCCTGTATCTCCTCACAAGGTGTCTTACTATGCCAAGACACTTCCTGAGGTGCACACCCTCTTTTGGCAACCCAACACGACAAATATGACGCACTCCTGAGATCAACTTGTAAGAGGGCACTGAATCTGTAACTCGATGTGGCATTTCCATTGTCAGGAGTCGTAATTAACCATATATATACACACATACCCATGGGTTTCAATCACTGACGAAAATGCCTCTCTATAGGTCGACTCTATATACGTACATGGCTAAACTGTACATCCGTCCTCGAGTAATTACTGGTTTCCAGTACGATAATCTGGCAAGTAAGAAGCTAACCTAGAGATAGAGACATTTATGCAAACATAACAAGTGATCTTAACGAACCAGGAACAAAACACACAGATGAGATCTTCAACAGAATATAGGAGTCCCTTCTTACTGAATATATGTTCAGCTCAATTCAAATCAAGACTACGGTAATACGTAGAAGTCACAGTTCAATCCACTGATTGACTTTATAACTTCTGAAAAACTCAGAACCTTAGTAGATATCAAAATCTCTAAGTCCAGAACTATGTCCTTCACTGATACTCAGTGCAGCAAGAAAGAGGTTCCGTCTCACCAACAGAACCATCTGTTACCCAAAACTTGAGTCTAATCAAACATCGAGAGATGTTTCCAAGGCTAGAGGTAGGCTGGTACTGTGTCAGGCCACGCCTCTAAGCCAGACGTCGACTGTGTTGACTCTTAACTATTTTACGGTAGTTAGCACAACAGTTCCTGACTTAATTCAATAAAACACATTCTACATTATATACATAGTTAAATAATATAAGGTGAGATAATATTATCAAGCAAGATATCTTCATTTTAGTTATTAATGAAGATATAGACAATATAATATTAAGTGAAAATAAAAATATATACATAAAATAACAAATACTCCTTGGGTCCCATTAAAGGGATGCAACAACTTCGATCATGTCTCCCCTCATTCATCTTACAAGTTAATGTAATTAAATAAACTATAATCTTTCTTCATATGGAAGATTTCTAATGCTATGTATTAATTTTGTCATTTTTTGTTAAATGCTTTGTAATGAATTTATATCCATTTGCAATGTGGAGACCAGAACTGAGCTGCATAATCTAGGTGAGGCCTTACTAATGATGTTTAAAGCTGTAGTATAATCGCTGGACTTCTGTTGCTTACACTTCTTGATATAAATCCCGGTAATCTATTTGCCTTATTACGTACACTTAGGCATTGCTGTCTTGGTTTAAGGTTGCTGCTGACCATAACCCCCAAGTCCTTGTCGCAATCTGTATGGCTAAGTTCTACATCTTTTACCTTATAGGTGCTAGGGTTACGAACACTCCCGAGCTCAGAAAATTTGCATTTATCTACACCGAACTGTATCTGCTACTTTTTTGACCACGAAATGAGTATGTCAAAATCCTCCTGAAGTTCCATGACATCTACGTTTCAATCATTTACACTACCTGTCCTCGTGTCATCAGCGAATCTGCTCATATCACTAGTAATTCCCTAGTCAAGATCACTGATATATATTAGAAACAACAACGGGCCTAAAATTGATCCCTGTGAAATGCCACTTTATATATATATATATATATATATATATATATATATATATATATATATATATATATATATATATATATATATATATATATATATAGAGCACAATAACCACTGTTAAAAAATAGTGAAAATACAAGGGCTTTCGTGATTTCTCACATTAATGAACTATAAAAATAGATTAACAGAAGGGCATATAAGAACGAGACTACACCTCGCGGCCACCTCACAACACCTGATTTTAAAAAACTGAGAAAGTTGATTCTAGCAAGTCCATGGTCAAGAGGAATATAATAGAATCAAGTCTCATCAAAAGCAGTTTTCAAATTAATATGAATATTGCTTTTGGGTTATACAAATTCGATTCATTTATAATTGATAAAATTTGGGAAGAATTTATGATACATTAGATAAGTTCAAGTTTTAATGCTCGGGTAGAATATGAGCCGTGTTTCAGGGATGTTTGACTACCTACCTACATCCTCATAAAAAGTCAGGTATCGTGAGGTGGCCTCAAGCTGTTGTCTCGTCCATATGCCTTCCTGTTATTCTTCTATTTTTATAGTTCCTTGATAATGAGAAAAATCACGAAAGCGCTTGGAATTTAACTGTTTTCTCACAGTGGTTATTCTGCATATTGTGATATCTCCTGTTTACTGTGATCTTATTGTTGTTTAATATATTTATAGATGGGGTTGTAAAAGAAGTAAATGCTAGGGTGTTCGGGAGTGGGTGGGATTAAATTATGGGGAACCGAATACAAAATGGGAATTGACACAGTTACTTTTTGCTGGTGATACCGTGCTTATGGGAGATTCTAACGAAAAATTACAAAGGTTAGTGGATGAGTTTGGGAGTGTGTGTAAAGGTAGAAAGTTGAAAGTGAACATAGAAAAGAGAAAGGTGATGAGGGTATGAAATATCGATAAAGAAAAATTGGATATCAAATTGGGGAGGAGTATGGAAGAAGTGAATGTTTTCAGATATTTGGGAGACGACGTGTAGGCGGTTGGATTTATGAAGGATGAGGTTAATCACAGAATTGATGAGGGAAAAAAGTTGAGGAATACTGGAGACAAAAAAGTTATATATGGAGGCAAAGAAGGGAATGTATGAAAGTGTAGTAGTACCGACACTCTTATATAGGTGTGAAGCTTGGGTTGTAAATGCTGCAGCGAGGAGGCGGTTGGAGGCAGTGGAGATGTCCTGTCTAAGGGCAATGTGTGGCGTAAATATTATGCAGAAAATTCGGAGTGTGGAAATTAGGAGAAGGTGTGGAGTTAATAAAAGTATTAGAGGGCAGAAGAGGGGTTGTTGAGGTGGTTTGGTCATTTAGAGAGAATGAATCAAAGTAGAATGACACGGAGAGCGTATAAATCTGTAGGGGAAGGAAGGCAGGGTAGGGGTCGTCCTCGAAAAGGCTGGAAGGGATAAAGGAGGTTTTGTGGGCGAGGGGCTTGGATTTCCAGCAAGCATGCGTGAGCGTGTTCGATAGAGTGAATGGAGACGAATGGTATTTGGGACCTGAGGAGCTGTTGGAGTGTGAGCAGGGTAATATTTAGTGAAGGGATTCAGGGAAACTGATTATTTTTATATATCCGGACTCGAGTCCTGGAAATGGGAAGTACAATGCCTGCACTTTAAAGGAGGGGTTTGGGATATTGGTAGTTTGGAGGGATATGTTGTGTATCTTTATACGTATATACTTCTAAACTGTTGTATTCTGATCACCTCTGCAAAAACAGTGATTATGTGTGAGTGAGGTGAAAGTGTTGAATGATGATGAAAGTATTTTCTTTTTGGGATTTTCTTTCTTTTTGGGTCACCCTGCCTCGGTGGTTGACGGCTTGTTGAGGGCTTGTAGCAGCGATTCTCCCTGAACATCTTAGGGTCAAGATTGGAGTCCAGGACCAAAAGTTCATTGACAGAGCCATGATCTGGGATAATCTAACGGGCTCTGAAACCAGACCTGCTCCCCCCCAACAACTACAAACACTCGCGCTGGGATGGCCAATAGTGCAAAATATAGCCTCAACAATGCTTCGGAGTGTGTCAGGGAAGGATAGAGCCCGCCTCCTGGCAGTGAGAGCACCTCATGCAGGGGAATTTCTGTTGGCTGTTCCCAACTCCAGCCTTGGCACACGCCTCGACCCACAGACCATCCACATCGGTGTTGCCCTTCGACTTGCCGCCCCTATTCTCGCCGAACACAGGTGTATTTGTGGCAGTGAAGCAGCAGACCGATTCGGGTCTGCTGCTTCACTGCCACTGCCTCACAACAGCCGGATGCCCAGCAGTAAGGAAGCCACCCCAGCTATGCAGATCTGATGGCAGCCAGAAGCGTCCAGATGGTATCACCCTTCAAGCCTGGACAGATGGGAAGCAGGTGGTGTGGGACTATACATGTGCATCTACCTTGGCTGATACCTATCTCCAATACACCAAGGAGGAAGGAGGGGCAGCTGCCAGCTTCAGGGAGTCCCACAAGTCTAGAAAATATGGAGAACTTGCCCATCATTATATGTTTGTCCCCATAGGCTCAGAGACCCTTAGCTCATGGGAAAAGAATGCATCAAAATTCCTTAAGGAGCTGGGAAAAAGACTCATCAGGGTAACTAGGATCCCAGGGCAGCTAGTTTTCTGTTCCAGCGGCTCAGTGCGGCTGTTCAAAGGGGTAATGCCTGCTGTATTTTGGGCACACGCCCCAGCTCTGAGGAGCTGGATGAGATTTTCGCCTTATAATATGTGTGATACACACGTAACAACATGTACCGTATATGCCACCTTTATATCAACAATGTATCTCTTAAATCTCTTTTGTACCATATTATGTAAAATATTCCTACTGGTAAAAAAAACTTATATATATATATATATATATATATATATATATATATATATATATATATATATATATATATATATATATATATATATATATATATAAATCTATTCCTATGTACACTATTATTCTTCAATCAGATAAGTTATAAACTCTCAGATTTTTCTCACATCAGTTTGAGAGCCTTACGTATTTGTAGTCCAGAGTTCATATATGAGGAAATATCCAAAATTTATGAAATAGTTAATGATATAAAATACCCAAGAAACGTAACTGATAAATCTTTTAAAATTGCTAGAAATACTTTTACAACCCAAAAAGGGACAGCCAGCCTTATTCAACTAAAAATATGTTGGTTCTCCCTTACCATGAAAACTTGGTTGATATGCCTTCTCTGCTTAAGACTTTTAATATCAAAGTTGTGTTTAAAAATCTTGATAAAGCAAAAGAACTTTTGATAAAGAATTCCCCCTAAAATGCTGATGGATGTGTCTAAAAGATTCCTTGTAAAATTTGCGATAAAGTTTATTACGGTCAAACTGGTAAAAATCTCGAACAAAGATTAAAACAACATAAATATAGCATTAGAACTGGACAAGATTCCAATGCTCTATTTATTCATGTGAGAGATTTTAACCATCCAATTGATTTTCAAAAATTTGAGAAGTTGTACCAAGCAAGTCCATGGTCGACAGGAATATAATTGAACCTTGTTTCATAAAAACCAGTTTTGAAAATAATATGAATATTTCCTTTGGTTTATATAAATTGGCCTCATTATAATTAATAAAATTTGGGAATAATTTAATGATACATTAAACAAGTAATAAATCTTAATTCTAGGGTAGAGTATTAGGTGTGTTTCACAGAGTTGGGTGTCGTCACGCGTGTGTGAGGTGTTGCTTTGTTGTGGTGACGTGATGGTGAGGTGCAGTCTTGGCCCTTTAAATGGATTCCTTTAATGTTTTGTTTTTAATAGTACCTTGATAAGGTGATAAGTCACGAAATCTCTTGGAATTTCGCTCTTCTTTCACAGTGGTTGTTTTGCATATGTTTGTATGTATATATATTACCTGGAGTTTACCTAGAGATGGTTTCGGGGGTCAATGCCCCCGCGGCCCGGTCTGAGACCAGGCCTCATGGTGGGTCAGGTCTGATTAACAGGCTGCTACTGCTGTCTGCCAATTTTATATATATATTTATATATATATATAATATATATAATATTATATTTATATATATTATATATATTATATATATATATATATGTAACACGGACGAGGGTATTGATCAATAACAACACAGCTCGTCGTGGTTACAAATAATATATATATATATATATATATATTATATATAATATATATATATATATATTATATATATATATATATATATGCTGTTCGTAGGCTAGTACACCAAACAGGGATGAGAATGAAATTAGCTAGCAAGCTCCCACAACTACCATACGTAGTCAGACCAAGAGTAACAAATCTAACTTGTCTAGGTACTTGGTTCTTGTAGGATTAAGTAGTCCAGTGGGTTAAGACGTCATGTGGTTCTGGCTCACAATGGCAGGCCAGTACAACATGGGTTCGCATCCTTGGCTAGCGCAGTGTTTACAATTAAATATATATATATATATATATATATATATATATATATATATATATATATATATATATATATATATATATATGCTCCTCTTCCCTCATCTACCTTCTCTTCTCTCAGTTCACCTCTCCATCACTTCCCTCGTGTCTTCCTTCATCTCTTATTGCCTTCCCCTTTCCTCTCCTCCCCTACCTTTCCTTTCCCCTTCCTTTCGGTCTCATCCTTTTTCCCTCCTCTCCTCCCTTCTCCACTAAACTCCTTCCCCATCCACCCCTTCCTCCCCTCACCCATACATTCACACTAGCAGGCAAGGGGTCAGCACTTTCCTGATGCCAAATCTCCCATGCATTATCATCCTCCAATTTTACGGTCGACATTCCGTGAAAAATCTCTTTCACGTTTTCCTATTTTTTTTCCTCTTATAAAGTTGAGCTTCTGCCTCTCAAAATTTTAAAACTCGCGAATTCCAAAGGCAAAATTTGCGGCTTCAGCCCAGCCGAGCGAAGTGAAAACTTTTGAGGATTTATATGCACAAATGCATTATATATATACATATATATATATACATAATATATATAATATATATATATAATATATATATATATATAATATATATATATATATATATATGTCGTGCCGAATAGGCAGAACTTGCGATCTTGGCTTAAATAGCAACGCTCATCTTGCCATATAGGACAAGTGAAAATTTATGTATGCAATAATTTCGCCAAAATCATTCTGAACCTAACGAAAAAAAATATATTTCACTGTGTTTGTTTAGTATTAAATTATTGTAAACAAATCTAAAATATATTTAGTTGGGTTAGGCTAAAATAAATTGCACTTGTTATAATAAGGTTAGGTAAGTTTTCTAAGTTCCTTTTGGTGCAAAATTATAAATTTTTACATCGACATTAATGAAAAAAATATATCTTTAAACGTATAAGAGAAAATTTCAGAAAGGACTTAATTTTAAATGAGTTCTTGCTAATTGACCAGTTTTACATATTCGGCACGACATTATATACATATAATATGTATATATATATATATATATATATATATATATATATATATATATATATAATATATATATATATATATATATTTGTATTTATATATATCGGTCAAACACAAGTTCTCACCCAGTGGGACCGTGTTCAAATTTTTTGCCTTTCGATCCTATATTAGCCAGAGAGAAGGTGTCTCGATCCTCTTATTGCTATAGAGATGGTGTTTCGATCCTCTGACAGCTAGAGAAAAGGACTTTCGATTCTCTGATAACTATTGAGAAGATATTTCGATAGTCTGATAGAGAGAAGGTCTTCGACCCTCTAATAGCTACAGAGAAGGTATTTCGATCCTCTAATAGCTAGAGAGGTGTTTCGATTCTCTGACAGAGAGAATGTGCCTCGATCCTAAAATAAGCTAGACAAGAGGTGTTTCAATCCTATAATAGATAGATGTGTTTCTATTCTATAATAGGCAGAGAGCTTTTTCAATCTTATAATAGCTAGACAGAAGAACTATTTCAGGAAATATTCAAATTAGTGACGCGCCTGCGACTAGACGCCATCTGTTGGGTCGCTGCTGGGAGAACACCCAGGCCAGGACCCACCAGGCGAACCCAGCTCAACCTGTACAAGCAGGCTGTTGGGTCGCTGGTGGGAGAACACCCAGGCCAGGACCCACCAGGCGAACCCAGCTCAACCTGTACAAGCAGGCTGTTGGGTCGCTGGTGGGAGAACACCCGCAGGCCAGGACCCCTCCAGGCGAACCCAGCCTCAACCTGTACAAGCAGGCTTTGGGTCAACTGGTGGAGAATCACCCAGGCCAGGTATCCTAGGCGACTCAGCTCAACCTGTAAAAGCAGGCTGTGGGTCGCTGGTGGAGAACACCCAGGCCAGGACCCACCAGGCGAACCCAGTCAACATGTTCAAGCAGGAGCTATGGGTCGCTGGTCGTGAAACCCCCATGGCCAGACCTCGAAGGCGAACCCACCTCAACCTATACAAGCAGCCTGTTGAGTTTCGTGCTTGCAAATCTGTTCTGTTGTTATACCAGACAATGTGTGGGCACACGAAATTGAAACGTCATTCTCACAGAACAGCGACGTTCATGATGTGACATCATATTCACGAGTGTGACATCATATTCATGAAGACTATGATGTCACACTCGTGAAGAATATTTTAAGAAGGATGTGATCGCTTTTGGAGTGTGTCAGCGCAACTTTATTAATTTTATTAGTAAAAGAACGAGTGTGACTTCTGAACAACTTCAGTTTTTATGTCACACTCAAGAAGAATTTGCTCTCACACTCACGTACAATGTCACACTCACGTACAATGTCACACTCACGTACAATGTCACACTCACGTACAATGTTACACTCACGTACAATGTCACACTCACGTACAATGTCACACTCACGTACAATGTCACACTCACGTACAATGTTACACTCACGTACAATGTCACACTCACGTACAATGTCACACTCACGTACAATGTCACACTCACGTACAATGTCACACTCACGTACAATGTCACACTCACGTACAATGTCACACTCACGTACAATGTTACACTCACGTACAATGTCACACTCACGTACAATGTCACACTCACGTACAATGTCACACTCACGTACAATGTCACACTCACGTACAATGTGGTGGTTGAAGGAGTCGTTTGTGTCATCAGTAATTAACTGATGGTGGAAGGAGTCGTTCTGTGTCCTCGCAGCGCCTCTACAATACTTCACTAATCATAGTGGTGCCAGCAGCCAGTCTAGCACCTTCAGCTAATCACCCTCCCCATTAATTCCTCTCCTCAAGCTTCCTCTCGCTTTATCACGACTCATCCTTCGTCCTAGGTAATTCTGTCGTTCCTTTGCTTCCACCAGTCACTTGTTCTTCCGCCTCTCTTAATTCAGAGGTAGGTGGCTTTTGCTTAGCAAGAGGTATTCCGTTTTTTTGGACTTATGTTCGATTCCAGGGATAGTTCTCTCCCTCTCCCTCCCTCTCTCTCTCTCTCTCTCTCTCTCTCTCTCTCTCTCTCTCTCTCTCTTCTCTTGTCTCTCTCTCTGTCTCTCTCTCTGTCTCTCTCTCTGTCTCTCTCTCTGTCTCTCTCTCTCTGTCTCTCTCTCTCTGTCTGTCTGTCTGTCCTCTCTCTCTCTCTCTCTCTCTCTCTCTCTCTCTCTCTCCGCTTCGCTCATGGGGTCTGGGACAGTTTAATATTTTTTCGGTCACATTTCTTCTCTCACAACATCCACGGCAAGCAAGAAAGTCTATGGGTTCAAACCCACTGCAAGCCATTCCATGGGTTATCTTCTCCAGTTTGGCAGGAACATGAATCACGTTCTTGTAATTGTACGTTCATCACTCATAGATTATGTACAACATATTTCTGGGGGGCATCCCCCCCTCTCCTTGGTCCCATTATTTAGCACATTTCTAGTGCCACTTAGCTCATTCTCTCCACACATTGTAATTCACTAGTATTAATCAAATGTATAATTAAAAACAATGTTATTATTTTATTTGCTGATATAAAATAATTTTTTTTGTTGGCTGCTTTTAAAATACAGTTTAGAGAGAGCGAGTCTGATTAAAAGTTACGATAATTTACGAATTTTCAGGCAATGTAACGTCAATCCTGTTATTTTTTATGCTTGAAAATTGAGTGAAAGCTCTCTCTTGCATTAATTTGTGTGGTATTCTGCAATATTCTGTAGTTTGTTGTTGCAGTCACAATCTTGGTATACAATGCTGAGTAGTGACGCTGAATTAACTGGTCATTAGTTGTCAGAGATCTGTGTCAGGTGAAGTGTGTCTTGTTCCCTAGCGAATACACCCTCGTCGCTACAACCACTACCACAACTACCACCACTACCATCACAACTACCACAACAACTATCACTACCACCACAACAACTACCATAAAAACAACTACCACAACTACCACCACAACAACTACCACCACTACCACAACTACCACCACTACAACTGCCACCACAACTACCACCACAACTACCACCACTACCACAACTACCATCAAAACTACCACAACTACCACCACAACCACAACTACCACCACAACTACCACAACAACTACCACAACTACCACCACAACAACTACCACCACAACAACAACTACCACCACTACCACCCCACCAACTACCACCACTACCACCACAACAACTACCACCACTAACATCACAACTAGCCCCACTACCATCACAATTACCACCACTATCACAACAATAACTACCACTACTACCACCACAACCAAAACAACTACCACAACAACTACCACCACTACCATCACAACAATTACCACCACTATCACAACAATAACTATCACCACTACCACCACAACCAAAACAAATACCACCACAACAACTATCACCACTATCATCACAATTAACCACCACTACCACAACAACTACCACCACAACAATTAACACCACTACCACCACAACAACTACCACCACTACCATCACAACAAACACCACTACGACCACAACTACCACCACTATCACAACTACCACCGCAACCATCACAACAATTACCACCACAATAACTACCATCACAACCAAAAACCTATCACCACAACGACTACCACCACTATCACCACAACAACTACCATCGCAACAACTAACACCACTATCACCGAAACAACTACCACCACAACCACCACCATCACAACTACCACTACCTCCACCATCACTACGACCACCACAACCCCTCCCCCCCTCTCGTTAAGGGTTCTACATTAACCTACACAAGATTCTTGCGTCATAGGCAAACAGTCCCTTAGGGTTGACTTTTACATTGTGAGTATCTCTGTTTTCGTATTTGTCTTTACTATGTTTGATGTTTCTTTTGCATTCTCTCTCTATTGTTACAGCCTTCAAAATTTTTAGCAATTTTTCTCTCACACACTAGCTTCCTCAAGTTTGTTCTCTATGCCAACAGCATTAACGTTAGTCTCTTGTGTAATTCGGGCAAATATTTATTAGCGTTTATGTCTTTTAACTTATTTGGGATATTTTTTTCTTTCCATCATTAATTTTCTTTTCCATTTTTAAACAGTTCAATTTATAGGGTGATATAGCAGATTGAGAACCACCCGTAGAATTAACCCGCTACCAACAGGAGGATCAACACCAACGATGAAAAAAGACATGAACGAAATCTTGAGAGCCTAGTATGAAGTCCATGTTCATTGATTCACTAACAACAGAGTTGGAGGATCCAGAAAGTTTCTTCGTTACTTCTGCCCACTCTATAAATTACATATATATCTGACATAAGCACAAGTCCTCTAGAATACGAGAGGGAAACAGAAAACATGGTCCCACATGCAGCCCCTGGGAACAGACTTACGGAACACTATTTAGAAACGTTTCCTGCCACTATCACGACCACGCAGCAAACTTGAGAGAAGGAGCTTAGGTCTAGGCAAAGTCCCAGAAGTTCTTAAAGCTGCAGACATAACTCCTCTGCATAAAGGCGGTAGTAGAGACTTGGTAATAAACTACAGACCAGTGGTGCTATCACGCGTCATAAAAGACTTTGGGATGGTGGCGAGACGTTAAGTTACAAATTTTAGGGAAAAACAAGACCTGTATAACCAAAGTCAACTTGGGTTTACAGCAGGAAGAACATGCTTATGACAAATATTGGATCATTTTGACAAAATCAAAGAGGCTTTAGATGACACTCTCAGAATACAGATGTGGTCTACACGAAGTTCTCTAAGCCATTTGACAAATGTGATGATGAAGGGATAATATATTAAGTAAAAGATAAACACTGAAGGTATAACAAAGTAGTAAAAACAAAGTAAAATCTTGCCTAAGCAATGTAAACAGCTCAGTGCCCCAAGGAGCGGCATTGACACCACTTATGTTTCTCGTTCTCATAACAGATAAAAACACAAACTTCAGCTATGTATCAGCCTTGGCGGATAACACAAAAATTAGTATTAGAGACACCTCTATACAGGACACCGAAAAATTGTAGGATATAAACAGTCTTCCACTTGGTAGCAGAAAATAGCATTATATTCGACGGAGACAAATTCCAAGTGATCAGATGTGGAAATAAATTAGAAACTCAGAAGAACGGTATATAAAACACTGGAGGGTCAACCAGTAGAACGAGAAGATTATGTAAAACACCTGAGTACAATAGTGCCAGCCGACCTATCTTATAAAGAGTACAACAAAGCAAACGCTGTGAAGGCCAAGAAAATGACAGGGTGGATAAAGAGAATTTCAAAACGAGGGAAATAATGTTAATATTAATACTATTCAAATTGTTCTCTTATTCGGGGTGCTTCTCATTTTTGAGAGCTCTGTTCAGAGCGAGTGAATAGCAGGGCTGGAAAAAATACTGAGTGCTTACTGCCTGTCTAGAGTCAGTAAAGCATTTAAACTACCAGAAACGCGTCAGAAACTGAAAATAAGGATGAGCGAGATACTCGACAATAAACATATGGAAAATATTGGCCTGGTGGTTAACGCTCTCGCTTCACACGGTGAGGGCTTGGGTTCGATTCCCAGCCAGAGTAGAAACATTGGACGTGTTTCTTTCCACCTGTTGTCTATGTTCCCCATCAGTAAAATGGGTACCTGGGTGTTAGTCGACTGGTGTGGGTCGCATCCTGGGACACTGACCTAAGGAGGCCTGGTCACAGACCGGGCCGCGGGGCGTTGACCCCCGGAACTCTCTCCAGATAAACTCCAGATAAAACCAATCTGCAGATTATTATGACGACCTACTGGAGGGAAATGTATGGAATTAAGTGTAAAATAGGCCAAGTAAAAAGCAGGGGACTCCACGAACTCAGTATGAGAGCATTGTATCAACATCCATGGCCCTAGACCCATTAACCTGCTATCAGCAGATATTAGCTATAAAAACTAGATCACTACCTCCACGGCATGTCTGATCAGTCTGGTTGTGATGGATATGTGGGCATTAGGGCCAACAACAGCAACAACATGGTCGACCAGGTTATCACAGGGAGGCCTGCCCGTGGGAGTAGGAAAATTCCTTGAATAGATCACAAGCAAATCACAGCTATACTGATTTCCTGCCTCAGCTTATCGCAAAGTTAGGTATACTACACCCTTACTCTCCCCCCTCCTCCCTCTTCCCTTACTTTCATTCCAGGAAGCCAACCCAGACAACAGAAGTCCGTTAACACGCACGTACCTGTTTACTGAAGAACTATGTACAGTATGTGTTCATCATTTGTCTTCTCGCCTGGGACTGAACCCTGGTCCTTCGGTTGTGAGCCAAAAGTGCTGCCACTTAACTACTTCTCATCTCATACATTTTACATTACTAGCTCCATGCACGTTTTAAAAGCTTCCACGGTCTATAATCTGGTACCGTCATAAAATTCATTTTACATATCAGAATCTGTGTTCATATTTAACTGACTAATGTTACGGCCACTATCCGTAAATTTGTCAGGGAGTTGACATGAATGAACGAGGCTGCTGTCCTTGATAACACCTAAATCCAAAACATTTTTGGCCGCCGCTGTGAACTATCGCTATCACAGATAGGAAGCTGACCCGGGTTATATCAATTAATCTTCTTGACATTCCCGTTATTAAAGCCGACCAAGATTACTGTATCACTGTAATGCATAATAGATTTTCTTTCATCATATAAATTGCATCATATTCCTTACTTTTTTTTTTGGTGACAGTGTTGCCAGTTAGTTCCCGTGCAGAGCACCTTCACTGGGTGACAGTGTTGCCAGTTAGCTCCCGTGCAGAGCACCTTCACTTGGAAAACAGTGCTGCCAGTTAGCTCCCGTGCAGAGCACCTTCACTTGGTGACAGTGTTGCCAGTTAGCTCCCGTGCAGAGCACCTTCACTTGGAAAACAGTGCTGCCAGTTAGCTCCCGTGCAGAGCACCTTCACTGGGTGACAGTGTTGCCAGTTAGCTCCCGTGCAGAGCACCTTCACTTGGAAAACAGTGTTGCCAGTTAGCTCCCGTGCAGAGCACCTTCACTTGGTGACAGTGTTGCCAGTTAGCTCCCGTGCAGAGAACCTTCACTTGGAAAACAGTGTTGCCAGTTAGCTCCCGTGCAGAGCACCTTCACTTGGAAAACAGTGCTGCCAGTTAGCTCCCGTGCAGAGCACCTTCACTGGGTGACAGTGTTGCCAGTTAGCTCCCGTGCAGAGCACCTTCACTTGGAAAACAGTGTTGCCAGTTAGCTCCCGTGTAGAGCACCTTCACTGGGTGACAGTGTTGTCAGTTAGCTCCCGTGCAGAGCACCTTCACTTGGAAAACAGTGTTGCCAGTTAGCTCCCGTGCAGAGCACCTTCACTTGGAAAACTAATTTTGGGTGTGATTTACAGGGCCCCAAATCTTGATAGGGAGTGCAGTAAACTTCTATGGAACGAAATTCGTAAGGCATCTACATACGAAAATGTTGTGCTAATGGGAGATTTCAACTATAGACAGATTGACTGGAGCAATTTGACAGGAAATTTAGAGTCAGGTGACTTTTTTGATACAATCCAGGATTGTTTTTTAAAACAGTTTGTGACAGAGCCAACTAGAGGAAATAACCTCCTTGACTTGGTTCTTGCCAGTAGGGAAACACTAATTAATAATCTTGAGGTTAATGATGAGCTTGGGGAAAGTGATCACAAATCACTCAGTTTTAATATATCATGGAATTCCCCTAATAATGGCAATCAAGTCTCCGTCCCCGACTTTCGCTTGGCTGATTTCATAGGACTGAAAAATTACTTAGGTGGGCTGAACTGGAATGACCTGACCTAAGGGTCAGGTAGGTGGTGATGGTTGCCGATATGATGCTTTCCAGGGCATAGTTCTAGCTGCTCAGTCAAATTATGTTCCAAATAGGGGAAAACAGATTAAACAAAAATGATCCTAAATGGATGAACAATAGATTAAAATATCTGATTGGTCAAAAGAGAGGCATATATAGGCAAATCAAAAGAGGAGAGGGGCAATTAAGAAATCGATATATTCAGTTAAAGAGAGAAATAAAAAGGGGAATTAGAAAAGCAAAAAGAGATTATGAGGTTAAAGTTGCAAGAGAATCGAAGACTAACCCAAAAGGATTCTTTCAGGTATACAGAAGTAAGATCAGGGACAAGATAGGCCCACTCAAAAGTTCCTCGGGTCAGCTCACTGACAGTGATAAGGAAATGTTATGAATTTTTAACACATACTTCCTCTCAGTTTTTACACAGGAGGATACCAGCGATATTCCAGTAATGATAAATTATCTAGAACAGGACGATAATAAACTGTGCACGATTAGGGTCACAAGTGACATGGTCCTTAGGCAAATAGATAAATTAAAACCTAACAAATCCCCAGGCCCTGATGAACTGTATGCAAGGGTTCTAAAGGAATGTAAAGAGGAGCTTAGCACACCTTTGGCTAATCTTTTCAACATATCACTACAAACTGGCATGGTGCCAGATAAGTGGAAAATGGCAAATGTGATACCTATTTTCAAAACAGGTGACAGGTCCTTAGCTTCGAACTATAGACCATAGTGGGAAAATTTATGGAATCAATAATTGCCGAGGAAGTTCGTAGCCACCTTGAAAAGCATAAATTAATCAACGAATCTCAGCATGGTTTTACAAAGGGGCGTTCCTGCCTTACGAATTTATTAACTTTTTTCAGTAAGGTATTTGAGGAGGTAGATCATGGTAATGAATATGATATTGTGTATATGGACTTCAGTAAGGCTTTTGACAGGGTCCCACATCAGAGACTATTGAAGAAAATTAAAGCACATGGAATAGGATGAGAAATTTTTTCCTGGATAGAGGCATGGTTGACAAATAGGCAGCAGAGAGTTGCATAAATGGGGAGAAATCAGAGTGGGGAAGCGTCACGAGCGGTGTTCCACAGGGGTCAGTGTTGGGCCCCTGCTGTTCACAATCTACATAAACGACATAGATGAGGGCATAAAGAGCGACATCGGCAAGTTTGCCGATGACACCAAAATAGGCCGTCGAATTCATTCTGACGAGGACATTGGAGCACTCCAGGAAGATTTGAAAAAGACTGATGCAGTGGTCGGAGAAGTGGCAGATGCAGTTAATATAGACAAATGCAAAGTTCTAAATGTTGGACAGGACAATAACCATGCCACATATAAACTAAATAATGTAGATCTTAATATTACGGATTGCGAAAAAGATTTAGGAGTTCTGGTTAGCAGTAATCTGAAACCAAGACAACAGTGCATAAGTGTTCGCAATAAAGCTAATAGAATCCTTGGCTTCATATCAAGAAGCATAAATAATAGGAGTCCTCAGGTTGTTCTTCAACTCTATACATCCTTGGTTAGGCCTCATTTAGATTATACTGCACAGTTTTGGGTCACCGTATTACAGAATGGATATAAATTCTCTGGAAAATGTACAAAGGAGGATGACAAAGTTGATCCCATGTATCAGAAACCTTCCCTGTGAGGATAGACTAAGGGCCCTGAATCTGCACTCTCTAGATAGACGTAGAATTAGGGGGGGTATGATTGAGGTGTATAAATGGAAGACAGGAATAAATAAAGGGGATGTAAATAGTGTGCTGAAAATATCTAGCCTAGACAGGACTCGCAGCAATGGTTTTAAAATTGGAAAAATTCAGATTCAGGAAGGATATAGGAAAGTACTGGTTTGGTAATAGAGTTGTGGATGAGTGGAACAAACTCCCGAGTACAGTTATAGAGGCCAGAACGTTGTGTAGCTTTAAAAATAGGTTGGATAAATACATGAGTGGATGTGGGTGGGTGTGAGTTGGACCTGATAGCTTGTGCTACCAGGTCGGTTGCCGTGTTCCTCCCTTAAGTCAATGTGACCTGACCTGACTAGGTTGGGTGCATTGGCTTAAGCCGGTAGGAGACTTGGACCTGCCTCGCATGGGCCAGTAGGCCTTCTGCAGTGTTCCTTCGTTCTTATGTTCTTAAAACAGTGTTGCCAGTTAGCTCCCGTGCAGAGCACCTTCACTTGGAAAACAGTGTTGCCAGTTAGCTCCCGTGCAGAGCACCTTCACTTGGTGACAGTGTTGCCAGTTAGGTCCCGTGCAGAGCACCTTCACTTGGTGACAGTGTTGCCAGTTAGGTCCCGTGCAGAGCACCTTCACTTACCCATCCACTGTGGAAACCTCGGGAGCCAACATTTTATTTTTTGTTTTGTTTTTGGTTTAACTTCAACGAAATTTTAACTGTGATTTAACCAGCATTTTTGCAACCTCACTGTGTTTGTATTGATCATTTAAAAAATGCAAAAATTTTGCAAAATTTATATTCATAAAACCCCCCCTGCCCTACAAAACTGTTAAGATGTACAAGGTTCTATTAACATCAGATGAAAAGATAAAGCCCAAAGAAAATCTTAATTTCAAGTTTTTTTGGGAGAAATGAAATAGATGCATTATAAAAAATTTTAAAATTTACGTTTTTTAAGGAGTTTTTTGGGAGAATAAAATTCAAAAAAAACCAAAAATGTAAAACAATGCAAATCAGTTTTGAATTTAAAATAGAACCATTTTTCCCTTAAATAATTTTAAAAAAAACATGACATTTCCTATTTTTTGTTTTCACAAAACTGAAAGAAAATGTCAAAACTTTTTCCGAGTGTTCATTTTTTTGTTTTCTAAAAAACTAGGTACGGCCCCGATCTGAGCATGTTACAACCCACCTTCCTTGTTGACAGCCCTGGGCTACTAAACATTTTTAAAAAAAAAACCCCATTCCTTGTTAAAACAGCCCTAGGTACGAGCATGTTACACCACCCACCTTCCTTTTACACCCCTAGGAAAATGAACATTTTAAAACACCCCCACCCACCTTCCTTGTTGACACCCTGAGGCACTGAACATTTTTACACCACCCACCCCCTTGTTGAAGCCCTGAGGCTACTGGCATGTTACACCACCCCCCTTTCCTTTTTGACACCCCTGAGGCACTGAGCATGTTCCCCACCCCCCCCCTTGTTGACAGCCCTGAGGCTACTGAACATGTTACACCACCCCCCTTTCCTTGTTGACACCCCGAGGCTATGAACTGTACACCCCCACCTTCCTTGTTAAAAAGCCCTGAGGCTACTGAGCATTTTAAAACCCACCCCCCTTTCCCTTGTTGACACCCCTGAGGCTACTAAACATGTTAAACCCCCACCTTCCCTTTGTTGCCCGCCCGAGGTACTGAGATGTTCCCAAACCCACCTTCCTTTTTTGACCCCCTGAGGCTACTGAACATGTTAAAACCCCCCCCACCTTCCTTGTTGACAGCCCTGAGGCTACGAACATTTTTACACCCCCCACCCCTTTTTGACAGCCCTGAGGCATGACATGTTACCCACCCACCTTCCTTGTTGACACCCCGAGGCTATGAAATGTTACACCACCCCCTTCCTTGTTGACAGCCTGAGGCACTGACATGTTACACCACCCCCTTTCCCTTTGTTGACAGCCCTGAGGAGAACAACACCACCCCCTTCCTTTTGACAGCCCGAGGCTCTGGCATGTTCCCACCCCCCCACCTTCCTTTTTGACAGCCCGGGGCACTGAAAAGTTACACCACCCACCTTCCTTGTTCCCCCTGAGGACTGAACATGTTACACCACCCATTTCCTTTGTTGAAGCCTGAGGCTACTGAGCAGTTACACCACCCACCTTCCTTGTTGACAGCCCTGGGCACGAACATGACACCACCCACCTTCCTTTTTGACACCCCTGAGGACTAAACATGTTACACCCCCCCACCTTCCTTTTTTGACACCCCCTGAGGCTACTGAGCATGTTACACCCCCCACCCCTTGTTGACAGCCCGAGGTACTGAACTTTTTAACCACCCCCCTTTCCCTGTTGACGCCCTGGGCTCGAACATTTTTACCCACCCCCCTTTCCTTTTTGACCCCTGAGGACTGAGCAGTTACACCCCCCCCCTTCCTTTTGACAGCCTGAGGCACTGAACATGTTAAAAACCACCCCCCTTTCCTTGTTGACAGCCCTGGGGCACTGAGCTGAAAAACCACCCCCCTTCCTTTTTGACAGCCCTAGGCTACGAACAGTTACACCACCCACCTTTTTTACAGCCCTGGGGGCACTGACTTGTTACACCACCCCCTTCCTTGTTGACACCCCTGAGGCTACTGAACATTTTTACACCACCCACCCCCTTGTTGACACCCCTGGGGCATGAAATTTTACACCACCCCCCTTTCCCCTTGTTGACACCCTGAGGCTACGAACTTTTTACCCACCCCCCTTCCCTTTGTTGACACCCTGAGCTACGAGCATTTACACCCCCACCTTCCTTGCTGACAGCCCTGAGGCTACTGAACATGTTACACCACCCACCTCCTTGTTGACAGCCCTGGGCACTGAACATGTTACCCCCACCCCCCTTCCTGTTGACAGCCCTGGGGCTATGGCATGTTAAAACCACCCACCTTCCTTGGACACCCCTGAGGCTACAAACAGTTACACCACCCCCCTTTCCTTGTTGACCCCTGGGGCACTAAACATTTTTTACCCACCCCCCTTTCCTGTTGACAGCCCTGGGCTACGAAATTTACACCCCCCACCTTCCTTGTTGCAGCCCTGAGGCTATGAGATTTTAACCCCCACCCCCTTCCTTGCTGACCCCCCTGAGGCTACAAAACATGTTACAACACCCCCCCCCTTCCTTGTTGACAGCCCTGGGGCTATGAACATTTTTACCCCCACCCCCTTCCTTGTTGACACCCCTGAGGACTGAGCATTTTACACCACCCCCCTTTCCCTTTGTTGACCCTGGGGCTCTGAACATGTTCACCCCCCACCTTCCTTGTTGACAGCCCTGGGGCTACTGAACATGTTACACCACCCACCTTCCTTGTTGACAGCCCTGAGGCTACTGAACATGTTACCCCCCCCACCTTTCCTTGTTGACAGCCTGGGCTCTGGCATGTTACACCACCCCCCTTCCTTGTTGAAGCCCTGAGGCTATGACATTTTACACCCCCCCCCTTCCTTGTTGACACCCCTGAGGCACTAAAATTTTACACCACCCCCCCCTTTCCTTGTGACAGCCCGGGCTACTGACATTTTTACCCACCCACCTTCCTTTTTTACACCCCTGAGGTATGACATTTACACCACCCCCCCCTTTTTTTGGACAGCCCTGAGGCTATGACATGTTACACCCCCACCTTCTTTTTGACAGCCCTGAGGCTATGAACTTTTACACCACCCACCTTCCCCTTGTTGACACCCCTGGTACTGAACAGTTACCCACCCCCCCTTCCTTGTTTACACCCCTGAGCTACTAAAGCTTTACACCACCCCCTTCCTTGTTGACAGCCCGGGCTACTGAACATGTTTACACCCCCCCACCTTCCTTTTTTGACACCCCTGAGGCACTGAACTTTTACCCCACCCCCCTTCCTTTTTGACGCCCTGAGCTATAAACTGTTAAAAACCACCCACCTTCCTTGCGACAGCCCGGGGCACTGAACTGTTACCCCACCCCCCTTTCCTTGTTGACAGCCCTGAGGCTACTAACATGTTAAACCCACCCACCTTCCTTTTAAACACCCCTGAGGCACGAGCTTTTAAAAACCACCACCTTTCCCTTTTTTGACGCCCTGAGGTACTGACATTTTTACACCCCCCACCTTCCTTTTTTAAGCCCGAGGTACTGAACAGTTAACCCCCCCCTTCCTTTTTAAACCCCCTGAGGCTACGGCGTTACACCACCCCCCTTTCCCTTTGTGACAGCCCTGGGGCTACTGGCATGTTACACCACCCCCCTTTCCCTGGGTTGACACCCTAGGCTACGAACATGTTACACCCCCCCTTCCTTGTTGACACCCCTGGGGCACAAACATTTTAAACACCACCCCCCTTTCCTTTTTTGACAGCCGAGGCTACTGAACATGTTCACCACCCCCCTTTCCCTTTTGACCCCTGAGGCTCTGAGCAGTTACACCACCCCCCTTTCCCCTTGTTGACACCCCGGGGCTACTGAACATGTTACACCACCCACCCCCCTTGTTGACAGCCCGGGGCTATGAACATGTTACCCCCCACCTTCCTTGTTGACAGCCCTGAGGCACTGAACATTTAAAACCCACCCCCTTCCTTGTGCACCCCTGGGCTATGAACTTTTACACCCCCCCACCTTCCTTTGACACCCCTGAGGTACTAAAATTTGTTACACCACCCCCCTTTCCCTTGTTGACCCCCCGGGGCTACTGAGCATGTTCACCACCCCCCTTTCCTTTTTGACAGCCTGAGGCTCTAAACAGTTACACCACCCCCCTCTTGTTGACACCTGAGGCTACGAGCTTTTTACACCACCCCCTTTCCCCTTGTTGACACCCTGAGGCTACTGAACATTTTACACCCCCCCACCTTCCTTGTTAAAAGCCCTGAGGCTACTGAACATTTTAAAACCACCCCCTTCCTTTTTGACACCCCTGGGGGGGCTATGAACCACGACACCATGGAAGGGTTTTCCCTTGATTTTGGGGGGGGCTCTTGTTTTAGGAATTTGGGATCTGTGCCCCAGTTCCCCGAATTAAAAGCCTGAATGCCTTTCCACACCCCCCCCCCGGGCCGTAAACCCCTGGTTTTTAGCGTTTCCCCCTTTGATTAAAAATACTGAAGACGACACTCAGAGTTGTTCACTTTAGTCCCACACAAGTTTCCGGTTCAATATTTACAATAAAAATCAAAAAATAGTAATACACAATTGCCACATGTCCCTTTATGACAGCAAAAAGGGATACAAAACCGACAGGGTTTTTAGGTAGATAAAATCAACAGTTAGACAACTTTATTTCCCAAACGTTTGGCCTACAAGTAGGTTTTTCAGTCAATACAGAAAGAGGGGGAACAGTAAAGTGAAACGATGTAAACAGTCCATCACCCCTTTAAGTCGTAATGGTATGGTGATGGGTAGGACTGATTCATGTCTTTACATCTACTGTTTTCCCGCCCACTTTTTGTATTCGATGAAGAAGCCTCTGTTGGCGAAAAGTTTTGGAAAAAAGTTTCTAACTGTTGCATATGTTCTTACCAACATGTCCCTTGATGACGCAAAAAAAAAAAAAAATCCTTTTTTGGGAAAACATTTTTAGAAATATTAAAAACAAGCTGACGCTCATTATGAAAAATTTTTTTAGTAAGAAAAATTATTTTCCCTAATTTTTCAACTTAAAAATTTTTCACTCCACAAAAAATGCCCTTTGGGGCCCTTTTTTTCTTACGTTTATTCTTTTAACTGTTTGTTTGTTATTTCCAGGAGCACACGTGGGACACTATCACCATCCTTTTGCACGAAATATCCCACACCTTTTTATAGCATAAAATTACCTCTTAAACCCTGCACTGATGACCTTTTTACGCTTGTGCACATGTAAAATTAATTCCCATATACGAAGAAGAAAAAAGGGATCATAGTTGTCTTCATCCATCAAATAACTTTGTAACTGTTATTACATTATTAGAAGTCAATTTAAATGGCGAACTTACAAAGGAAACAAAAATACTTATAAAAAAAATAGATCTTTGACAGATGTTCATATGTTGGGGCCCTTAAAAGGGGTTAATTTAACGTGCACTCCCTAGCCACCGTGTGGGTGGGAGCCACGAGCAAATGATCAAAAAGGTCAGAATTAGGCCCCCGAAAGGGTTTCCCCGAGTACATTTGGACTTTTACAATTTTGAATTTCTATTGTAAAACAAAATTAAATATTTACTACTGTCTCCAATTTTGTTGCCATTAAATAACGCACACACCGTTTATTCCCGTTTATTTCTATATTCCCAATAATGCAAAAATCATTTTTTCGAAAAATGAAGAATTTGTAACTAAGCCTAAATCTGCTTTTAAAAAAACGTCTGTTTTTCTGAAGTGCTCTTAAAAATGTTATCTACGTTATGTTATGTTTAAACCGTCGTATCGCGAAAAACGTTTACCAAAGTGATGCACTTAGAAAAAAACGTTCATCCCACCCGGGTTTCATAGCGTTGCGTCGTGTCTTTTGGGATAGCAAAAGAAACCTAAAACTATGCAAAAGACTTTGGCTTTTTTCCCAAAAAAAAAAAATAAAAAGACTGTGAAATTCTTTTCCGATTCCTGAAAAGAAAAAAAAAAAACAGGGGAAAGGGCAGAATACGTCCCGTGGCCCATTTTCCAGGGAATATATTGCATCCCGGTCGACGGCCCTTTGAGCGAAACCATTAAAACTCGACCCCCCGCCCCCTAGCCCCCTGACACACGAAAAAAACCAAAGGGTTCTGTCTTTTGCGGGAATTTTCGGGGGAATAAGACGCCCCCTCCCCAAACAAAAACCCAAGAAACCAGATTTCCACAAACGGTTTTATTTAAAGCTTTATTTTCAGGGCAGATTCGGGGAAAAGGACACTACGAAAAACGGTCATAAGATCTGTGTTTTTTAATTTTTTGTGCGTATGCCGATCGTTTTGATTTCTATTCCTCTGCATTTCTCCAGTTTATCTCGTATACTCCCATTCATGCATATAAATCTTATTACCACTCACCGTGAATTTCACGGACTCACACTCTAACATTCTCAACCACACAGACACTCCTCCACTCACCTGAGCACAAGCACTCCTACACTCACCTGAGCACAGGCATCCTCCATCACCTGAGCACAGCCCCTCCCCCACTTTACCTGAGCACAGGCACCCTCCCTCCCCCTGAGCACAGGCACTCCCCACTCACCTGAGCACAGGCACTCCTCCACTCACCTGAGCACAGGCACTCCTCCACTCACCTGAGCACAGGCACTCCTCCACTCACCTGAGCACAGGCACTCCTACACTCACCTGAGCACAAGCCTCCTCCCTCACCTGACACAGGCACTCCCACTCACCTAGCACAAGCACTCCTACACTCACCGAGCCAAGCACTCCTAACTCACCTAGCACAAGCACTCTACCCACCCGGCAAAGCCCTCCCACACTCACCTGGCACAAGCATCCCCACTCACCCGACACAGCATCCCGCACTCACCTGAGCACAAGCACTCCCACCTCACCGAGCACAAGCCTCCACACTCACCTAGCACAAGCAATCCTCCCCTCACCGAGCACAAGCACTCCTCCCCTCACCGAGCACGACACTCCACACTCACCTGACCAAGCACTCCCCACTCACCTGAGCACGAGCACTCCACACTCACCGAGCACAAGCACCCTACACTCACCTGAGCACAAGCCTTCAATACCGAGCACAAGCACTCCCCCACTCCCTGAGCACAAGCACTCTACACTCCCTGAGCAAAGCACTCCACACTCACCTGACACAAAACACCCCCCACCACCTGACCGAGACTCCTACACTCACCGAGCACAAGCACTCCCCCCACCGAGCACAAACACTCTCCATACCTGAGCACGAGCATCCTCCACCACCCCGAGCACGAGCCTCCCCCACTCACCGAGCACAAAGCACCCTACACTCACCTGAGGGACAAAAAACTCCACCTCACCTAGCACAAGCACTCCTGCACTCACCTGACACAAGCACTCCCGCCTCACCTGAGCACAACCCCACACTCACCGAGCACAACACTCTACACCTTTTACCTGAGCACAAGCACTCCTCCCCTCACCTAGCAAAGCACCCTCCACCACCGAGCCGACATCCACACTCACCTGAGCCAGCACTCCTACACCCCTAGCCCAAACATCCTTTCACTCACCTGAGCACAAGCACCCTCCCCTCCCTGGCACAACACTCCCCCACTCCCTGAGCACAAGCCTCCTACCTCCCTGACACGAGCACTCCCCACTCACCTGGCACGAGCACCCTACACCCACCGAGCACAAGCACTCCCACACTCACCCGAGCACAAGCACTCCTACACTCACCTGACACAAACTCCTACACCACCCGAGCACGAGCACTCCTACATCACCTGAGCACAAACTCCTCATCACCCACACAAGCACTCCTACACTCCCCTGAGCACAAGCACTCCTACACTACCTACACAAAATCCACACCCCCTAGCACAAGCACTCCTACACTCACCCGAGCACAACCCTCCCACACCACCCCGGCACAAACACCCTGCACTCACCTGACCAAGCACTCCCCCATCCCCCTAGCACAAGCCTCCTTTCACTCCTGAGCACAACACTCCTACATCACCGAGCACAAGCATCCCACACTCACCTAGCAAAGCCTCCCCACTCACCTGAGCCAAACACTCCTCACTCACCTGGGAAAGAAATCCTCACTCACCGAGCACAAGCATCCTACCTCCCTAGCACAAACACTCCCACACTCACCGAGCACAAGCCCCTAACTCACCCGGGCACAAACACTCCTCACTCACCTGGCCAAGCCTCCTACATCACCTGGCACAACCTCCTAAAACCCCCCGAGTACAAGCACTCCTACACTCACCTGAGCACAAGCACTCCTACACTCACCTGAGCACAAGCACTCCTACACTCACCTGAGCACAAGCACTCCTCCACTCACCTGAGCACAAGCACTCCTCCACTCACCTGAGCACAAGCACTCCTCCACTCACCTGAGTACAAGCACTCCAAGAAGTAGAGTACAATGAAAGTCTGAAAATAATAAGAGCCAAGAGGCAGCATCACTGCAGGAAGCTGCATAAAAATTTTTGAAAGAATACAAGTACATTCTCACAAGAACACACACACAACAAACGTAGACGCTCACAAACAAGAACACACACATAAACACACACACACACGTACACACACACACACGTACACACATACACGTACACACACACACACGTACACACACACACACACACACACACACACACACACACACCAGGTTATCTGTGATTACTTCAGAAATTTTACGTTCGCCCCAGTTCGTCTAACAAATTAGAGTTGTGACGTAACGTAGGAAATAAGGGAGGCGAGAAGAGAAGAATGGTGAAGGGCTGGGAAGAGAGAAGTTGAGAAGAGACAGGGAGGAGGAGGAGGAGAACGGAAGAGGAGTCGGGGGAGGGAGGTGTATAGAAGAAAGGGGCAGAGATGATGTGAAACCGGACAGAGTTTATAGAGGGGGAGGACTAGGAAAATGAGAGAGAAGAAATAGGATAAGTGGAAAGAGAAAAAGGTAAGGTTAAAATACAGAGAATAAGATAAAGGAGCAATGTCAAAAAAAGAAGGAAAATAGGTAAAGATTGATGCAAGGTTATTTCAAGAGGAGCAGTTGAAGAGAGTGAGGCAAGAGCCGAGTTGATTGTTAGACTCGCGAGGAGAGGAGAGGGGGGAGAGAAGAGAAGGGAAGTGAGAGAAGAGAAGGGAAGTGAGAGAAGAGAGAGATAAAGGAGTGGAGAGGGGAAGTGAAGAGAAGATCGTAGTTACCTGGAGTCTACCTGGAGGTTGCTCCGGGAGTCAACGTTCCCGTGGCCCGGTCCATGACCAGGCCTCCCAGTGGATCAAGGTCCGAGAGAGAGAGAGAGAGAGAGAGAGAGAGAGAGAGAGAGAGAGAGAGAGAGAGAGAGAGAGAGAGAGAGAGAGAGAGAGAGAGAGAGAGAGAGAGAGAGACAGAGAGAGAGAGAGAGAGACAGAGAGAGAGAGAGAGACAGAGAGAGAGAGAGAGACAGAGAGAGAGAGAGAGACAGAGAGAGAGAGAGAGACAGAGAGAGAGAGAGAGAGAGAGAGAGACAGAGTCACAGTACCACACTTGGATCCACTTCGAGGACAGCGAGAAGCAAGTTTCTATACCACAAGACGGGCAGAAAGCAGTAACTTCACTCTGGTTGTAACCTTCTCCAGAACATTATTCCATCTGAGATCATATATCCCCAGGATGACTCGAGTATGGAACACATTCGTACAGCATTATGATATCAACGAGATAAAGTCAGTTGATCAGATGAAAACGCTGGGTCACAGATGGCTCCAACTTCATCCTGTTCCCTCCTCGTATGTCCCATAACAATAAAAATGCTTTCAAATGAGCTAATGTAGGTAACAGCTCTTAGCTTGTCAATAAAGCTAAGGATCCTTAACCTAACCTTGTCAAACCCTGTGTTAAAAATAAAAAGAGAGGGGGAGAGAGAGAGAGAGAGAGAGAGAGAGAGAGAGAGAGAGAGAGAGAGAGAGAGAGAGAGAGAGAGAGAGAAAGGGGAAAAGGAAAAGTAAGGAGAATGTAATATAAACAAGCCCGGTCTGAAAATACCGTATATCAGTCACTGGTGGTGTCAGACCTTGCTGTTAAAGGTGAACCCCTTTCGAACCTACTCTTTCCCTCCGATTCCCTCACTTTCCACCTCTCTCCTCCATGACCCTTTTTCCTTTTTTCCCCTCCCCTCCAGTACCCGCCTTCCCTTCCTTCAAGACCCTCCCTTCCTTCCTCCTTCCTTCCGCTACTCCAAGACAATCCCTTTTCATCTCTTCTCCAAATTCTCCCCTTTTCTATCTCCCTTCTCCTTCCATCCATTCTCTAAACCTAAATTCTCATCATCCATCATCCATAAACCCCGCCCCCGTGTGACATGGGAAGTACAGTCTTCGAGGATAGCATAAGTAAAAGTGTCTACAGAGCTCCTAAAACACAAGCTGTCGTAGGTGTAAACACAGAGTGAGACGCTGCAAGACGGTCTCATCACCCTAGTCAAGCTCCTCAGTTTAGGCAGGTGACACATTTCATTTCTTTATGTGCGAAACCCATCCTGTGTGATGGAATGTAACAGAGGGAGCCCCTCCTATGAGATGGAATGTGACAGAGGGAACCCATCCTGTGAGATGGAATGTGACAGAGGGAACCCATCCTGTGAGATGGAATGTGACAGAGGGAACCATCCTGTGAGATGGAATGTGACAGAGGAAACCCATCCTATGAGATGGAATGTGACAGAGGAAACCAAGCCTGTGAGAAGGAATGTGACAGAGGGAACCCATCCTGTGAGATGGAATGTGACAAAGGGAACCCATCCTGTGAGATGGAATGTGACAGGGGGAACCGATCCTGTGAGATGGAATGTGACAGGGGGAACCCATCCTGTGAGATGGAATGTGACAGGGGGAACCCAGCCTGTGAGATGGAATGTGACAGGGGGAACCCAGCTTGTGAGATGGAATGTGACAGGGGGAACCCATCCTGAGAGATAGAATGTGACAGAGGGAACCCAACCTGTGTGATGGAATGTGACAGGGGGAACCCACCCTGTGTGATGGAAGGAGACAGGGGGAACCCACCCTGTGAGATGGAATGTGACAGGGGGAACCCATCCTGTGAGATGGAATGTGACAGAGGGAACCCACCCTGTGAGATGGAATGTGACAGGGGGAACCCATCCTGTGAGATGGAATGTGACAGAGGGAACCCATCCTGTGAGATGGAATGTGACAGGGGGAACCCAGCCTGTGAGATGGAATGTGACAGGGGGAACCCAGCCTGTGAGATGGAATGTGACAGGGGGAACCCATCCTGTGTGATGGAATGTGACAGGGGGAACCCACCCTGTGTGATGGAATGTGACAGGGGGAACCCACCCTGTGTGATGGAATGTGACAGGGGGAACCCATCCTGTGAGATGGAATGTGACAGGGGGAACCCATCCTGTGAGATGGAATGTGACAGGGGGAACCCATCCTGTGTGATGGAATGTGACAGGGGGAACCCATCCTGTGAGATGGAATGTGACAGGGGGAACCCAGCCTGTGAGATGGAATGTGACAGGGGGAACCCATCCTGTGAGATGGAATGTGACAGGGGGAACCCATCCTGTGAGATGGAATGTGACAGGGGGAACCCATCCTGTGTGATGGAATGTGACAGGGGGAACCCAGTCTGTGAGATGGAATGTGACAGGGGGAACCCAGCCTGTGAGATGGAATGTGACAGGGGGAACCCAGCGTGTGAGATGGAATGTGACAGGGGGAACCCAGCCTGTGAGATGGAATGTGACAGAGGGAACCCACCCTGTAAGATGGAATGTGACAGGGGGAACCCACCCTGTGAGATGGAATGTGACAGGGGGAACCCACCATGTGAGATGAAATATGACAGGGGGAACCCACCCTGTGTGATGGAAGGAGACAGGGGGAACCCACCCTGTGTGATGGAAGGAAACAGAGGGAACCCACCCTGTGAGATGGAATATGGCAGGGGGAACCCACCCTGTGTGATGGAAGGAGACAGGGGGAACCCACCCTGTGAGATGGAATGTGACAGGGGGAACCCACCATGTGAGATGAAATATGACAGGGGGAACCCACCCTGTGAGATGAAATGTGACAGGGGAACCCACCCTGTGAGATGGAATGTGACAGAGGGAACCCATCCTGTGAGATGGAATGCGACAGAGGGAACCCACCCAGTGAGTTGGAATGTGACAGAGGGAACCCGCCCTGTGTGATGGAAAGAGACAGGGTGAACCCACCCTGTGAGATGAAATGTGACAGGGGGAACCCACCCTGTGTGATGGAAGTAGACAGAGGGAACCCACTCTGTGAGATGGAATGTGACAGGGGGAACCCACCCTGTGTGATGGAATGTGACAGGGGGAACCCACCCTGTGTGATGGAAGGAAACAGAGGGAACCCACTCTGTGAGATGGAATGTAACAGAGGGAACCCACCCTGTGAGATGAAATGTGACAGGGGGAACCCACCCTGTGTGATGGAATGTGACAGGGGGAACCCACCCTGTGTGATGGAATGTGACAGGGGGAACCCACCCTGTGTGATGGAATGTGACAGGGGGAACCCACCCTGTGTGATGGAATGTGACAGGGGAACCCACTCTGTGTGATGGAATGTGACAGGGGGAACCCACCCTGTGTGATGGAAGGAAACAGAGGGAACCCACTCTGTGAGATGGAATGTAACAGAGGGAACCCACCCTGTGAGATGAAATGTGACAGGGGGAACCCATCCTGTGTGATGGAATGTGACAGGGGGAACCCACCCTGTGTGATGTAATGTGACAGGGGGAACTCACCCTGTGTGATGGAATGTGACAGGGGGAACACACCCTGTGTGATGGAATGTGACAGGGGGAACACACCCTGTGTGATGGAATGTGACAGGGGGAACCCACCCTGTGTGATGGAATGTGACAGGGGAACCCACCCTGTGTGATGGAATGTGACAGGGGGAACCCACCCTATGTGATGGAATGTGGTGGGAAAATCTATCTCATGTGATGAAATATGAGAAGAAAAGCAATCCAGCTTGAAGGAATTTGACAGGAAAATCCATCCAGCAAGAAGAAACATGGCAGGAAACACAGCTAGATGGGCTGCACCTCTGTAGCCATGATCACTGTTTTAATAATTATTATTTTCTTGGAGAAACATTAGGAAATGTGAGGGGAAGAGGAAGGGAAAGAGGCTGGAGGGCGGTAATCAGGCTTGACCCATGAGAGGCGAAATTAGCTCCATTTCCTTGCATCAAGAGACCTTTACCAGCATCAAGATGCATCTCTTAATATAAGATATCAGTCACCAAGTCTCTGTTTCTCCCACGATCAAATCCGTCTCTTCTTCCCCACTCCCCTCCAACCGTTCCCCCTCCCTTGCATCCCTCTCCCCCTCCCCACCATCCCCTCACCAATCCGTATTAGCTAAGAGCGACTCGGGGCCAGGTTCCAGGTCCCTCGTTTATTCGGATTAACGGCAAAGGAAACCGCACGGATGGTTCCGTTTATGTCTGGCAATATGTTTGATTTAAGGAGACCCGAGCCTGGGTTCGTAATATTAAGATTTGTATCCTTGGAGAGAGAAAAGGAGGGAAGTGTGGAACAAGAGGAAACAAGGATAGAATAAGTGAGAGACGGATGGAAAATTGAATAACAAAGGAAAAAGAAGAGTGTGAGATGGTTAATCTTGACTTACACTCAGTATGCTTTGTTTACCCTCATACAGTAAGGTTCACTTCACTCCGTGGCTCACATCTTAAAGCGTTTATCCAGCTCAGTGTCTCGCACGTGAACATGGAATCATATCGGTGGGCAGGCCATGTAACGGAACCCGGGTAATGAATGTGTAGATGGAGAGGCAAAGGCTACTGTAGCGAGCACACACTACAGCAGATCTATACCTAAGTTGATCTGTTCTGTACCATACAGTATGCTTTCGGGAAGTAGCAGACCTTGTCAACACACCTTGTCCAGGAGAATCGAAATTTAGATAATTATTTGACCGAGGATCATCATCAGTTTGTGAGCAGTCCGTTCCCTCTCTGCGCAGCTTGTGACATGCCGCAGACTGAGGCACAAACCTGATTTGTGTCCTGCAGTTTTGTTTAAGGAGGATCCGTCAGAGTACATATATTCACCGAGATGCCTGTCATGACCTCTGGGAACTTTTAGGAGAATTTATATGAGTGATTTAATTAATGCTAATTTATTATTACGATTCATATATATATATATATAATATATATATATATATATATATATATATATATATATATAAAATATATATATATATATATATATATATATATATATATAAATATATATATATATATATATATAATTTCGAAAAAGAAATGGACAACATGCCCACTCACTCAGCCCCTGGACCAGATTCATGGAATGCATTATTTAAAAGAAGTGCAAAGTATAACTAGCACGAGCACTCAGTATTCTTTAGAGAAAGAGCTAAGATTTAGGTGAAATACTGGAGGCATTAAAGAGTGCAGACATAGCTCCTTTTAATAAGGAAGGTTGTAGAGAACTAGCTAAAAATTACAGATCAGTAGCCCTAACTTCTCACATCAAAAAAATCGTCGAAAAAGTGATGAGACGGCAGGTCACAAATTTCATGGACCAGCATAACCCGAACCAGGATGGTTTTAGAGCAGGACGATCATGTCTGTCACAGATGTTGAACCATTATGACAGAATTACGGAGGCACTGGAAGACGACCAAAACCCAGATGTGATTTACACAGATTTTGAGAAGGCGTTTGACAAATGCGACCATGGAGTGATATCGCACAAAATGAAAGCCATGGGCATTACGGGGAAGGTAGGCAGATGGATTTTCGGGTTCCTAACACACAGAACACAAAAAGTAGTAGTGAACAGGGCAAGATCCAGCATCAGCGAGGTTAAAAGCTCAGTGACCCAAGGCACTGTCCTGGCACCCTTGCTGTTTCTCATCCTTATAGCATAGATAAAAACATCTCTCTCACTTTTGTATCATTATTTGCAGATGACACTAAAATAAGCATGAAAGCCACTACGGTAGAGGACACTGAAAAATTACAGGGAGACATAAACAGGGTTTTCCAGTGGGCAGTGGAGAACAACTTGATGTTCAATGTTGATAAGTTCAAGCTGCTTAGATATGGAAAGAATGAAGTACTCAAAAGGAACACTATATACAAAACTCAAAGAGGGACACCAAATAGAAGGAGATGACACGTAAAAGACCTAGGAATAATTATGTCAGCGGACCTTTCTTTTAAAAACCACAACGAGACAAAGATCATGACAGCCAGGAAGATGACGGGGTGGGTATTGAGAACTTTCAAAACAAGGGAAATAATGCCGATGGTGACATTCTTCAAATCGCTAGTTCTCCCTCATTCAGAATATTGCTCAGTGCTGACTGCTCCGTTCAAAGTGCTGACTGCTCCGTTCAAAGCAGGAGAAATATCACAGCTGGAGCAAATACAGAGATCGTTTACGGCTCACACTGAGTCAGTAATTAATTACTGGGAACGCCTGCAAGTCTTGAACATGTACTCATTGGAGCGAATGAGAGATACATGATAATATATACCTGGAAAGTACTTGAGGTTCTGGTCCCAAATCTGCACACTGTCATAACAGCATACTGGAGTGAGAATATGGAAGGAAGTGTAAAATAAACCCAGTGAGGAGCAGGGGTGCGGTGGGGACAATAAGGGAACACTGTATCAGCATCCGGGGTCCCAGTTTATTCAACATCTTACCAGAAGATATCAGAAACACTGCTGGGACACGTGTAGAAGCTTTCAAAACGAAACTGGACAAGTATCTTCACCAGGTGCCAGATCAACCAGACCGTGATGGATATGTGGGGCAGCAGACCTCCAGCAGCAACAGCCTGGTTTACCAGGCAAGCACCAGCCGTATTTCTGATATCTTCTGGTAAGACGTTGAATAGTTTGGAACCCCGGATGTTGATACAGTGTTCCCTTATTGTCCCCACCGCACCCCTGCTCCTCAATGGGTTTACTTTACACTTCCTCAATATCTCTCACTCCAGTATGTTGTTATGGCAGTGTGCAGATTTGGGACCAGGACCTCGAGTACTTTCCAAGTATATATTATCATGTATCTTTCCTCTGCTCCAATGAATACATGTTCAAGACTTGAAGGCGTTCGAAGTAGTTTAGGTGCCTTACTGGCTCAATGTGTGACGTAAACGATCTCTGTATTTGTTACAGCTCCGATATTTCTTCTGCTTTGAACGGGGTCGTCAGCACTGAGCAATATTCTCAGTGAGGGAGCACTAGTGATTTAAAGAGTGTCACCATAGGCAGGGTCGCGGGGGCCTGATCAACGAAGCTGTTACTGCTGGCCGCACGTAGTCCAACGTGCGGCCAGCAGTAACAGCTTCGTCCGGTTGATCCGGTACTGACTTAAGATATCTGTCTAACTTCCTCTTGAAGACAACCAGGAGTGTATTGGTAATTCCCCTTATGGCTGGTGGGAGGCTGCTGAACAGTCTTGGGCTCCGGACACTTATCGTATTTCATCTTAGTGTGTTTTCTCTTAGTTTACTAATGCGGGGCGCATTCTTTTCACTGGGGGTATGTTGCATCGCCTGCCCAGTCTTCTGCTTCTGTAGGGAGTGATTTCTGTGTGCAGTTTAGGAACCAGTCCCTCCAGGATCTTCCAGGTGTAGATTATGATATCTCTCTCTCGCCTGCGCTCCAGTGAGTAAAAGTGATTCCAAGCGTTCCCAGCAGTTAAGGTGTTTGATGGAACTTATATGTGCAGTAAAGGTTCTCTGTACATTCTCTAGATCTGCAGTTTCATCAGTCTTGAACGTGCAGCAGTGTTCCAGCCTACAGAGAACAAGTGATTTAAAGAAAGATCATCATTGGCTTGACATCTCTTGAATGTTAGGGTTAGAACCCCCGCCCGTTCTGTGATAAAACACTTCTGGACAACACAGCTCACATACTTGACCTTCAATAATCAATGTAAACTGAGATTTAATACTAGATCAAATGTAAGTGAGCAAACTTGTGTTGCAAAACTGTGAACTCTTAGTTAAGTTATATGAGGTACCATAAAGCCTGAGTTGACCTGGGGTTGCCTGAGTTGATATGGGGTTGCCTGAGTTGACCTGGGGTTGCCTGAGTTGACCTGGGGTTGCCTGAGTTGACCTGGGGTTGCCTGAGTTGACCTGGGGTTGCTTGAGTTGACCTGGGGTTGCCTGAGATGATCTGGGGTTGCTTGAGTTGACTTGGGGTTGCTTGAGTTGATCTGGGGTTGCTTGAGTTGACCTGGGGTTGCCTGAGATGATCTGGGGTTGCTTGAGTTGACCTGGAGTTGCCTGAGTCGACCTGGGGTTGCCTGAGTTGATCTGGAGTTGCTTGAGTTGACTTGGGGTTGCCTGATTTGACCTGGGGTTGCTTGAGTTGATCTGGGGTTGCCTGAGTTGACCTGGGGTTGCCTGATTTGACCTGGGGTTGCTTGAGTTGATCTGGGGTTGCGTGAATTGACCTGGGGTTGTCTGAGTTGACCTGGGGTTGCCTGAGTTGACTTGGGGTTGCTTGAGTTGATCTGGGGTTGCCTGAGTTGACCTGGGGTTGCCTGAGTTGACCTGGGGATGCTTGAGTTGACCTGGGGTTGCCTGAATTGACCTGGGGTTACTTGAGTTAACCTGGAGTTGCCTGAGTTGACCTGGGGTTGCCTGAGTTGACCTGGGGTTGCCTGAGTTGACCGGGGGTTACCTGAGTTGAACTGGGGTTGCCCGAGTTGACCTGGGGTTGCCCGAGTTGACCTGGGGTTGCCTGAGTTGATCTGGGGTTGCCTGAGTTGACCTGGGGTTGCCTGAGATGATCTAGGGTTGCTTGAGTTGATCTGGGGTTGCCTGAATTGACTTGGGATTGCCTGAATTGACCTGAGGTTGCCTGAGTTGACCTGGGGTTGCCTGAGTTGACTTGGGGTTGCTTGAGTTGATCTGGGGTTGCCTGAGTTGACCTGGGGTTGCCTGAGTTGACCTGGGGTTACATGAGTTGACCTGAGGTTGCCCGAGTTGACCTGGGGTTGCCTGAGTTGATCTGGGGTTGCCTGAATTGACCTGGGGTTGCCTGAGTTGATCTGGGGTTGCTTGAGTTGACCTGGGGTTGCCTGAGTCGATCTGCGGTTGCATGAGTTGATCTGGAGTTGCTTGAGTTGACTTGGGGTTGCTTGAGTTGATCTGGGGTTGCCTGAGTTGACCTGGGGTTGCCTGAGTTGACCTGGGTTTGCCTGAATTGACCTGGGGTTGCCTGAGTTGACCTGGGGTTGCCTGAATAGACCTGGGGTTGCTTGGGTTGATCAGGGGTTGCCTGAGTTGATCTGGGTTGCCTGAATTGACCTGGGGTTGCCAGAGTTGACCTGGGGTTGCCTGAATTGACTTGGGGTTGCTTGGGTTGATCTGGGGTTGCCTGAGTTGACCTGGGGTTGCTTGAGTTGACCTGGGTTGCCTGAGTTGACCTGGGGTTGCCTGAGTTGACCTGGGGTTGCTTGAGTTGACCTGGGGTTGCCTGAGTTGACCTGGGGTTGCCTGAGTTGACCTGGGGTTGCCCGAGTTGACCTGGAGTTGCCCGAGTTGACCTGGAGTTGCCCGAGTTGACCTGGGGTTGCCTGAGTTGATCTGGGGTTGCCTGAGTTGACCTGGGGTTGCCTGAGATGATCTGGGGCTGCTTGAGTTGACCTGGGGTTGCCTGAGTCGACCTGGGGTTGGCTGAGTTGATATGGAGTTGCTTGAGTTGACTTGGGGTTGCTTGAGTTGATCTGGGGTTGCTTGAGTTGATCTGGAGTTGCCTGAGTTGACCTGGGGTTGCCTGAGTTGACCTGGGGTTGCCTGAGTTGACCTGGGGTTGCCTGAATTGACCTGGGGTTGCTTGAGTTGATCTGGAGTTGCCTGAATTGACCTGGGGTTGCCTGAATTGACCTGGGGTTGCCTGAGTTGACCTGGGGTTGCCTGAGTTGACCTGGGGTTGCTTGAGTTGATCTGGGGTTGCCTGAGTTGACCTGGGGTTACCTGAGTTGACCTGGGGTTGCTTGAGTTGACCTGGGGTTGCCTGAGTTGACCTGGGGTTGCCTGAGTTGACCTGGGGTTGCCTGAGATGATCTGGGGTTGCCTGAGTTGACCTGGGGTTGCCTGAGTTGATCTGGGGTTGCTTGAGTTGACTTGGGGTTGCCTGAGTTGATCTGGAGTTGCTCGAGTTGACTGGTTGCTTGAGTTGATCTGGTTTGCCTGAGTTGACCTGGGGTTGCCTGAGTTGACCTGGGGTTGCCTGAATTGACCTGGGGTTGCCTGAGTTGACCTGGGGTTGCCTGAATTGACTTGGGGTTGCTTGAGTTGATCAGGGGTTGCCTGAGTTGATCTGGGGTTGCCTGAATTGACCTGGGGTTGCCTGAGTTGACTTGGGGTTGCCTGAATTGACTTGGGGTTGCTTGGGTTGATCTGGGGTTGCCTGAGTTGACCTGGGGTTGCCTGAGTTGATCTGGGGTTGCCTGAGTTGATCTGGGGTTGCCTGAGTTGACCTGGGGTTGCCTGAGTTGACCTGGGGTTGCCTGAGTTGACCTGGGGTTGCCTGAATTGACCTGGATTTGCCTGAGTTGATCTGGGGTTGCCTGAGTTGATCTGGGGTTGCCTGAGTTGACCTGGGGTTGCCTGAGTTGACCTGGGGTTACCTGAATTGACCTGGGGTTGCTTGAGTTGATCTGGAGTTGCCTGAATTGACCTGGGGTTGCCTGAATTGACCTGGGGTTGCCTGAGTTGACCTGGGGTTGCCTGAGTTGACTTGGGGTTGCTTGAGTTGATCTGGGATGCCTGAGTTGACCTGGGGTTGCCTGAGTTGATCTGGGATTGCCTGAGTTGACCTGGGGTTGCCTGAGTTGACCTGGGGTTGCCTGAGTTGACCTGGGGTTGCCTGAGTTGACCTGGGGTTGCCTGAATTGACCTGGATTTGCCTGAGTTGATCTGGGGTTGCCTGAGTTGATCTGGGGTTGCCTGAGTTGACCTGGGGTTGCCTGAGTTGACCTGGGGTTACCTGAATTGACCTGGGGTTGCTTGAGTTGATCTGGAGTTGCCTGAATTGACCTGGGGTTGCCTGAATTGACCTGGAGTTGCCTGAATTGACTTGGAGTTGCTTGAGTTGATCTGGGGTTGCCTGAGTTGACCTGGGGTTGCCTGAGTTGACCTGGGGTTGCTTAAGTTGACCTGGGGTTGCCTGAGTTGACCTGGGGTTGCCTGAGATGACCTGGGGTTGCCTGAATTGACCTGGGGTTGCTTGAGTTGATCTGGAGTTGCCTGAGTTGACCTGGGGTTGCCTGAATTGACTTGGGGTTGCTTGGGCTGATCTGGGGTTGCCTGAGTTGACCTCGGGTTGCCTGAGTTGATCTGGGGTTGCCTGAGTTGATCTGGGGTTGCCTGAATTGACCTGGGGTTGCCTGAGTTGACCTGGGGTTGCCCGAATTGACTTGGGGTTGCTTGGGTTGATCAGGGGCTGCCTGAGTTGATCTGGGGTTGCCTGAATTGACCTGGGGTTGCCTGAGTTGACCTGGGGTTGCCTGAATTGACCTGGGGTTGCTTGGGTTGATCTGGGGTTGCCTGAGTTGACCTGGGGTTGCCTGAGTTGATTTGAGGTTGCCTGAGTTGATCTGGGGTTGCCTGAGTTGATCTGGGGTTGCCTGAGTTGACCTGGGGTTGCCTGAGTTGACCTGGGGTTGCCTGAGTTGACCTGGGGTTGCCTGAGTTGACCTGGGGTTGCCTGAGTTGATCTGGGGTTGCCTGAGGTGACCTGGGATTGCCTGAGTTGACCTCGGGTTGCCTGAGTTGACCTGGGGTTGCCTGAGGAACCTGGTGTAAGAAATGTCAGAGATCTCTCGTACGTGCAGATATGAGTGTCAGCTTGTGTACCTGGTAAATACCAGGTCTCTACTTCCAGGTCCTCCTCCGCCCCCACATCTCTTCATCTTCATCCCCCTTTCCCTATCTCCCTTTCTCTACATCTTTCTTCGTATTTCCTTTTTCTCCTCCGTTACGTCTTTTCCACACATTTCCTACACATTTTCTTCCCTTCACATCTTACCCCCACATTTCCTTCTCTCTTCCATGCATCTTTAACCACATCTCCCCTCTCTCCTACAACTTTCCCTGCATTCCCCTCTCTCCAACAACTTCCCCTGCATTCCCCCTCTCTCCAACAACTTCCCCTGCATTCCCCGTCTCTCCAACAACTGTCCCTACATCCCCCCTCCAACAACTTTCTACACATCCCACTCCTTTCAATCCCCCCAACCCTCATTCCCCCCCACAAAAAATCGTAATACCAAAGGGAACGAGGCAAAACTCAATAGAGTTAATTACACCAAATTAACCAACTCCCGTTAACACGTTGGTAAAGCCAGCTCGCTTAGACTCTCAAATTACGATTATTCTGGAGCTTGCGATCGTCACTTTTTCTCCTCATAAGTATTTTTTCACTTGCACTATCGTCATTACTTTTACCCAGGACCAGAACATCAGCCAGAAGACCTGGTCTAGGATCTGGTCTGGGACCTGGTCTGGGACCTGGTCTAGGACCTGGTCTGGGACCTGATCTGGGACCTGATCTAGGACCTGATCTAGGACCCGGTCTGGGACCTGGTCTGGGACCTGGTCTGGGACCTGGTCTGGGACCTGGTCTGGGACCTGGTCTGGGACCTGGTCTAGGACCTGGTCTAGGACCTGGTCTAGGACCTGGTCTAGGACCTGGTCTAGGACCTGGAGGTGATAGTCTGTAAAGTGGCTACGAGAAGATTGCAGGTACTTCGTCTTTTTTTTTTTCGTTTCCCTATTACATGCCCTAGTGACCTAGTCTCTATTACGCAGAGAAAGAGAGAGAGAGAGAGAGAGAGAGAGAGAGAGAGAGAGAGAGAGAGAGAGAGAGAGAGAGATTGACAGACAAAAACAAATAAAGACTTAAAGCATAGTTGAGTCGTAGTTGTTTAAATAAAAAAACATTATCAGTAATAACAATAATAATAATAATAATTATAACTGAAAAGTGGGGCATAATGTCTCTAACTACGGTGTAGAACTAGTAGTCACTAGAGAGGCCGTCGACTCTCAAGGCCCCAGTTCGACCCTCGACACAGTAGAGCGGAAACCACACAAAACTTATCATTGATCAACATCAACGCAGTGGACATCACAACTAGCAGGAATATATGCAGCTAATCCATTTTAATTTATACTGATGTAACATTCGTATTTAAACTGATAGAATACTTGCATTTACACTGATGGAACATTTCCAATTATTTCTGCACGACTTCACAAGCACGTAGATGTGTGTGTGTGTGTGTGTGTGTGTGTGTGTGTGTGTGTGTGTGTGTATATGTGTGTGTGTGGTGTGTGTGTGGTGTGTGTGTGTGTGTGTTCGTGTGTGTGTGTGTGTGTGTGTGTGTGTGTGTGTGTGTGTGTGTGTGTGTGTGTGTGTGTGTGTGTGTTCGTGTGTGTGTGTGTGTGTGTGTGTGTGTGTGTGTGTGTGTGTGTGTGTGTGTGTGTGTGTGTATGTGTGTGTGTGTGTGTGTGTGTGTGTGTGTGTGTGTGTGTGTGTGTGTGTTCGTGTGTGTGTGTGTGTGTGTGTGTGTGTGTGTGTGTGTGTGTGTGTGTGTGTGTGTGTGTGTGTGTGTGTGTGTTCGTGTGTGTGTGTGTGGTGTGTGTGTGTGTGTGTGTGGTGTGTGGTGTGTGTGTGTGTGTGTGTATGTGTGTGTGTGTGTGTGTATGTGTGTGTGTGTGTGTGTGTGTGTGGTGTGTGTGTGTTCGTGTGTGTGTGTTGTGTGTGTGTACCTAACTTCAGGAGAGTCAGGGCTCAGAATACTGTACCTAACTTCAGGAGAGTCAGGGCTCAGAATACTGTACCTAACTTCAGGAGGGTCAGGGCTCAGAATACTGTACCTAACTTCAGGAGGGTCAGGGCTCAGAATACTGTACCTAACTTCAGGAGAGTCAGGGCTCAGAATACTGTACCTAACTTCAGGAGAGTCAGGCTCAGAATACTGTACCTAACTTCAGGAGGGTCAGGGCTCAGAATACTGTACCTAACTTCAGGAGAGTCAGGGCTCAGAACACTGTACCTAACTTCTGGAGGGTCAGGGCTCAGAACACTGTACCTAACTTCAGGAGAGTCAGGGCTCAGAATACTGTACCCAACTTCAGGAGAGTCAGGGCTCAGAATACTGTACCTAACTTCAGGAGGGTCAGGGCTCAGAATACTGTACCTAACTTCAGGAGAGTCAGGGCTCAGAACACTGTACCTAACTTCTGGAGGGTCAGGGCTCAGAATACTGTACCTAACTTCAGGAGAGTCAGGGTTCAGAACCCCTGTACCTAACTTCTGGAGGGTTTAGGGCTCAGAATACTGTACCTAACTTTAGGAGAGTCAGGCTCAGAACACTGTACCTAACTTCAGGAGGGTCAGGGCTCAGAATACTGTACCTAACTTCAGGAGAGTCAGGGCTCAGAACACTGTACCTAACTTCTGGAGGGTCAGGGCTCAGAACACTGTACCTAACTTCAGGAGGGTCAGGGCTCAGAATACTGTACCTAACTTCTGGAGGGGCCCGGGCTCAGAACACTGTACCTAACTTCAGGAGGGTCAGGGCTCAGAATACTGTACCTAACTTCTGGAGGGTCAGGGCTCAGAACACTGTACCTAACTTCTGGAGGGTCAGGGCTCAGAACACTGTACCTAACTTCTGGAGGGTCAGGGCTCAGAACACTGTACCTAACTTCTGGAGGGTTGGGGCTCAGAACACTGTACCTAACTTCTGGAGGGTCAGGGCTCAGAACACTGTACCTAACTTCTGGAGGGTTGGGGCTCAGAACACTGTACCTAACTTCTGGAGGGGCAGGGGTCAAACACGTACCAACTTCTGGGGTTGGGGCCAAACACTGTACCTAACTTCTGGAGGGTCAGGGGTCAAAACACTGGGAACCTAACTTTTGGAGGGGTTGGGGGTCAGAACACTGTTTCCTAACTTCTGGAAAGGGGCAGGGGTCAGAACACTGTACCTAAATTCTGGAGGGTTGGGGCTCAAACACTTAAACCCAACTTCCCGGAGGTTCCCGGGGTCAGAAAACTGTAAACCCAACTTCCCGGAGGGTTTTGGGGGTCAGAACACTTTACCTAAAATTTCGGAGGGTCAGGGCTCAGAACACGTACCTAAAATTCTGGGGGGTTGGGGGTCAGAACACGTACCTAACTTTTTGGAGGGGCCGGGCTCAAACACTGTAAACCTTTAAATTCTGGGGGTTTTGGGGCCTGGAAATTTAATCCCAGTTGAAGTGGGGATTTTAAATTTTATAAATTAAATTCAGCAAAAAAATCTTTTGTATTCATTTACCTTTTTGCATATTTTTTCCCCGGGGTTTCCCCCAAGTTGAAAATGTGTTCCCAAGGGGTTAAAAAATGGGGTTACCCCGGGGTTTCAAAGCTGAAAACGCTTAAAATTTAAAAATAGCGCTTTGTGAAAATTGGAAATTTTTATAATTTTTTTGTTTTTCAACTCTTCCAGGAAATGAAAAGGCCCCTTATTTTCGAGACCTTAGGGACTTAAAAATTATTAGGTTCATGGTTTGGGAAAAAAAAGGGAAATTGAAAACATTTTTCCAAGAAATGCATGACGCCCGTGGGCTTGGTGCCCCCCCAAATAGGACTTTTTGGGGCGATTTAAAAAGGGGAACGGCAGTGGGTTTAGATAACGTTTAAAAACCTGGGACGTCCCCGATGCTCCCCGTCTTAAGGCCCCTTTCATGCTTCCCTTCCTTTTAATTGCTTTCTTTTCCGCTTTTTTTTTCCCCCACCCTCGGGTGGGTTTCCCCCTACCCAAACCTTTCTCTCTCCCTTTTTTTTACTTGCTTTTTCCTCTTTCCCCCCCCTCTCTTTTTTCCCCTGTTTTCCTTTTCCCCCTTTCCCCCCCCGTCCCCCCCCACGTTTCCCCGCCCTTATCTTACCTCACCTTCCTCCTTTAACGTATCAATCCCGCAGATTCATAATATTACCGGGGAAAGAAGACAGAATTGTCGGAAAGAAGCTGGACATCTTCCTGCTATATGTGCTGAATCAGCCGGATTATGATGGCTTTGTGGACCTGCTGGCTGCTGGCACACACAGCTTTGTTGACTAAGTAGTCAACAGGGAAACCTGGCCTCAAGCCAGGCTGTAGGGGGTCAAGAAGCCCTCGAAACCCGTCGCAGGTAAATCAAAGTTCTTGTCAACCCTCCTTCGCATAATATAAAGCAGTTCACAAATGAAAGCTACCTGAAGGATATTTTGATGTCAACGCCCCCGCGGCCCGGTCCCAGATATGGCCTTGTTGCATCAAGGACCAAACTAATCAAGCTGTTACTGCTATCCCCAAGTGGTCCAACGTACGAACCATAGTTCGGCTGATCAGGACCTGACATGAGGAACTTATCAAGTTCTTTCTTGAAGACATCAAGACGTCTGTTTAATCTCCATTATGTAGCAAGGGAAGCTATTGCAAATTGAACACTATTTATTGTGTTCTCTCTCACTGTACTCAATGTACTCATGCATTTCATTAAGGTATATTACACGATCTGCCGAGCCTCTCACTTTCGTAGGTGATGACTGATTTGTGTCCAGATCTGGGACCAGTACCTCTAGGATTTTCCAGATATAAATTATGAAATATCTTTCTCGCCTGAATTCCAAGGAATACAAGTCGAGCGACTTCAAACATTCCCAGAAAATGAAGTGCTGAAATGAACTCATGTGTAGAGTGAAAGTTCTATGTTCACTGTAGAGTGAAGGTTCTATGTTCACTGTAGAGTGAAGGTTCTATGTTCACTGTAGAGTGAAAGTTCTATGTTCACTTTGAGTGAAGGTTCTATTTTTCTCCCGTAGATTGAATGTTCCTTTGTTCACTGTAGAGTGAAGGTTCTATGTTCACTGAGAGTGAAGGTTCTATGTTCACTGTAGAGTGGAGGTTCTATGTTCACTGTAGAGTTTAAGGTTCTATGTTTCACTGTAGAGGAAGGTTCTAAAGTTCACTGTAAGTGAAGGTTTTTGTTCACTGTAGAGTGAAGGTTCTAAAGTTCACTGTAGGTGAAGGTTCTATGTTCACTGTAGAGTGGAGGTTCTATGTTCACTGTAGAGTGAAGGTTCTATGTTCACTGTAGAGTGAAGGTTCTATGTTCACTGTAGAGTGAAGGTTCTATGTTCACTGTAGAGTGAAGGTTCTATGTTCACTGTAGAGTGAAGGTTCTATGTTCACTGTAGATAAAACAAGTGACTAAGACAATCATCAATGACTTAGCATCTCTTGTTTTGAATATTCTCGTTATTCATCCTATTATTTTCCTCTTCACTGTGATCAATGACACTTCTGTGGTAATTAAAAGTGAGATCCTCATATATTATCATTCCCAAATTCTTCACGTGCTAATTTTCCTCTACTGAGTAGTTGGAGTTTCTTTTATAGTCTGTTATAGCTGTTATTTCCTCATTGTTTTCCAGGACGGCGTAAATAAAACTTGTCATCAGTGAATATCATATTGTTTTCTGCGACCAACTGGAAGACTTGGTGCACATCAGCTTGGAGATTTACTTGCGTCCTCCGTGGACGCTTCTCTAGCATCACATCAGCTTGGAGATTTACTGCGTCCTCCGTGACGCTTCTCTAGTATCACATCGAGCTTGGAGATTTACTGCGTCCTCCGTGGACGCTTCTCTAGTATCACATCGGCTTGGAGATTTACTGCGTCCTCCGTGGACGCTTCTCTAGTATCACATCGGCTTGGAGATTTACTGCGTCCTCCGTGGACGCTTCTCTAGTATCACATCGGCTTGGAGATTTACTGCGTCCTCCGTGGACGCTTCTCTAGTATCACATCGGCTTGGAGATTTACTGCGTCCTCCGTGGACGCTTCTCTAGTATCACATCAGCTTGGAGATTTACTGCGTCCTCCGTGGACGCTTCTCTAGTATCACATCGGCTTGGAGATTACTGCGTCCTCCGTGGACGCTTCTCTAGTATCACATCGGCTTGGAGATTTACTGCGCCCTCCGTGGACGCTTCTCTAGTATCACATCGGCTTGGAGATTTACTGCGTCCTCCGTGGACGCTTCTCTAGTATCACATCGGCTTGGAGATTTACTGCGCCCTCCGTGGACGCTTCTCTAGTATCACATCGGCTTGGAGATTTACTGCGTCCTCCGTGGACGCTTCTCTAGTATCACATCGGCTTGGAGATTTACTGCGTCCTCCGTGAACGCTTCTCTAGTATCACATCAGCTTGGAGATTTACTGCGTCCTCCGTGAACGCTTCTCTAGTATCACATCAGCTTGGAGATTTACTGCGTCCTCCGTGGACGCTTCTCTAGTATCACATCAGCTTGGAGATTTACTGGTCCCTCCGTGGACGCTTCTCTAGTATCACATCGGCTTGGAGATTTTACTGCGTCCTCCGTGGACGCTTCTCTAGTATCACTATCGGCTTGGAGATTTACTGCGTCCTCCGTGGACGCTTCTCTAGTATCACATCAGCTTGGAGATTTACTGCGTCCTCCGTGGACGCTTCTCTAGTATCACATCGGCTTGGAGATTTAACTGCGTCCTCGTGGACGCTTCTCTAGTATCACATCAGCTTGGAGATTTACTGCGTCCTCCGTGGACGCTTCTCTAGTTCACATCAGCTTGGAGATTACTGCGTCCTCCGTGGACGCTTCTCTTAGTATCACATCAGCTTGGAGATTTACTGCGTCCTCCGTGGACGCTTCTCTAGTATCACATCGGCTTGGAGATTTACTGCGCCTCCGTGGACGCTTCTCTAGTATCACATCGGCTTGGAGATTTACTGCGTCCTCCGTGGACGCTTCTCTAGTATCACATCGGCTTGGAGATTTACTGCGTCCTCCGTGGGACGCTTCTCTAGTATCACATCAGCTTGGAGATTTACTGCGTCCTCCGTGGACGCTTCTCTAGTATCACATCAGCTTGGAGATTTACTGCGCCCTCCGTGGACGCTTCTCTAGTATCACAAACGGCTTGGAGATTTACTGCGTCCTCCGTGGACGCTTCTCTAGTATCACATCGGCTTGGAGATTTACTGCGTCCTCCGTGGACGCTTCTCTAGTATCACATCAGCTTGGAGATTTACTGCGTCCTCCGTGGACACTTCTCTAGTATCACATCAGCTTGGAGATTTACTGCGTCCTCCGTGGACGCTTCTCTAGTATCACATCAGCTTGGAGATTTACTGCGCCCTCCGTGGACGCTTCTCTAGTATCACATCGGCTTGGAGATTTACTGCGTCCTCCGTGGACGCTTCTCTAGTATCACATCAGCTTGGAGATTTACTGCGTCCTCCGTGGACGCTTCTCTAGTATCACATCAGCTTGGAGATTTACTGCGTCCTCCGTGGACGCTTCTCTAGTATCACATCAGCTTGGAGATTTACTGCGTCCTCCGTGGACGCTTCTCTAGTATCACATCAGCTTGGAGATTTACTGCGCCCTCCGTGGACGCTTCTCTAGTATCACATCGGCTTGGAGATTTACTGCGTCCTCCGTGGACGCTTCTCTAGTATCACATCGGCTTGGAGATTTACTGCGTCCTCCGTGGACGCTTCTCTAGTATCACAACAGCTTGGAGATTTACTGCGTCCTCCGTGGACGCTTCTCTAGTATCACATCAGCTTGGAGATTTACTGCGTCCTCCGTGGACGCTTCTCTAGTATCACATCGCTTGGAGATTTACTGCGTCCCCCGTGGACGCTTCTTAGTATCACATCGGCTTGGAGATTTACTGCGTCCTCCGTGGACGCTTCTTAGCATCACATCGCTTGGAGATTTACTGCGTCCTCCGTGGACGCTTCTCTAGTATCACATCGCTTGGAGATTTACTGCGTCCTCGTGGACGCTTCTCTAGCATCACATCGGCTTGGAGATTTACTGCGTCCTCCGTGGACGCTTCTCTAGTATCAATCGGCTTGGAGATTACTGCGTCTCCGTGGACCTTCTCTAGCATCACATCGGATTGGAGATGAAAATATGCGCCTCAGTGTGACGCTTCTGCAATCACAATCGCTTGGATTTACTGGTCTCCGTGGACCTTCTCTAGCATTCACATTGCTTGAGTTTACTCCCTCCGTGCTTCCTGTATCGTTGCAAATACTATACGACCTATGATTCTTCCCGTTCGTTGAATATAGACGGTCTTCCGTGGTGCCTAGAAATACACCGTCTTCTGTTTTGAATACATTGGATCCTCGACCAGTCTTCTGTTGTTGCACATAATATACGACCAGTCTTCCTGTTGTTGCACATAATATACGACCAGTCTTCCTGTTGTTGCACATAATATACGACCAGTCTTCCTGTTGTTGCACATAATATACGACCAGTCTTCCAGTTGTTGCACATAATATACGAGTCTTCCTGTTGTTGCACATAATATACGACCAGTCTTCCTGTTGTTGCACATAATATACGACCAGTCTTCCTGTTGTTGCACATAATATACGACCAGTCTTCCTGTTGTTGCACATAATATACGACCAGTCTTCCTGTTGTTGCACATAATATACGACCAGTCTTCCTGTTGTTGCACATAATATACGACCAGTCTTCCTGTTGTTGCACATAATATACGACGTCTTCCTGTTGTTGCACATAATATACGACCAGTCTTCCTGTTGTTGCACATAATATACGACCAGTCTTCCTGTTTTGCACATAATATACGACCAGTCTTCCTGTTGTTGCACATAATATACGACCAGTCTTCCTGTTGTTGCACATAATATACGACCAGTCTTCCTGTTGTTGCACATAATATACGAGTCTTCCTGTTGTTGCACATAATATACGACCAGTCTTCCTGTTGTTGCACATAATATACGACCAGTCTTCCTGTTGTTGCACATAATATACGACCAGTCTTCCTGTTGTTGCACATAATATACGAGTCTTCCTGTTGTTGCACATAATATACGACCAGTCTTCCTGTTGTTGCACATAATATACGACCAGTCTTCCTGTTGTTGCACATAATATACGACCAGTCTTCCTGTTTTGCACATAATATACGACCAGTCTTCCAGTTGTTGCACATAATATACGAGTCTTCTGTTGTTGCACATAATATACGACCAGTCTTCCTGTTGTTGCACATAATATACGACCAGTCTTCCTGTTCTTGCACATAATATACGACCAGTCTTCCAGTTGTTGCACATAATATACGAGTCTTCCTGTTGTTGCACATAATATACGACCAGTCTTCCTGTTGTTGCACATAATATACGACCCGTCCATTTCCTGTTGTTGCACATAATATACGACCAGTCTTCCAGTTGTTGCACATAATATACGAGTCTTCCTGTTTTTGCACATAATATACGAAGTCTTCCTGTTGTTGCACATAATATCATCGTTACCAGTCTTCCTGTTGTTGCACATAATATACGACCAGTCTTCCTGTTGTTGCACATAATATACGACCAGTCTTCCAGTTGTTGCACATAATATACGACCAGTCTTCCTGTTGTTGCACATAATATACGACCAGTCTTCCTGTTGTTGCACATAATATACGACCAGTCTTCCTGTTGTTGCACATAATATACGACCAGTCTTCCTGTTGTTGCACATAATATACGACCAGTCTTCCTGTTGTTGCACATATAATATATCGACCAGTCTTCCTGTTGTTGCACATAATATACGACCAGTCTTCCTGTTGTTGCACATAATATACGAGTCTTCCTGTTGTTGCACATAACATACGACCAGTCTTCCTGTTGTTGCACATAATATACGACCAGTCTTCCTGTTCTTGCACATAATATACGACCAGTCTTCCTGTTGTTGCACATAATATACGACCAGCTTTCCTGTTGTTGCACATAATATACGACCAGTCTTCCTGTTGTTGCACATAATATACGACCAGTCTTCCTGTTGTTGCACATAATATACGACCAGTCTTCCTGTTGTTGCACATAATATACGACCAGTCTTCCTGTTGTTGCACATAATATACGACCAGTCTTCCTGTTGTTGCACATAATATACGACCAGTCTTCCTGTTGTTGCACATAATATACGACCAGTCTTCCAGTTGTTGCACACAATATACGACCAGTCTTCCTGTTGTTGCACATAATATACGACCGGTCTTCCTGTTGTTGCACATAATATACGACCAGTCTTCCAGTTGTTGCACATAATATACGACCAGTCTTCCTGTTGTTGCACATAATATACGACCAGTCTTCCTGTTGTTGCACATAATATACGACCAGTCTTCCAGTTGTTGCACATAATATACGACCAGTCTTCCAGTTGTTGCACATAATATACGACAGTCTTCCAGTTGTTGCACATAATATACGACCAGTCTTCCAGTTGTTGCACATAATATACGACCAGTCTTCCAGTTGTTGCACATAATATACGACCAGTCTTCCAGTTGTTGCACATAATATACGACCAGTCTTCCTGTTGTTGCACATAATATACGACCAGTCTTCCTGTTGTTGCACATAATATACGACCAGTCTTCCTGTTGTTGCACATAATATACGACCAGTCTTCCAGTTGTTGCACATAATATACGACCAGTCTTCCGTTGTTGCACATAATATACGACCAGTCTTCCGTTGTTGCACATAATATACGACCAGTCTTCCAGTTGTTGCACATAATATACGACCAGTCTTCCTGTTGTTGCACATAATATACGACCAGTCTTCCTGTTGTTGCACATAATATACGACCAGTCTTCCTGTTGTTGCACATAATATACGACCAGTCTTCTGTTGTTGCACATAATATACGACCAGTCTTCCTGTTGTTGCACATAATATACGACCAGTCTTCCTGTTGTTGCAATAATATACGACCATCTTCCTGTTGTTGCACATAATATACGACCAGTCTTCCGTTGTTGCACATAATATACGACCAGTCTTCCTGTTGTTGCACATAATATACGACCAGTCTTCTGTTGTTGCACATAATATACGACCAGTCTTCCTGTTGTTGCACATAATATACGACCAGTCTTCCTGTTGTTGCACATAATATACGACCGTCTTCCTGTTGTTGCACATAATATACGACCAGTCTTCCGTTGTTGCACATAATATACGACCAGTCTTCCTGTTGTTGCACATAATATACGACCAGTCTTCCTGTTGTTGCACATAATATACGACCAGTCTTCCAGTTGTTGCACATAATATACGACCAGTCTTCCGTTGTTGCACATAATATACGACCAGTCTTCCGTTGTTGCAATAATATACGACCAGTCTTCCAGTTGTTGCACATAATATACGACCAGGTCTTCCAGTTGTTGCACATAATATACGACCAGTCTTCCAGTTGTTGCACATAATATACGACCAGTCTTCCTGTTGTTGCACATAATATACGACCAGTCTTCCTGTTGTTGCACATAATATACGACCAGTCTTCCTGTTGTTGCACATAATATACGACCAGTCTTCCAGTTGTTGCACATAATATACGACCAGTCTTCCTGTTGTTGCACATAATATACGACCAGTCTTCCTGTTGTTGCACATAATATACGACCAGTCTTCCTGTTGTTGCACATAATATACGACCAGTCTTCCAGTTGTTGCACATAATATACGACCAGTCTTCCTGTTGTTGCACATAATATACGACCAGTCTTCCTGTTGTTGCACATAATATACGACCAGTCTTCCTGTTGTTGCACATAATATACGACCAGTCTTCCTGTTGTTGCACATAATATACGACCAGTCTTCCTGTTGTTGCATATAATATACGACCAGTCTTCCTGTTGTTGCACATAATATACGACCAGTCTTCCTGTTGTTGCACATAATATACGACCAGTCTTCCTGTTGTTGCACATAATATACGACCAGTCTTCCTGTTGTTGCACATAATATACGACCAGTCTTCCTGTTGTTGCACAAATATACGACCAGTCTTCCTGTTGTTGCACATAATATACGACCAGTTTTCCTGTTGTTGCACATAATATACGACCAGTCTTCCTGTTGTTGCACATAATATACGACCAGTCTTCCTGTTGTTGCACATAATATACGACCAGTCTTCCTGTTGTTGCACATAATATACGACCAGTCTTCCTGTTGTTGCACATAATATACGACCAGTCTTCCTGTTGTTGCACATAATATACGACCAGTCTTCCTGTTGTTGCACATAAATAACGACCAGTCTTCCAGTTGTTGCACATAATATACGACCAGTCTTCCTGTTGTTGCACATAATATACGACCAGTCTTCCTGTTGTTGCACATAATATACGACCAGTCTTCCTGTTGTTGCACATAATATACGACCAGTCTTCCTGTTGTTGCACATAATATACGACCAGTCTTCCAGTTGTTGCACATAATATACGACCAGTCTTCCAGTTGTTGCACATAGTATAAACAGACAATCAGCGCAAACACCCAATTTACCTGAGGCTTAAATACTATCGACTAGACAAGGGACATTAAGTCTCTCTGTCACCTACTCACTACCAGTCAAAAATACTTTAATCTCCAGAAGCGTCACGGATCTTGTAACATTAATGAGCACACTTATTCCACTTATCCTTTACTATGTTTCATTTATTCCTTCTTTACTAGTAAGATATTTTCAGTATCTAGGTTATATTTTTATTTTTTTCTTAAGACACTAGTCTTCGCCCGCTTTATTCTGCACCTGTCTAGAGCACCACCCCTAGACCCCTAGATCACATGCTGCTCAGCACGACCCCTAGATCACATGCTCCTCAGCACGACCCCTAGATCACATGCTGCTCAGCACGACCCCTGGATCACATGCTCCTCAGCACGACCCCTAGATCACATGTGCTCAGCACGACCCTGATCACATGCTCCTCAGCACGACCCTAGATCACATGCTCCTCAGCACGACCCCTAGATCACATGTCTCGCACGACCCTAGATCACATCTGCTCAGCACGACCCCTGGATCACATGATCATCAGCACGACCCCTGGATCACATGCTCCTCAGCACGACCCCTGGATCACATGATCCTCAGCACGACCCCTGGATCACATGATCCTAAGCACGACCCCTGGATTACATGCTCCTCAGCACGACCCCTGTATCACATGCTCCTCAGCACGACCCCTGGATCACATGATCCTCAGCACAACCCCTGGATCACATGATCCTCAGCACGACCCTTGCATCACATGCTGCTCAGCACGACCCCTGGATCACATGCTCCTCAGCACGACCCCTGGATCACATGCTCCTCAGCACGACCCCTGGATCACATGCTCCTCAGCATGACCCCTGGAACACATGCTCCTCAGCACGACCCCTGGATCACATGATCCCCAGCACGACCCCTGGATCACATGATCCTCAGCACGACCCGTGGATCACATGATCCTCAGCACGGCCCTTGGATTCCTTGCTCCTCAGCACGACCCTTGGATCACATGCTCAACACGACCCCTAGATCACATGCACCTAAGCACGACCCCTGGTTCACATGCTCAGCACGACCCCTGGATCACATGCTAATCATCACGACCCCTGGATCACATGCTCATCAGCACGACCCTTGCATCACATGATCCTCAGCACGACTCATGGATCACATGCTCAAAACGACCCCTGGCTCACATGCTCCTCAGCACGACCCCTAGCTCACATACTCAACACGACCCCTAGATCATATGCTCAACACGACTCTTAGCTCACATGCTCAACACGACCCCTGGACCATACGCCCCTCAGCACGACTCCTGGACTACATGCTCCTCAGAAACGACCCCTGGACCACATGCTCCTCAGCACGACCCCTGTAGCACACACTTCTCAGCACGACCCCTGGATTCCTTGCTCCTCAGCAGGACCCTTGGACCACTTGCTCCTTAACACGACCCCTAGACCACACACTCCTCAACACGACCCCTGGATCACACGCTCCTCAGCACGACGCCTGGCTCACATGCTCCTCAGTAAGACCCCTAGATCACACGCTCCACAGCACGACCCTTGGCTCACATGCTCAACACGACCCCTGGCTCACATGCTCCTCAACACAGCCCCTGGCTCACATGCTCCTCAATATGACCCTTGGCTCACATGCTTCTCAATACGACACCTGGGCCATACGCTCCTCAGCACGACCCTTGGTTCGTACGCTCCTCAGAACGACCCCTGGTTCGTACGCTCCTCAGCACGACCCCTGGTTCGTACGCTCCTCAGTGCGACTCCTGGTTCGTACGCTCCTCAGTGCGACCCCTGGTTCGGACGCTCCTCAGTACGACCCCTGGTTCGTACGTTCCTCAGCACGACCCCTGGTTCGTACGCTCCTCAGCACGACCCCTGGTTCGTACGCTCCTTAGCACGACCCCTGGTTTGTACGCTCCTCAGCACGACCCCTGGTTCGGACGCTCAGCACGACCCCTGGTTCGTACGCTCCTCAGCACGACCCCTGGTTCGTACGTTCCTCAGCACGACCCCTGGTTCGTACGCTCCTCAGCACGACCCCTGGTTCGTACGCTCCTCAGCACGACCACTGGTTCGGACGCTCCTCAGCACGACCCCTGGTTCGTACGCTCCTCAGCACGACCCCTGGTTCGGACGCTCCTCAGCACGACCCCTGGTTCGGGCGCTCCTCAGCACGACCCCTGGTTCACACACTCCTCAGCACGACCCCTGGTTCACACACTCCTCAGCACGACCCCTGGTTCACACACTCCTCAGCACGACCCCTGGTTCGTACGCTCCTCAGCACGACCACTGGTTCGGACGCTCCTCAGCACAACCCCTGGTTCGTACGCTCCTCAGCACGACCCCTGGTTCACACACTCCTCAGCACGACCCCTGGTTCACACACTCCTCAGCACGACCCCTGGTTCACACGCTCCTCAGCACGACCCCTGGTTCACATGCTCCTCACACACCGTCCTCCTGAGCTAACACTGATTAACGCTTCACGACTCCTCGTCACCTGCTCCCCGAACTACACTTACCAATATATAATCAATCTTTCTTCTATGGACTTGAAGAAGTTTTGGCTCCCACGAGACACGGATAAATAAATTCCAGGGATGAGCAGGTGTCTATATGAGAGAGTATTGTACACAACTATGGAAATTATCGTTGAAGTTGTAGGAATGAAAGTTGAGGACAACGTTCTGGTAATTATCTTTGTATATAAACCTCCAATGCATGGTTATTTAGTGGTATCTTCCAGACAGACGCCTGGGTTACACGCTCTATATAATGCTGAAAATGGTGGTCAGTCACTCTGCCTGGAAAGAGAGTTCAGCTCCATGGTCTGGAACGATATCGTTCCAGACCATGGAGCTGAACTCTTATTCCAGGCTGAAGGACTGACCACCCCAAATGCTTTTTTTCTCCAGGTTAATGGACTGATTACATCTTTAATTCACTACTACACTTGCTGCCTCTGTTTTTGACTGAAGAAGTCTACTGTGTAGGCAAAACGTTTCATCAATGAATATACCCAACCGTTGCACATGTCTTAATTTCCAGTGCTCGATATAACCGGATTATTGTTGGCTAGGTGATCCACTGGGCTGTTAAGGTTGGTAGCTTGGAAATGCTTTGCGCGCGCGCGCGCGTGTGTGTGTGTGTGTGTGTGTGTGTGTGTGTGTGTGTTTGTGTGTGTGTGTTTGTGTGTGTGTTTGTGTGTGTGTGTGTGTGTGTGGTGTGTGTGTGTGTGTGTTGTGTGTGTGTGTGTGTGTGCACGTGTGCGGAAACACGGGTAGCGGGTGTGTGTGTGTGTGTGTGTGTGTGTGTGTGTGTGTGTGTGTGTGTGTGTGTGTGTGTGTTGTGTGTGTGTGTGTGTGTGTGTGTGTACGTGCGCGGAAACACGGGTAGCGTGTGTGTGTGTGTGTGTGTGTGTGTGTGTGTGTGTGTGTGTGTGTACGTGTGCGGAAACACGGGTAGCGTGTGTGTGTGTGTGTGTGTGTGTGTGTGTGTGTGTGTGTGTGTGTACGTGTGCGGAAACACGGGTAGCGGGTGTGTGTGTGTATATGAAGGTATATTTATTAACGAATTAAATTTTGAATCAGTAAATCCGTAGAGTTGTTTCAAGGCAGCGTAGAGCAGCGCCACTTCCCTGAATCAAGAGCTCTTGGCCACCATGAAGGATATTTAACATGTTTCTATCCTCTTCTCTCTCTAATAACTTACGTAAGTTTGTCAACAAACTTGTTTTCTTAAAATGAAAAAAATCTACTGAAGTTAAATTCGTTTTAAAGCCCAGAATAATACCTAATCTGCTTCTCTTGTTTTGTTTTTTCTCACTCTCAAAATTCAACAATAGTTTCTTTACTTTCAGAAATTTCCATTTTAGCTGATTGAAGTTATAATAGGTTAATATCGAGTGTTCTCTTCTATTGGCACACTCAGCAACGTTATCTCTGAGCACACTCAGCAACGCTATCTCTGAGCATACTCAGCAACGTTATCTCTGAGCACACTCAGCAACGTTATCTCTGAGCACACTCAGCAACGTTATCTCTGAGCACACTCAGCAACGCTATCTCTGAGCATACTCAGCAACGTTATCTCTGAGCACACTCAGCAACGTTATCTCTGAGCACACTCAGCAACGTTATCTCTGAGCACACTCAGCAACGTTATCTCTGAGCACACTCAGCAACGTTATCTCTGAGCACACTCAGCAACGCTATCTCTGAGCACACTCAGCAACGTTATCTCTGAGCACACTCAGCAACGCTATCTCTGAGCACACTCAGCAACGTTATCTCTGAGCACACTCAGCAACGTTATCTCTGAGCACACTCAGCAACGCTATCTCTGAGCACACTCAGCAACGTTATCTCTGAGCACACTCAGCAACGCTATCTCTGAGCACACTCAGCAACGTTATCTCTGAGCACACTCAGCAACGTTATCTCTGAGCACACTCAGCAACGCTATCTCTGAGCACACTCAGCAACGTTATCTCTGAGCACACTCAGCAACGTTATCTCTGAGCACACTCAGCAACGTTATCTCTGAGCACACTCAGCAACGCTATCTCTGAGCACACTCAGCAACGTTATCTCTGAGCACACTCAGCAACGCTATCTCTGAGCACACTCAGCAACGTTATCTCTGAGCACACTCAGCAACATCTCTGAGCACACTCAGCAACGCTATCTCTGAGCACACTCAGCAACGTTATCTCTGAGCACACTCAGCAACGTTATCTCTGAGCACACTCAGCAACGCTATCTCTGAGCACACTCAGCAACGTTATCTCTGAGCACACTCAGCAACGTTATCTCTGAGCACACTCAGCAACGTTATCTCTGAGCACACTCAGCAACGTTATCTTTGCTTCCTCATACAACGTCATCGATTTGCTGATATTTACCGTCGTTTTCGACTCTGTCTTTTTATCACATATAACTTTCTTGTGTGAAAACTTTAATAAAATAAATTGACAACTGCCGTGAACAGTGCAGAAGACTCACTGCAGAATGAGATTTTATCTAAAACAAAATTTCACTCTCTGTAGAGCTTTATCAAGTCATGGCTTGATAAAGCTCTATACAGAGTAAAACGTTGTCCTAATAGAAGCATACCTTATATCTTTGACATACCTTTGAAGAGTTTCGAGAGTTTAGCTACTCTCGGAGCCCGGCCATGGGCCAGGCTCGTCCGGTGCTTGCCTGGTAAACCAGGTTGTTGCTGCTGGAGGCCCACTGCCCAACATATCCATCACAACCTGGTTGATCTGGCACCTGGTGAAGATAATTGTCCAGTTTCCTCTTGAAGGCTTCTAAACTTGTTCCAGCAGTGTTTCTGATATCTTCTGGTAAGATGTTGAATAAACTGGGACCCCGGATGTTGATACAGTGTTCCCTTATTGTCCCCACCGCACCCCTGCTCCTTACTGGGTTTATTTTACACTTCCTCCCATATCTCTCACTCCAGTATGTTGTTATGACAGTGTGCAGATTTGGGACCAGGACCTCGAGTACTTTCCAGGTATATATTATCATGTATCTCTCTCTCCTCTCTCTTTTGTTCACCACAGCTGGCTGTAAGTCATAAACATTCAACATATAACAATGCCTTAAGGGACATTAACAGTGATTCACTCACAGCACAATACAACGTCTTTCAAGTGGACAAGTATGCAGCACCAGAGACAAGCCTGCAACACTTCATTTACCTAGAGAAGTGTGATGATGTCCATGCTAGTTACGAAGCGCAGGGAAATAAACTACCAAAGGAGAATATAAAGAATAAAAAGTAACAATACCGTAGACGGAATAATACACAAATAATCCAGCATTTTGGAGACCGAAGCTAATCACCGAAACGTCGTAATAAGCTTCAGTCTCCTAAGTTCGGGTTATTTTATGTAGAGAAGAATCACATTAACCTTCAAGAAGGTTGAAAAGTGAAGACACTCAGAGATACACCAAGAAGGAGAATGAGAACCTGCACGAAACAACTCATCACGACTGGAACCAGAACCTAAACATTTACATGTTTATATTCTGGTTCCAGAACATAACACTGCAACTTACTGAGCCATAAGAACTCTGAAGGCCAGTCCCTGGACACATTATGTACATCTGTAATCTTTTGACTAGAAACACACAGATTCCTGAACATACTTCTCTAGGCTATAGGAATTATTTTTATGATGAAGTGGTAAATCCCTGAGTCATAAAGCGTTTAAACTTTAGCGAATGAGGAAATACCGTCGCCATGTATTTCAGAGAAAATGTTGGGCACTTTCTTAGAGATATAAGGTCTGGGACACTAGTCACTCTACCTGTGATGTACCTGTAACAGTATTCGAGGGATCCTCTACCTGGGGTCAGGCGCCAGACTTCCACAGATCAATGATATACAATGTTAACAAACTGATAAATTAGATATACATGTCTAACTTATCAACTTGTCGATATTGTATACCGCTGATTTAATGATACTTGTCAGACACAGCAATACCATGGAATCTTAACACTGAGGATTTCTTCTACTTGCTAACTTATGTCCCAACTTCCGGGCATGACCTCCAGTACTTCCACGGAAGGGTCACGCCCATGTGTGACGATGCCTTCATCTGCTGCACCTCATCTGACTCGAGTACATATGGGTCCATCTTCTTGTCTGTTCTTCTGATTCACTGAGACCAAAGGTACTGAACACTTGCTTGTAGGTCTAGGGAATGATTACCTCATCTTCGACAGTTCCTTATATATCTCTGTATTGCACTGATAAAACCGCTGGTTAGTGAAACGTCAAAATAATAAAGAGACCCAGCTGTTGCACATGTATCTAATTGACAGACTTCCATTTTCACAGTCTAGCTGATTAGGCACCTGTAGCAGGTAGATATCTAACTTTGTTCCGAATATAATTATAAAATTCCTCACCACGTGTAGGAAACCCAACTTCAGGAAGAAGGGGAAATGATGACTGTAATAACAAATGGATGATTGTAGATGAAGAGGTAGCAGAGGTAAATTCCATACATGGTTTCAAGACAAAGTACGACACGATCCAGGAGACAGGAAGCTGAAATATAGGACGGGAGGTAGAACTCGGTCGTTGAGGATATCACTGTGAGTACAGTTGAGCACACACACACAAACTTCTGCTCAAGAGATTAGTATAAAAGCTAGCGGAGCAGCCACGAATAACAGGAAAGGCACTGCAACGGATCAGAAAATACTTGACAGGAAGGAAACAACGAGTGATGGTACGTGACGAGGTGTTAGAGTGGGCGTCTGTGACGAGCGAGGTTCCACAAGGGTCAGTCCTAGGGTCGGTGCTGTTTTTGGTATATGCGAATGATATGACGGAAGAGATAGATTCAGAGGTGTCCTTGTTTACAGACGATGTGAATCTAATACGGAGAATTCAAGTGGATGAGGATCAGGTAGGACTACAAAGGGATCTGGACAGTCTGCAAACCTGATCCAACCTGATCTGGAGTTTAATCCCACCAACTGTAAAGTCATGAAGATTGGGGAAGGTCAAAGAAGACCGCAAACAAAGTACATACTGTATTGACGTCGGTAGAATTACCGACAATATGTTAAGTAAAAGGACCCAGAACTAGTCTTGTTACAAACCTTTGCACTTTCTCTAATTTCTTGACGTGCTTGACCAGATGTGGGTTCCATACTGGTGCTGCATACTCCAATAAGAGCCTGGCGTACACAGGGTACAGTGTCGTGAATGATTCCTTACATGTCGAGACGCCGTTCTTACGTTTTCCAGGCGACCTTAGGCTGCAACAGTTATTTGGTGGATGCGCGCCACAGGAGATGTGCTTGGTATGATACTCACCTCAAGATTCTTTGTCCCCCTAGGATGTACTTTAAGTAAAAGGACACAAATGCAACTAATGTGACATTTTATTGTGGCAACATTTGGCTCTCCAAGAGCTTTGTCAATACGTTACAAACAATACATGGACACTGAGGGTATATATAGGCTCAGAGTGAGGTGTAGTAGTTGTAATATTAGTGGAGGAAGTAGTAGCTACTGCTACTACTTTACCTCAATCTAAGCCTATATATACCTTCTGTGTCCATGTATTGTTTGTGACGGATTGACAAAGCTCTTGGAGAGCGAAACGCTGCCCCAGTAAAATGCCACATTAGTTGCACTTGTGTGCTTTTACTTAAAGTACATCCTAGGGGGACAAAGGCCGCAAACCACACTCGAGGAAAAGAATCTTGAGGTGAGTATCATACCAAGCACATCTCCTGTGGCGCGCATCCACCAAATAACTGTTGCAGCCTAAGGTCGCCTGGAAAACGTAAGAACGGCGTCTCGACATAAGAACATAAGAACGAAGGAACACTGCAGAAGGCCTACTGGCCCATGCGAGGCAGGTCCAAGTCTCCTACCGGCTTAAGCCAATGCACCCAACCTAGACAGGTCAGGTCACATTGACTTAAGGGAGGAACACGGCAACCGACCTGTTAGCACAAGCTATCAGGTCTAACTTACACCCACCCACATCTACTCATGTATTTATCCAACCTATTTTTAAAGCTACACAACGTTCTGGCCTCTATAACGGTACTTGGGAGTTTGTTCCACTCATCCACAACTCTATTACCAAACCAGTACTTCCCTATATCCTTCCTGAATCTGAATTTTTCCAACTTAAAACCATTGCTGCGAGTCCTGTCTAGGCTAGATATTTTCAGCACACTATTTACATCCCCTTTATTTATTCCTGTCTTCCACTTATACACCTCAATCATATCCCCCCTAATTCTACGTCTTTCTAGAGAGTGCAGTTTCAGGGCCCTCAGTCTATCCTCATAGGGAAGGTTTCTGATACATGGGATCATCTTTGTCATCCTCCTTTGTACATTTTCCAGAGAATTTATATCCATTCTGTAATACGGTGACCAAAACTGTGCAGCATAATCTAAATGAGGCCTAACCAAGGATGTATAGAGTTGAAGAACAACCTGAGGACTCCTATTATTTATGCTTCTTGATATGAAGCCAAGGATTCTATTAGCTTTATTGCGAACACTTATGCACTGTTGTCTTGGTTTCAGATTACTGCTAACCAGAACTCCTAAATCTTTTTCGCAATCCGTAATATTAAGATCTACATTATTTAGTTTATATGTGGCATGGTTATTGTCCTGTCTAACATTTAGAACTTTGCATTTGGCTATATTAAACTGCATCTACCACTTCTCCGACCACTGCATCAGTCTATTCAAATCTTCCTGGAGTGCTCGAATGTCCTCGTCAGAATGAATTCGACGGCCTATTTTGGTGTCATCGGCAAACTTGCCGATGTCGCTCTTTATGCCCTCATCTATGTCGTTTATGTAGATTGTGAACAGCAGGGGGCCCAACACTGACCCCTGTGGAACACCGCTCGTGACGCTACCCCACTCTGATTTCTCCCCATTTATGCAAACTCTCTGCTGCCTATTTGTCAACCATGCCTCTATCCAGGAAAAAATTTCTCCTCCTATTCCATGTGCTTTAATTTTCCTCAATAGTCTCTGATGTGGGACCCTGTCAAAAGCCTTACTGAAGTCCATATACACAATATCATATTCATTACCATGATCTACCTCCTCAAATACCTTAGTGAAAAAAGTTAATAAATTCGTAAGGCAGAATGCCCCTTTGTAAAACCATGCTGAGATTCGTTGATTAATTTATGCTTTTCAAGGTGGCTACGAACTGCCCCGGCAATTATTGATTCCATAAATTTTCCCACTATGGAGGTTAGGCTTATTGGTCTATAGTTCGAAGCTAAGGACCTGTCACCTGTTTTGAAAATAGGTATCACATTTGCCATTTTCCACTTATCTGGCACCATGCCAGTTTGTAGTGATATGTTGAAAAGATTAGCCAAAGGTGTGCTAAGCTCCTCTTTACATTCCTTTAGAACCCTTGCATACAGTTCATCAGGGCCTGGGGATTTGTTAGGTTTTAATTTATCTATTTGCCTAAGGACCATGTCCCTTGTGACCCTAATAGTGCACAGTTTATTATCGTCCTGTTCTACATAATTTATCATTACTGGAATATCGCTGGTATCCTCCTGTGTAAAAACTGAGAGGAAGTATGTGTTAAAAATTCTACACATTTCCTTATCACTGTCAGTGAGCTGACCCGAGGAACTTTTGAGTGGGCCTATCTTGTCCCTGATCTTACTTCTGTATACCTGAAAGAATCCTTTTGGGTTAGTCTTCGATTGTCTTGCAACTTTAACCTCATAATCTCTTTTTGCTTTTCTAATTCCCTTTTTTATTTCTCTCTTTAACTGAATATATCGATTTCTTAATTGCCCCTCTCCTCTTTTGATTTGCCTATATATGCCTCTCTTTTGACCAATCAGATATTTTAATCTATTGTTCATCCATTTAGGATCATTTTTGTTTGATCTGATTTCCCTATTTGGAACATAATTTGACTGAGCAGCTAGAACTATGCCCTGGAAAGCATCATATCGGCAACCATCACCACCTACCTGACCCTTAGTCAACATGTAAGGAATCATTCACGACACTGTACCCCGTGTACGCCAGGCTCTTATTGGAGTATGCAGCACCAGTATGGAACCCACATCTGGTCAAGCACGTCAAGAAATTAGAGAAAGTGCAAAGGTTTGTAACAAGACTAGTCCCGGGTACGTCTTAGGAGGAAAGGTTAAGGGAAATCAACTTGACGACACTGGAGGACAGAAAGATAGGGGGACACGAGAACAACATATAAAATACTGAGAGGAATTGACAAGGTGGATAGAGGCAAGATGTTTCAGAGACAAGACACAACAACAAGGGGTTACAACTGGAAGTTGAACACTCGGATGAGTCACAGGGATGTTAAGAAGTATTTCTTCAGTCATAGAGTTGTCAGTCAGTTGAACAATCATGAGAGTGATGTAGTGGGGGTAGGATCCATACACGATAAAGCTCATGGAGCAGGGACAGAGAGAGAGAGTGAACCTAGTAGCGACCACTGAAGAGGCGGGGCCAGGTGGTGTGAATCAGCCCCTGCAACCACAAATAGATGAGCACACACACGACCCTCTATCGCGGTATCTAAAACCTTCCATTCTCTTCCCTCCCTTACTCACCCTCTTCCTTCCCTTACTCAATCTCTACCCCTCTCTCCCTCTCCCAATCGTCTCCTTCACCCCCTTCCCCTCCCCTCCTTCACTAGCTCCCTCTTCCCTTCGCCAGCCTTCCACACCTCGACCTCAAACGCCCCGTGATCTAAAAAAGAGAATAAAAATCCAATTCAGTTTTCAAGACGATGTGGGCACTTCCACTGATCTGGGATTTACCCTCGCAATTCCCAGCTGCTACTGTTACTGCTACTGTTATTCTTACTGCTACTGCTACTACTGCTACTGGTCCTGATACAGCTACTGATCCTGTTAGTGCTGCTACTTCTGCTGCTATTCCTGCCATTGTTACTGCTGGTGTTGCTGCTACTGCTGCTGCCGCCAGTGGTGATGCTGCTAGTGGGGGCAGAGAGAATGATGGTACTCTTGGCTTTTGCATCGCGAGTGTAAAAACTTCTTTAGGAGCAATGCAATGCGAAATAAGGAATGAGGGAGAACCCAAGTAAGCGTGTTCAGACACACAACAGTTAGGGAAGCTAGACGTTTTTTGTAACGAATATTGCAGGAGGCAAGATGTGCTCTGGGTAATGAGGGCCCTTGTGGGATTGTGGCTACTCAGGTCTCGCCCACATGTGATCTCATATACTCTAAATACCGAACCTCCTACCAGCGTATATCCTGGTTTTGGAGGCAAAGTACTGAATATCCGAAATATACCGACAAGTTAATAAGACACTATGTGTTTTTTGTCAGTTTATGATAAACACGTTTTGTGTGCCAGAGACCGTATCAGACGGTCCCTGGTAGACGAAAGCTACCTGGAGTCTACCTGGAGTTATTCCGGGGATCAACGCACCCCGAGGCCCGGTACATGACCAGGCCTCCTGGTACCTCAGGGCCTGATCAACGAGGCTGTTACTATTGGCCGCACTTAGTCCAACGCATGAACCACAGCTCGGCTGATCCGGCACTGCCTTTAGGTATCTGTCCATCTCCTTCTTGAAGACAACCAGGGGTTTATTGGTAATTCTCCTTATAGCTGGTGGGAGGCTGTTGAACAGTCTTGGGCCCCGGACACTTATCGTATTTCATCTTAGTGTATTAATGGCGCCAATACTTTTCACTGGGGGTATGTTGCATCGCCTGCCAAGGTTTTTGCTTTCGTAGGGAGCGATTTATGTGTGCAGATTAGGGGCAAGTCCTTCCAGGACCTTCCGAATGTAAATTAAGATGTATCTCCCTCTCTTGTTTTGAATGTTCTCATTATCCATCCTATCAGTTTCCTCGTAGGTGTGATAGTGGCATTGCTGTCATCCATGAGGGTGAGATCATCAGGCATTACCACTCCCAGGTCCTTCAAATTACTTTTCCGCTCTATTTAGTGATTAGAGTTTATAGTATACTCGGTTCTAGTTATTATTTGTTCCAGTTTTCTATAACGGAGTAGTGGGAATTTGTCATATTGTTCTCCGTTGCCCATTGGAAAACTTGGTTTATATCTTTTTGTAGATTTGCCGTGTCCTCAATGGATGACAGTCTCATGCAGATTCTAGTATGGTCTGCAAAGAATGATACGGTTCTACGGTTTACATCTCTGTGTCTGATATGAGGATGAGGAACAGGAGAAGGACGAGTACTGTGCCTTGTGGAACAGAGCTCTTCACTATGGCAGCTTCCGATTTAACTCTACCACTACAGTATGTGCTCGATTTGTTAGGAAGTTGAAGATCCATCTGCCTACTTTACCAGTTATCCCTTTAGCACGCATTTTGTGTGCTATTACGCCATGATCGCACTTGTCAAAGGCTTTTGCAAAAATCTGCGTATACTACATCTGCGTTGTATGTTTTCCAGTGCATCTAAGACCATATAATAGTGGTCCAGTACTTGCGAGAGGCAGGAGCATCCTGCTCTGACCCATGTTGCCCTGGATTGTGCAACTGTTGAGAATCAAAGTGGTTTGCAATCCTGCTTCAAAGAACTCTTTCAAAGAGTTTTAAGATGTGGGACGTTAAAACTATTGGTCTGTAGTTCTTAGCTATTGCTTTTTGCAACCTTTATGGTTGAACTATATTCGCTGTTTTTAGTGATTGTGGAATCTCACCTGTGTCTATGCTCCTTCTATATAGCATACTTAGGGCCCGTGAGAGGGGTTTCTTGCATTTCTTTATGAACACAGAGTTCCACGAGTCTGGGCCTGGGACTGAGTGCATTGGCATGTTATCAATGGGTTTCTCAAAGTCTAGTGCAGTTAGGGTTATGTCAGAAATTTGACATACATTGACAGGGTTTTGAGGCTCATTCATGAAAGAATTATTTGGATTGTCTATCTTTAGACTGATCAGTGGCTCGCTGGATACAGTCATGTTGAGATTTCAGTATCTCACTCATTTCTTTGTTGTCATCTGTGTAGGATCCGTCTTGCCTGAGCAGGGCCCTATACTAGATTTGGTTTTTCCCTTGTTTTAGGCATATGGAAAGACATATTTCGAATTTCTTTCAATTTCACTAATCGCTTTTAGTTCCTCTTGTCTCTCCTGGATCCTTTATGATTCCATTAACTTAAGTTCAATATTTTCCACTTCCTTGGTTAGCGCATCCTTCCGTGTTTCAGGTAAACTAGCATTATTCAGGAGCTCGCTGATTTTTCGCCTTCTGTAGAGGGAGCATCTCTCTCTTTCCAGTTTACTTCTTCTCTTTTTTCTTAGGGGACTATGTCTTGAACATACTTCAGCTACCAGAAAGTTGATCTTTTCAAGGCACTAGTTAGCGTCCATGTTATTTAAAATATCTTCCCAACGTGTTTCATTAATGACGTAATTTACCTGGTCCCAGTTGATGTTCTTGCTGTTGAAGTTGAATTTGGTGAATGTACCCTTATAGCTGTATGCATTTTGCTGAGCAGAACTTCTGTGCATGTAAGTCTGTACTTCGAACAGATTGAGATCAGAATTAGTTGTTTTTTATATTGTTATGTTTCTTACCAGGTCCTCATTATTTGTGAAAATTAGGTCAAGTGTGTTCTCCAGTATGTTGGGTCCACTATCTGCTGACTTAGGGTGTGTTTATTGCAGAAATTCAGCAGCTCATGTGTGTATGACTTTTCATCTGAGCTGGTCCCAGGGATTATTTCTGCTACATTTGCTACATTCTTCCATTTTGTATGTCTAAGATTGAAGTCACTAAGCAGCAGATGGGGCTGGAAGGTTTTCCAGACAGTATGAATTTTTGATAGCTATTCCTTGAATTGTTGGGAAGTTGCATCTGGTGGCTTATATACAAGCACAATGACTAAAGTTTTGGTTCTCGATTTTTGTTAGAACTTCAACTACATCATTTGTGGTGTTAAGTATCTCCGTGCAGATGAGCGACTGGCATACAAGCCAACCCTCCTTCCCCTCCCCATCCTTCTTCTTGTCTGTTCTTTCTGTCACATCTGAAAAGGTTGTACCCAGTTATTCACAATTCGTTGTCAAAGTAATCTTTTGAGTGGGTCTCTGTGAAGGCTGCAAACATTGCATTTGACTCTCCTAGAAGTCCACTGATAACAAGTATTTTGTTGTTGGTGGGATGGCTTAAGGTCCTGTATATTAGCAAATATAAATGTCAAGTTGCATATTTGTTGGAGGAATTTTGTTGTTGGCATCAGTAGTTGTGAGTCTGGAGGGGCCACTGACTGCCTCCAGTCCAACAAGGCTCCAAGGTAGTGAACTATTTCGGTTATTTCTTTCCATTTTATTTCTACGTTTCATATGATTAAAAAATCACTGGGAGTGGAGTTGTCGTAACTACTGTAACTACTATGATTTGTTTTATGGGGTGTGTACCTCCTGGTCCCTTTTAAGTGGTATGTGGGGCAGTTGGTATTGTAACATTGTTTTTTGAGGACTGAAGAGTGGCACATCTCAGGGTGGAATTCCAGAATTTGCAAGAGGAGGAACGATACACTCCTTCAGACAGGAGGTCGCGGCATTTTTGCGGGATGCTCAAAGTTGCATGTTCTATTTGTTTTTCTCTATATTCCCTGCTTACAGATGCTCTTCTCAATAAAATTTAAAAAATCACATACTCTTCTTATTAACATACTTTATCCATCGGGAGTCTTGGAGAAAAGGTGAGAAAATTTGTCACGGACCAGCCTATGGAATACTAGGAATCCCTTGTGGGGAACATGTAGAAGCAGCACTAGTAGTAAGTGGGTTAAATAAGTTCCGAGGTCATTTGGATCTTGTGTAGAGGATAAGAGGGAGGGAAAAATCATCGTTCGTCCATCATCCTCCACATTAGCGTAAGGCCTCGGTCATCTGACCGAGGCCTTACCACCACCGGGAAGTAGTAGGTTAGAAGGAAACTGGGGTGAGGCACAAGTGAAGGAAGAGAGTCCTGGTACCTTGACACTAGGCGAGGCAGGAGAGAAGGAAAAGAGGCCTGGTGCCTGGACACTAGGCGAGGCAGGAGGGAAGGAAGAGAGGCCTGGTGCCTGGACACTAGGCGATGCAGAAGGGAAGGAAGAGAGGCCTGGTGCCTGGACACTAGGCGATGCAGAAGGGAAGGAAGAGAGGCCTGGTGCCTGGACACTAGGCGATGCAGAAGGGAAGGAAGAGAGGCCTGGTGCCTGGACACTAGGCGATGCAGAAGGGAAGGAAGAGAGGTCTGGTGCCTGGACACTAGGCGAGGCAGGAGGAAAGGAGAGGCCTGGTGCCTGAGGAGTTACTGTAGTGACAAAAAATGCTGCTGGGAGAGTGGTGATGTTACCAAATGATGTAGTTTTGAACAAGAGGTACGTGCTAGAGCGTGCCTATATGTACTTCTGTACGCTGACAGTCTCTCTTGAAGGCAGGAGAAATTGCTGACCTGGAGAATGTACAGACAACTTTGACGGCACACATAAGTACGATAAAGCGACTAAAATACTGGGAACATTTGAAGTCCTTTAATTTGTATTAACTGGAACGCAGGCGAGAAAGATACATGATAATATACACCTGGAAAATCCTAGAGGAATTAATACCAAACTTGCACACGAAAATCACTGCCTACGAAAGCAAAAGATTCGGCAGGAGATGTAATATTCCCTCAATGAAAAGCAGGGGAGCCTCGAGTACCCTGAGAGACAACACAATAAGTGTCATGGGCCCAAGACTGTTCAACTGCCTTCCAGCTTACATACGGGGGATTACCAATAGATCTCTGGTTGTCTTGATTCAAGAAGGCGCTGGACAGGCGCCTAAAGTCAGTACCTGATCAGCCGGGCTGTGGTTTTTACGTCGGTTTTCGTGCGGCCAGCAGTAACAGCCTGGCTGATCAGACCCTGATCCATCACGAAGCCTGGTCTCAGACCGGGTCGCGTGGGCGTTAACCCCCGAAACTCTCTCCAGGTATACTCGCCAGGTATACTCACCAGGTGTACCAACAAAGTCTACTACTCAGTAATTTGGCACAACTTGGTAAGCTCTGGAATTAGTCAGCAATAACTGATTAATCTTTTTATTTTAATAGGAGCATTGTACAGAGAATAAGGAGAGGTTGGAAGCAGAGACACACGACAGCACTTGGCATTATGTTCTCTTCTTGTCGACTCATTTAAATTCCTGTCGCCTTTACCCACTGGAATATAGAAAGTGTATCCCTGAGGTCACTAACCTTTCCCAGTTGTAGCTGTTAAGACGCAGGATTGTTCAGTAATGACTGCGGAACTGAGGGGAAAAAGAACTACTTAAATAATAGTGTTAAGATGGTGAAATAAAACTGGGATGTGAATGTATAAAAACAAATGAGAAATTAATGAAGAAAACATAAGTAGTGAAAAATCTAAAGATTTAACGTAGTGATAATCATTTACAGAACCAAATTGCTGCTGACAAAAAAAAAAAACGAGAATTTTGAAAGGAGATAAAGAAAGTCCGTTGATTTAGAAATTTTTGTAGGGAGAATAAACTAGAGTAAGGGAGGTAATAACTTTAATATATATATATGTATGTGTGTGTATGTGTGTGGTGTGTGTGTGTGTGTGTGTGTGTGTGTGTGTGTGTGTGTGTGTGCGTGTGTGTGTGTGTGTGTGTGTGTGTGTGTGTGTGTGTGTGTGTGTGTGTGTGTGTGTGTGTGTGTGTGTGTGTGTGTGTGTGTGTAAACTGATGTGAAATTAAAATTACCACTGAACATTTACTTATTTTCTGCAGTTTGTTTCATATACAATATGGAAAGAAGGTTGTGAGTAACTTCACATGTTTCATACATGTATGTGAAGAAGTAAATAATATCTTGAGATGTAGCAAGTGTTTTAAATTTACATAATAAGTTGATAAAGTATTGGTCTATTTTTTATCTAGTGGAACTTATTAATATAAATTAGTGTGCTGATTTGTATAAACAAATTCCACTAGATAAAAAAAGAAAAAAAAACAATCACTGCGATGTGAGGGAAGGAAGGCGTTGTAGAAGATGTAGAAAGTAATATTCATTTCCAATTATTAAGTTGTGACCGTGTGGTCTAGCTTTAAGATAATGGTAAGTGTAGATAAAGATTGGAAGATTTGTATTTCTGTGAGGGATGGTCGTCAGTGTACGAGAGGATAGAAGTAGCCTAGTACATGTCTTGAGACACTAGGTAACCCCAGGGAGGCTTGTCTGTTATTCCTTTTGGTTTGTGAAGCCTATTGCTTCTAGTAGGAGGTTTGTGGAGTTTAGTGCTATTAGTAGAAGTTTAACTTCAGAGAGTGAAAGTTTATTAAGAGCCCAGGTAGGTGATAGTTCCGTAATGAAACTGGGTAGATTTATATACAAGGTATGGGGAACTGTGTCAACTGTTTTCATTAAAATTATTGGTCCAGTGTAATCCACATAAGATCTTATATAATGCAACGAACAAAGTTCGTTGCATTTTCTGAAATTATCAGTCTGGGACACGCCCTTCTGGCTGCAAACCTTCTGAATAGTTTGATAAAGGTTTCAGCATACATGTCAGTGGCTTCTAAATGTACTGCTCTAGTCGTAGCACAAGTGAACAAACAGATGTACACCTTGATGGATCTAAATAATCATCTTTGGGTAAACTCTTAAGAGTTGCAGCTCTTGTCTTCAAATTCATTAAAGGGACAAAGCCTAATTATGAATTTCCTGAACCTATCAAATACCGGGTAAAACAAATACAGAAAGATGTCTTCTCTACAGCATACAAATTTCTGGAAACACAGGATAAATCCCCAAAAACACCTAATATGATTAATTCTTTAGGACTTTATCTCGACTCAAAAAAGACTATAAGATGTCGAGGAAGAATTCATAATTTTTCACTACCTGAAGAAGCAATACATCCAAAATTGATCCCCAAAAATCATTGGCTGACAAACCTGATTGTTAAAAATGCTCAAAATAACATGTTACATGGTGGAGCAGCTGACACACTTTGTCACATAAGATAATCCTACTGGATACCTCAAGGTCAACAAAGTGTGAAAAAAAACAAACAAGGGATTAAATTACTTGCCGTCACTTCGATATGCGAGTATGTCAGTATCCAGGTCCACCATCATATCCCGCTGAGGGAGTATATCATGTCACTCCATTTGAGGTGACAGGTGTAGATTACACTGGACCAATAATTTTAACGAAAACAGTTGACAAAGTTCCCCATACCTTGTATATAAATCTACCCAGTTTCATTACGGAACTGTCACCTACCTGAGCTCTTAATAAACTTTCACTCTCTGAAGCTAAACTTCTACTAATTGTACGTATGGTTGATCTTTGATCAACCATACGTACAACAGATGCTGAATCAACGCAGGTGATTCAGCATCCATGGCTCCATGACAAGGTGGATTTTATGAAAGAATGATAGGCATCGTAAAACGTTGTTTAAGGAAGACTTCATCGTCAGAGAATTGACTTAGAAGAATTTCGAATAGCCGTAACTGAAGCAGAAAATAGAGTCAACAACAGGCCTCTAACTGATGTTATCGATGATCTGGACAATTTGTAAGTGTTAAGTCCATCTCATTTACGCCATGGCAGAAGGCTCGAGCCTGTTCCTCCCATGAATGATAAAGAAATCACGGAAGATCCTATTTATCTCGAAACTGAACAATTCAGATGTAAATTCAAACACCTTAATAAAGTGAGTGAACGATGAGAGAAAATTTGGTAAGAAAACTATCTCACCTCACTGAGAGAACACGTCTATGGAGCTGGTGTTCCTGAAAATCATAAGTCCTTAAGGCCTGGTAACATAGTCATTATTGACAATGATGGTCCAAGGTCTCAATGGTCTCTTGGAAAAATAGTGACCATACATCCTGATGAAAATGGAACCATCAGCACAGTTGAAGTCTTGAGCAGAGGTGTAGTGAATAAGTAGACAATAGATAAATTAGTGCCGTTAGAATTACACAGTGTTGAAAACAAATGTAGTGATTCTCCACAAACCCCACAGACTACAGCTGTTAAGAAAAGACAATCAGTAGTAGTGGTGAGTGAGAAAATAAAAATAATGTTAAGAGATGAATAGTTCACCTATGGCGAACTTTTGCCTGCCCCCACCCCTACTGTGAAGAAAATTGTCCAGAAAAGGGGGTATCTCTCAGTCCTCTCAGCCTCCTTCAGCCCCCTGAGGGACTTGAGGGACTCAGCCCTCCTGGAAGAGGGGCTAATGGACTCTCTTACTTACTGATAAACAGATTAATCGACAACACATGTTGATGCCAGAGTTATAAGTCACACCACCCTCTTCTTGCTAGAGATCAGTGTCCACTGCAACTACTAGTGACGATTAAACAAGAGTAATTACTCTCTTATCCTTAGCAGGAAAATTAAGGAAAACCCTGCACCCACTTTATTTACAATTGGGACTATTATGAATTGTAGTTTATAGCTAGATAACAAGAAATCTATCATTTTGTATTGAATACTGTTGCAGTGTTGAGCAAGGAGAGAAATAATGCTGACTTCAGCATATCCTAGTGTGGAGCAGGCAGAGAGCATACCGTGCAGCTCAGATTGGCTTTAAGGAATGAAGGAGTAACACACATCACACGGGCATCACCCCCTTACCAGAAAGGACAATGGGGCAATAGTAACTTGACTCTTGTTCATTTTGACAATCTCAGAAATTTGCGGTAGAACTAATTACACTGTGAAGTGTAACCAGTCTTTCTGTTGTGTATAATACCACAAAACAATGAACAAATCTCGGAATTGACTAGTGTAGTGTAGAAGTGAGTGATTGCAGAACTTTTCCAATGTAGTGGAGAAAAGTGCAACATTCCCCGAGACACTCCAGCTTCAATCAAGTCACCGATATCGGCCTAATTGATGCTGTCAACACCATAGCTCAAGTTACACGAGCAGGTTAAGTCTTAATTCTCACTTGTAGAGCCTATTAAATACTGCAGTAGTCAGGCAGGTACAAGGTGATTAAGGTTGTCCTACTCCAGGTCGTGAGGTGTGGGTTTTTGAGTGCAAACAAGTGAATACAACTACTCCTAAGCGTTTCAAATGAAATACTGAAATATACACTCCTTTTGGGCAAAAAATTAAATTAATATTCGACATTCTACAGCTCAGGTGTGGGGTTACCACGATTCGTATGAAGTTGGAGTCTTTACAAAATATTTGAGTTACTGTACATACTCAGTCAAAGAGAACGGTGAGTTAGAGTCAGCTGCCCCTCACTGCCTCTACCAGTAAATGGGATTATTATTATAATTATTATAATCAAAAAGAAGCGCTAAGCCACAAGGGCTCCAGTAAATGGGAGCCAGCCTCACCGGCTTTCCCCCACTGTTCAACTCACCCAAATGCGCACACCCACGGTGCAGTACCAGACTCTGATCTCAGAGTTGTTTGAATGTGTATGTTCTCTACACACAATGTTTATAAACACAAATTAAGGGATGAGACTGTGTCTCATGTCTGTCTCATATATTTTTAAGGAAGTCTTATAAAAAGTTTAATTTAAACTTTCATATCCATTAGCATCCTACTCCACAAACTTGACCATTATGGTATAAGAAGCCATGCAGTTGCATATTTCAAATCCTTCCTTACTAATAGGTATCAGTATGTCACCATTAAAGACACAACCTCATCAACACAGCCACTTGATACTGGAGTACCACAGGGAAGTGTCCTTGATCCCCTGCTCTTCCTCTCATACATCAGTGATCTTCCCAACGTATCACAACACCTGAAACCCATTCTCTTTGCTGACGACACGACTTGTCATCTCCCATCCAAATCTTGCCACCCTCAACACCACTGTTAACGAGGAGCTACTCAAAATATCTACTTGGATGACAGCCAATAAACTTACACTTAACACTGACAAAACTTGTATTATGTTTGATAGCAGAGCAGGTGTTGCACAACTTAACATTAAGATTGACAACACTCTTATTGCCAGACATAATGAAGGCAAATTAGTAGGCCTGCACCTCGACAGCAACCTGAATTTCAGCACCCATATCCAACACATAACAAAAAAAGTATCCAAAACGATTGGGATCCTCTCTAAGATACGTTACTACGTGCCACAATCTGCCCTTCTCACACTATACCATTCACTCATTTATCCCTACCTCACCTACGCTATTTGTGCTTGGGGATCAACTGCAGCAACACACCTAAAGCCAATAATAACCCAACAAAAAGCTGCAGTATGAATAATCACGCAATCCAATCCCAGGCAACAACCTCCCCCCGCTCTTCATAGATCTAAACTTACTGTTCAGAACATCCACACTTACTACTGTGCAACCTACATTTACAGAACCTTAAATTCCAATATTAGCCTTGACCAAAAACACTTTCTTGGTAGTTGTGACAGGATCCTCAGGTATAAAACCAGACACAAACATCTCTGATATTCCCCGTGTTCGGCTAAACTTGTACAAAAATTCAATGTACATAAAAGGGCCTAAAATCTGGAACGCCCTACCTGAAAGCACTAGAAGTGCAGACACATTCATCACTTTCAAAACTACCGTTAGAAAACATCTTATCTCCCTGACACACCCCACTGTCAGCCAACTACATGAAAGCCGCCTATTCTCTTGTATCATGCACACACAAAAAACAACCTAGACCTCCCCTCAATATCTGTGATTCCCCACAATTCACACTTACTCACCCAATTGATTATAAACATAGAAATACATAATACAACAATTACGTAATGAATCTTTATTAGTCATAAGTTTGCCTGTGATACTTCAATATAGGAGCTGCAACAGAAACTATGTATTGTACCTAAACAAACTCTTCACATTGCTAAATTTACGAACTGTAATGCAGTTACTTAGCCTTAATACCAACATGCTCCATAATCTGTACCAAAATAGAGTTTTGAATTAATCTTAGTCTGCCCGAAACGCCTAGTCATGCTAGGTGTGATAGTGGCTCTCTCTGTAATTAGTTTTATATAATATGTCAACCACACAATATCCTATAATATGTAAACCCCACATTGTAATCTTTATAGAGAATAAACTTGATTTGATTTGATGTATAATGAATATACATGTGTGATGTACATTCAAGGTCACTGACCATGCAATCACCGGGTCAATGAGGTGTGCTGACAAATCATAACACAATCACAGCTATTCACAGCGTCGAAGTATTTAAACAACTAGTGGTATATTCTACACACACAAATAACCCCCACATAGAAGAGAGGAGCTTACGACGACGTTTCGGCCCGACTTAGTCCAAGTCGGACCGAAACGTCGTCGTAAGCTTCTCTCGTCTATGCACTGGTTATTTGTGTATTGTTCCAGTCACGGTATTGTGCCTTTTTGTTATTTAGTGGTATATTCTGTTATGAATTTCTCGTTCAAGATGGTATCATTGCAAACGCAGTTTCAAACTTTGAAAACGAAAAGTATGCAGATAGAAAAGTTCATTACTGTCTGTGTAGGGATGACTCAAAATGCAAACATTGATTTTGACGTTTTAGAAGCAAAATTGGATTTACTTACTAAGCATCTAGAGAACATTAATTCAGAATATGTGGAATACAAAAGTGAATTCCTACAGTCAAATCCGTCTGAGGATGAACTTCAGCAAGTTTTGGTTACATTTAATGATCAACAATTAGGGTGGGCAGAGGCACATTGTACCAACCACAATTTTCTTTCACAAAGACCTACTGTAGTCAATGGTCAGACACCTGTCACACCTGCCATAACTGGCATACCACTACCTAGTCTTCCTAACTTCTCATTACCTGTATCTGAAGATCATGATTATGAGAAGTTTATTAGTGGATTTCATTCTCTAGTACATAAAAGAACTGATATCGATGAGATAACCAAATTAAACTATCTCAAATGTCTTGTAACTCTTTGAACTGATTAAATCGTTTATGGTGGTCAAAGACAATTATCAGGAAGCTTTACGAGTTTTAGTAGACAATTACCTTGATGCTGACAAATCCAGGGTTTGACACACAGTCAAAATCTCAAGTTTGAAGCCACCAAGACACTGTTTTTCAGATTTACAGACATTTAGGATCATGCTAGACAATAGTCTCAGATCTCTAGACTAAATATGACCTAAATCAATGTGACTGGTTTATCAGTGGTATTGTACAGGATAAGCTGTCACCACAAACCACTGAACAATTAAATATTATGTTCAACAAACGCTATTTCACTTGTGAAGAAATTAGCAAAGGTTTACAAGATGTAGTTTCTTTGCATGCAAGCAATGAGACATGATTATAAACCTTCAAACTCTACTGTGAATACCAAACCTTCAACTTAGCATAAAAAGATTATACCTACTCCACTAAATAACAGAATGGGAAATCCTATGTAGGCACTTGTCAAGCTTTGAATACAACAGACAGTAAAAAAGACTCACACATAAACGTACTCCAAAATGTGTACTTTGTGATGGACCACACTGGGCACAGTATTGTAGTCAATACACAACAATGGTAAACAGCTGAAATGGTGCACTAAGTGTTTAGGTGAACACAAGGGAGGTAAATGCTCACTGAAGAAGTGTTTTAAATGCAAGGGTATGCATCATACAGCATTATGCCCAAGCACTTGTGCTGACCAACAGCTGACTTGCATAGAAACCGGAAGTCATTAAACAACAGCATTAAACGTAAGGAATAAGTCTAAATCGACTGCTCACCCAACAGCTCGAATTGAGTTATCTAATAAATTACACAAAACCAATGTTCTAACATTATTTGATCAAGGCTCACATAGGTCCTTCATAAGAACAGTGTTACTAAAACTGAATAAACAACCCTATGCCAAAGTACAGTTAGATACAGCTGGTTTTTTTTCTAAAGTTCTCGTAAACAATCATATGACCTAGCCAAATTTATTGTTGGTCTAGGAAACAGGAAAAGGACAGTAGAAGCTGTGGCAGTAGATGATTTGCCTAAGTCTGTGCAGATCCGGAGACTAAAAGAAACAGGTGCAGCATCAAAGGCAGCCAAGATCAAGTTAGTCTGTCCAGATATACAGACGGGCACAGTTAGTCCAATTGATTTAATCATTGGAAGTGATTATCACTGTTTTGTTCAGAATATAGTAAGTAAACATGATGTTCACTTGCTAAATAAAATTGGAGGCCACATGATATGTGGTCCCATTCCCTCTCAAAGTGAGAAAGAAGCTGATATTGATTCAGTGGAAAATGTACTAGTTACGAGAATAACCGCTGATCATGTACCACAGCAAAAATTATCATTACTGGAAGAAATGAATGAACCAGTTGATAAGTTGTGAAGTTTAGATGAGATAGGAACTGATGTAAATAAACCAAGCCCACAAGAGTCTCAGACTTATAACCAATATTTGGACACTGTCAAATATGAAGATGAACAGTATTGGGTTAGGTTACCATGGGCATTAAATCCACCACATCTGCCTAGCAATTATCGCATGGCTTTCGGACAAATGAATGCACAAATACATGAGCTCAGGAACAATCCAGAGCTACTGACTGTCTATGATAATATCATACAAGAACAGTTGGACAATATCTTCATTGAGGAAGTATTCGAAGACAAATTGAAGACAAGAGCTGTAACTCTTAAGAGTTTACCCAAAGGCGAGTATTTAGGTCCATCAATATTTCTGGTGTGTCTACTGTATTTAAACATTATTTCTGCGGTGTTCGAGCAGACTGTTTCTTCTGGCATAACGTGAGCTTTTTGCTGAGGACAGTTCGGTCCGTGGAGCCATAATTTATTATCCACAAATTTCTTGAGTGGGACACCACATGACAACATGTCAGCTGGATTCTCTTGAGCAGAGACGTGGACAAAGAGAAAGTCTCTCTGCATTTCTCTTATTTCTTCTATTTTTTACATAGACCAACTGACTCTTGTTATTTCGTAACCACTGGAAAACTGCTTCATTATCTTTCCAGATCACAGTTTTTTCAAAAGTGAGATGATCAAGCACTTTGTTAACAGAGAGCTAATTTTGTACCTACATAGGGTGCTGTCAGTTCCAACTGTGGTAGAACAAAGGAGAAACGCATGCCAAGCGGGCATCGCCCCCTTTCCGGAAAGGACAAAGGGACAATAGTGAGTAGTAAGTTCTTGACTCTTGTTCCTTGAAGCCAATCTGAGCTGCACAGTGCTCTCTCCGCCCAGTCCCCACTGAAGTCAGCGTTATTTCTCACCTTGCTCAACACTGCAACAGTATTCAATACAAAATGGTAGATTTCTTGTTATCTAGCTATAGACTACAATTCATAATAGTCCCAATTGTACATAAAGTGGGTGCAGGGTTTTCCTTAATTTTCCTAAGGATAAGAGAGTAATTACTCTTGTTTAATCGTCACTAGTAGTTGCAGTGGACACTGATCTCTAGCAAGAAGAGGGTGGTGTGACTTATAACGCTGGCATCAACATGTGTTTTCGCTTAATCTGTTTACCAGGAAATAAAGTCCATTAGCCCCTCTTCCAGGAGTGCTGAGTCCCTCAAGTCCCTCAAGGTCCTGAAGGAGGCTGAGAGGGCAAAGAGATACCCTGTTTTCTGGAGAATTTTCTCCACACAAGGCCTCCGAGAGAAATTTTGCAAGACGGAACAAGACTGCTTGGGGGCCCCTGGGGCAGGCAGAGGCCCCCAATAAAAAAAATCACATGAAAGAAATCACAATAGAGTGTCTATGACTATGGAACCTTCAGAGATTCACAGCCGGACCCCAGACCAACGTACCGAGTGAAACCTCCCCCCCCCCCTTTCATAGGCCCTGTTTATATACAACTAACCCTGGCAGCTATGGGTACAATTGGATAGGACTGTTCATAATAAAGGCATCCTTTTATTATGTAATGGATTTGGGTCCAGCATTAGATATCTGATTTACTGAAATATGATTAATTTTTGAGATTTATGTATATGTTTTTTGTGTTGTAAATTTAGAGATGGATTTAATGGTTAGGATAAAATTATCCAAGAACTTAGAAACAATAGATTCTCCTAGATCTTCTACGTTTTAAAGAATATGAAGGTGAAACGTGATGTATTGATCTCCAAATTGTCCTGTTTGTGAGAAATAAGAGAAATGTTATCTCTGACTTCATTTTGTTATGCGACTAAATCTCACAGTTCAGGTGCTGATCATTGTTCTAGTGAGACCAATTCGGTCATGAGTCTCACCCCGATGCTTCACCACGAAGATACATGGTCTGCTGTTTCTCAACATGATGAATATCACAGTCCAGAAGTGAGTGAAGGCTCAGAGCACAACTAGCTCTCAGAGTGCTCGCCACCTGTGACGAGTACTCCTCCTAGTGTCATCATTTATTACTGCTTCCCTATTGTAATATTCCCTGTCATATGTTAATGTGTGTGTGTGTGTGTGTGTGTGTGTGTGTGTGTGTGTGTGTGTGTGTGTGTAGTCACCTATATGTGGTTGCAGGGGTCGATTCATAGCTCCTGGCCCAGCCTCTTCACTAGTCGATATTAACTTACTCTCCCTGCTCCATGAGCTTTATCATACCTCTTCTTAAAGCTATGTATGAAGCCTGCCTGCACTACATCACTCTCCAGATTATTCCACATCCTGACAACTTTAAGGCTAAAGAAATGCTTCCTAACATCCCTATGACTCATCTGAGTTTTCAACTTCCATTTGTGTCCCCTTGTTCCTGTATCCCATCTCTGAAATATTCGAACCCTGTCCACCTTGTCAATTCCTCTCATTATTTTATACGTCGTTACCATATTCCCCCCTATCCCTCCTATCCTCTAGTGTCATCAGACTGAGTTCCCTTAACCTCTCCTCATAAAATACACCCCTCAGTTCCGGGACTAAACTTGTTGCAAACTTCTGCACTTTCTCCAGTTTCGTGACATGTTTGACTAGGTGTGGGTTCCATACTTGTGCTCCATACTCCAGTATATGCCTGACGTACACGGTGAACAATGTCGTGAATGCCTCCTTACTCAGATGACCATATGTCATTCTCAGGTTTGCGAGGTGCCCATGTGCTGCAGCACTTATTTGATTGATGTGTGCCTCAGGGAACATGTTCGTTATAATGCTTACGCCAAGATCCTTTTCTTTAAGTGACGTTTGCAGCCTTTGATCCCCTAACCTGTACCGAGTCTCGGGACGTCTTCGTTATTCCCCCAATCTTCACGACTTTACACTTCGTGGGGTTAAACTCCAGAAGCCATTTGTTGGACCATAATTGTAGTCTGTCCAGGTCCCCTTGTAATCTTAACTGATCCTCGCCCGCTTGTATTCTCATCAGTTTCACATCATCAGCGAACAGGAACACATCTGAATCTATTCCTTCCATCATATCATTCACGTATACAAGAAACAGCATCGGATCTAGGACTGACAATTGCGGAAACCCACTTGACACTTGCGCCTACTCTGACACTTCATCACGTACCAACACTCGTTGTTTCCTTCCTGCCAGGTATTCCCTGATCCACTGCAGTATCTTCCCTGTTATTCCTGCCTGCTCCTCTAATTTTTGCACCAGCCTGTAGTCCAAAAAGATGCAATCTACCTATCCCTCTCTCTACTGTCTCACTACTGTTACCTTATCAGAGAGCTCAAGTAGATGTGTGACAGAGAATTTCCCACGTCTGAAGCCGTGCTGATTGTCCTGTGTGTGTGTGTGTGTGTGTGTGTGTGTGTGTGTGTGTGTGTGTGTGTGTGTGTGTGTGTGTGTGTGTGTGTGCGTGTGTGTGTGTGTACACACCTAGTACTCACCTAGTTGAGGTTGCAGGGGTCGAGTCCAAGCTCCTGGCCCCGCATCTTCACTGGTCGCCACTAGGATACTCTCCCTGAACCATGAGCTTTATCGTACCTCTGCTTAAAGCTATGTATGGATCCTGCCTCCACTACATCGCTTCCCAAACTATTCCACTTCCTGACTACTCTGTGGCTGAAGAAATACTTCCTAACATCCCTGTGATTCATCTGTGTCTTCAACTTCCAACTGTCCCCACTTGTTACTGTGTTCAATCTCTGGAACATCCTGTCTTTGTCCACCTTGTCAATTCCTCTCATTATTTTGTATGTCGTTATCATGTCCCCCCTATCTCTCCTGTCCTCCAGTGTCGTCATGTTGATTTCCCTTAACCTCTCCTCGTAGGACATACCTCTTAGCTCTGGGACTAGTCTTGTTGCAAACCTTTGCACTTTCTCTAGTTTCTTTAAGTGCTTGGCTAGGTGTGGGTTCCAAACTGGTGCCGCATACTCCAATATGGGCCTAACTTACACGGTGTACAGGGTCCTGAACGATTCCTTATTAAGATGTCGGAATGCTGTTCTGAGGTTTGCTAGGCGCCCATATGCTGCAGCAGTTATTTGGTTAATGTGCGCTTCAGGAGATGTGCCTGGTGTTATACTCACCCCAAGATCTTTTTTTTTGAGTGATGTTTGTAGTCTCTGGCCCCCTAGACTGTACTCCGTCTGCGGTCTTCTTTGCCCTTCCCCAATCTTCATGACTTTGCACTTGGTGGGATTGAACTCCAGGAGCCAATTGCTGGACCAGGTCTGCAGCCTGTCCAGATCCCTTTGTAGTTCTGCCTGGTCTTCGATCGAGTGAATTCTTCTCATCAACTTCACGTCATCTGCAAACAGGGACACCTCAGAGTCTATTCCTTCCGTCATGTCGTTCACAAATACCACAAACAGCACTGGTCCTAGGACTGACCCCTGTGGGACCCCGCTGGTCACAGGTGCCCACTTTGACACCGCCACGTACCATGACTCGCTGCTGTCTTCCTGACAAGTATTCCCTGATCCATTGTAGTGCCTTCCCTCTTATCCCTGCTTGGTCCTCCAGTTTTTGCACCAATCTCTTGTGTGGAACTGTGTCAAACGCCTTGCAGTCCAAGAATATGCAATCCACCCATCCCTCTCTCTCTTTTCTTACTGCTGTCACCATGTCACAGAACTCCAGTAGGTTTGTGACACAAGATTACCCGTCCCTGAAACCATGTTGGCTGCTGTTGATGAGATCATTTCTTTCTAGGTGTACCACCACTCTTCTCCTGATAATCTTCTCCATGATTTTGCATACTATACATGTCAGTGACACTGGTCTGTAGTTTAGTGCTTCATGTCTGTCTCCTTTTTTAAAGATTGGGACTACATTTGCTGCCTTCCATGCCTCAGGCAATCTTCCTGTTTCGATAGATGTATTGAATATTGTTGTTAGGGATACACACAGCGCCTCTGCTCCCTCTCTTAGAACCCATCGGGAGATTTTATCTGGCCCCATTGCCTTTGAGGTATCTAGTTCACTCAGAAGCCTCTTCACTTCTTCCTCGGTTGTGTGTACTGTGTCCAGCACTTGGTGGTGTGCCCCACCTCTCCGTCTTTCTGGAGCCCCTTCTGTCTCCTCTGTGAACACTTCTTTGAATCTCTTGTTGAGTTCCTCACATACTTCACGGTCATTTCTTGTTGTCTCTCCTCCTTCCTTCCTTCCTTAGCCTGATTACCTGGTCCTTGACTGTTGTTTTCCTCCTGATGTGGCTGTACAACAGTTTCGGGTCAGATTTGGCTTTCGCTGCTATGTCGTTTTCATATTGTCTTTGGGCCTCCCTTCTTATCTGTGCATATTCGTTTCTGGCTCTGTGTGTGTGTTAAGAAGTGTTATAATTGTAGTTTCGTACTTTACTATAATAATCTATTGACATTAATTTCCTTATTACTATCCAACTCCTAATACCTTCACTGTTGTAATATTGTTGATAATTATCCTACGCTGTATATGTAGGTTATACCTAAATGGTGCTCGGTGGTAGTCAACACATGAACAGTAACCACGAGGATCATACATTAATAATATATGAGCTGCTCGAAAGAGTTCTGCTCTAAGCCATTCTGTAAATAATATATATGAGGGAAGCTCTATTGATCCAGTAATAGCGGAAGGATGAGTGATGAGGCTTGCTTGTGACGGTGGTTGTGGGTACTGACACGGGAGCTTTTATCAGGAGTAAGTCAAACGAACGACTAAACTGATAACTCACTCACTCTCTCTCTCTCTCTCTCTCTCTCTCTCTCTCTCTCTCTCTCTCTCTCTCTCTCTCTCTCTCTCTCTCTCTCTCTCTCTCACTCTCTGGGAAGTGGATGATAGTTAAGAGAAACCACCAGAAGATGTGAGTGAGAGGGGATACAAACAAATACACACACATACACAAACACACACACACACACACACACACACACACACACACACACACACACACACACACACACATGGAAGAAATACAGAAGGCAAAGGACCCAGGAGAATATAGAGAGCAGTCGTAGAGCCAGAAACGAATATGCACAGATAAGAAGGGAGGCCCAACGACAATATCAAAACGACATAGCGAAAGCCAAATCTGACCCGAAACTGTTATACAGCCACATCAGGAGGAAAACAACAGTCACGGAACGGGTAATCAGGCTAAAGAAGGAAGGAGGGGAGACAACAAGAAATGACAGTGAAGTATGTGAGGAACTCAACAAGAGATTCAAAGAAGTGTTCACAGAGGAGACAGAAGAGGCTCCAGAAAGACGGAGAGGTGGGGCACACCACCAAGTGCTGGACACAGTGCACACAACCGAGGAAAAAGTGAAGAGGCTTCTGAGTGAGCTAGATACCTAACAACAATATTCGATACATCTATCGAAACAGGAAGATTGCCTGAGGCATGGAAGACAGCAAATGTAGTCCCAATCTTTAAAAAAGGAGACAGACATGAAGCATTAAACTACAGATCAGTGTCACTGACATGTACAGTATGCAAAGTCATGGAAAAGATTATCAGGAGAAGAGTGGTGGAACACCTAGAAAGGAATAATCTCATCAACAGCAGCCAACATGGTTTCAGGGACGGGAAATCCTGTGTCACAAACCTACTGGAGTTCTATGACATGGTGACAGCAGTAAGACAAGAGAGAGAGGGGTGGGTGGATTGCATATTCTTGGACTGCAAGAAGGCGTTTGACACAGTTCCACACAAGAGATTGGTGCAAAAACTGGAGGACCAAGCAGGGATAACAGGGAAGGCACTACAATGGATCAGGGAATACTTGTCAGGAAGACAGCAGCGAGTCATGGTACGTGGCGAGGTGTCAGAGTGGGCACCTGTGACCAGCGGGGTCCCACAGGGGTCAGTCCTAGGACCAGTGCTGTTTCTGGTATTTGTGAACGACATGACGGAAGGAATAGACTCTGAGGTGTCCCTGTTTGCAGATGACGTGAAGTTGATGAGAAGAATTCACTCGATCGAAGACCAGGCAGAACTACAAAGGGATCTGGACAGGCTGCAGACCTGGTCCAGCAATTGGCTCCTGGAGTTCAATCCCACGAAGATTGGGGAAGGGCAAAGAAGACCACAGACGGAGTACAGTCTAGGGGGCCAGAGTCTACAAACTTCACTCAAGGAAAAAGATCTTGGGGTGAGTATAACACCAGGCACATCTCCTGAAGCGCACATCAACCAAATAACTGCTGCAGCATATGGGCGCCTAGCAAACCTCGGAACAGCATTCCGACATGTTAATAAGGAATCATTCAGGACCCTGTACACCGTGTACGTTAGGCCCATATTGGAGTATGCGGCACCAGTTTGGAACCCACACCTAGCCAAGCACGTAAAGAAATTAGAGAAAGTGCAAAGGTTTGCAACAAGACTAGTCCCAGAGCTAAGAGGTATTTCCTACGAGGAGAGGTTAAGGGAAATCAACCTGACGACACTGGAGGACGAGAGATAGGTGGGGCATGATAACGACATACAAAATACTGAGAGGAATTGACAAGGTGGACAAAGACAGGATGTTCCAGAGATTGGACACAGTAACAAGGGGACAAAGTTGGAAGTTGAAGACGCAGATGAATCACAGGGATGTTAGGAAGTATTTCTTCAGCCACAGAGTAGTCAGTAAGTGGAATAGTTTGGGAAGCGATGTAGCGGAGGCAGGATCCATACATAGCTTTAAGCAGAGGTATGATAAAGCTCACGGCTCAGGGAGAGTGACCTAGTAGCGATCAGTGAAGAGGCGGGGCCAGGAGCTCGGACTCGACCCCCGCAACCTCAACTAGGTGAGTACAACTAGGTGAGTACACATACACACACACACACACACACACACCACACACACACACACGCACACACACACACACACACACAACACACACACACACACACGCACACACACAACACACACACAACACACACACAACACACACACACACACACACACACACACACACACACACACACACACACACACACACACACCACACACACACACACACACACACACACACACAACACACACAACACACACACAACACACACCACACACACACACACAACACACACACACACACACACAACACACACACACACACACACACACACACACACACACACACACACACAACACGTGGGCAGGAAAAAAAATATAGAAAACTCACACACAAAAACGCAAGAGAGAAAGAAAGAAACAAAAAAATGCTCCACCAGCAAGAAGTCTTTCTGAAGTTAATATGAAAGATGCGAGAGGTTGGAGAAACGAGTCTTTTCGGTTATGCACAATAGGCTAGCCGACGGGCCTCGCTGCATGGAGGATACAATACGGGTGCCGAGTGGATGGAAAATTCGCGTGCTCAAAGCTGATGCAAATTTTTTTTTCACCCTTGGACCCAACTGCCGGGAATACTGATAACTTTCTGGGGAAAACTTTTGGCGTGTGTAAACGTGATATTATTTTAGCGCCTACAATGTGAAAATTATGGTGGAAATAGTGGTATGGCGGCAGCGTTGATGGCGCCACCCGGGGAGGAACAAGGAGGATGCATTATGGATGACCAGGTTCTTCCTGCACTTTCTTTTTAATCCTTCTCCTCATACTGCTCCTCCATCTCCTCCCTTTCCTCCTACTTCATCTCATTGCCCTCCTCCTTTCGTAATTTTATTCTTTGTTTTTCCCCATGTCTACCCCTCCTCCTCCTCCTCCTCCTCCTACTGCTACTACTGCTGTCATTATCACTACCAATCCTGCATTAAATTCTTCTTCTCATTGTTCGTGAAGAAGCATTTGCAACAGCAACGTGAAAGGCCTTGACTAACATTATTCTCCTCCTCCAAGCGGTTGCTTTGCATATATATATATATATATATATATATATTATATATATATATATATATATATATATATATATATATATATATATATATATATATATATATAATGCTGCTGGAGGCTCACTGCCATACATATCCATCACAGCCTGGTTGATCTGGTACTTGGTGAAGATACTTATCCAGTTTTCTCTTAAAGGCCGTGTTTCTGATATCTTCTGGTAAGATATTGAATAGTCTGGGACCCCAGATGTTGATACAGTGTTCCCTTATTGTCCCCACCGCACCCCTGCTCCTTACTGGGTTTATTTTACACTTCTTCACATATCTCTCACTCCAGTATGTTGTTATGGCAGTGTACAGATTTGGGACCAGGACCTCGAGTACTTTCCAGGTATATATTGTCATGTATCTTTCCTGTGCTCCAGTGAGTACTTGAAGGCGTTCCCAGTAGTTTAGGTGCTTTATTGACTCAATGTTTGACGTAAACGATCTATGTCTTTGTTCTAGCTCCGATATTTCTCCTGCCTTGAACGGGACCGTCAGCACTGAGCAACAATATTCTAAGTGAGGGAGAACTAGCGATTTGAAGAATGTCACCATCGGCATTATTTCCCTTGTTTTGAAAGTTCTCAACACCCACCCCGTCATCTTCCTGGCTGTCGTGATCTTTGTCTTGTTGTGGTTTTTAAAACAATGGTCAGCAAAAATGTCGCATCATTCTGGACCTAAAGAAAAAATATATTCTAAAATATATTTAGTTGGATTAGGCTAAATTATCTTGCGTTTGTTACAATAAAATTAGTTAGGTTTTCTAAGGTTCTTTTGGTGCAAAATTAATTTTTACATTAACATAAATGAAAAATATATATCTTTAATTGTATAAGAGAAAATTTTGGAAAGGACTTAATTTTAAATGAGTTCTTGCTAACTGACCATATTTACCAGTTCAACACAAATATATATATATATATATATATAATATATTATATATATATATATATATATTATATATATATATATATATATATATATATACAGTAGACCTTTATTTAGCACGAGTTTATTTGGCACGATTTGAATATAGCACGATTGAAGAATTCCGGCACAATTTTATGTAACACGTCGTATGATGAATTTAACACGGTTCAGTTTGCGGGAAGGTAAAAAAAAAAAACTTCCCTTTTCCTCAAGCGGCGGCCTTACTGAATGACTTGACTAACTTACTGAATCACTTGACTGAATGAACTGAATGACTTACTGAATGACTTGAATGACTTACTGAATGACTTGACTTAATTACTGAACGACTTGACTGACTTACTGAATCACTTGACTGACTTACTGAACGACTTGATTGACTGAATGACAAAGTTAGACACTCCAGTAGGGCCACAACATAACTCTCCACTCTCTTCACAATCATCCACAAACACCAGCACCCACAAGGTAAGAAATACTATTATTTTTGTTACATTTGTAGTCTTAAGCAGTAAAAACAACATAACACATCAAAACAATAAACTGCAATTACATATTCACTTTTATTTTTGTAAGATGTGGAGGTCTAAAAAAAAATTGTTTGGGTATTTTGGGGCTATCAGGAACGTAACCCTATTTTTCCCATAAGTTCTTCAGTTCATCTAACACGGTTTTACCTAACACGGTGTTTTCAGGAACGTAACTACCGTGTTAAATAACGGTCTACTGTATATATATTACAGGGTGTCCACAAAAACACTCCCTGATTTCAAACAGGTATATGTAACTTCATTGTAATAATCTTTCACAGTTAGTAGCTTCAGATGCAGGATATCATTCAGTTTCATTGTGCGCTCCTCTGGTTACTCGGCAGACATCGATGTGATAGTCCAGTTCGGTCCAGATGCTCTGCAGCATATCTGGTGTTATCATGTGAACTGCTTCAGTGATGGAAACTTTCAGCTCGTCCAGGGTTGCAGGTAGTGGTGGTACGGAAACTGTAAACTGTGCTCTTCACGTACCCCCAAAGAAAGAAGTTACAAACAATTAGGTCCAGTGACCTCTGCACATGGCCTGCAAGTGTACAGCAAAGTGATAAAATAAATAAAAGAAAAAAAAATAGAGTAGTGTGGCAGTGTGGGGCGGACTACCCTGTGATGTACGATACACAGTGGAAAGACCTATTAAATCTAAATTGTCAGTGGAACGACTCAAGAACAGAGATTAAACATAATGATAGTAATTTTTAAACTAAAATGTGGCATTGCATGCAATAAGTGCCATTTTTCCTGGGGTGATGTGTTACAGCCATACATCTGGCAGGGCTACCAGGCAACCACATAGACCCCACCATATACCACCAAAATAACACCATATACCCCACACTACAATAACCCCAACTTTAGCAAGAAAACATGCACCTGACTTGTGTATGTGGGTTGCTCTGGAAATATATCCGAACTGGAAAAGTCTGTGTGATGTTATGCACCATAAAAGTTTTTAATGTATAGTAAGTCTCCATATTAAATACATCACACATACCCATGCACTGACCCCCTAACAACCCACCACCTGAGTGCAGAGCAGAAAGGTAAAGTGAAAATCAGGTTCTTGTGGTACTCAGTTTGCAAGTAGGATTCAGACACGTGCAAAGACTCTTGAGGAAAAATCTAGAATCACATACAATCTTCGTTTTACAAAACATCATGTCTCCTGTGCAAGAATAAACACTGCATCCAAAAATGACATCCATATGGAAAGGTGTTTCTGGATCTGAAATAAGGATGTGGAGCTATGGACAGATATCAGGAAAGTACTCAGGAGGTTAATAAACAATAGGCATGAAAACAAAGAGGAACTATTGGACAGTCTACCCAAAATATATAGAGCGTGGGATGTGAGTAAAGTTTAACACATTCAGAATGCCCAGTCTACAACAGTTGACCTAAAAATAGACACCCACTGGAAAAAAAAACACAGGAAACAAAAAAAATCAGCTAGCTCAGCCTCTAGCTCTAGGACTGACCCAGAGTCACCCCCAGCCATAGTGCAAAATCCGGATTTGCTACAGCTTCTTCCACAGCCACCACAGCTATAGCCCCTATTACAGATGTAGTAGAGTACTCTTCTGGGGAAAATATTGGCCTCCTGAAAACAGATGGGGGTGTCTCTGGCTTAACTATTGAAGACTGTAGTGCAGTTCTAGAATCTGCACAAATTGGGAATACATCCAGTACGAAATGTATCCAACCAAAAGCAAAATGGTGTAAATTCTATGCTTGGGACATCTGTAAGCATGGAATATCGGGAAAAACAAATGAGACATGCAACTCTGAGCATCCCCAAAAAATCCTGCGAACTCGTGTCCAAAGGAGTGTGTCGTTCTACCTCCTGCAGATTCTTCAACCCTGAGATGTGTCACTCTTCAGTCCTCAAAAAACAATGTTACAACACCAACTGCCCCACATACCACTTAAAAGGGACCAGGAGGTACACACCCCATAAAACAAATCATAGTAGTTACAGTAGTTACGACAACTCCACTCCCAGTGATTTTTTAGTCACAGGAAACGTAGAAAGAAAGAGGAAAGAAATAACCAAAACAGTTCACTACCTTGGAGCCTTGTTGGACTGGAGGCACAGTCAGTGGCCCCTCCAGACTCACAACTACTGATGCCAACAACAAAATTCCTCCAACAAACATGCAACATGACCTCATTTATATTTGCTAATATACAGGGCCTTAAGCCATCCACCAACAACAAAATACTTGTTATCAGTGGACTTCTAGGAGAGTCAAATGCAATGTTTTCAGCCTTCACAGAGACCCACTCAAAAGATTACTTTGACAACGAATTGTGGATAACTGGGTACAATCTTTTCAGATGTGACAGAAAGAACAGACAACAAGAAGGATGGGGAGGGGGGGGGGTGGCTTGTATGTCAGTCGCTCATCTGCACGATGATACTTAACACCACAAATGTAGCTGAAGATCTAACAATAAAAACCGACAACGAAAACTTAGTCATTGTGCTTTTATAAAAGCCACCAGATGTAACTTCTCAACAGTTCAAGGAACAGCTATCGAAAATTGACTACTCTCTGGAAAACCTTCCAGCCCCATCCCCAAACATTTTTCTGCTTGGTGACTTCAATCTATGACATAAAAATGGAAGAATGTTACAAATAATGTTGTAGCAGAAATAATCCCTGGGACCAACTCAGATGAAAAGTCACACACACATGAGCTGCTGAATTTCTGCAATAAACACACCCTAAGTCAGCAGATAGTGGAGCCAACATACTGGAGAACACACTTGACCTTATTTTCACAAATAATGAGGACCTGGTAAGAAACATAACAATATAAAAAACAACTAATTCTGATCACAATCTATTCGAAGTACAGACTTACATGCACAGAAGTTCTGATCAGCAAAATGCATACAGCTATAATGGTACCTTCACCAAATTCAACTTCAAACAAGAACATCAACTGGGACCAGGTAAATTATGCCTTAAATGAAACACGTTGGGAAGATATTTTAAATAACATGGACGCTAACTAGTGCCTTGAAAAGATCAACTTTCTGGTAGCTGAAGTATGTTCAAGACATAGTCCCCTAAGAAAAAAGAGAAGAAGTAAACTGGAAAGAGAGAGATGCTCCCTCTACAGAAGGCGAAAAATCAGCGAGCTCCTGAATAATGCTAGTTTACCTGAAACACGGAAGGATGCGCTAACCAAGGAAGTGGAAAATATTGAACTTAAGTTAAAGGAATCATAAAGGATTTAGGAGAGACAAGAGGAGCTAAAAGCGATTAGTGAAACAAAGAAATTCGTAATATTTTTTCATATGCTAAAAAAAGGTAAAAACCACATCTAGTATAGGGCCCTGCTCAGGCAAGACGGATGCTACACAGATGACAAGAAAAAAATGAGTGAGATACTGAAATCGCAAAATGACTGTGTTCAACGAGCCACTGATCAGTCTAAAGATGGGCAATCCAAATAATTCTTTCATGAATGAGCCTCAAAACCCTGTCAATGTATGTCAAATTTCTGACATAACCCTAACTGCACTAGACTTTGAGAAAGCCATTGATAACATGCCAATGCACTCAGCCCCAGGCCCAGACTCGTGGAACTCTGTGTTCATAAAGAAATGCAGGAAACCCCTCTCACGGGCCCTAAGTATGCTATATAGAAGGAACATAGACACAGGCGAGATTCCACAGTCACTAAAAACAATGGTTATAGCCCCACTCCATAAAGGTGGCAACAAAGTAATTGCTAAGAACTACAGACCAATAGCTTTAACGTCCCACATCATAACAATCTTTGAAAGAGTTCTATGAAGCAGGATTGCAAACCACTTTGACTCCCAACAGTTGCACAGTCCAGAGCAACATGGGTTCAGAGCAGGTTGCTCCTGCCTCTCGCAACTACTGGACCACTATGATATGGTCTTGGAAGCACTGGAAAACAGAACGCAGATGTAATACATACAGATTTTGTAAAAGCCTCTTACAAGTGCGATCATGGTGTAATAGCACACAAAATGCATGTTAAAGAGATAACTGGCAAAGTAGGGAGAAGGATCTTCAACTTTCTAACAAATCAAACACAAAAGAGTATTGGTAAACAGAGTTAAATCGGAAGCTGCAATAGAGAAGAGCTCTGTTCCACAAGGAACAGTACTCGCCTCTATCCTGTTCCTAAACCTCAGTGTCATCCTTTGCAGACAATACTAGCCTCTGCATGAGAATGTCATCCATTGAGGACACGGCAAATCTCCAAGAAGATATAAACCAAGTTTTACAATGGGCAACAGAAAACAATATATTTAATGAAGACAAATTCCAACTACCCCGTTATGGAAAACTGGAGCAAATAGCACCTAGAACTAAGTATACTACGAACTCTAATCACACAACAGAGCGGTAAAATAATGTGAAGGACCTGGGAGTGGTAATATCTGAAGAGCTCACCTTCAAGGATCACAACAATGCCACTATCACATCTGCTAGGAAACTGATAGGATGTATAATGAGAACATTCAAGACAAGAGATGCAAAGCCAGTGATGATCCTTTTTAAATCACTTATTCTACCTAGGTTAGAATATTACTATACACTAACAGCTCCATTCAAGGTAGGTGAAATCGCAGATCTAGAGAATGTACAGAGAACCTTCACTGCACGTATCAGTTCCATCAAACACCTTAACTACTTTGAACGCTTGGAAGCACTTGACTTGTACTCACTGGAGCGCAGGCGAGAGCGATACATCATAATCTATACATGGAAGATCCTGGAGGGACTGGTCCCTAATCTGCACACAGAAATCATTCTCTACGAAAACAAAAGACTAGGCAGGTGATGCAACATACCCCCAGTGTAAAGTAGGGCCATCATCAGTACACTAAGAGAAAATACTAAGTGTCTGGAGCCCAAGAGTGTTCAACAGCCTCCCACCAGCCATAAGGGGAATTACCAATAGACCCCTGGTTGTCTTCAAGAGGGAGCTGGACAGATAGCTAAAGTCAGTGCTGGATCAGCTGGGCTGTGGTTCGCATATTGGACTATGTGCGGCCAGCAGTAACAGCCTGGTTGATCAGGCCCTGATCCATCAGGAGGCCTGGTGATGGGCCGGGCCGTGGGGGCGTTGATGCCCGGAATACCCTCCAGGTAGACTCCAGGTAGGTAGGTAGGTAGCCGGGGATCGGGCCTAAATGTCACCCCCCCTATGTCCCCCCCCATTCTCCCTGTAACTGATATGGGTTAATCACTTCTTGAATATAATAACAATAATAATAAAAATAATAATAATAATAATAATAATAATAATAATAAAAGTATTGTCACTTGTACTGAGCAGTTACAGTCTTTGGACTGGATAAAAAAAAATACTACTGACAATACATTTCTTTTAAAGAATACAATGTGACAAACATCACTAAAGCCATGAAACTGCTGGGGTGGACAATGAGAAGTTTCAAAGTACGGGAAGTAGCGCCAGTGGTGAAAATTATCGAATCGCTTGTGCTCTCTTGCTTAGAGCATTGTCCAATGTTGACGGCTCCTTTCAGGGCAGGGAAGATAACAGACCTGGAACTGATGCAGAGATCATTTACAACCTGCACAGAGCCCATAGAACAGTTAAATTACTGGAAACATCTCAAAGTCCTAAATATGTTTGCTGGAGAGGAAGAGAATGATACCTGATAACATATACGTGGAAGCTACTTCTGGGCCTTGTTCCTAATCTAGAGTGAGATACGAGTGGAAGTGTAAAATAAAACCAGTGAAAAGAAAGGGCGCTGTGGGCACAACAAGAGAACATAAGAACATAAGAACATAAGAAAGGAGGAACACTGCAGCAGGCCTGTTGACCCATACTAGGCAGGTCCTTTACAATTCATCCCACTAACAAACATTTGACCCACCCAATTTTCAATGCTACCCAAGAAATAAGCTCTGATGTGCAAGTCCCACTCAAATCCAACCCCTCCCACTCATGTACTTATCCAACCTAAATTTGAAACTACCCAAAGTCCTAGCCTCAATAACCCAACTTGGTAGACTGTTCCACTCATCAACTACCCTATTTCCAAACCAATACTTGCCTATGTCCTTTCTAAATCTAAACTTATCTAATTTAAATCCATTACTGCGGGTTCTCTCTTGGAGAGATATCCTCAAGACCTTGTTAATATCCCCTTTATTAACACCTATCTTCCATTTATACACTTCGATCAGGTCTCCCCTCATTCTTCGTCTAACAAGTGAATGTAACTTAAGAGTCTTCAATCTTTCTTCATAAGGAAGATTTCTAATGCTATGTATTAATTTAGTCATCCTACGCTGAATGTTTTCTAACGAATTTATGTCCATTCTGTAATATGGAGACCAGAATTGAGCTGCATAATCTAGGTGAGGCCTTACTAATGATGTATAAAGCTGCAGTATGACCTCTGGACTTCTGTTGCTTACACTTCTTGATATAAATCCCAGTAATCTATTTGCCTTATTACGTACGCTTAGGCATTGCTGTCTTGGTTTAAGGTTGCTGCTTACCATAACCCCCAAGTCCTTTTCGCAATCTGTATGGTTAAGTTCTACATTATTTAACTTATAAGTGCTAGGGTTATGGACACTCCCGAGCTTCAGAACCTTGCATTTATCTACATTAACATCAGAATCACTGCTGGACCAAGTGCAGAAGTCAACAAGGGGGAAATTGTACACTTACTTGCTCCAAGCACTACACCAACCAGGCCGTGATAGGCATGTTGGCCAGGTGGGCCACCAGGAAGAGCAGCCTAGTAAACTGGACCAGCCAGGGCCGGGGCCGGGCTGCGGGACTAGAAAAACTCTCAAAATACTTCAAAGGTAAAGTTATACTGACGAAAAGGTACTTTGAAGAAGAAGCTTTTATTTGGACAACGTTTTGACTGTATAGGTCTAGTTTTATCAAGTCATGACTTGATAAAGTTCTAAACAGAGCGAAACGTTACTTGATATAGTTCCACGCAGAACAGAAAAAAAACGACTTTGCACGGCTCTATTCACAACAAGAATACGACTTAATAAAACTCTAAGCAGAGCGAAAAATAACTTGATAAATCTCTACGAAGAGCTAAACATTGTCCCAGTGACAGCTTGGTCAGTGACGAGTGTGTTTGTCTTCAGTCACGTTCTTTCACGCTGCGACTGAATGAAGTCTCCATTACAAAGGTCGTTCCTTCACATGACCGTGAATGAGGTCACCGTGACAAGGGGTCGTTCCTTCACGCTGCGACTGAATGAAGTCTTCGCAGAATGGGTCGTTCTTCCAGGCTGTGACTGGATAAATTCCCTGCAACATGGTTCGCTTTCCGAAATTTCCCCGCAGGGTAAATACGGAGATATCTTCTTTTTAGCGAAGATGGAATTGATTAAGAAATGTGTTGGGTGCCAGCACGTCTTGGGGCTGCCAGGACGAGGAGGGGAATGAACGGGTAGGAAGTGAGGGGAAATGAACGGAGGGGAGGAACGGAGCTGCGAATATTGAGGGGAACTTCATTCAAGTAGCAAGGGGAAGGAGATGTGAGAGGAGGTTAAGAAGGAGAAGAGGTTATGGAGAGAAGGTGAAGAGGAGGAGGAAGGAAGTGAAGAACCGAAGACAAAGGAAAGACACAAAACGCAAGATCTTTCAGTGTATGTAGAGGCTCTCGTATGATAAAATATCTGAAGGGTCGAGAAAGAGAAAGAAAATATCGCACGCATGTACACACACACACACACACACACACACACACACACACACACACACACACACACACACACACACACACACACACACACCTCGGTCTCACCACATTTGTGTATGGCTCCGTGAATGTGTGAAATTCGGCTTTTAGATCTTTCTGTTCCGTTAAGACTCCAGGATTTTCGCAAGTGGAAACTGGAAGAGAAGAAAAGGAAGAGGAGGAGGAAGGGAAGGAGGAGGAGGAGGAGGGGAAGGATGGGAAGGAGGAGGAGGGGGAAGAGGAGGGGGAAAGAGGAGCGGAAAAAGGAAGAACAAGAGGAGGGGGAGGAGGAGAGGAAGGAGGAGGAGAAGGAGGTGAAAGAGGAAGAGGAGGAGGAGGAGGAGGAGGAGGAGGAGGAAGAGGAGGAGGAGGAGGAGGAGGGGGAAGGAGGAGGAGATAAATTAGGACCACAATGGGCAACAGCAGAGCAATAAGAAACACTGTAAGAATAACCAAGAAAATAAAAAGAGGAGGAATGACGCAAAACAAGAGTGGGAAAACACGAGGTAAAAAATATTAAAAGAAAGGACTAGAATGAGAGAGAATGTGTGAGGGAAAAAAGTTCTGGTGAACATTGAAATTGGAGTATATATGTGTGAATGACTGTGGTGTAGGTAGTTCACTTGTGTTTGTAGAGTTAGGTCACCTGTCAACCACTACTGCTATTGTTGCTTGCTGGTAGGTGATGTGTGGGGATAGTCAGCCGTGGTAGGTGATGTGTGGGGATAGTCAGCCTTGGTAGGTGATGTGTGGGGATAGTCAGCCTTGGTAGGTGATGTGTGGGGATAGTCAGCCTTGGTAGGTGATGTGTGGGTATAGTCAGCCTTGGTAGGTGACGTGTGGGTATAGTCAGCCTTGGTAGGTGATGTGTGGGGATAGTCAGCCTTGGTAGGTGATGTGTGGGTATAGTCAGCCTTGGTAGGTGATGTGTGGGGATAGTCAGCCGTGTTTAGTCACCTTACCGCTTGTATCTCTGTATTTTTCTCCAGTTAATTTCAGTTTATTTTGGTGCTGGATAATTTATTTTTTACAGCTGTTGCCTGTCTTAACTTTCTGACCTTTACCTGGTCAATCAGGCTGTTACTGCTGGCAGCACGTAGTCCAACGTACGAACCACAGCCCGGTTGATCCGGTACTGACTTAAGGTATCTGTCCAGCTTTCTCTTGAAGGCATCCAGGGGTCTATTGGTAATTTTCCTTATGCCTGGTGGGAGGCTGCTGAACAGTCTTGGGTCCCGGACACTTATTGTGTTTTCTCTTAGTTTACTAATGGCGCCCCTACCTTTCATTGGGGGTATGTTGCACAGTCTGCCCAGTCTTTTGCTTACGTAGGGAGTGACTTCTGTGTGTAGATTTGGGACCAGTCCTTCTAGAATTTTTCGGGTGAAGATTGATACATCTCTCTCGCCTGCGCTCCAGTGAATACAGATCAAATGATTCCAAGCGTACCCAGTAATTCAGGTGTTTGACAGAACTTATATGCGCAGTAAAGGTTCTCTGTACATTCTCTAGATCTACGATTTCACCTGCCTTAATTGGAGATGTTGGTGTATAGAAGTATTCCAGCCTAGAGAGAACAAGTGATTTAAAAAGGATCATCACTGGCTTGGCATCGCTTGTTTTGAAGGTTATCATTATCCATTCTATCATTTTCCTAGCAGATGTGATAGTGACACTGTTATGATCCTTGAAGGTGAGATCCTCTGATATTATCACTTCTAAGTCCATCACACTACTTTTCCGCTCTATTGTGTTATTAGAATTTGTAGTATACTTAGTTCTAGCTATTATTTCCTTCAGTTTTCCATAACAAAGTAGTTGAAATTTATCCTCATTGAACATCATATTGTTTTCCACTGCCCACTGAAAAGCTTGGTTTATATCGGCTTGAAGATTTACCGTGTCCTCAATGGATGACAATCTCATGCAGATTCTAGTATTGTTTACAAAGGATGAACCTGTGCTATGGATTACACCTCTGTGTCTGATATGAGGATGAGGAACAGAATGGGGGCGAGTACTGTGCCTTGTGGAACAAAACTTTCACTGTTGCAGCCTCCGATTTAACTCTGCTTACCACTACTCTTTGTGTTCGATTGGGTAGAAAGTTGAAGATCCATCTCCCCACTTTACCAAGTTATCTCTTTAGCGCGTATTTTGTGTGCAATTACACCATGATCGCACTTGTCAATGGCTTTTGCAAAATCTGTGAAAACTACATCTGCATTCTGTTTGTCTTTCAATGTATCCAAGACCGTATCATTGAGGTCCAGTAGCTGCGAGAGGCAGGAGAGACCTGCTCTGAACTCATGTTGCCCTGGACTGTGTAGTTGTTGGGAGTCCAAGTGATTTGCAGCCATGCCTCTTAGAGCTCTTTCAAAGATTTCTATGATGTGGGACGTTAGAGCTAATGCTCTATAGTTCTTAGCTAATGCGTTGCTGCCACTTTCATGGAGTGGGGCTATATTCGGTGTTTTCAGTGACTGTAGGATTTCACTCGTGTCTATACTCCTTCACAGCATAATTAAGGCAGGCGAAAAAGATTTCTTGCAGTTCCTAATGAACACGGAGTTCCATGAGTCTGGGTCTGGGTCTGGGGCTGAGTGCATGGGCATGTTGTCCAAGGCTTTTTCAAAGTCCAGTGGAGTTAGGCTTATGTCAGAAATTTGGCATACGTGAACATGGTTTTGAGGCTCACTGATGAAAAAATGGTTTGGACCGTCAATCTTTAGACCGATTAATTGCTCGCTAAGCACAGAGTCGTATCGAGACTTCAGTATCTTCCTTATCTATTGATGCAAATTTAGTAATATTCTGATTTCATACTTATACCTTTTAAGCGGTCTTAAGATGACTATGTGAGAATTTCAGCGCTTTTACAGTAATTGCTGTATTTCTAGCCCTTCAGCCCGCTGGGATCAGACAGGGTCACTTATTCGAAGCTGAAGAAAAAGGGTAACCATGGTCATTGCTTCATCTACCGCAGTGTGCCACCACACAACTCGGCCACCAGAGGTGGCCGAGTTGTGTGTTTGCAATTATGACCATAATTTTTAAAGGGGTGGACCGGTAAGCCATCGGAAGGCCTCGGTCAGATGACCAAAAACTCAAGCTGCAGGTTATCATATAACTATGACCCGCGTCAGGAAACATTTGCCCTGATGCCTGACAAACCTTACCTAACCTAACCTTGTATGTTTGCACCGGACAACTTTACCAACTGTAAACTGCATCACTTAAGCTGCGTCACTGCTGGTTGTGTACAGCGTCGTTAGCCGTCCATCTCTACCTTTACTATGAGTGTACATGCGGTGTTAGATCATTGTTCAAGGTTGTCAACTATGTGTTGTTCAGATCCTCAAACTTCTTGATCATTTCTTGCGAGCGCTTCTTACTTGTCCAGTCTTATAACCTGCACCTGTACTGCCTAACAACTAAGAAGTGTGAGACTGACACCAAACTTCCAGCGTGGCTCCATACACTCTACTGAACTGATCCTCACCAACCTTCTATATGCTCAAAAATTGAAGAATAGATGAATAACCCGAGAAAGCTCTGGCAACAACTAAAAGAGCTGCGATATAACCATAAACCCGTAGACTGATGTAACACACTGATAAATATCGATAAGGTTATTTAGCACTAGGTCAGAAAGAACTAAAGTGACAAATTGCTTTAATCCACATTACACAACTGTTGTGTCAACACTTGTAAGTAAACTACCGGTTGCATGAAATGCCTTTAACACAGACTCTGATAAGTTTAAAACATACTACAGTAATAATAACATCACCACAAACCTGTAGGTGTATCTAATGGCTTCGTGCGAAAAGAACTAAGCAAGTTAAACTCAACTAAAAGCACCGGTCCAGATAACATCCCGGCTAAGTTTATAAAAAATAGTGTCTGTGAATTGGTAGTCCCTACTACACACACAATAAATTTGCCCGTCACCACTAATACCGTGCTGGAGGGCTCAAGGAGGCCAGAGTTACCCCCATCTTCAAGAAAAATAGTATGACTGATGTCAGCTACTATACACCTGGTAGTATAACCAGAGTGATGTCCAGTAGATAAGTATCTTAATGACGAAAACAGTATCCATAGTTACCAGTCAGGTTTCAGGGAATTTTACTCTACGCACACCTCCCTAATTAAGCAGCAGCAGCAGCAGCAGCAGCAGAAGAAGAAGAAGAAGAGGAGTAGAAGAAGAAGTAGAAGAAGAAGAAGTAGAAGAAGAAGACCACCACCACCGCTGCCGCCGCCGCCGCCGAGGATCCTAAGTTCTGTTATCTCACGTGCGTGTTTCACAGTTTTGATGCAGTTTATTCTTTTAAAGATCCATTCTCCATTTCTTAATTGTGTGGTTGACTGTGAGGTGAAGTTGAGTGTGGCTGCCAACCACTGTAGTTCAGGGACTCTCTGGCCGACACTCCAACCACTCACATCAATACACTTGTAGCAACGCCACACAACGAGACCTCTCCCTCCCTTTCTCTTTCCTTCCCTTCCTTCTCTCCTTTACTCTCTCGCTCTGTTCCCTCCTCTCAACATGATACCCGCACACTTCTTTCTGCCATCTTCCTCTTTATCCTATTCTTCCTCCTCCTCCTCCCCGCCCTGTCTCTTCAGACTCGCGTCCTCAACCCTTCCTGCCATCCTTCCTCGCCTTCCTTCACCATAACAATAACATTTTTATTTCTACAAGTACATGGAGTCTACCTGGAGGACATTCCGGGGATCAACGCCCCGGCGGCCCGGTCCACGACCGGTCCTCCCGGTGGATCAGAGTTGGATCAATCAGGCTGTTACTGCTGGCCGCACATAGTCCAACGTATGAATACAGCCCGGCTGATCCGGCACCGACTATTGGTAATTCCCCTTATGCCTGGTGGGAGGTTGTTGAACAGTCTTGCGCCCCGGACACTTACAGTGTTTTCTCTTAGTGTTTTCTCTGTATGCAGATTCGGGACCATACCTTCTAGAATTTTCCTTCCTAAAATTTTCCCTTCTAGAATTTGACCTAGCTGACACCAATGACATACTACTATATAGAAAGCCATTTGTTATGTAGAGCATTTCAGGCAAATTAGGTCAGTTTTTTTCCAGGATGCGACCCACACCAGTCGACTAACACCAAGATACCTATTTTACATAGGTATCTTGGTGTTACAACCGGTGTAACGAAACACGCCCAATGTTTCTAACCTCGCCGGGAATCGAACCCAGACACTGGTAGTGTGAAGCGAGAGCTTTAGCCCCCAGGCCACGGGCCTACCCATTTCTTTCACCTCACCCATCATCCACCTCTCCCGTCGATCATATACAATAGAACAGCAGCACATTACTGATGCATCCAATTTTGTTAAATAAATTAAAAAAGGTTCTCCAGCCACCACTGTCGCTCTCATCACTTATTCCTGGCTCCTCCACAACACTGGAACTGGACGAGGGTGAGCTGCCTTTCTTGCTGCCCGCGGGGGCACAGCTTCAAGTGTAAAGCACACACACGACTCCCAGTATTTACAGATTAATATTCCTCTCATCTGACAGGCATAAGGCGAGTTCAACTTGAATATAAAAGATGAGGGGGAACAGTGAGAGGCGCTGTGTTTGGCGGCATTACTGCGCTTGTCACTGCTCTTGCGGCATCCTTCTTTTGTTATTTTGAAAGGGAAAAATAAGTGTACATATTTATATGCAACTCTCTCTCTCTCTCTCTCTTCGTTCCTTCTCTCCTCACTCCCTCTCTTTCTCTTTCTTCGTCCCTCCCCTACCCCCCTTCCCTTCCTCCTTTTTTCCCTTCCTCCCTTCCACAGTCCTAAGTAAACAGCAGCAGTGGTGATGCTCACACAGCCAACACTACACAGTCTTCATGGAGAGGAAAATCACCGCCGACCGGCGCTGTCTGGCGAGAGTTCGAGATCATGTAAATTTGGACAACGCGGTGGTGCTGATGAGACAAAGAAGAATGAGAAAAATTAGCAAAGAGAGGAAGGTGACGACTTTTATGAGCCATGTTTGACCGGATGAGAAAGGTGATAGAGCTGAGGAACATTAGAGCGTTCCATTGCATGTGTGTTTGCAGAAACGTGTGTGTGGGCCTCGCATATGTAGGCATGCATGTTAGTGTGTAAATATGCACACGTGGTCTTTTGTTACTGTTAGCCTATGGGTCGATAACAAGCCTGTGGCAGGCTGAAGGAAAACTGATTTGGGTGGATAACAAGCCTGTGACAGGCTGAAGGAAAACTGAGGTGGGTGGATAACAAGCCTGTGGCAGGCTGAAGGAAAACTGATTTGGGTGGATAACAAGCCTGTGACAGGCTGAAGGAAAACTGAGGTGGGTGGATAACAAGCCTGTGGCAGGCTGAAGGAAAACTGAGGTGGGTGGATAACAAGCCTGTGGCAGGCTGAAGGAAAACTGATTTGGGTGGATAAACCTGTGGCAGGCTGAAGGAAAACTGAGGTGGGTGGATAACAGGCCTGTGGCAGGCTGAAAGGAAAACTGAGGTGGGTGGAACAACCTGGCCGCTGAAGGAAAACGAGGGGGTGGATAACAAGCCTGTA
>NC_069401.1:70525859-70632030 GCF_026875155.1 Cherax quadricarinatus | reverse complement strand
CGCACAAAAGTTCTTCTTGGGTGAGCGGGGAATTATTTGGGTTTGCGGTTTTGGGGGCCCCTTTGGGTAGTGGGTGTTCGGGGTTTGTGGGCTGCGCGGGGGATGTAGTGGGTTTTTTGCGGGGTTTGGGTGGCGCAGCGGTGGAGTAGTGGGTTTTGCGGTGGTTGTGGGGCTGCAGCGGTGGATGTATGGGGTTTGCGGGTTTGTGGTGGTGCAGCGGTGGATGTAGGGGGTTGTTGCGGTGGTTGTGGTGGCTGCAGCGGTGATTAGGGGTGTTGCGGTGGTTGTGGTGGCTGCACGGGGATGTAGTGGGTTTTCGTGGTTGTGGGGGGCTGCAGCGGTGGTTGGGGGGGTTTTTTGGCGGTGGTTGTGGTGGCTGCAGCGGTGGAGTAGTGGGGGTTGCGGGGGTTTGGGGGTTGGCTGCAGCGGTGAGTAGGGGTTGCGGTGGTTTGGTGGCTGCCGGGGTGTAGTGGGTGTTGCGGGGGTTGTGTGGCTGCGGGTGGTGTAGGGGGTTGCGGTGGTTGTGGTGGCTGCAGGGGTGGTGTAGTTGGGTTGCGGGTTTGTGGGGGCTGCAGCGGGGATTAGGGGGTGTTGCGGTGGTTGGTGGTGTGCAGCGGTGGATGTAGTGGGGTTGCGGTGGTTGTGGTGGCGCGCGGGGTTTAGTGGGTGTGCGGGGTTGTGGTGGCGGCAGGGGTGGATGTAGTGGGGTTGGGGGGTTTTTGGGGGGTGGCCTGCAGGGGGGAGTAGTGGTTTTGGGTGGGGGGGGTTGGGGGGTGCACGGTGGATGTAGTGGGTGTTGCGGTGGTTGTTGTGGTGGCTGCAGCGGTGGATGTAGGGGGTGTTGCGGTGGTTGTGGTGGCTGCAGCGGTGGATGTAGTGGGTGTTGCGTGGTTGTGGGGGCTGCAGCGGGGGATGTAGTGGGTGTTGCAGTGGTTTGGTGGCTGCAGCGGGGGAAATGTAGGGGTGTTTGCGGTGGTTGGGTGGCTGCGCGGTGGATGTAGTGGGTGTTGCAGTGGTTGTGGTGGCTGCAGCGGTGGATGTAGTGGGGTTTGCGGTGGTTGTGGTGGCTGCAGCGGTGGATGTAGTGGGTGTTGCGGTGGTTGTGGTGGCTGCAGGGGTGGTGTAGTGGGTGTTGCGGTGGTTGTGGTGGCTGCAGCGGTGGATGTAGTTGGTGTTTGCGGGGTTTGGTGGGGGGTGGGTGGCCTGCAGCGGTGGATGTATGGGTGTTGCGGTGGTTTTGTGTGGCTGCAGCGGTGGATGTAGTGGGTGTTGCGGTGGTTTGGTGGCTGCAGCGGTGGATGTAGTGGGTGTTGCGGTGGTTGTGGGGTGCTGCAGCGGTGGATGTTAGTGGGTGTTGCGGTGGTTTGTGGTGGTGTCAGCGGTGATGTAGTGGTGTTTGCGGTTTGGTTGTGGTGGCTGCAGCGGTGGATTAGTGGGTGTTGCGGTGGTTGTGGTGGCTGCCAGCGGTGGATGTATGGGTGTTGCGTGTTGTTGTGGTGGCTGCAGCGGTGGATGTAGTGGGTGTTGCGGTTGGTTGTGGTGGCTGCAGCGGTGGATATAGTGGGTGTTGCGGTGGTTGTGGTGGCTGCAGCGGTGGATGTAGTGGGTGTTGCAGTGGTTGTGGTGGCTGCAGCGGTGGATGTAGTGGGTGTTGCGGTGGTTGTGGTGGCTGCAGCGGTGGATGTGTGGGTGTTGCGGTGGTTGTGGTGGCTGCAGCGGTGGATTGTAGTGGGTGTTGCGGTGGTTGGGGGGGTGGCTGAGCGGGTTGATATGTAGTGGGTGTTGCGGTGGTTGTGGGTGGCTGCAGCGGTGGATGTAGTGGGTGTTGCGGTGGTTGTGTGGCTGCAGCGGTGGATTAGTGGGTGTTGCGTGGTTTGTGGTGGCTGGCAGCGGTGGATGTAGTGGGTGTTGCAGTGGTTGGGGTGGCTGCAGCGGTGGATGTAGTGGGTGTTGCGGTGGTTGTTGTGTGGCTGCAGCGGTGGATGTAGTGGGTGTTGCAGTGGTTTTGGTGGGTGGATGTAGTGGGTGTTGCGGTGGTTGTGGTTGGCTGCAGCGTGGATTGTGGGTGTGTTGCGGTGGTTGGGGGTGGTTTGCAGCGGGTGATGTAGTGGTGTTTGGGGGGTTTGTGGTGGCTGCAGCGGTGGATTAGTGGGTGTTGCGGTGGTTTGTGGTGGCTGCAGCGGTGGATGTAGTGGTGTTGCGGTGGTTGTGGTGGCTGCACGCGGTGGATAGTAGTGGGTGTTGCGGTGGTTTTGTGGTGGCTGCAGCGGTGGATGTAGTGGGTTTGCGGTGGTTGTGGTGGCTGCAGCGGTGGATGTAGTGGGTGTTGCGGTGGTTGTGGTGGCTGCAGCGGTGGATGTAGTGGGTGTGCGTGGTTGTGGTGGCTGCAGCGGTGGATGTAGTGGTGTCCGGTGGTTGTGGTGGCTGCAGCGGTGGGATGTAGTGGGGTGTTGCAGTGGTTGTGGTGGCTGCAGCGGTGGATGTAGTGGTGTGTTGCGGTGGTTGTGGTGGCTGCACGCGGTGGATTTAGTGGTGTTTGCGGTGGTTGTGGTGGCTGCAGCGGGTGGATGTAGTGGGTGTTGCGGTGGTTGTGTGGTGGCTGCAGCGGTGGATGTAGTGGGTGTTGCGGTGGTTGTGTGGCTGCAGCGGTGGATGTAGTGGGTGTTGCGGTGGTTGTGGTGGCTGCAGCGGTGGATGTAGTGGGTGTTTGCAGTGGTTGTGGTGGCTGCAGCGGTGGATGTAGTGGGTGTTGCGGTGGTTTGTGGTGGCTGCAGCGGTGGATGTAGTGGGTGTTGCGGTGGTTGTGGTGGCTGCAGCGGTGGATGTAGTGGGGTGTTGCGGTGGTTGTGGTGGCTGCAGCGGTGGATGTAGTGGGTGTAGCGGTGGTTGTGGTGGCTGCAGCGCGGTGGATGTAGTGGGTGTTGCGTGGTTGTGGTGGCTGCAGCGGTGGATGTGTGGGTGTTGCGGTGGTTGTGGTGGCTGCAGCGTGGATGTAGTGGGTGTTGCGGTGGTTGTGGTGGCTGCAGCGGTGGATGTAGTGGGTGTTTGCGTGGTTGTGGTGGCTGAAGCGGTGGATGTAGTGGGTGTTTGCGGTGGTTTGTGGTGGCTGCAGCGGTGGATGTATGGTGTTGCAGTGGTTGTGGTGGCTGCAGCGGTGGATGTAGTGGGTGTTGCGGTGGTTGTGGTGGCTGCAGCGGTGGATGTAGTGGGTGTTGCGGTGGTTGTGGTGGCTGCAGCGGTGGATGTAGTGGGTGTTGCGGTGGTTGTGGTGGCTGCAGCGGTGGATGTAGTGGGTGTTGCAGTGGTTGTGGTGGCTGCAGCGGTGGATGTTGTGGTTTGCGTGGTTGTGGTGGCTGCAGCGGTGGATGTAGTGGGTGTTGCAGTGGTTGTGGTGGCTGCAGCGGTGGATGTAGTGGGTGTTGCGGTGGTTGGGTGGCTGCAGCGGTGGATGTAGTGGGTGTTGCAGTGGTTGTGGTGGCTGCAGCGGTGGATGTAGTGGGTGTTGCGGTGGTTGTGGTGGCTGCAGCGGTGGATGTAGTGGGTGTTGCGGTGGTTGTGGTGGCTGCAGCGGTGGATGTAGTGGGTGTTGCGGTGGTTGTGGTGGCTGCAGCGGTGATGTAGTGGGTGTGTTGCGGTGGTTGTGGTGGCTGCAGCGGTGATGTAGTGGGTGTTGCGGTGGTTGTGGTGGCTGCAGCGGTGGATGTAGTGGGTGTTGCGGTGGTTGTGGTGGCTGCAGCGGTGGATGTAGTGGGTGTTGCGGTGGTTGTGGTGGCTGCAGCGGTGGATGTAGTGGGTGTTGCGGTGGTTGTGGTGGCTGCAGCGGTGGATGTAGTGGGTTGTTGCGGTGGTTGTGGTTGTGTGGCTGCAGCGGTGGATGTATGGGTTTGCGGTGGTTGTGGTGGCTGCAGCGGTGGATGTAGTGGGTGTTGCAGTGGTTGTGGTGGCTGCAGCGGTGGATGTAGTGGGTATTGCGGTGGTTGTGGTGGCTGCAGCGGTGGATATAGTGGGTGTTGCGGTGGTTGTGGTGGCTGCAGCGGTGGATGTAGTGGGTGTTGCGGTGGTTGTGGTGGCTGCAGCGGTGGATGTAGTGGGTGTTTGCGGTGGTTGTGGTGGCTGCAGCGGTGGATGTAGTGGGTGTTGCGGTGGTTGTGGTGGCTGCAGCGGTGGATGTAGTGGGTGTTGAGGTGGTTGTGGTGGCTGCAGCGGTGGATGTAGTGGGTGTTGCGGTGGTTGTGTGGCTGCAGCGGTGGATTGTAGTGGGTTGTTGAGGGTGGTTGTGGTGGCTGCAGCGGTGGATGTAGTGGGTGTTGAGGTGGTTGTGGTGGCTGCAGCGGTGGATGTAGTGGGTGTTGCGGTGGTTGTGGTGGCTGCAGCGGTGGATGTAGTGGGTGTTGCGGTGGTTGTGGTGGCTGCAGCGGTGGATGTAGTGGGTGTTGAGGTGGTTGTGGTGGCTGCAGCGGTGGATGTAGTGGGTGTTGCAGTGGTTGTGGTGGCTGCAGCGGTGGATGTAGTGGGTGTTGCAGTGGTTGTGGGGGCCCTGCAGCGGTGGATGTAGTGGGTGTTGCAGTGGTTGTGGTGGCTGCAGCGGTGGATGTAGTGGGTGTTGCAGTGGTTGTGGTGGCTGCAGCGGTGGATGTAGTGGGTGTTGAGGTGGTTGTGGTGGCTGCAGCGGTGGATGTAGTGGGTGTTGTTCAGTGGTTGTGGTGGCTGCAGCGGTGGATGTAGTGGGTGTTGAGGTGGTTGTGGTGGCTGCAGCGGTGGATGCTGTGGAATTTTTTTTCTCCAAACCCCAACGAGTGACGCAAAATGGGGAAAGTGACACCCCCTGGGAGAATGGATGCCCCCTGGGAGAATGGATGCCCCCTGGGAGAATCTGTCTAGTATCTTATTCACACAAACAAAATATTTTGACATATACGAGTTATTATGTGTCTATCTTTATGTTCCTCAATAAGTGAACAGTAAATCACAGTGTTCAACATAGAGCTGACCATAGAGCTGACCAAATACTTTGCATTTAGTTTGATCATCATCTAGAATGTATCTTCCAAACTGCGAAAAGCACTTGTAATCAAGCCTAGGGCTGTCTACTACAACATCAATCAGTCTGTTCACATTGCAAGTTGCTCCATAAACGTACTTATCTATGTTCATGTTATCATTATTGCAGCAGTGTTTCTGATATCTGGTAAAATGTGAACAGTCTGGGACCACTGATGATGATTCAATTATCTCTTGTGCCCACGGGATCTTTGCCTTTCACTGGGCTTACTTTACATCTCCTCCCATCTCTCTCATTCCAGTAATTTGTTATGCAGTGTGTTCCAACGAGTACATATTTAGGACACTGGAACTTTCCCAGTAAGTCTATTGCTTAATTGACTCTGTAGAGGAAAATTTAATCTACCGGCTTCTCTAACCGCTCCACTTCTTAGAGAACAGGGGTGCCAGTTACCCCAGGGTCATCGTGATTGTTGGCACCCTCACCAGGTAGGAGAAAAGAGGGGTTGCTTACCCGACCCTCCCGTCTTAGGAGAAGCCATGATATTCCAGAACGTCTTTCTTGACATATCAGAGTGGTCAATGACTTGATATCAAGAGATCTAAGGACCTCGAATTTTGAATGTCACAGTGACTGATATTCTCACTTGTCCAGAGCACTTAAGCAGTGTTCATTTTTTACCGTCTCTGGCAACTGAGACTAGGGTTGTCCAGGCATATGATTAGAAAAGCTGAAGCCATGATTTAGTCTTCCTCAAACTAGACACCATGGAAGGTGTTCACTTCGTCCAGAGAGGGGTGTTCCATGATACTAAGGCCAACCTGTAACTTTCATGGTTCTTCAACGCCTAGTCAAAGTCAGCTGTGTGGGAATTCTGGAAGCTAGTCAGAGTGATTTGTGGATATTTGGACTTACGTTGGATTCACAGTCGAGTGTAGTGAAGGTGACCTTCTGACCTTACCTGTTCGTAGTGTGAGTGTGTTTTATCAACAAGGATTTAGATGACACTCAGACATGATGACCGCTTATTAGGCCAGACCAGAGTGAATAGATGGTTTGCCTTGACGTCTGTAGTACCACTAATCGTTGGTCTATCTTACAACCTCGTCCAGTACAGACTGCAATCAATAATCTTGTTCCAGGTAGGTAGGGACCTAGCATAGACAGAGTGGTAGTGGCTCAGATTATTGGGAGTCAGTCCCAGAGTTGGTTATTGTGTGTCAACCAAGTGTCGCAAATAAGCCACGAAGGTGAGCCCACGTTCACTCCACCAGAGACTGATTGTGCTGGATATTTTCGTCCTGGATAATGGACCAGGCGCCAGGTGTGATCAGAAAAATCAGACTGGTAAGTAACCAGTGGTCAATATGCTTAGCAGTTATTCAACCGTGTTGAAGGGAAGAGCTCACAATATATAGACCAGAGATTGCTGGAGTCCAGGTGAACTTAACTGACGCGTGTTTATTAATCGACAAGAGGCTCCATGCGGGCAATCAATGATCTCTGTATCTTTACCAGATCTGATATTTCCATCTGCCTTAATCAGAGTCGTCAACATTGAACAATACTCTAATCGAAATACAAACGATTTGATTAGTGTCACCACTGGCACAATTTTATGTATTTTGAAAGTTCTCATTATCCAGCCCATCATTTTCCTGGCTCTCGTAACATTTGTCTTATTCTTTCTTTGAAAGAAGGGTCAGCTGACTTGATTACTCCCAGGTTTTTCACGTGTTCCTTTCATTCTATTTGATGATCCTCTAGGTTGTTGTATACATATATATATTTCGTTTTCCCATGCCTAAGCAACTGGAGCTGATCATCATTGAACGTAATGCTGGTCTTTACTGCCCACTGAAAAACCCTACTTATACCTTCCTGCAGTGTTTCCTCTTCTATTGAAGTGATTTTCATTCTTATTTTGGTTTCATCCACAAATGATGATGTAAAACAGTGGCGAGTGTTTTTATCTCTATCAGTTTTGAGGATAAGAGACAGTAGAGAGCCAGGACAGTACCTTACTGATGCTGGATTTTACTCTCTTTACTACTCATTGTGTTCTGTCAGAAAATTGAAAATCCATCTGCCTATCTTCCCCGTTTATAACCTTCATTTTTGTGTGCAATCGCCCTATGACCGCATTTGTCAAACGACTTTGCAGAATCTGTGTACATCACATTTGCGTCAATGTTACATCGATAATTTCTGTTTTTGGCTCCATGCAATCACTTAAAACTCTTTTAAGCCGATTCAAACTTTCAACACAAGTGGATCCTACTTAGAAGAAGGTTGGGAGTCTTACTGGAGTGTGTTGGTGATTGAACGACTTCAGTCCTTGATGGTTTGATATATCTTATGTATATGTTTAGGCAATGCTGGTGCAAATTTAAGAATATACTAACATAATTAAACAATCTTGGAATCTTTGGCATCCGTGCGATAACTGGAGAATACATCATTTGGTCGGCATCAAACTTTTAGTGCTAGTGTGTTTCGCTCAACGGAGAGATCGTGCTGTTACTGGCTTCGGTAAATTTCATTTTACTAACTCATTAAACATATTGTGATACCGAGTTATATTCAGTAACTGGTGAATGTCACTTCTGATCGACTTCAGACCATTAATGCTGATGCATTTTATGAGAGGGATAATATCCTATATGTTTCGTCTGTGTAGGTGCCGTCGTTAGTCTGATTAACAAGTAACTAACAGAGTTGTAGGGTAACTTAAGTATTTTCCTCATATTTTTGTTATCAGCGTAAATTCCATCTCCTTTGAGCAAAGATCCAACGCTTGATATAATTTTTGCCCTGGATATTACACATAACTAAAAGCATTTTTGGGTTCTTTCAGTTACATTAATGGTTACTGTCAACCACTCTCTCTCCTGGGTTATGTATGATGCATTCATTTTGAGCTCGACGTTTTCCATTTTTTCCTAATCATTATTGGTTTTCGCTTTTGAGAAAGTAATGAATCTTTCAGACGTTCTGCCTATTAAGGAAGTGATTCTTTCTTCTTGAATCTTCTTTTCTTTCTTCTAAATGGAATGTATCCAGAGTAAACTTCTGTTGTCAGTGAGATCAGTCTCGCGAGACACTGGTTTTACACCAGTGTTACTCACACCAGCTTCTCGACATATTTCCATAAGGTCATAATTTATTTGGTCGTGGTTAATGCATCTATTGTTGATTGTTGAAATTGAATTTGAATACATCCTCATCAGTGATTGTGTTGGGTTACACAAGTTCACTATGCATGTACGTCTTAAATTAGGTTGCGGTTCCAGTTCGCTGCGACTGGCACCATTATGTTCCTTTCCTCATTATCATTTGTGAATATGAGGCACAGGGTATTATCTCACCTGGTCGGTTCCACTATTTTTCTGAATTTAGGTGAGTTTATCACCTAGTCTTAATTGTTCATTTGTATGTGACTTTTCGTCCAATCTGTCTCTTGGGACCTTCTCTGCTTCCATATCATTTGCTATATCCTTCCATTTTAGGTGTCTTAAACTGACATCACAAAGCATATCAAAGAATATCTAACAACAGGTTTAAGAGATTTAAAAGTCGGTGTTCAATTCTGAATAGCTGATCTTTGAACTACAGGGAAATGTCACTGCCAGAATCTCTACTATATCATTTGGGGTGTTAATTAGCTCGGTCCAAATTAACGACTTACTTGCAGTGATTTTGTTCGGTCGCATCGAATTAGACTGTACCCAGATACCATTTTTCCGTTGTGAAAATAGCCTTCAACATGGGACTCGGAGAAAGGTACAAACATTGCATTTTTCTCGTGAATTCCACTCATAAACGTTATTTTGTTGTTGCTTGGTTCAAGACCTTGTTGACTGGCAAAAATGAACGGTGTTATATTATTTGCTACTATGCTTTTTTTTATGAAGGCATTAATGTCTATGGCCCCGCAGTGTTAGCCACTGGCTTGTCTCCAGACAAACATGGCTCCGAAGTATTAATTAATTCTTATTATTTCTTGCTATTCATGCTCTCTTCCGAACACTAGAAATTCTCAGCAATCTGTATGGTTGCAATTTTCATCTCTAATTTGACGTTCACGTGGCTAACTCACCTCATTTCCCCCTCATGTTGAATGCAGGATAGACTGGCGTAGCATTGTTTTTTTATTTAATTATCTATATTTGTCGTTGGAAATATTTGCAGCTCTTAGAATGACGACTATCGGATAGTCGTATTTACAGAACATGTTCCATTAATTTTTCCAGGATGCTCTCATTTGCAAACGTTTCATTTGATTTTTGTATCAGTTTCGGCTATTTCATTTGAACAGTGAATGATAATTTCTGTATTTTTTGTGTACACATTTGGGCTTGCATCATCGTTTTTGGATTTCTTTTGTTTGATTTGATATCTATCCTCTGTGGTTTCTTGTGACTTCCGATTCATCGGATTTTGTCCCAGAAGTGGGAACCAATATTTCAATGGATTTATTTTTTGTGTTGCCATATATATCAATGACAATAACATAGTTCTTGCAGTCTGTCCTCAAGAGTTTTGCATCACAGTTCTTGTAAGGCAAAAGATTTGAACACACTCGAGCTGCCTTTGTATCTGACTGGTTGTTGTAACTACCTGTACGTGTTTATAGTGGATGGGGGACAGATTTAGTGTTTGGATGTCCTCTTAACCTTAATTTGCCATAGTTTATTCTTTTCTAACCAAATGACATATGTCTTCCCTCTTCTGAAACCATTTTCTGGCTCCCTAAAGTGTTCAACTTCAAAGGGTGAGGTTCGAGGTCCTTTAACCAGAGATTTGCAAAGTTGGGGAAGGAAGAAGGATAGGTAAGGAGGGAATCTAGAAAGGGCGTAGGTGAGGGATGAGGAGAGGGGAGTAATAAAGGTAAGTGGCCCAACCACTTTGGCGTATACTGTATGTGTTGTGTTAAGCCTAATAATCAGATGATCATGTATACCACCACCCTCCAGATGCACACGTGTATGGCTGTGAATTGGTGGTAGGTGTATTTTGTAACTGCCGTTTCTTTTTTTTGGGGGTGGGGGGGGCGCAAGAGGCAAGTTGTTCGGGCTTTTTCAAGGCGCTTACTGGAGCTGGTGGTCAGCTGATCTGATTCTGAAGCAGTGTCCTGCCATAAGTGGTTTTCGGATGCTACTTGGTTACAAGTAGGATATCCGCAGTAAGGGTGGGTTTTATCTGGCGCTGGTGGTACCCATTCTTCTATATTTTCAGGGAGATCACTCAGAATTTTTGATCTTGGGAAGTCCTCTTTGTGTATGAAACGTCGGACTCTTTGTTGGAGAGAGATGGTAGAAACCTGGTGAGAAGTCGAGGGTGAGGCGAGACATAGTGCCTGATAGCCAAGTTACCTGGTATCTGAGTGGATCCTTCTTGTTTGACTGTGTATCACTAAGTCATTCCCATGAAGGATGTAATAAGGTCCCTCTTTTCTGGTCTCATGTTTCTTCCTTATCTTTTGCCACCTTTGCCCTTCTCTTCTTCCTTCTCTTGTTAAGTCTTTGTGTCTGTGCACCTTCCACTGTCTCGCTGTAAAACGTCCCTTCAGAGTCGGTTTCCTGTCCCTGTTGTAAATCTTATTTTATTCATATTTGCTCTTTCCTCATCACGCCATGAGCTTCTTGCAACTTTCTTTTTGTTCCTCCATGTCCACGACCACCATCGACTTATCGTACCTTCATGGTTCTCCTGACTGTCTCTACACTCATACTTTTAAACTATTATTTTGATAGTTGGTGTTATCTCAGGCGTCGCTACACAAGTCTGTGGCAACATAACTCTGTGGCAACATAACTCTGTGGCAACATAACTCTGTGGCAAAATAACTCTGTGGCAAAATAACTCTGTGGCAAAATAACTCTGTGGCAAAATAACTCTGTGGCAAAATAACTCTGTGGCAAAATAACTCTGTGGCAAAATAACTCTGTGGCAAAATAACTCTGTGGCAAAATAACTCTGTGGCAAAATAACTCTGTGGCAAAATAACTCTGTGGCAAAATAACTCTGTGGCAAAATAACTCTGTGGCAAAATAACTCTGTGGCCTGCACATTAAAGAAGGGGTTTGGGATATTGGCAGTTTGGAGGGACATCTGAAGTGTCGTATCTGGGCGCCTCTGCAAAGACAGTATGTTTGAGTGATGGTGAAAGTGAGTATGTATGAGTGATGGTGAAAGTGAGTATGTATGAGTGATGGTGAAAGTGAGTATGTATGAGTGATGGTGAAAGTGAGTATGTATGAGTTATGGTGAAAGTGAGTATGTATGAGTGATGGTGAAAGCGTTGAATGATGAAAGTTTCTTCTTTCTTTTTGGTCATCCTGCCTTGGTGGGAAACGGCCGACGTATCAAAAAAAAAAAAAAGTTTATGGCGCGTTCATCTCCTTTGTCATTCATCTTCTTATTAGTAAAGTCTCTGTACAAGCTTATCAACTTCCTGGGCGCACGCATGTGCGCACGTACGTGTGTGTGTGTGTGTGTGTGTGTGTGTGTGTGTGTGTGTGTGTGTGTGTGTGTGTGTGTGTGTGTGTGTGTGTGTGGAGGAAATAAGGGAAGGGAAGTCTAAGGGATCATTTCTGGCATATTAAATCGGTGGCCCAGAACCTCAACTGCAACCTTCAAGATCTAATCTGACAGAAACGAGCCAATTTCTTTACAAAAAAAAAAAATACAAGGTGGAAGGGCATATGAACAGGAGAAAAAAACTATGTAAAATGGAATCCCTAATAATTATGGATTGATATGAGGACTGGCAGCGATCAAACAAGGCAGCCAGGAAGCTTACAGCACTTCGCAGAATCTCGCATCTGCTTGACAGTAGGGTTTGCAAGATTCTGTATGAGGCACAAGTACGCTCACACCTTGAGTATGCTCCACTTTCTTGGTTTTCCTGCCCCCCCCCTCTCATCTGCGACTGCTTGACAGAGTAGAGAACAGAGCAAAACTTCTCATCTCTCGCCTGGACCAATCATGGATAGATCTGTCATTTCAGCAGAGCCTTCAACATAGGAGGGACGTGGGTGGCCTTACTGTTATGTACAAGTGCAATATTGACAAAGTACCACACTTGGATCTACTTCGAGGACAGCGTTAAACAAGTTTCTATACCACAAGACGGGCAGAAAGCAGCAACTTCACTCTGGCTGTACCTTCTCCAGAACATCACTTCATCTGAAATCATTTATCCCCAGGATGACTCGCGCATGGAACACATTCGTACAGCATTATGATGTCAACGAGATGAAGTCAGTTGATCAAATGAAAATGCTGGCCCACAGATGGCTCCAACTTCATCCTGTTCCCTAATTGTATGCTTCATAACAATATAAAAATACTTTCAAATGAGCTGATGTAGGTAACAGCTCTTAGCTGTTACCTAAATCAGGAATCCTTAACTTGTAAAAGCTTGTCAATTAAGCTAGGGATCCTTACTCTAACCGTGCCAAACCTTGTGAAAGAAAAAGAAACCATCAACAGTCCCACATCAATGCCCTTTGAATCTCTGCACCAACTCAAAGGTCAGCTTAGCTAATTAATTGGGAAAAAAGGTCTTAAAAGGCAGACAAATAAGAGAGAACATCTGAGTAAACACGTTACCAAAGGAGCCTGAGAGATCGAGTCTAAGGGTAAGGGTTGAGTTATCAAGGTGGAAGAGAGAGACTTTAACGAGGACACGGAGGTGTATCTCAACCAGAGAATTAAGAAGGATCAAGCCAGGAAGCTTTCAGGAAATTAACTTAAAAGGTCAGAGGACAACCAGGAGAAAGTTACGATAAACAGATAAGAGAGAGAGAGAGAGAGAGAGAGAGACAGACAGACAGACAGACAGAGACTACACTAGTTACAGGAACCGCATTCTGCCAGAAATGGCCAGGAAATGTGCTCTCTTTTTAATAGCAGTTGTTTGCTGTCAGTCTTCACGTAAGGAGGTCCCAAGCAATTAATGGCTTGAGAAGGCAAATTAAGTGATATCACACTACTAAGGGCATTATTTTCAAAGAGGTAGACCGAGCACAACAAAATGAATCCAAGACGTCCACAGATTCTTAACGAATGTAATATGTAAATTAGTGAACTATTAACTAGATGTTCACTGTATCACAGCAAACGGGTTTCCTGTCGGAGATGTGAAACGTGGCTACTGTAATTCCTACCTTCAAATCAGGAACATATAAGCAGGAAGGTTGTGTAATTTTAGTGCAAAGAAAATTGATAAGGGATAAAAGTCCAAAAGCGAAAGAAAAAAAAAAAGAAAAAAAAAATAGATGCATGAATAGTGTACTTCGAACAATTTCTTTTGTGCAAGTTCTGTCTGGCTAAGCGCAAGTAAACCAGGAAATAACAAAGTTCCATTTATTAATGGACTCGTCACCAGGTCAAATGCAATGTTTACATCTTATACAGAGACCGACATCAGACTACTTTGACAGCGAAATATGGATACCTGGGCACAAGCTACTTAGAGGTGGCCGAAAGACAGTCAACAGGAGGGTACTGGCTTATATGTTAAAAGTCATTTAATTGCAGTGAGTTAATCAACACCACAAATGATGTGGTCGAAGTTTTTGGCAATAAAAATGAAAATCAGAATCTAGTTCCTGTACTAGTAATAAGTTAATATATAAACTTTCCCAGCACTTCAAAAACCAACTAGTGAATCAAAAACTGTCTTAAAAAAAAAAATCCTTTACATCCGGCCCCAAATATCCTGTTGCTTAGAGACTGCAATTAAAAACATCTGAAATGGAAGAATATAACAAATATCATAATAACAGTGAAAATCCCAGGAGCCAGTACGGATGAATAATCTCATACAAGCTAATAATTAAGACTAATAAATCGGCCTTGAGCCAACGAATAGCAGAACCGACCAGACTAGAAAATATCCTAGTCTTTATATTCAAAGATAATGAGGATCTGGTAAGAAACATAATGGTGTCGAATACACCAAACTCAGATCACAGCCAAATTAAAACACAGATTTGTGTACACACCGAGGTTGAGCAGAAAAACAGTCGTGTATTCAATTCATTCAAGTTCAGCAATAAAAATATTAAATGGGATCAGATAAATAATGATTTTACTCAATTGCGCTGGAAAGAGAATATGAGTAGCATCGATTTGAATCAGTGTCTCGAGAGTTTGAGCTCAGTGGCACTAGAGGTAAACTCCAGATATTTACCATTAAGAAAACAGAAGAGACGGTGCAAGTTAGAAACAAAGGCGCTCTCTCTACAGGCGAAGACGAATAATCACAGGACTTCTCAAAGACTTCACGCTTTCTGAAGAATGAAAGAAAGCACTACTTACAGAAATGTAAAACACTGAGCTTAAAGACAACAAAAAGGCACAATACCGTGATTGGAACAATACACAAATAATCTACACATAGGAGAAATGAAATAGAAAAAAGTCCAAAAATCTTTTCTGATATGCAAAGTCCAAAACTGGCGTCAGATCCTTGCTTCAAGAAGATGGAACTTTCACTGACGACAACAAAGAAATTAGTGAAATATTTAAGTCACAATAAGACTGCTCGGTGAGCAATTAATCAGACTAAATATTAACAATCCAAATGAGTTTTTCATGAGAGGGACGTAAAACTCTGCCGACATTTCCATAATTTCTAACATAACACTAACTCAACCCGATTTCGAAAAAGCCACCGAAATTATGCCTATTCACGCTGTCTCAGGCCAAGTCTAGTGTGCCACACACACACACACACACACGCACACACACACACACACACACACACACACACACTGAGAAGTGCCAGTGATTGCCAGCGTCTGTAACAACAGCACATGGCTACAAGCACCATCATCAACAAGTGACAACTATACCAGAGATGCTCACTGCTTGCACAACACAGTGGCGTGTGCTGAACCTAGAATATTGTGCTGCAAAATTATTCGAGTCTTTCAGGTGTAAAGACTGATAATCCAGTGTATCTCTGGCAGCCTTCAGCCAGGGGAAAAAAATACAAGATGGCAGTAAAGGTGGACAGAGATCACCTGTGAATTCACACGCACATACTACTAGCGACCAGTGAAGAGGTGGGCCCAGGACCTATGACAAGACCCCTGCAGCCACAATTAGGTGAGTATACACACACACACACACACACACAAACACACATACACGGGAGACATCTCTCCACGGGTCCTTAGAGAAGGAGCAGAGACGCTGTGTGTGCAACTAACCACAATTTTCAACAAATCCACTGAAATTGGAGAACTACTTGAGGTATAGTAAGCAAAGTCGTGGAGAAGATTATCAGAAGGAGAATGGTGAAGCACCTAGAACGGAACAAGCTTATTAACGACAACCAGCATGGATTCATGGAAGGCAAATCCTGTGTCACAAACCTACTGGAGTTTTATGACAAGGTAACGGAAGAAAGACAAGGGAGAGGGAGGGGTGGGTAGATTGCATTTTCTTGGACTGCAAAAAGGCCTTCGACACAGTTCCTCACAAGAGATTAGTGCAAAAGCTAGAGAATCAGGCACGTATAACAGGAAGGGCACTGCATTGGATCAGAGAATACATGACAGGGAGGCAACAGCACGTCATGGTATGTGGAGAGGTATCACAGTGGGCGCCTGTGACGAGCAGGGTTCCACATGAGCCAGTCCTAAGACCAGTGCTATTTTTGGTATAAGTAAATGACATGACGGAAGGGATAGACTCAGAAGTGCCCCTGTTTGCAGATGATGTGAAGTTAATGAGGAGAATTCAATCAGATGAGGACAAGGCTGGATTACAACGAGACCTGGACAGGCTAGAAGCTTGGTCCAGCAACTGACTCCTCTAATTTAACCCCGCCAAATGCAAAGTCATGAAGATCGGGGAAAGGGAAAGAAGACCGCAGACAGAGTACAGAATAAGTGTCCAAAAACTGCAAAACTCATTCAAGGAGAAGGATCTTGGGGTGAGTATAATACCGAGCACATCTCCTGAAGTGCACATCAACCAGATAACTGCTACAGCCTATGGGCGCCTGGCAAACCTGAGAAAGGCATTCCGATACCTCAGTAAGGAATCGTTCAAGACTCTATGCAGCACCAGTTTGGAACCCACACCTGATCAAACACGTCAGGAAATTAGAGAAAGTGTAAAGGTTTACAACAAGGTTAGTTCCAGAGATCAGGGGAATGTCCTATGAAGAAAGGTTAAGGGAAATCGGACTGACGACAATGGAGGACAGGAGGGTTAGGGCAGACATGATAACGACATACAAAATACTGCAAGGAATTGACAAGGCGGACAGAGATAAGATGTTCCAGAGATGGGACACAGAAACAAGGGGTCTCAATTGGAAGTTGAAGACTCATACGAGTCAGAGAGAGGTTAGGAAGTACTTCTTTAGTCAAAGAGTTATCAGGAAGTGATGTAATGGAGGCAGGAACCATACATAGTTTTAAGAAGAGGTTTAATAAAGCTCATGGAGCAGGGGGAGAGGCGGGACCAGGAGTTATGTATCGACCCCTGCAACCACGAATAGGCGAGTACAAATAAGTGAGTACACACGCCAAAGAAAACAGGCCAAGTGCCTAATCGACAAGTGCCTTTGACAAAATGGTAACAACACACACCACACACACACACACACACACACACACACACACACACACACACACACACACACATACACACATACACACATAGCATATCTCCTGAGGCGCACATCAACGAAATAACTGCTGCAGTAAGGAGCCGTTAAGGACTCTGTACACCGTGTACATCAGGCTTATATTTGTGTATGCAGCACCAGTTTGGAACCCACACCTGGTCAGGAACGTTAAGAAATTAAAGAAAGTTCAAAGATTTGCAATGAGACTAGTCCCGGAGCTAAGGGGCATGTCCTTCGAGGAGAGATTAAGGAAAATCGACGTGGCGACACTGGAGGACAGGATAGGGGGGATATATAACAGTTGTCAGGAAGTGGAATAGTCTGGAAAGTGATGTAATGGAGGTAATAAACATACGCACTTTAAGAAGTATGATAAAGCTCATGAAGCAAGGAGAGAGTAGACTTAGTAGCGACCAATGAAGAGGCGGGGCCAGGAGCTATGACTCGACCTCTGCAGTCACAATTAGGTGAGGTGTAACACCACACACACACACACACACACACACACACACACACACACACACACACACACACATTCTTATTCTTGCAGGTTCTGAGTAATCAAATCAGCATTGCGTCAGAACCTACTCACGCACTTTTAAGAAGCTGAGAAAACAGAGATTTCTCAGCAGACTGCGCACGTTTCAGGAATATAATCTACGAGGAAAGACTTAGTAAACTGAATCTCAGTGAGCCAAGGGTTAGGGAAGACATGACAACTACCTGCGAGATACTCAAAGATAGGAAAAACACAGATACTACTGGTTAATGGTTTCGGTGGTCTTGAGACCTACCCTGTAGTCGGGTCTCAAGAAGAGGACCATAAACACAGACCTGCTCCAGTGCTCCTCTGTTCTTCGCTTATCTTGTCACATGTTCTTAAACTATATGTTCCTCCCCAAGTCGTCGGATCAAGAGCCCTTCAATTCTCTCTCTCTCTCTCTCTCTCTCTCTCTCTCTCTCTCTCTGAAAGGGCACTCTCGCCAAAAGCTCCCACATCTTTACCTTACAAGTTCTCACTTTCTCTCACTTTGAGGAGAGTGAGAAAAAAATCACAAACACTGGGTTACTCTCAAATCCTCGGTCCAGCCGGGGGAAAGAAAAGGTGAAACAGTTTGATGAATTAGATGTTTGTGAGAGAGAGACAGAGAGAGACAGAGAGAGATCAGAGAGAAGACAGAAGAGACAGAAGAGACAGAGAAAATCAATGAAAGGGATTTTGCACGAAATTGCTTATGAAATCTACTTTGCAACTGTACCAGAATCAGGGAAAATTTTCTCGTTTATTTAACTTCAGGAAGACGCAGATTCTCAGCCTCGACACACGCTCACTTGTAGCCACCGTCTATGTAGACTTGTAGCCACCGTCAATGTAGACTTGTAGCCACCGTCAATGTAGACTTGCAGCCACCGTCAATGTAGACTTGTAGCCACCGTCTATGTAGACTTGTAGCCACCGTCTATGTAGACTTGTAGCCACCGTCTATGTAGACTTGTAGCCACCGTCTATGTAGACTTGTCAGCCACCGTCTATGTAGACTGAGCCACCGTCTATGTAGACTTGTAGCCACCGTCTATGTAGACTTGTAGCCACCGTCTATGTAAGACTTAGTGTAGCCACCGTCTATGTAGACTTGTAGCCACCGTCTATGTAGACTTGTAGCCACCGTCTATGTAGACTTGCAGCCACCGTCATATGTAGACTTGCAGCCACCGTCTATGTAGACTTGCAGCCACCGTCTATGTAGACTTGCAGCCACCGTCTATGTAGACTTGCAGCACCGTCTATGTAGACTTGCAGCCACCGTCTATGTAGACTTGCAGCCACCGTCTATGTAGACTTGCAGCCACCGTCTATGTAGACTGCAGCCACCGTCTATGTAGACTTGCAGCCACCGTCTATGTAGACTTGCAGCCACCGTCTATGTAGACTTGCAGCCACCGTCTATGTAGACTTGCAGCCACCGTCTATGTAGACTTGCAGCCACCGTCTATGTAGACTTGCAGCCACCGTCTATGTAGACTTGCAGCCACCGTCTATGTAGACATTGCAGCCACCGTCTATGTAGACTTGCAGCCACCGTCTATGTAGACTGCAGCCACCGTCTATGTAACTTGCAGCCACCGTCTATGTAGACTTGCAGCCACCGTCTATGTAGACTTGCAGCCACCGTCTATGTAGACTTGCAGAGCCACCGTCTATGTAGACTTGCAGCCACCGTCTATGTAGACTTGCAGCCACCGTCTATGTAGACTTGCAGCCAACCGTCTATGTAGACTTGCAGCCACCGTCTATGTAGACTTGCAGCCACCGTCTATGTAGACTTGCAGCCACCGTCTATGTAGACTTGTAGCCACCGTCTATGTAGACTTGTAGCCACCGCCTATGTAGACTTGTAGCCACCGCGTATGTAGACTTGTAGCCACCGCGTATGTAGACCTGTAGCCACCGTCTATGTAGACTTGTAGCCACCGTCTATGTAGACTTGTAGCCACCGTCTATGTAGACTTGTAGCCACCGTCTATGTAGACTTGTAGCCACCGTCAATGTAGACTTGCAGCCACCGTCTATGTAGACTTGCAGCCACCGTCTATGTAGACTTGCAGCCACCGTCTATGTAGACTTGCAGCCACCGTCTATGTAGACTTGCAGCCACCGTCTATGTAGACTTGCAGCCACCGTCTATGTAGACTTGCAGCCACCGTCTATGTAGACTTGCAGCCACCGTCTATGTAGACTTGCAGCCACCGTCTATGTAGACTTGCAGCCACCGTCTATGTAGACTTGCAGCCACCGTCTATGTAGACTTGCAGCCACCGTCTATGTAGACTTGCAGCCACCGTCTATGTAGACTTGCAGCCACCGTCTATGTAGACTTGCAGCACCGTCTATGTAGACTTGCAGCCACCGTCTATGTAGACTTGCAGCCACCGTCTATGTAGACTTGCAGCCACCGTCTATGTAGACTTGCAGCCACCGTCTATGTAGACTTGCAGCCACCGTCTATGTAGACTTGCAGCCACCGTCTATGTAGACTTGCAGCCACCGTCTATGTAGACTTGCAGCCACCGTCTATGTAGACTTGCAGCCACCGTCTATGTAGACTTGCAGCCACCGTCTATGTAGACTTGCAGCCACCGTCTATGTAGACTTGCAGCCACCGTCTATGTAGACTTGCAGCCACCGTCTATGTAGACTTGTAGCCACCGTCTATGTAGACTTGAGCCACCGCCTATGTAGACTTGAGCCACCGCTATGTAGACTTGTAGCCACCGCGTATGTAGAACCTGTAGCCACCGTCTATGTAGATTTCGTAGCCACGCGTCTATGATAACTCGCAGCCTACCGTCTATGTGAACTTGTAGCCACCGTCAAGTAGACCAGTATGCCACCGTTCTATGTAGACCTTGCAGCCACGTCTATGATAGACTTGCAGCCACTCGTCTAAGTAACTTGCAGCCACCGGTTCTATGTAACATGCAGCCCCGTACTTATGTAGACTTTGCAGCCACCGTCTATTGTGGGGTACTTGCAGCCCAACCGTTCTATGATAACTTGCAGCCACCGTCATAGTAACTTGCAGCCACCGTCCTATTAACTTGCAGCCTACGTCAGTAGACTTGCACCAGCCACCTGTTATGTAGAACGTTGCAGCCAACCTTTTCTATGTAGACTTTGCAAGCCACCGTCATGTAACTTTGCAGCACCGTCTATGTAGACTTGAGAGCCACCGTCTAATGTAACTTGCAGCCACCTACATATGTAGACTATGGCAGCCACTCTGTCTAGTAACTTGCAGCCACGTCTATGAACTTGCAGCCACCGTCCTATGTTAGACTTCGGAGGCCACCGTCCTAATGAAGCTATGCAGCACCGTCTATGTAGTCTTGGTGCACCACGTTATGTAGACTTGCAGAGAAAGCGGGGCGTCTATGTAGACTTGCAGCCACCTTCTATGTAGACGATTGCAGCCACCGTCTATGTAGAGTTGCAGACCACGTCCTATTAGACTTTCAGCACCGTCTATGTAACTGGCAGCCACCGTCTATGTAGACTTGTACCAACCGTCTATGTAGACTTGTAGCCACCGTCTATGTAGACTTGTAGCCACCGCTATGTAGACTTGTACCCACCGTCCTATGTAGACTTGCAGTCCATTCACGTCTATGTAGACTGTCAGCCACCGATTCTATGTAGACTTGCAGCCAACCGTCTATGTAGACTTGCAGCCACCGTCTATGTAGACTTGCACACCGTCTATGAGACTTGCATCCACCGTCCTATGTAGACTTGTAGGCACCGTCTGTAGACTTGTACCACCGTCTTATGTAGACTTGTAGCCACCGTCTATGTAGACCTGTAGCCCACCGTCTATGTAGACCTGTAGCCACCGTCTATGTAGACTTGTAGCCACCGTCTATGTAGACTTGCAGCCACCGTCTATGTAGACTTGTAGCCACCGTCTATGTAGACTTGTAGCCACCGTCTATGTAGACTTGTAGCCACCGTCTATGTAGACTTGTAGCCACCGTCTATGTAGACTTGTAGCCACCGTCTATGTAGACTTGTAGCCACCGTCTATGTAGACTTGTAGCCACCGTCTATGTAGACTTGCAGCCACCGTCTATGTAGACTTGTAGCCACCGTCTATGTAGACTTGTAGCCACCGTCTATGTAGACTTGTAGCCACCGTCTATGTAGACTTGTAGCCACCGTCTATGTAGACTTGTAGCCACCGTCTATGTAGACTTGTAGCCACCGTCTATGTAGACTTGTAGCCACCGTGTATGTAGACTTGTAGCCACCGTGTACGTTGACTTGCAGCCCTCGTGCAGGGTAGACTTGTAACTTCGTTCTTGGATACACTGGACTTTCAAACATGTAAACTCGGTTTTCGTTCAGGTATACATGACTCCTGTTCAGTCAGACAAAACTTTCACATATGCACACATCAAGTCGACACACATGCACACATGCAGCGTGCACATAAACTCACTTTACGCACATACTGGCATATCATTATTTATTATATACACAAGAGAGCGGTAAACCCATATGGGTCACAGAGCGTTACATAGGCCTCTGCTGTACCTGTGCCTAGTTTAGTGGGTTTTTGTCCTTAACCCCTGTAGCCCGGCCTAGTGTCAAGCTGCGAGGGATGGTACTGTCTTTTCAAGCAGGCTGTTGTTGTTGGCGGCCTGCTGGGCTCGTTGCCATGAGCAACAAAAAATAAAAAGGGAGGGGGAGGGGATTGTGGAAGACGTCAGTTGTCTGTGTATTGAGTCAGCATCGTTCTAGTTTGATTCGAGAAAAAGGGAAAGCAGCTCCACTTCCAAGAATCAAGAGCCCATGAGCATCGTGGAGGCGCCTACCTCGCAGGAGGGTCAGGCACAGTAGGCCGCCATGCATGCAGCTGCGTCGTAACTCATGGAAATCATGCGTGCGTGCGTGCGTGCGCGTGCACTGAATGTGCTTGAGCAAGGGAAGGCAGCAGCGACGGGGGTGCCACATCTCTGAGACTGGCACTTGCTCCAGTGGCCAGGGCACTTGCCGCAGCGGAGTCCAGTGGGCAGGGCACGTGCCCCAGTGGGTAGAGCACTTACTTTAGTGGACAGAGCACTTGCGCCAGTGGCCAGGACACTTGCCCCAGTGGACAAAGCACTTGCGCCAGTGGCCAGGATACTTGCCCCAGTGGGCAGAGCACTTACTCCAGTGGACAAAGCACTTGCGCCAGTGGCCAGGACACTTGCCCCAGTGGACAGAGCACTTACTCCAGTGGACAAAGCACTTGCGCCAGTGGCCAGGACACTTGCCCAAGTGGGCAGAGCACTTGTCCTCTGGGAGATTTGTTAATTAGGTTTAAAGTTGGTAGACTACACGCGGGTTAAGATGTGTCACCTGTATTCCGCCGGTCAATATCACTTTACTCTTTATAATAAAGATTAATGTAAGTTCCCGGCGCATATACACTTTGGTATATACACCTCTCGGTGTATATACAATGAAGGATATGCACAAATGCCGTTGATACTCGAAACTAATCTCTCTTTGCATATACACAGATATTCACCTCTCAGCGTATATACATAGATATTCACCTCTCGGCGTATATACGCAGATATTCACCTCTTGGCGTATATACGCAGATATTCACCTCTTGGCGTAAAAAAATACTGAGATATTCATCTGTGGGTGAAGGTGTTCTTGATGTTCCTTCCCTCCCCAGCTGACATCAAGGTGCGTGTGTTTGTGTAATTAACTCTCTAATAACCCAATTGTTGTTCCGTGAGCAGAGCTGTGCTCCTGGTGTCCCATCTTCCTTAATTAATCAATTATGTTTCTAAAAGCTAATATTGGTCGCCGTCACGCTGCCCTTCTTGAGTTAGTAGTATATTAGGTTTAAAGCCTATCGGCTACACGAGGGTCATAAGGCTGGAATTTCCCTGGAAGGGAAATGAAGGATCATATTATACTGCATACTGGTTTATATTTCCACTGTGTCGGTATTTCATACCATTTATTTCTATGGAATTTCCCTGTATGCAGTAATACGTTAATCCTTCAAATGGGGATTAAAGTTAAATTTCCAAGCATATACGCTGAAAAATGACAATTCTGGGTGTATATACTCTGCTCCGTTTTATACCCAAGGCAATGATAGACTACCATCATTGTAATATTGGTATACAATACCAGTATCGTGCGGAATTAAACATATATGCATCAAGACTAAGGTACTGAGCTCCGGCTTCCAGGCTGTGGGACTCATTACCTCATCTCTATCATCGTGTATCATCTCTGTATAGAATTGAAAAAAAATAAACACTGGTTGACCATAGGTCTTCAAATAAAAATAGGTACATGTTGCCTGTTAAACGATTTGCACTCTGGCAGGACTGCAAGACTTTTTCTTTCTATACGCAGAATATGCAAGATGACAGGTAATTCTTACAAACTTCTACTCGCATTCAGTATGCACGAGTCTTTACGTTGTGTTGTTCTTATAAGTGCGCCTCGTATTACCTCTCACTGACGTATTATTTCCCTTCCAATTTACGAGACCTGGTCTGCACCGGGCCGCCACAACGCAGATGAAGGCCAGCACCAGACTATAGGCTGACTAGTTCCATTTTGGTTAAACTTGTCTTGCTAACTATTATTGTAGTTCGTCTAAATTATTCTCGTGGTGTTTTTTTCTCCACCTTGTGATATATCGTGTACAATCACTCCTATTTACCTGGGGTTTACCTGGATTGAGTTCCGGGGGTCAACGCCCCCGCGGCCCGGTCTGTGACCAGGCCTCATGGTGGATCAGAGCCTGATCAATCAGGCTGTTACTGCTGGCTGCACGCAATCCAACGTACGAGCCACAGCTGGTTAGGTACCGACTTTAGGTGCTTGTCCAGTGCCTGCTTGAAGACTGCCAGGGGTCTGTTGTTAATCCCCCTTAAGTATTGCTTTCGTTGTGAGTGATTTTCGTGTGCAAGTTCGGTACTAGTCCCTCTAGGATTTTCCAGGTGTATATAATCATGTATCTCTCCCGCCTGCGTTCCAGGGAATACAGGTTCAGGAACTTCAAGCGCTCCCAGTAATTGAGGTGTTTTATCTCCGTTATGCGCGTCGTGAAGGTTCTCTGTACATTTTCTAGGTCAGCAATTTCACCTGCCTTGAAAGGTGCTGCTAGTGTGCAGCAATATTCCAGCCTAGATAGAACAAGCGACCTGAAGAGTGTCATCATGGGCTTGGCATCCCTAGTTTTGAAGGTTCTCATTATCCATCCTGTCATTTTTCTAGCAAATGCGATTGATACAATGTTATGGTCCTTGAAGGTGAGATCCTCCGACATGATCACTCCCAGGTCTTTGACGTTGGTTTTTCGCTCTATTTTGTGGCCGGAATTTGTTTTGTACTCTGATGAAGTTTTAATTTTCTCATGTTTACCATATCTGAGTAATTGAAATTTCACATCGTTGAACTTCATATTGTTTTCTGCAGCCCATTGAAAGATATGGTTGATGTCCGCCTGGAGCCTTGCAGTGTCTGCAATGGAATGCAGTGCAGATTCGGGTGTCATCTGCAAAGGAAGACACGGTGCTGTGGCTGACATCCTTGTCTATGTCAGATATGAGGATGAGAAACAAGATGGGAGCGAGTGCTGTGCCTTGTGGAACAGAGCTTTTCACCGTAGCCGCCTCAGACTTTACTCTGTTGACTACTACTCTTTGTGTTCTGTTTGTGAGGAAATTATAGATCCATCTACCAACTTTTCCTGTTATTCCTTTAGCACGTATTTTGTGCGCTATTACGCCATGGTCACACTTGTCGAAGGCCTTTGCAAAGTCTGTATATATTACATCTGCATTCTTTTTGTCTTCTAGTGCATCTAGGATCTTGTCGTAGTGGTCCAGTAGTTGGGACAGACAGGAGCGACCTGCTCTAAACCCATGTTGCCCTGGGTTGCGTAATTGATGGGTATCTAGATGGGTGGCGATCTTGCTTCTTAGAACCCTTTCAAAGATTTTTTTGATGTGGGATGTTAGTACTATCGGTCTGTAGTTCTTTGCTATTGCTTTACTACCCCCTTTGTGGAGTGGGGCTATGTCTGTTGTTCTTAGTAACTGTGGGACGACCCCCGTGTCTATGCTCCCTCTCCATAGGATGGAAAAAGCTCGTGATAGGGTTTCTTGCAGTTCTTGATGAACACGGAGTTCCACGAGTCTGGCCCTGGGGCAGAGTGCATGGGCATATCATTTATCGCCTGTTCGAAGTCATTTGGCGTCAGGATAACATCAGATAGGCTTGTGTTTACCAAATTCTGTGGCTCTCATAAAAAAAATTCATTTTGATCTTCGACTCTCAGTCTGGTTAGCGGCTTGCTAAAAACTGAGTCATATTGGGACTTGAGTAGCTCACTCATTTCCTTGCTGTCATCTGTGTAGGACCCATCTTGTTTATGTACTACATTGTTAATATTCTGGTGTATTTTATCTCAAGATGTATATACATTAAGAGCAGAAGTGTAAATAAACTAAAGGTTATAAATCTACATACAAAGGTGGAATGCAGCCTTAATGACCCTCGTGCAGTAGATAGGCTTTCAACCTAATATACAAACTTGGTAAATATCTTTTTCTAAGTTCTGTGATTTTTAAAAATTAATCACATAATCTATGTTCTCCATGGAGACTATTTTCTTTGTCTCAAGTTATTTACATTAAACGGCATTTTTTCCCTTCGTTATATTTAGCAATACATGTTACGTTTATCTCAAACTTTCTCACCTCTCTTAGTCATTATTATTCCCAGCTTGAAGTTGGTTTAGTTGCAACTACAAGTTTACAGCGACATGACCTTTGTGACAAGTCATTTATGCAAACTAAGAGCATTAAGGGGCCCCCACTAATGACACTGATACTTGAGGGGCCCCACCAGTGACACTGATACTTGAGGGGCCCTACTAGTGACGCTGATACTTGAGGGGCCCCACTAGTGACGCTGATACTTGAGGGGCCCCACCAGTGACACCGATACTTGAGGGGCCCCACCAGTGACACATACTTGAGGGGCCCCACCAGTGACACTGATACTTGAGGGGCCCCACCAGTGACACCGATACTTGAGGGGCCCCCATCAGTGACACCGATACTTGAGGGGCCCCACCAGTGACACTGATACTTAAGGGGCCCCACTAGTGACGCTGATACTTGAGGGGCCCCACTAGTGACGCTGATACTTGAGGGGCCCCACTAGTGACACTGATACTTGAGGGGCCCTACTAGTGACGCTGATACTTGAGGGGCCCCACCAGTGACACTGATACTTGAGGGGCCCCACCAGTGACACTGATACTTGAGGGGCCCCACCAGTGACACCGATACTTGAGGGGCCCCCACCAGTGACACCGATACTTGAGGGGCCCCCACCAGTGACACCGATACTTGAGGGGCCCCACTAGTAACACTGATACTTGAGGGGCCCCACCAGTGACACATACTTAAGGGGCCCCACCAGTGACACCGATACTTGAGGGGCCCCACCAGTGACACTGATACTTGAGGGGCCCCACTAGTAACACTGATATTTGAGGGGCCCCTCCAGTGACACTGATACTTGAGGGGCCCCACCAGTGACACTGATACTTGAGGGGCCCCACCAGTGACACTGATACTTGTGTCTCCCCGCCACTCCCGTGTCTCCCCGCCACTCCCGTGTCTCCCCGCCACTCCCGCGTCATCGCAGCTCCAGAATCAGTCACTCCTGAGGAACTCGACTTTTCTTTCAGAGAGACGGGGGGGGGGGGGAAGAGCGTCGGGGTAGGGGAAGGGGGTAAAGGGAGACTTGGGGGCTAGAGGCAGGGGTAAGGGGCGGTGGATGGGTTGAGAGGGGGGCTGTGGTGGGGGCTGTGGTGGGGGTTGTGGGTGGGGGTTGTGGTGGGGATTGTGGTGGGGGGTTGTGTTTGGGGGGTTGTGGTGGGGGTGGAAGGGAGGGAATTCATGTAAATGGTGCCTTGTAATTCATGACATTCTTCTGGGATTTCCATTACACGCAGCAGCAGCAGGATCCAACAGGCGGGATCCAACAGGCGGGATCCAACAGGCGGGATCCAACAGGCGGGATCCAACAGGCGGGACCCAACAGGCGGGGACCAAAAGACGGGGTCCAACAGACGGGGTCCAACAGACGGGGTCCAACAGGCAGGATCAAACAGGCGGGATCAAACAGGCGGGATCCAACAGGCGAGATTCAACAGGCGAGATCCAACGGGGGGGACGCAACAGGGGGTCCAACGGGGGGCGGGCCCCAACGGGGGGATCCAACAGGCGGGATCCAACGGGCGGGATCCAACGGGCGGGATCCAACACGCGGGATCCAACGGGGCGGGATCAACGACGGGGTCCAACGACGGGGTCCAACAAGGGGGTCCAAAAGACGGGACCAACAAGGGGATCCAACAACGGGGCCCAAACAGGCGAGATCCAACGGGCGGAATCCAACGGGCGGGACCCAACAGGCAGGACCCAACAGGCGGGACCCAACAGGCGGGATCCAACAGGCGGGATCCAACAGGCGGGATCCAACACGCGGGATCCAACAGGCAGGATCCAACAGACGGGGTCCAACAGACGGGGTCCAACAGACGGGGTCCAACAACGGATCCAACAAGGGGACCCAACAGCGGGCCAACAGAGGATCAAAAAGGGGGGACAAACAGATGGAAACCAACGACGGGGCCCCAAAAAAGGAGAAAAGGGGGAAAAAGGGGGGAACAGACGGGGCCCAACAGACGGGGTCCAACAGACGGGGTCCAACAGACGGGGTCCAACAGACGGGGTCCAACAGGCAGGATCCAACAGGCGGGGTCCAACAGGCGGGGTCCAAAAGGCGGGGTACAACAGGCGGGATCCAACAGACGGGGTCCAACAGACGGTCCAACAGGCAGGTCCAACAGGCAGGATCCAACAAATGGGGTCCAACAGACGGGGTCCAACAGACGGGGTCCAACAGGCAGGATCCAAAAGATAGGGTCCAACAGACGAGATCCAACAGACGGGGTCCAACAGACGGGGTCCAACAGACGGGGTCCAACAGGCGGGATCCAACAGACGCGATCGAACAGACGGGATCCAACAGGCGGGGTCCAACAGACTGGATCCAACATTCAAGATCCAAGAGACAGGATCCAACAGGCGGGGTTCAAGAGACGGGATCTAACAGGCGGGGTCCAACAGACGGGATCCAACAGGCGGGGTCCAACAGACTGGATCCAACATTCAAGATCCAAGAGACAGGATCCAACAGGCGGGGTTCAAAAGACGGACAAAACGAGGGGGTCCAACAGGCAGGACCAAGGGGCGAATTAAACAGGCAGATCCAACGGCGGGACGCAACGGGCGGGGATCCAACAGGCAGGACCCAACAGGGGGGACCAACGGGCGGGATCCAACATGGGGGATCCAACAGGCGGTAAAAACAGGCGGGACCCCGGGGCGGGCCCAACAGGCAGGACCCAACAGCGGGATCCCGGGCGGGATCCAACAGGGGGATCCAACAGGCCGGGATCCACCACAAGGATCCAACGGCGGGCCCCAAACAACGGGGTCCCAAGGGGGGTCCAACAGACGGGTCCCAACAACGGGACCCAACAAGGGGGCCCAAACAGCAGGATAAAACAGGCAATCAAACAGGGGGGAACAAACAGGCGGACCAACAACTATCCAACAGCATATCTAACAGGCAGGATCCAAAACGGGGCCCAACAGAGGGGGCCCAACAGACGGGGTCCAACAGACGGGGTCCAACAACGGGGCCCCAACGAGGGGGTCCAACAGGGAGGATCCAACAGGGGGTCCAACAGGCGGGTAAAAAGGCGGGTCCAACAGAGGGGGATCCAACAGACGGGGTCCAACAAGGGGCCCAAAACCGCAGGTCCAACAGGAGGATCCAACAAATGGGGTCCAACAGACGGGGTCCAACAGACGGGGTCCAACAGGCAGGATCCAAAAGATAGGGTCCAACAGACGAGATCCAACAGACGGGGTCCAACAAACGGGGTCCAACAGACGGGGTCCAACAGACGGGGCCCAAAGGGGGACCCAAAACAGACCGATCGAACAGAGGGGATCCAACGGGGGGGGCCCCAACAGACTGGATCCAACATTCAAGATCCAAGAGACAGGATCCAACAGGCGGGGTTCAAGAGACGGGATCTAACAGGCGGGGTCCAACAGACGGGATCCAACAGGCGGGGTCCAACAGACTGGATCCAACATTCAAGATCCAAGAGACAGGATCCAACAGGCGGGGTTCAAGAGACGGGATCTAACAGGCGGGGTCAAACAGACTGGATGCAACAGGCGGGATCCAACAAGCGGAGTCCAACAGACAGGACCCAACACACGGGATCCAACAGACGGGATCCAAGAGATCCTGTTGCACTTATTACGTGGCCTTATTTGTGTCTTTGTAACCCCTTTCCCAAAGGTTTTCATCACAGAGCCTCAACACTGTCACTAATAATTTATATATAAGAACAATAAATTAAAAAAAATACTTTTTTATAATAGTATTAAATACTTTATACATAATTTATATTTTTTTAAGAATTTATATATAAATTATATTTTATTAATAAAATTTCTAATATTTAAATAAATATATTTATATAATAAAATATTATTTTATATTAAAAAATAATATATTTTATTATTAAAAATTTACATATATATAAAAATTATATAAAAATATATATTATTTTGTATATATATTATATATATAAATTTTATAAAATTATTAAAAAATTTATAAAAAATAAAATTTTAATGTATATATATATATAAAAAATATAAAAATTTTAAATAAAATATATATAAAATACATATAAATTGAAAAAAATATATATATTTTAAAAATATATATATAAAAATATATATAAATAAAAAATATATTTTAAATTAATAAAAATTTATTTATATATATATAATATATATATTTTAAAAAAATTAAATAAAATTTTAATATATATATAATTATTATTTTTATTATATTTTGTTATAAAAATAATATATATTTTTAAAATAAATTTTATATATATAAAATATATGTAAAATATATAATTTTAATAAAAAAATATTTTATAAAAAATTATAATATATATATATAAAATAAAAAAATTAAATATTTTTTTAAAAATATATTATATATATATATATAAATAAAATTAAAATTTTATATAAAATATATAAAAAAATTATAAAATAAAAAATATGTATAATAAAAAAATAAATTTATATATATATATGTATATAATAAATATAAAATATAATATTTTTTATATAATAATTATATAATAAAAAAAATATATATATAAAAAATTGTAAAAAATATAAAAAATAAATATATATTATATAAATATAAATAAAATAAAAATAAAATATTGTATATAAAAATATTTTAAATAAATTTAATATATAAATATTAAAAAAAAATTAAAATAAATATATATAAAAATTTATATGTAATAATAAAAATTTATATAAAAATTTTAAATACATATATATATAAATAAAAAATAAAAATAAAAATATATAAAAAAATATAAATAAATATATTTTAAAAAATAAAAAAAAAAAATTTTTAAATTATATAAAAAATAAATATATTATATAAATAATAAAAATAAATTATAATATATAAAAATACTAAATATATATTATATAAAATATATATAAAATATATTATTTTAAAAAAAATATTTTATATATAAAAAAAAAATATAAAAAATATTATAAAAATTTAAAAATATAAATATATATAATATAAAAAATTTATAAATTTAAATAAAAAAATTTAATAAAAACATATATTTTATAAATATATTATAAAAAATTTATAAAAAAAATATAAATAAAATATTAAAAATAAAAATAAAATATAAAGATTATATTATAAAATATATAAAAATACAATAATTATAAATTAAAATATAATAAATTATATATATATATAAAAATATATATATATATATATTAATAATAAAAAAACATAAATAAAAAAAAAATAAAAAATTTATATATATATAAAAAAATATAAATATAATAAAATATATACATATACATAAAAATTATATATATATATAAAATATATATATATTTATATTTTTAAAAAAATAAAATATAATATATATATATATTATAAAAATAATATATATATATTAAATATATATATAAACCATTTAAAAAAAAAAATATAAATAAAAAAATATATAAAAATAATTAATATATATATATTAAAATTTTAATATATTTATATATATTAAAATATATAAAAAGTAAAATAATAATAAAAATTTTAATAAAATATAAAAAAAATTTTAATATATATATATATTTTAATATAAAAATTTAAAAAAATTTTATATTTTTAAAAAATTTTAATTATATATATAATAAAATAAAAATAAATATAAAAATAAAAAAAAAATATAAAATATATATAAATATATATAAAAAAATATATAATATAAAAATATAAAAATTATATATAAAAATTTTATATATAAAATATATAAAAAATAAAATATAATATATAAAAATAAAAAAAATAAAAATAAAAAAATTAAATATTAAAATATAAAAAATTTTAAAATATAAAATATATAAAAAATAAAATATATAAATTAAAAATTATTTTATAAAAAATTAAATAAAAAATTTTATAAAAATATAAATAAAATAAAAAATTATAATAAATAAAAATTTAAATTTAAATAAAAAAAAAATGTTTTTTATAAAAATTTTATAAATATAAAATTAAAAAATATATAAAAAAAATATATATAAAAAAAATAATATATATATATAAATATATAATTTTAAAAATATATAAATAAATTTAAACAAAATTGGTACCAATATAAAAACACGAAAAATATAAATTCCCCCCAAAAAAAACCCCCGCACCCCATAAAACCCCTTCCAGTTTCCAGTATATTATACGGGTTTCACTAAAAGGCCCTTTGTTTTTTATAGAAAAGCATTCCAACATATTTTCTAAAAAGTTTTTTTTCCTACCCCCAAATTTTATTGCCGTAAAACCGTACGCAAGTTTGCTGCGCGGGTTTTTCAGAAACACAAAATTTAAACCGGAATTTTTTGGGGGGTTTTTTTTTAAATATATTTTTTGGCAACGCCCATCGCCATTTGCACCCCTCTCTCGTAAATCAACCTTTTTTCTTTTTAAAAATAAGTCATTTTTTAAATGATGTTCAAAGCTTTTGGTGCATAAAACGAAAATTTTAATCGATTTTTGGGAAATTATTTTAAACCTTCGGGAATTGGGCAACTTCCAGCGGTTTAAAAAGATAAACTTTTTAAAAAATTGAGTACCGTTTTTAAGGCCCTATAAACCCCCCCATCTCAAAAATAAACTAATTTTTTTGGGACTTCATTTATAAACACGTGAAAATTAAAGAATGTAGCAAAGGCTTAACAGCAGTTAGAATTCCATTGGGCTGGTTCAGATAAATTCTCACACAACGAACAACGAAGTCTGGCGAAAAATTTTCTCTTACGATAGAAAATAGCACAACCAAACAAGACGGAAAATCCCCTAAGACCTTATATTGGGAACTTTTATAGTGTCGACGACAACAAACTCATATCCACAAAAACCTTTTTAAAGTTCAGACCAAAAAACCCACTTGGGCTTAATCAGCCTCTTTAGGTCACGGTTTCTTTTCAAGGGCCCGGGAAAACTGATTGTACTAACGGCCCCCTTTTAAGGCAGTCGAAATTGGCCCGAGCTGGAAAAAGTACAAATACCTTCCCCAGCTCGAATAAATCAATCACCTAAATTACTGGAAACGCTTCAGTCCTAGAAAAACCCCGCGAGAATATAAAAAAAAAAAAAAAAAAATTTTTTCCCCAAAACTAAACTTTACATAACAACCCAAAAAACAACCACTACTCATAACTCCAAAAACAAACCCACTCAAAGCTATCTCACAAACACAAACCCAAATGTTCACCCAAATGACCATACAATTCTGAGATCAAAATTTTAAATCATTCCCGCCCCAAATACACACACAGCATCCTAGTGGTTTTTTTGTGGCCTACCAATAAATTTAAATTTCTTTCAAACTAAAAGAACTGGATCTGAAAAAAATAAAATTTGTTTTTTTTTGTTTTTTATTTTTTTATTGGACAAGAAAGGTTTCCCGCACCGACCGAAGGGCACCTAGAAAACCCTTTTTTCTTCCATTTTTTTGGGGGTTAAAGAAGGGTTTTTTCATCAAGGAATTTCACAAAAAATTCAAACATCCCCTCTTCATAACCAAACCCTCTACAAATTCACTAAACGTTGTGGTTTTCCCCCAAATACCCCACCCCCCCACCATCTCTACCACCACCACCCCCAAACCCCCCCCCCTCTACCACCACCCACCACCATCAAACCCTTTTCCTACCCCCCCCACCACCCTCACAGCCCGCTTACACTAAAAAAAATTTTACTTTCACAATACCCCCAAAATTTGTCTCCCCCCTTATGTTTTGCTTTGCTAAACCCAAGAACTCTTTTAACTTTATGCAAATGGAAGGCTCAGAGATACTGCCAGGCCAAAATAAAAATGTCTAACTCCAAACCCACTAGGCTTAAAAAAAATTTTAAAACCCTTTTAAATTTGCCCCTTTCTCTCATCTCCTCTCTCCCCTCTCTCCCCCTCTCTCCCCCTCTCTCTCTCTCTTCTCCCCCTCTCTTCTCCCCTCCCCCCCCCCCTCTCCCCCCTTTCCCTTTTTCTCCTCTTCCCCCCCCTCCCCTCCCCCTCTCTCCCCTCCCCTTTTCTCCCCTCGGGCTCTCCCCCTTTTACTCCCCCTCTCCAAATCCTTCCCCCCCCTCTCTCCCCACCCCCCTCTCCTTCCCCCCCTTCTTCACCCCCCCTCCCCTCTCTCTCTCCCCCTCTCTCTCTCCCCCTCTTTTTTCTCTCTCCCCCCCTCCCTCTCCCCTCAACCCCTCCCCCTCCCCTCTCTCTCCCCCCCTCTCTCTCCTTCCCCCTTTTTCCCCTCTCTCTCTCCCCTCTCTCCCCTCCCCCCCCCCTTTCTCCTCTCCCCTCTCTTTCCCCCTTTTTCTCTCTCTCCCTTTTCCCTTTTTCTCTCTCCCCCATTTTTCCCCTCCCCCTCTTTTTCTCTCCCCTCTCTTTTCTCTCTCTCCCCTTTCCCCCCCCCTTTTTTTCCCCCCTCTCTCCCTCTCTCTCCCCCCTCCCCCCCTCCCTCTCTCTCCCTCTCTCTCCCTTTTCCCCCTCCTTTTTCCCTCTCCCTCTCTTTCTCCCCCTCCCTTTTCCCCCTCTTTCCCCCCTCTCTCCCCCCCTTTTCTTTCCTCTCTCCCTCTCTTTCTCTCTCTCCCTCCCTCTCTCCCCCCTCTCTCCCCTCTCCCCCTCTCTCCCTCTCCCTCCCCCCCCAAATCCCCCCTCTCCTCTCCCCTCTCTCTCCCCCTCTCCCCCTCCCTCTTTCCCTCCCCCCCTCTCCCTCCCCTCTCTCCCTCTCTCTTTTCCCTCTCCTCCCCTCTCTCCCTCCCCTCTCCTTTTCCCTCTCTCTCCCTCCCCTTCCCCTCCCCTCTCCTCCCTCCTCTCCCCCTTCCCTCCCTCTCCCCCCCTCTTCTCCCTCCCTCTCGCTCTCTCCCTCTCTCTCTCCCTCTCTCTCCCCCTCTCTCTCTCCCTCCCCCCTCCCCCTCTCACCCCCCCCCCTCTCTCTCCCCTACCCTCTCCCTCTCTCTTCCCTCCCTCTCCCCCTCCCCTCTCTCCCTCTCCCCTCCCTCCCTCTCCCTCTCTCTCCCCCTCCCCCTCCTCCCTCTCTCCCCCCTCTCCCCCCTCTCCCCTCCCCTCCCTCTCCCCCACTCCCTCCCTCCCTCTCTCCCCCCCTCCCCCCCTCCTCCCTCCTCTCTTTCCCCTTTTCCCCCCTCATCTCCCGTTAATTTGTCTTCCCCCCCTTTTTTTTTCCGCCCCCTTTTTCCTTTTTTTTCTTTTTTTTTCCCCCCCCCTTTTTTAAATTTTTTCGTGTAGTCCTCAAAGGGTGAAGATTGAGGCTTTAAATTTTAAAGGTGAAATTTAAAAAGGAAAAATGTTTTTATAACGAAATGAATGTTGAGGCAGTGGTTTTTAAAAAAAAAAATGAATGTTGAGGGAAGTTATATTTAAGAAAATGTTGGGGGCAGTGTTATAAAAGGGAAAAAAAGAATGTTTAAGGCAGGTTATATAAGAAAGGGAAAATGTTGGGCAGTGTTATAATGAAGAGATGAATGTTGAGGCAGTGTTATGATGAATTAATGAATGCTGAGGCAGTGTTATAATGAAAAATGAATGTTGAGGCAGTGTTATAATGAAAAAATGAATGTTGAGGCAGTGTTATAATGAAGAGATGAATGTTGAGGCAGTGTTATAATGAAGAGATGAATTTTGAGGCAGTGTTATAATGAAGAAATGAATGTTGAGGAAGTGTTACAATGAACAAAGGAATGAAGATGCAGAGATATAATGAAAAGAGGAATGATGAAACAGTTTTATGATGAAAAGAGGAACAATTAGGCAGTGTTATGGTGATAATAATCAGTATAGTCATCTGGGGCCAAGAAAAAAGAAATATCCCGAGTTTTGTGATAATAAATAAGAGAGAGCCAACGTAAACAATTATTCTGGCTATTGACCCGAAAAGATTATTTACATGGCCTTTTATTCACTAATACTCTGCACTGCTTTCTTTTGGCTGAGGTAACTACAGTATATCACATTTAAAAACAGCTGAATTCCTTCTTCTGAAATTTGTTTGAAAGTTTTAAATTGACATTTAAGGCAGCTATGTGGCAGTCATGTTGTTTCTCTCATACTTAAACAAGTCTCATTGTATGTTTAAAATATTTAGGAATTTGAAACTAAATTTGTACTGAACTTCAGTGTTCAAATGTTACATATAATGAGACTAGATACAACATAAGAACATAAGAAAAAAGGAACACGGCAACAGGCCTACTGACCCATGTAGAGCAGGTCCATGTCCCCCACGATTAGCCCAATGACCCACCCAGTCTGGTCAGGTCATATTCACTTAAGGAAGGAGTACGGCACCAGACCCAGCAGCACAAGCTAGTCAGGTCCAACTCACACCCACCCACACCCACTCATGTATTTATCTAACCTATTTTTAAAATTGCACAACCTTTTAGCCTCAATAACTGTACTCGGGAGTTTGTTCCACTCATCCACAACTCTATTACCAAACCAGTGCTTTCCTATATCCTTCCTGAATTTGAATTTTTCCAACATGAAAGCATTGCTACGAGTCCTGTCTTGGCTGGAAATTTTCAGCACGCTATTTACATCCCCTTTGTTTATTCCTATTTTCCATTTATACACCTCGATCATATCCTCTTTTAATTCCACGCCCTTCGAGAGAGTGCAGATTCAGGGCCCTCAGTCTATCCTCATAGGGAAGATTTCTGATACATGGGATCATCTTTGTCATCCTCCTTGTACGTTTTCCAGAGCATTTATATCCATTCTGTAATACGGTGACCAGAACTGAGCAGCATAGTCTAAATGAGGCCTAACCAAGGATATATAGAGTTGAAGAACAACCTGAGGACTTCTATTATTTATACTTCTAGATATGAAGCCAAGAATTCTGTTAGCTTTATTGCGAACACTTATGCACTGTTGTCTTGGTTTCAGATTACTGCTAACCAGAACTTCTAAATCCTTTTCGCAATCAGTAATATTAAGATCTACATTATTTAGTTTATATGTGGCATGGTTATTTAACTGTCCAACATTTAGAACTTTGCATTTGTCTATATTAAACTGCATCTGCCACTTCTCCGACCACTGCATCAGTTTATTCAAATCATCCTGGAGTGTTCTAGTGTCCATTAGAATGAATTGGACGGCCTATTTTGGTGTCATCAGCAAATTTGCTTATGTCGCTATTTATTCCCTCATCTACGTCGTTTATGTAAATTGCGAACAAGGGGCCCAACACTGACCCCTGAAGAACACCGCCTCCTATTCCGTGTGCCTTAAGTTTCCTCAATAGCCTCTGATGTGGAACTCTATCGAAAGCCTTACTGAAGTCCATATACACGATATCATATTCATTACCTATGATCTACCTCCTCAAACACCTGAGTGAAAACTGTTAGTAAATTCGTAAGACAGGAACGCCTCTTTGTAAAACCGTGTTGAGATTCATTAATCAAGGTTTTGTATGTTTTTATTAAACTTAGTAACATAACGTTTCTTACATTGTGAAGAAAACAATAAATTTTGGAACGTCTGACATTTCATGGAAGCTGATTATTATTTTCACGGGGGAGAGCTAAACCCGTAGGGATTATACGGCACCTGTGAGGAGGGGGGATGGAAGATATTCAGGCTCAATTCAGGGAACTGGAGCACAGATCCAACTCCCTAGATCAAAAGCCTTCACCAGCGTCAAGGAACCTCCCTTGAGGGGTCCGGGTAAGTTAAGAGGTGCTACATCAGTGAGTCAGTGTCAGTGAGTCAATCAGTGAGTCAGTGAATCAAGGCGGTTAAATTGGGCGCCCTGGTGGTAGTGTACTTCATACATCATCACTCTTACATCACAGACGATACTCATAAGTTATTCATTAATGCCTCTGGATTAAATCACAAGCGGTACTCAGTACTGATGATACTCAGTACTGATGATACTCAGTACTGATGATACTCAGTACTGATGATACTCAGTACTGATGATACTCAGTACTGATGATACTCAGTACTGATGATACTCAGTACTGATGATACTCAGTACTGATGATATCAGTACTGATGATATCATCTGATGATACTCGTATGATGATACTCAGTACTGATGATACTCAGTACTGATGATACTCAGTACTGATGATACATAATACTGATGATACACAATACTCATGATACACAATACTCATGATACACAATACTCATGATACACAATACTCATGATACACAATACTGATCATACACAATTCCGATCATACACAATATTGATCATACACAATACTGATCATACATAATTCCGATCATACACAATGTTGATCATACACATTACTGATCATTCACAATATTAATCATTCACAATACTAATCATTCACAATACTAATCATTCACAATACTAATCATTCACAATACTAATCATTCACAATACTAATACACAATTCCGATCATACGCAATGATGATCATACACAATAATAAACATACACAATAATAAACATACACAATACTGATCACACAATACTGATCATACACAATACTGATCATACGCAATTCCGATCATGCACAATGGTAATCATACACAATTCTGATCATACACACTGCTGATCATACACACTGCTGATCATACACACTGCTGATTATACACAATTCTGATCATACACAATACTGATCATACACAATACTGATCATACACAATAGTAATCATACACAATGCTGATCATACAAAATACTAATCATACACAATAGTGATAATACAAAATAGTAATCATACACAATTCTGATCATACACAATGCTGATCATACACATAGTTGATCATATACAATACTGATCATACACAATACTGATCAACACAATCCTGATCATACACAATACTCATCATACAAAACACTGATCATACACAATACTCATCATACAAAACACTGATCATACACTGTTAAAGAACTCGTATTAACCTTCCATAACGTTATTATCAGCAGAGAAATAAATAAATTAAATACGGAATTTTTTAGCAAAATAAAATAAAAAGAGTTAGCTTAAAATTAAAAAATTGAACAACAGATTAGTTTTAATAACAACAAAAAATAATCTGACAAAGAACTTCAACAACATAAACAATAAAAGTCTCGCCACCAGAAAAAGGTTCAAACAAGTACAGCTTCAGTGCACAAAAGGCCCCAGCACATGTTAAAGTCTGGATCCAAAATAAAAATGACTGGGCACACCTGGCAGGTATAGGCCAGGTAAACAGTGTTTCCCCTGAGTGAGCAAAGAGCAGCAACGTTGAGTGTGTGTGTTTGATGTTATGCATCTGTGAGGCCCCACCACTCCTCTCCCACTCCAGGCCCGCACATCATTACTACACTCCCACGGCTCCTGGGCCTTCCTAGGAGGTGCCTACATGCTGGTTGCAGGGATCTTGATACACGGAATTCGAGTTATCTTCCCCTTCGTTGGACTCAGCTTGATTTTCTGATTACCTCGGGCGCTGCAGGATTCTTAATTAAGGATTTAGCACTTCCCTCACATGTACAATGATGGTCTCGGGTTCTTGGTCTCTGCCAGACAGACGTGTCTAGGAAGCATTTCTAGTGGCTTATGTATTGAAGCTTTTGTTCCACACGTATGTGCATGCACACGCCCTTGAGCCACGGTCAGGAAGTGGGACTCTCTCCAGAGCTCTCTATTCTCTTTCTCTCTCTCTCTCTCTCTCTCTCTCTCTCTCTCCTCTCTCTCTCTCTCTCTCTCTCTAGTTAACACACACACACACAAACACACGCGAACTCTCTCTTGATAAGGGAGAACAAAAGGTTGTCTCAGCAAGAGTTTACAACATCATCACGGCTTATGTTCGCGGGCAGCAGTCACAGGACACACACACACTACTAACAATTTAACAATCAACAGGGATCAGGGACTGTGTGCCACAATTCAAGGACAAAAGGTAAAGTCTCAACAACTACTTGCGTTGAATGACCTCCCACCGACGCGTTTTCTTAACCACTCAAGAAACAGACACGACGACTCTCCTACTTAAAGCACACTTCAACCCTGTCATCAGGGGACCTGGTTCTTGTGGAAACTTGATCCTACGTCTGTTAATCTGATAAATTTGCAGCGGGCATTTAGTACAGGAATGGTAGTTTTATATTACAAAATATTAATAGTGAAGATGGTGATGATGATGATAATAATAATAATAATAATAATAATCGCTCGCAGCGTTAAAGAATGGTAATTTATGGCATTTATGTATTATTACTACATACGCTTCAAGTTCCTGAATCTGTATTCCCTGGAACGCAGGCGGGAGAGATACATGATTATATACACCTGGAAAATCCTAGAGGGACTAGTACCGAACTTGCACACGAAAATCACTCATAACGAAAGCAAAAAGAATCGGCAGATGATGCAACATCCCCCCAATGAAAAGCAGGGGTGTCACTAGCACGTTAAGAGACAATACAATAAGTGTCAGGGGCCCGAGACTGTTCAACTGCCTCCCAGCATACATAAGGGGGATTACCAATAGACCCCTGACAGTCTTCAAGCTGGCACTGGACAAGCACCTAAAGTCGGTACCTGACCAGCCGGGCTGTGGCTCGTACGTTGGATTGCGTGCAGCCAGCAGTAACAGCCTGGTTGATAAGGCTCTGATCCACCAGGAGGCCTGGTCACAGACCGGGACGCGGGGGCGTTGACCCCCTGAATTCTCTCCAGGTAAACTATAAACAAGTGTTAAACCTGTACGAGTCATACAACGCTGTTGTCATTTCGGCCGATTTTGTAAATTTAAATCATTATTTTGTGCATCAAAATAACCACCCGAGGCTGCTGCCACACTGTGCCCGAGGCTGCTGCCACACTGTGCCCGAGGCTGCTGCCACACTGTGCCCGAGGCTGCTGCCACACTGTGCCCGAGGCTGCTGCCACACTGTGCCCGAGGCTGCTGCCACACTGTGCCCGAGGCTGCTGCCACACTGTGCCCGAGGCTGCTGCCACACTGTGCCGAGGCTGCTGCCACACTGTGCCCGAGGTGCTGCCACACTGTGCCCGAGGCGCTGCCCACTGTGCCGGCTGCTGCCACACTGTGCCCGAGGCTGCTGCCACACTGTGCCCGAGGCTGCTGCCACACTGTGCCCGAGGTGCTGCTACACTGTGCCCGAGGCTGCTGCCACACTGTGCCCGAGGCTGCTGCCACACTGTGCCCGAGGCTGCTGCCACACACTACTGACGATCGTTAATGAGTTTTTTAATATAACACTAAATATTCACATTGGATATTTAAAGCCAATTTACTAATAGGTTTTGTATGCGTTGTATTGTAATTTTATAGCATTTTGATAAACTCTTTTGAAATGACAAGAATAGTCAATTGCACCATTGACATTTCGATGAAAGTGAGCAGCGTAAAGTTTGAATGTTTTTGTGCGAGCAGTCACGGAGCAGCGACGTAATTGTTAGTTACCATTTTGTCCTAGGCACATGTCGATTAGACACTAGGCCTGTTGTATATGAGGACGTGTGTGGTGTGTGTGCTGTGTGTGTGTGTGAGTGTGTGTGTGATGTGTGTGTGTGTGTGTGTGTGTGTGTGTGTGATGTGTGTGTGTGAGTGTGTGTGAGTGTGTGTGTGTGTGTGTGTGTGGTGTGTGTGTGTTGGATGTGTGTTTCACAACTTGTGTATATACACTGGTACTCTCCTGCTTTATATCGTTGGCGATAGTCAGGAGTTGATTTATGTATTTTTTGTATGTACAGCGTGATGATTACACGATGATGATATGCAGTGTGATGTACAAGTATGATGATATGCAGTGCTGTGATCCAGTACTGTGTATGCAGTGCTGATGATAACAGTACTGATGATATGCAGGCTGTGATCACAGTATTTTGATGATATGCAGTGCTGATGATACATCAGTACTGATTGATATTCCAGTGCTGATGATACACAGTACTCGATGATATGCAGTGCTGATGATCACAGTACTGATGATTGCAGTGCTGATGATACACAGTACTGATGATATGTCAGTCGCTGATGATACACAGTACTGATGATATGCAGTGCTGATGATACACAGTACTGATGATATGCAGTGCTGATGATACACAGTACTGATGATATGCAGTGCTGATGATACACAGTACTGATGATATGCAGTGCTGATGATACACAGTACTGATGATATGCAGTGCTGATGATACACAGTACTGATGATATGCAGTGCTGATGATACACAGTACTGATGATATGCAGTGCTGATGATACACAGTACTGATGATATGCAGTGCTGATGATACACAGTACTGATGATATGCAGTGCTGATGATACACAGTACTGATGATATGCAGTGCTGATGATACACAGTACTGATGATATGCAGTGCTGATGATACACAGTACTGATGATATGCAGTGCTGATGATACACAGGACTGATGATATGCAGTGCTGATGATACACAGTACTGATGATATGCAGTGCTGATGATACACAGGACTGATGATATGCAGTGCTGATGATACACAGGACTGATGATATGCAGTGCTGATGATACACAGTACTGATGATATGCAGTGCTGATGATACACAGACTGATGATATGCAGTGCTGATGATACACAGGTACTGATGATATGCAGTGCTGATGATACACAGGACTGATGATATGCAGTGCTGATGATACACAGGACTGATGATATGCAGTGCTGATGATACACAGTACTGATGATATGCAGTGCTGATGATACACAGGACTGATGATATGCAGTGCTGATGATACACAGTACTGATATGCAGTGCTGATGATACACAGGACTGATGATATGCAGTGCTGATGATACACAGGATGATGATATGCAGTGCTGATGATACACAGGTACTGATGATATGCAGTGCTGATGATACACAGGACTGATGATATGCAGTGCTGATGATACACAGGACTGATGATATGCAGTGCTGATGATACACAGGACTGATGATATGCAGTGCTGATGATACACAGGTACTGATGATATGCAGTGCTGATGATACACAGGACTGATGATATGCAGTGCTGATGATACACAGTACTGATGATATGCAGTGCTGATGATACACAGGACTGATGATATGCAGTGCTGATGATACACAGGACTGATGATATGCAGTGCTGATGATACACAGTACTGATGATATGCAGTGCTGATGATACACAGGACTGATGAATCTGACTCGACAGTGCTGATGAACACAGTACTGATGATATGCAGTGACTGATGAACCAGTACTGATAACAGTCTGATGAAACACAGTATGATGAAACACAGTACTGTTTGAAACACAGTACTGATGAAACACAGTACTGATAACAGTACTGATGATACACAGACTGATACAGTACTGATGATAACACAGTATGATGAAACACAGTACTGATGAACACAGACTGATGAACAGTATGATGACAACACAGTACTGATGAAACACAGTACTGATGAAACACAGTACTGATGAAACACAGTACTGATGAAACACAGTACTGATACACAGTACTGATGAAACACAGTACTGATACACAGTACTGATGAAACACAGTACTGATACACAGTACTGATGAAACACAGTACTGATACACAGTACTGATGAAACACAGTACTGATACACAGTACTGATGAAACAGTACTGATACACAGTACTGATGAAACACAGTACTGATACACAGTTACTGATGAAAACACAGTACTGATACACAGTACTGATGAAACACAGTACTGATACACAGTACTGATGAAACAGTACTGATACACAGTACTGATGAAACACAGTACTGATACACAGTACTGATGAAACACAGTACTGATACACAGTACTGATGAAACACAGTACTGATACACGTACTGATGAAAACAGTACTGATGAAACAGTACTGATAACACAGTACTGATGAAACAGTACTGATGATACACAGAACTAATATACAAACACTGATGATACACAGTACTGATGATACACAGTACTGATGATACACAGTATGATTGATACACAGTACTGACGATACACAGTACTGACGATACACAGTACTGATGATACACAGTACTGACGATACACAGTACTGATACACAGTACTGATACACAGTACTGACGATACACAGTACTGATACACAGTACTGATACACAGTACTGATGAAACACAGTACTGATACACAGTACTGATGAAACACAGTACTGATACACAGTACTGATGAAACACAGTACTGATACACAGTACTGATGAAACAGTACTGATGAAACAGTACTGATACACAGTACTGATGAAACAGTACTGATGATACACAGAACTAATGATACACAACACTGATGATACACAGTACTGATGATACACAGTACTGATGATACACAGTACTGATGATACACAGTACTGACGATACACAGTACTGACGATACACAGTACTGATGATACACAGTACTGACGATACACAGTACTGATACACAGTACTGATACACAGTACTGATACACAGTACTGATGAAACACAGTACTGATACACAGTACTGATGAAACAGTACTGATACACAGTACTGATGAAACACAGTACTGATACACAGTACTGATGAAACACAGTACTGATACACAGTACTGATGAAACAGTACTGATGAAACAGTACTGATACACAGTACTGATGAAACAGTACTGATGAAACAGTACTGATACACAGTACTGATGAAACACAGTACTGATACACAGTACTGATGAAACACAGTACTGATACACAGTACTGATGAAACAGTACTGATGAAACAGTACTGATACACAGTACTGATGAAACACAGTACTGATACACAGTACTGATGAAACAGTACTGATACACAGTACTGATGAAACAGTACTGATACACAGTACTGATGAAACAGTACTGATGATACACAGAACTAATGATACACAACACTGATGATACACAGTACTGATGATACACAGAACTGATGATACACAGTACTGATGATACACAGTACTGACGATACACAGTACTGATGATACACAGTACTGACGATACACAGTACTGATGATACACAGTACTGACGATACACAGTACTGATGATACACAGTACTGATGATACACAGTACTGATACAGTACTGATACAGTACTGATACAGTACTGATACAGTACTGATACACAGTACTGATGAGAAAGTACTGATGATACACAGTACTGATGATACACATTACTGATGATACACATTACTGATGATGCACAGTACTGATGATGCACATTACTGATGATGCACAGTACTGATGCACAGTACTGATGATACACAGTACTGATGATACACAGTACTGATGATATACAGTACTGATGATACACAGTACTGATGATACACAGTACTGACGATACACAGTACTGATGATACACAGTACTGATGATACACAGTACTGGTGATACACAGTACTGATGATACACAGTACTGATGATACACAGTACTGATGATACACAGTACTGATGATACACAGTACTGATGATACACAGTACTGATGATACACAGTACTGATCATACTCAGTACTGATGATACACAGTAATGATCATACACAGCACTGATGATACACAACACTGATGATACACAGTGCTGATGATACACAGTACTGATGATACAGTGCTGATGATACACAGTGCTGATGATACACAGTACTGATGATACACAACACTGATGATACACAGTACTGATGATACACAACACTGATGATACACAACACTGATGATACACAGTACTGATGATACACAGTACTGATGATACACAACACTGATGATACACAGTACTGATGATACACAGTACTGATGATACACAACTGATGATGCACAGTACTGATGATACACAACACTGATGATACACAACACTGATGATACACAGTACTGATGATACACAACTGATGATGCACAGTACTGATGATACACAACACTGATGATGCACAACACTGATGATGCACAGTACTGATGATACACAGTACTGATGATACACAACACTGATGATGCACAACACTGATGATGCACAGTACTGATGATACACAACTGATGATGCACAGTACTGATGATACACAACACTGATGATACACAACACTGATGATGCACAGTACTGATGATACACAAAACTGATGATACACAACACTGATGATACACAACACTGATGATGCACAGTACTGATGATACACAAATGATGATGCACAGTACTGATGATACACAACACTGATGATACACAACACTGATGATGCACAGTACTGATGATACACAACACTGATGATACACAACTGATGATACACAGTGCTGATGATACACAACTGATGATACACAGTGCTGATGATACACAACACTGATGATACACAACACTGATGATGCACAGTACTGATGATACACAACACTGATGATACACAACTGATGATACACAGTACTGATGATACACAACTGATGATGCACAGTACTGATGATACACAACACTGATGATACACAGTACTGATGATACACAACACTGATGATACACAGTACTGATGGTACACAACACTGATGATACACAACACTGATGATGCACAGTACTGATGATACACAACACTGATGATACACAACACTGATGATACACAACACTGATGATACACAACACTGATGATACACAACACTGATGATACACAACACTGATGATACCCAGTTAAAAAGTTCGTGTAAACTTTTCAAGACGTTATTTTAAGTGGTCACGTGAATAACAAATAATATTAAGTAAATTTGTAAGTATTGGAGGGAAAAAACAAAATATTAAGACTAAACAGCTGAAAATCAAAACCAGAACAACAGTTTAGCATAAAAATCTAATTTGTAAAAGAGTTTCAACAACGTATCCAATAAAAGTCTCAGGAAGAGAGGCTTCAGACAAGTGCAGCTTCAGTGCATAAAAGCCCACACGTTAAAGCTTGGATCTGAAATAAAAATGACTGGGCACACCTGGCAGGTATAGGCCAGGTAAACAGGGTTTCCCCTGAGTGAGCAAAGAGCAGTCAACGTTGAGTGTGAGTGTGTGTGTGAGTGTGTGTGTGTGTGTGTGTGTGTGTGTGTGTGTGTGTGTGTGTGTGTGTGTGTGTGTGTGTGTGTGTGTGTGTGTGTGTGTGTGTGTGTGTGTGTAAATATTCCAGGCAGTAGGTCACTCCTGGCGCACATCACATTACCCTACTGAAAGGTGCTATGACATAAGATTGCTAAACATATTGAATCAGAATATTTACAAAATACACAGCAACATGAGTTCAAATCTCTAAGCTATTGCACCGAAAAAAACATCATATATGCCAACGTCGTGTACGGATACACAGCATAAACCTTTTTGCAAAGTCATTTATACCGTAATAGCACTTAAAATACATGCAACAGTAATAGCTATAAAAGCGTGCAGATGGATCTTTAGCTTTCTAACAATTCGAACCGAAAGAGCAACAGTCGATCGGATATCATACGAAGCTTCCACAGTTTATAAAGATCTTTATTCCTCAGGACACAGTATTTACCTAAAGTACTTTTTTACATTCTCATATCTGGCATAGAGATAAATCACTGAATTGTAATAACCTTCATTTACAATATTGTGGTTTATTAGAAGACGTTTCGATCTTAGGACCTTAATCAGTGTCCCAGGATCGAAACGACTTCTAATAAATATGTTTTAGTGTTTGCTCACGTGTCTTTAAAACAGAATATTACAGTATGTGTGAGCGAAACATTCCCTCAGGTTACAACAAACCTCCAGCCTCAAGGACGCAAAATTTTTCAGTGAGCCACAGAAAATAATGTTCCAGGAGGACAGATTTTTAAGTTAAATATAAACTGAAACAGAGAACTATTAAAACTATGGAAAACGATAAACTGTAGAACCCTCACAACAGAAGATGCCAACCCAATAACAATACGCTTTAGGCAAATGTGTTTTCTTGACACGAATATTGTTATGCATTCACGACAGCTTTAAAAACCTGCGAAAGTTCAAAACCTAGGGAATGTGCAGAGAATTCTTATTGCTCACAAGAATTTAGAATGAGTAAAACACTGGAAGCCTCTAATATCTCTTAAACTGGACTCCATGGAACACAGGCAAGAAATAAAAATAATAGTTAACACATAAAAATTGCTACGGGATGGACTGATGATAAATATGGTAGATAGTGCATGACACACCCATTTAAATGCTGGTGCCAGACTCACAGCACGAGAGCACAGTGGTTGGAGGCTGGATGCCAGACTCACAGCACGAGAGCACAGTGGTTGGAGGCTGGATGCCAGACTCACAGCACGAGAGCACAGTGGTTGGAGGCTGGATGCCAGACTCACAGCACGAAAGCACAGTGGTTGGAGGCTGGTTGCCGACTACAACACGAGCACAGTGTTGGAGGCTGGGTGCCAGACTACAGACGAGAGCCACATTCGTTGGAGGCTGGTGCCAGACACACACGAGAGCACAGATGGTTGAGTAGGTGCACTCACAACACGAGAACATGTTACGGGTGCCTGACTATAACAATATGGTTGAGGTGGTCAATCACACACAGGCAAGTGTTAATGCTGGGTGCCAGACTCACAACACGAGAGCACAGTGGTTGGAGGCTGGGTGCCAGACTCACAACACGAGAGCACAGTGGTTGGAGGCTGGGTGCCAGACTCACAACACGAGAGCACAGTGGTTGGAGGCTGGATGCCAGACTCACACACGAAGCACAGTGGTTGGAGGCTGGGTGCCAGACTCACAGAGAGCACAGTGGTTGGAGGCTGGGTGCCAGACTCACGAGAAGCACAGTGGTTGGAGGCTGGGTGCCAGACTCACAACGAGAGCACAGTGGTTGGAGGCTGGGTGCCAGACCACGAGAGCACAGTGGTTGGAGGCTGGGTGCCAGACTCACGAGAGCACAGTGGTTGGAGGCTGGGTGCCAGACTCACACGAGAGCACAGTGGTTGGAGGCTGGGTGCCAGACTACAAACAATGCACTCACGAGAGCACAGTGGTTGGAGGCTGGGTGCCAGACTCACACACGAGAGCACAGTGGTTGGAGGCTGGGTGCCAGACTCACAACACGAGAGCACCGTGGTTGGAGGCTGGGTGCCAGACTCACAACACGAGAGCACAGTGGTTGGAGACTGGGTGCCAGACTCACAACACGAGAGCACAGTGGTTAGAGGCTGGGTGCCAGACTCACACACGAGAGCACAGTGGTTGGAGGCTGGGTGCCAGACTCACGAGAGCACAGTGGTTGGAGGCTGGGTGCCAGACTCACGAGAGCACAGTGGTTGGAGGCTTGGTGCCAGACTCACGAGAGCACAGTGGTTGGAGGCTGGGTGCCAGACTCACGAGAGCACAGTGGTTGGAGGCTGGGTGCCAGACTCACGAGAGCACAGTGGTTGGAGGCTGGGTGCCAGACTCACGAGAGCACAGTGGTTGGAGGCTGGGTGCCAGACTCACGAGAGCACAGTGGTTGGAGGCTGGGTGCCAGACTCACGAGAGCACAGTGGTTGGAGGCTGGGTGCCAGACTCAACACGAGAGCACAGTGGTTGGAGGCTGGGTGCCAGACTCACAACACGAGAGCACCGTGGTTGGAGGCTGGGTGCCAGACTCACAACACGAGAGCACAGTGGTTGGAGGCTGGGTGCCAGACTCACAACACGAGAGCACAGTGGTTGGAGGCTGGGTGCCAGACTCACAACACGAGAGCACAGTGGTTGGAGCCTGGGTGCCAGACTCACAACACGAGAGCACAGTGGTTGGAGGCTGGGTGCCAGACTCACGAGAGCACAGTGGTTGGAGGCTTGGTGCCAGACTCACGAGAGCACAGTGGTTGGAGGCTGGGTGCCAGACTCACGAGAGCACAGTGGTTGGAGGCTGGGTGCCAGACTCACGAGAGCACAGTGGGTTGGAGGCTGGGTGCCAGACTCACGAGAGCACAGTGGTTGGAGGCTGGGTGCCAGACTCACGAGAGCACAGTGGTTGGAGGCTGGGTGCCAGACTCACGAGAGCACAGTGGTTGGAGGCTGGGTGCCAGACTCACGAGAGCACAGTGGTTGGAGGCTGGGTGCCAGACTCACGAGAGCACAGTGGTTGGAGGATGGATGCCAGACTCACGAGAGCACAGTGGTTGGAGGCTGGGTGCCAGACTCACAACTCGAGAGCACAGTGGTTGGAGGCTGGGTGCCAGACTCACAACACGAGAGCACAGTGGTTGGAGGCTGGGTGCCAGACTCACAACACGAGAGCGCAGTGGTTGGAGGCTGGGTGCCAGACTCACAACACGAGAGCACAGTAGTTGGAGGCTGGGTGCCAGACTCACAACACGAGAGCACAGTAGTTGAAGGCTGGGTGCCAGACCCACGAGAGCACAGTGGTTGGAGGCTGGGTGCCAGACTCACAACACGAGAGCACAGTAGTTGGAGGCTGGGTGCCAGACTCACGAGAGCACAGTGGTTGGAGGCTGGGTGCCAGACTCACGAGAGCACAGTGGTTGGAGGCTGGGTGCCAGACTCACAACACGAGAGCACAGTAGTTGGAGGCTGGGTGCCAGACTCACGAGAGCACAGTGGTTGGAGGCTGGGTCCCAGACTCACGAGAGCACAGTAGTTGGAGGCTGGGTGCCAGACTCACGAGAGCACAGTAGTTGGAGGCTGGGTGCCAGACTCACGAGAGCACAGTAGTTGGAGGCTGGGTGCCAGACTCACGAGAGCACAGTAGTTGGAGGCTGGGTGCCAGACTCACGAGAGCACAGTAGTTGGAGGCTGGGTGCCAGACTCACGAGAGCACAGTGGTTGGAGGCTGGGTGCCAGACTCTCAACACGAGAGCACAGTAGTTGGAGGCTGGGTGCCAGACTCACGAGAGCACAGTAGTTGGAGGCTGGGTGCCAGACTCACGAGAGCACAGTAGTTGGAGGCTGGGTGCCAGACTCACGAGAGCACAGTGGTTGGAGGCTGGGTGCCAGACTCACGAGAGCACAGTAGTTGGAGGCTGGGTGCCAGACTCACGAGAGCACAGTGGTTGGAGGCTGGGTGCCAGACTCACGAGAGCACAGTGGTTGGAGGCTGGGTGCCAGACTCACGAGAGCACAGTAGTTGGAGGCTGGGTGCCAGACTCACGAGAGCACAGTAGTTGGAGGCTGGGTGCCAGACTCACGAGAGCACAGTGGTTGGAGGCTGGGTGCCAGACTCACGAGAGCACAGTGGTTGGAGGCTGGGTGCCAGACTCACGAGAGCACAGTAGTTGGAGGCTGGGTGCCAGACTCACGAGAGCACAGTAGTTGGAGGCTGGGTGCCAGACTCACGAGAGCACAGTAGTTAGAGGCTGGGTGCCAGACTCACGAGAGCACAGTGGTTGGAGGCTGGGTGCCAGTGAGATAAAAAAGAGTTAATGAAGGTTCACACTGAGCAGAAACAGAACTCAGCACACGGTCAGTGTTGTCAATATCTCCCTCCATTAAACCACCGTCTTCAAGGAGGAAAAACTATATAAAGAAAAAGAAAAGTCTCTACAAGCTGTTCCTGAAAAGCCGGGCTCTGTTGCCAACGTCGATGTGTATGTCGCCTGTACCAACAGCCTGACTGACCAGGATGATCCAAGACTGAGCCACTCGGAGATGATCCCGGCACCGCCTCCCGGTAGAAGATATTAGTTAGGGAATGCCAGATTGAGTAGGATTCTTTTGTACGTTTGTAAATTTTGATTTGTTTCGAGTCTTCGTACTCCCACAACCCACCCCTGGACCAGGCTTGTCTGGCAATTGCTTCCACCAGACTGTTGCTGCTACTGGCCCGCTGACCCACATGTCCTTGACGGCCGGGTTGATATTACACTTGGCGGAGGAACTTGCTTGTGTTTCCTCTTGAAGACTTACACACCCGTTCCGGCAGTTTCTGATAACTTTTGCGTAAGATGTTTTAAAAGTCTGGGGTCACGGATGCTGAAGCAATGTTCTCTTATTGTGTCCACTGTACCCCTGCCTTTCACTGGGCTTATTCTACACTTTCTCCCATATCTCTTACTCCAATATGTTGTTATTTTTATTATTTTTTATTATCACACTGGCCGATTCCCACCAAGGCAGGGTGGCCCGAAAAAGAAAAACTTTCACCATCATTCACTCCATCACTGTCTTGCCAGAAGGGTGCTTTACACTACAGTTTTTAAACTGCAACATTAACACCCCTCCTTGTTATGAGTGCAAAAATTTGGAACCAGGATCTAAAGTATCTTCCACTTACATATCATGAATTTATTTCTTACTTCTGCGCCAGCGAGTACATATTTGAGGTGGTCATTTATGTGTTCCTAGATATTTAAATTCTTATTGGCTCCTTGAAGATCTTAAATAATATTTGAATCAAACTCTCCTGCCCTGAATGGATTCGTCAACACTGAACACTACTCTAAGAGAGAGAGAGAGCAAACGATTTGCAGTGTCACCATAGGACCCGCACCAGCGACCTCCCTAGAGTCAGTCCATCACTGTAACGAGTTGATATGATCAACAAATCCTAGATGATTATTATTACTATTATGTTATTATTAGTGTTATTATTATTATTAGTGTTATTGCTATTATTATTATTACATGCCCACTCACTACTTTTCTTACCATGCTCCCTCTGTCAAGAAAAGTGTTCTTATTTCTTTCTCTATGCCCTCAGGATTTGTGACCCTCAGTTCCTTGAGGATACGGTACAGCTGGAAAACATTAGGGACGTATTCCATAAAAGACACCTGCTGTCCCTGTTCACCCATCAGTAAAATGGGTACCTGGGTGTTCGTCGACTGGTGTGGGTCGCATCCTGGGAAACTGACCTAATTTTCCCGAAATGCTCTGCATAAGAAGGGGCTTTCTTTATAGTAGTATGTCACTGATGTCAGCTAGGCCTGTATACCATGTACATGTACTTGTAGTAAAATAAGATTTTATTATTATTATTATTAAAACGGAAATTTCTACTCTTCGTAATTCGTTCTCTCGTCTGGACCACTCTTCTCATTTCATAAACTCTGCCTTCTGACGTGCTAAATAGTCTTTCTTCTCTACCAAACTCTTTACTACTGTGAAATCTCCTGTTCTCTGCCATCCCTATATTTCCAATTTTTTCAACAAATCTCTCCGTTTCTTAAGCATCAAACATTTCGCCAAACTAACACCCTTCACAGTAATCTAGTTCGTACCTCTCCTCCTGCTGTAGATACCTCTGGTGTCTATTCTGTTTCACGCTCCTCTTGTCCTCTTCAGTACTTTAAAGAAGTCTTGCCTACATTAATAATGCTCTATTCTGTCATGTTAAAGATCACACTCATCCTACTGATTGTTCCTCTGCTAAAACTGTCTACCCTACTCAAGACTTCACAGTCGGCACAGTCTTGTTGAAGCATCGCTTATACACAACTTTCCTTGTATGAATCTTACTTTTGGAAAACAAACAGATTTTACAAAAGCCTTTGACAAGTGCGATCATCGTGTAATAGCACACAAAATGCGTACTAAAGGGATAACTAGCAAAGTGGGCAGATGGATCTTCAACTTTCTAACCAATCGAAAACAAAGAGTAGTGGTAAACAGAATTAAATCGGAAGCTGCCATAGTGAAGAGCTCTGTTCCACAAGGCACAGTACTCGCACCTATCCTGTTCCTCATTCTCATATCAGACAGAGATGTAAACCGTAGCACCGTATCACCCTTTGCAGACGATACTAGGCTCTGCATGCAAGTGTCATCCATTGAGGACACGGCAAATCTCCAAGAAGATATACACCAAGATTTACAATGGGCAACGGGGAACAATATGATCTTCAATGAAGACAGATTCCAACTACTGTTATGGAAAACTGGAGCAAATAAAAGCTAGAACTGAGTATACTACAAACTCTAATCAGAAAATAGAGCGGAAAAGTAATGTGAAGGAACTGGAAGTGGTAATGTCTGAGGATCTCACATTCAAGGATCATAACAGTGTCACTATCACATCTGCGAGGAAAATGATATGGATAATGAGAACATTCAAGACAAGAGATGCCAAGCCAATGATGATCCATTTTAAATCACTTTTTCTCTCTAGGCTGGAATACTGCTCTACACTAACAGCTCCATTCAAGGCAGGTGAAATTGCAAATCTAGAGAATGTACAGAGAACCTTTACTGCACATATCAGTTTCATCAAACACCTTAATTACTGGGAACGCTTGGAATCACTTGACTTGTACTCACTGAAGCGCAGGCGAGAGATGCATCATAATATACACCTGGAAAATCTTAGAGGGACTGGTCCCTAATATGCACACAGAAATCACTCCCTACGAAAGCAAAAGACTTGGCAGGCGATGCAACATACCCCCAATGAAAAGTAGGGGCACCATTAGTACACTAAGAGGAAACACAATTAGTGCCCAGGGCCCAAAACTGTTCAACAGCCTCCCACCAGCCATAAGGGCAATTACCAATAGATCCCTGGTTGTCTTCAAGAGGGAGCTGGACGGATACCTAAAGTCAGTGCTGGATCAGCCGGGCTATGGTTCTTACGTTGGGCTACGTGCGGCCAGCAGTAACAGGCTAGTTGATCAGGCCCTGATACACCGGGAAGCCTAGTTGTGGATCGGGCTGCGGTGCGTTGGTGCTCGGAATACCCTCCGGGTAGACTCCAGGTAGGTAGATGCCTTCCTTTCTCATTACACTGTCAAATGCCCCAAACTTCAGAACACCCGTAACTTAACCTGATCCTTTCCTCTCCTCTCTTAACGTCTTCTCCTTACTTAGTTTTTCCTTTTTTGTTTTCCTCTCTTCTGCCTCAGGGTGTTTTGTCCTTCAGCTTCTCCCCTCTTCCTGTGTACCCTTAGCTCTCCTGCAGTTTTTTTTCTTGTCCTTTGACTGACCCCCACTTCTACAACTACTGCCATTCCTACTACTTTTTCCACAATTTTTTTGCTTCCTTTCACCTTTCACTCCCCTACTTTGTACTATCACTACTACTACCAGCCTTACCACTAGCACTACTACTTTTCCTTCCTCTCCTGGTCCCGTCCCTGTCCAGCTCGCCTATTTATAAATACTGGTTCCTTCTCTTTTTTGTGTTAGTGTGACTTTGTAAATAATCCAAGTCGGACCGTAACTTTGTCCTTCAGCTTCTCCCTCCTATGTGTGGTTTATCTGTGTATTGTTCTAGTCAAGGTATTGTGCCTTTTTGTTCTTTATTATTGCTATAATTACTATTATTATTATGAGGATGCAGAAAGCCAGTATGGGTTATTCAGCACCCGAAAAGTACGTTCGAGGCACCAGCCGTCTTCTCCCTGAAGGAATGTTAGACGAGAGAGATAATACTTAATTAAGACATGCTGGGAGAGTGACAGTGAGCAAATTAAAGCATTTCTTAAGCTGGAAGGATTTTCGATATGAGAACTTAGAGCTACTCTGTTTCCTTGGATCAAACCTGATTACCTTTCACTCTCCAGGATTCAATCGCTGAAAATTAAGAAGAGGTTTGATACAGTAGCTGCAGGTCAATCTTTAGCATTCAATATTAAAAGAATTTACTCCGAAATGCGCACGCACGCACACGCACGCACACGCGCGCACGCACACGCGCACACACACACGCGCGCGCACACACACGCACCCATACACACTATTACGAACAGAAGTAGCAAATTCAAGGTTTGCAATACCTGGCCGCACGTTTTAAGTCACCCGTCGAAGAACAACCTGGCAATGAAATGCAAGATAAACACAGAGAAGTAGTTTTTTCTTTACCTTTGTATTCCTTAACTGCAATAAGTACAGTACTTACAGAGTTAAATCAGAAATATAACAATAATTAGCCAGAGAACAGTCATTCATACCAGCAGATTTTGACGTGAGAATAGAGAGAGTATGAGTGTAGGAGGCCAGCTTGAGTGATTACCCACAACTGAGTGGTCAAGCACGATGTCACCCAGGCTGGCGGGGCCAGCTCTCATGCTACTGGCTGCTTCAACTGAATAATTAATGCCTTACACACTCGCTAGTTTGCGTATCTACATTAGTACGTGTCCTTGCTTACGTGCCCGTATTTACATGTCCTTACGAATATGTTTGTGTAATTATGGCCGTACTTTTATCCTACAATTCCTTGTAAACATAAAACCTGTTTATCAAGTTAATCACTACACCGCTTTTAAGAACTGCGCATTGTCCATTCTCTCTACAGTACCACTCACACAACTGGGAGATTATGAGATCGGATAAGATATCGTAATCCGGTTTAACCTCGCCCTTTCCTTTCCTTCTCTCCCTCTATCTGCCCACTACCCCTCTCTCTTCCTCCCTCCCCCTAATCCACACACACACACAGCTTTATCCACCTTATCTGATGCCCCACCACACCTGGCTTTACTTGCTTAACACACACACACACCAGTTTGATATTAAAAAAAAAAACTCACGTTATGGAGCAAGCTCTAACTCGGTAATACTCTACGCTGTCAGAAACATGATCTGTTAAAGCTTTACACATGGCTAATCACACCTTGATAAAGCTCTTCATAGATTAGAAACATGACGTCATAAAGCTCTACCCATAGCTAAATAACTTCATAAATCTCTATGCAGATCAGAAACATAACTTGCTCAAGTTTTACACAGCATAGATACTTTGTCTCAATAAAAGCTAGTCTGGCGCTGTGTTGGAAGCACCACCAGTGAGAGGCAGCTTTCCTGAGCGTTGTTGTTCCTCCTCCGGTGAGCACCTGTGTTATATGCTAACAACTGTGTGCTAGCACCTGTGTTGCACCCCCTTCTCGCATCCCCTCCACCTTAACACCTGTATCACACACACACACACACACACACACACACACACACACGTTGTGTTTTTTGGTTGTATACAAACTTATTTTAATATCATTTACGCTCCCATGGTTCAAACCGGGTTTTCCTCCCATTCCCAAGGCATTGTGTGATCCCCTACGGGTTTAACGCCTCCTCATATATGTAATACATTTTTTTTACATATGTTAATTTAAGTTTAGTTAAGGTAAAGAACCCAAATTTAACGTATTATAACATGGTGCAAATAAATGAAAAAATAAGTAAGAGAGATGAGTTAGAAATAATAATAATAATAATAATAATAATAATAATAATAATAATAATAGTAATAATAATAAAATTAACAATAATAATAAAGTTAATAATAAAAAATTAATAGCATTAATAATAATAAAATTAATATATTCTTCTTGTACTTATTCTTATAATTATTATAATTACATTCACGGGGAAGCGCTAAATTCGTGGGGTTCATGCCAGGTTTGGAATGGGAGATAGTAAGGTTTAAAGAGAAAAGTTACTTCAGTTCCTTGGATCAAGAACCTCCTCACTATCATCCAAGCGTCCCCCCCCCCCCGTCCTTCCTTGAAGCAACAATAGCAAACAGTGGATATACAGTACACAACTAACGTTTCGCTTAAGAATCAGTCTCATTTTTTGACTCGTGCATTGTATTAAAAAATAAAAATCGTTCTATAAATATAAATTTAATCCCTTTAGAGGATAGATTAGCATCACAACACCTGGCGTGTCCCTGGCTCTCTGCTCATCTTCCTCACGTCTGATTCTCTCTCACTCGAGACTTAACAATGGTTTACCACGGGATCGAAGCGTCATCTGCTTTCTTTTTTTACACTGTGTAGATTATCTGGAGAGAAATGGTATAAAACACCAACAAGATGGAAACAAAGTGCAGTGTGATGAGATCTTTTATTGACAACTGCTCGCCCATGCAGTTGCTCTTCAAGATTCTTTTGTTCGTGGCTTGAATAAAAGCCCACTGCGTGGGCGAACGTTGTCAATAAAGGATTTCTTTGCACTGCATTTGTGTCCTATTTTTCCAATAAGTAGCTTAGTTACTAGCTGCTCACATCATGGGACTGACTCACCCTTTTTCGACTTTCAGAGTGCTTGTGGCTTGGCTCGCAACCGAGAGGACCCGGGGTCGATCCCTAGATGTATGGGCAGGTCTCCCAGCACTCAGCCCCTCCCTGTTATTTAGCAGTAAACTGATAATGAAGAACAAGCCCAGTGGTGTGTGTGTCGCACCACTGGAAGGACCTAAAAAGAGAGAGACTCTAGCGTACATAAGCCGCAAGGTTGACTTTCTTGGGAAATTATGGGTTATTAACTCGTTGGGGTTGCTAATGCTAATAAAGCCTACTTTTGTATGTCTTCTGGATACTTCGGCAGCTTTACCAAAACACTTTTCTGCATAATGATAACTTGGACAATGCTATTTCTTGCATGTGCTGCGTGTCCCTCCAGCCTGCACCGTACCCAGCCTGGGTGTGCTCCGCTACGACCATGATTCCCGGAATCAACTACTACAGGTGAATTAACCTTCGACTGTAGATCTTTATTTATGGTCATGTGGGTACGCTTCTACATACATCGTATAAGACTTGATTCCCTTAAGTTTCATACCAATAATTCTCCTCTTAAGGAAATACAATGGTAGAGTACATCGACAGTATGAAAATGCAAACACACACAGGGGTCAGTCCTAGGACCCCTGCTGTTTCCGGTATATGTGAATGACATGACGGAAGGAATAGACTCAGAAGTGTCCCTGTTTGCAGATGATGCGAAGTTGATGAGAAAAAATCAATCGGACAAGGACCAGGCAGAACTGCAAAGAGATCTGGACAGGCCGCAAGCCAGGCCTTTGACAAGTGCGACCATGGTGTAATAGCACACAAAATGCGTGCTAAAGGGATAACCGGCAAAGTAGGCAGATGGATCTTCAACTTTCTAACCAATCGCACACAAAGAGTAGTGGTAAACAGAGTTAAATCAGATGCTGCCATAGTGAAGAGCTCTGTCCCACAAGGTACAGTACTCGCACCTATCCTGTTCCTTAATATCATATCAGACAGACAGAGATGTAAACCACAGCACTGTATCATCTTTTGCAGACGATACTAGGATCTGCATGAGAGTGTCATCCATTGAGGACACTGTTAACCTCCAAGAAGATATAAACCAAGTTTTCCAATGGGCAACGGAGAACAATATGAGGTTCAATGAAGACAAATTCCAACTACTCCGTTATGGAAAACTTGGAAATAATAACTAGAACTGAGTATACTACAAACTCCAATCACACAATAGAGAGGAAAAGTAATGTGAGAGACCTGGGAGTGGTAATGTCAGAGGATCTCACCTTCAAGGATCACAACAATGCCACTATCACATCTGCTAGGAAACTGATAGGATGGATAATGAGAACATTCAAGACAAGAGATGCTAAACCAATGATGATCCTTTTTTAAATCACTTATTCTTTCTAGGCTGGAATACTGCTGTACATTAACATCCCCATTCAAGGCAGGTGAAATTGCAGAGCTAGAGAATGTACAGAGAACCTTTACTGCACGTATAAGTTCCATCAAACACCTTAACTACTGGGAGCGCCTGGAAGCATTTGACTTGTACTCACTAGAGTGCAGGCAAGAGAGATATATCATAACCTACACCTGGAAGATTCTGGAGGGACTGGTCCCTAACATGCACACAGCAATCACTCCATACGAAAGCAAAAGACTTGGCAGGCGATGCAACATACCCCCAGTGAAAAGTAGGGGCGTCACTGGTACACTAAGAAAAAACACAATAAGTGTCCGGGGCCCAAGACTGTTCAACAGCCTCCCACCAGCAATAAGGGGCATTACGGGAAGACCCCTGGTTGTCTTCAAGAGGGAGCTGGACAGATACCTAAAGACGGTGCCGGATCAGCCGGGCTGTGGTTCGTACGTTGGATTACGTGCGGCCAGCAGTAACAACCTCGTTGATCAGGCCCTGATCCACCGGGAGGCCTGGTCGTGGACCGGACCGCGGGGACGTTGATCCCCGGAATTCCCTCCAGGTAGACTCCAGGTAGGCCCAGAAACAGGCTCCTGGAGTTCACCCACACAAAGTGCAAAATCATGAACAGTGGAGAAGGGCAAAGAAGACCGCAGACGGAATACAGTCTAGGGGGGCCAGAGACTACAAACCTCACTCGAAGAAAAGGGTGAGTATAACACCGGGTACATCTCCTGAGACGCACAGTAACCAAATATCTGGTGAAGCATATGGGCGCCTGGCAAACCTAAGAATAGCATTCTGACATCTCAATAAGGAATCGTTCAGGACCCTGTACACTGTGTATGACAGGCCTATATTGGAGTATGCGGCATCAGTTTGGAAACCACACCTAGCCAAGCACGTACGGAAATTAGAGAAAGTGCAAAGGTTTTCAAGAAGACTAGTCCCAGAGCTATGAGGTATGTCCTACGAGGAGAGGTTAAGGGAAATCGACCTGACAACACCGAAGGACAGGAGAGTTAGGGGGGGATATGATAACGATATATAAAATGCTGAGAGGAATTGACAAGGTGGACAGAGATAGGATGTTCCAGAGATGGGACACAGCAACAAGGGGACACAGTTGGAAGTTGAAGACTCAGATGAATCACAGGGATGTTAGGAAGTATTTCTTCAGTCACAGAGTAGTCAGGAAGTGGAATAGTTTGGGAAATGATATAGTGGAGGCAGGATCCATACATAGCTTTAAGAAAAGGTATGGTAAAGCTCATGGAGCAGGAAGTGGCTTTGTAGCGACCAGTGAAGAGGGGGGCCAAGAGCTGTGACTCGACCCATGCAACCACAACTAGGTGAGCAGGTGAGCGTGCACACACACACACACACACACACACACACACACACACACACACACACGCACACACACACGCACACACACACACAACACACACCACACACCACACACACACACACACACACACACACACACACACAACACACACACACACACACACACACACACACACACACACACACACACAATTCGACAACGGCATTTTAGTGTCAAGATGTCGCGTCTCTGGTGCATGATTTGTCTTCATAATAAAATGCAATAACCAGTAAGTTTATTTTATTTAAAATTATCCTCTGATTCTGAAAAAACCTCTGGTATGGCTTCTACATGGTCGTTATGAAGCTGCAAGTTGAGGTTTGTTCTTCTTCCCTGGACCGCCACTTGTTCTTATAACAACTTGTGTACTTGTTCTTATAATAACTTGTGTACTTGTTCTTATAATAACTTGTGTACTTGTTCTTATAATAACTTGTGTACTTGTTCTTATAATAACTTGTGTACTTGTTCTTATAATAACTTGTGTACTTGTTCTTATAATAACTTGTGTACTTGTTCTTATAATAACTTGTGTACTTGTTCTTATAATAACTTGTGTACTTGTTCTTATAATAACTTGTGTACTTGTTCTTATAATAACTTGTGTACTTGTTCTTATAATAACTTGTGTACTTGTTCTTATAATAACTTGTGTACTTGTTCTTATAATATAACTTGTGTACTTGTTCTTATAATAACTTGTGTACTTGTTCTTATAATAACTTGTGTACTTGTTCTTATAATAACTTGTGTACTTGTTCTTATAATAACTTGTGTACTTGTTCTTATAATAACTTGTGTACTTGTTCTTATAATAACATGTGTACTTGTTCTTATAATAACTTGTGTACTTCTTATAATAACAAGTGTACTTGTTCTTATAATAACTTGTGTACTTCTTATAATAACAAGTGTACTTGTTCTTATAATAACTTGTGTACTTGTTCTTATAATAACAAGTGTACTTGTTCTTATAATAACAAGTGTACTTGTGTTCTTATAATAACTTGTGTACTTGTTCTTATAATAACTTGTGTACTTGTTCTTATAATAACTTGTGTACTTGTTCTTATAATAACTTGTGTACTTGTTCTTATAATAACTTGTGTACTTGTTCTTATAATAACTTGTGTACTTGTTCTTATAATAACTTGTGTACTTGTTCTTATAATAACTTGTGTACTTGTTCTTATAATAACTTGTGTACTTGTTCTTATAATAACTTGTGTACTTGTTCTTATAATAACTTGTGTACTTGTTCTTATAATAACTTGTGTACTTGTTCTTATAATAACATGTGTACTTGTTCTTATAATAACTTGTGTACTTCTTATAATAACAAGTGTACTTGTTCTTATAATAACTTGTGTACTTCTTATAATAACAAGTGTACTTGTTCTTATAATAACTTGTGTACTTGTTCTTATAATAACAAGTGTACTTGTTCTTATAATAACTTGTGTACTTGTTCTTATAATAACTTGTGTACTTGTTCTTATAATAACAAGTGTACTTGTTCTTATAATAACTTGTGTACTTGTTCTTATAATAACTTGTGTACTTGTTCTTATAATAACATGTGTACTTGTTCTTATAATAACTTGTGTACTTGTTCTTATAATAACTTGTGTACTTGTTCTTATAATAACTTGTGTACTTGTTCTTATAATAACTTGTGTACTTGTTCTTATAATAACATGTGTACTTGTTCTTATAATAACTTGTGTACTTCTTATAATAACTTGTGTACTTGTTCTTATAATAACTTGTGTACTTGTTCTTATAATAACTTGTGTACTTGTTCTTATAATAACTTGTGTACTTGTTCTTATAATAACTTGTGTACTTGTTCTTATAATAACTTGTGTACTTGTTCTTATAATAACTTGTGTACTTGTTCTTATAATAACTTGTGTGCTTGTTCTTATAATAACATGTGTACTTGTTCTTATAATAACAAGTGTACTTGTTCTTATAATAACAAGTGTACTTGTTCTTATAATAACAAGTGTACTTGTTCTTATAATAACTTGTGTACTTGTTCTTATAATAACTTGTGTACTTGTTCTTATATGTGTACTTGTTCTTATAATATGTGTACTTGTTCTTATAATATGTGTACTTGTTCTTATAATAACTTGTGTACTTCTTATAATGACTTGTTTATAACTTGGTTTCTTTATAATAACTTGTGTACTTCTTATAATAACTTGTGTACTTGTTCTTATAATAACTTGTGTACTTGTTCTTATAATAACTTGTGTACTTGTTCTTATAATAACTTGTGTACTTGTTCTTATAATAACTTGTGTACTTGTTCTTATAATAACTTGTGTACTTGTTCTTATAATAACTTGTGTACTTGTTCTTATAATAACTTGTGTACTTGTTCTTATAATAAATGTGTACTTGTTCTTATAATAACATGTGTACTTGTTCTTATAATAACTTGTGTACTTGTTCTTATAATAACTTGTGTGCACTTGTTCTTATAATAACTTGTGTGCACTTGTTCTTATAATAACTTGTGTGCACTTGTTCTTATAATAACTTGTGTGCACTTGTTCTTATAATAACTTGTGTACTTGTTCTTATAATAACTTGTGTACTTGTTCTTATAATAACAAGTGTACTTGTTCTTATAATAACTTGTGTACTTGTTCTTATAATAACTTGTGTACTTGTTCTTATAATATGTGTACTTGTTCTTTAATAATGTGTACTGTTTATAATAACTTGTGTACTTGTTCTTATAATAACTTGTGTACTTGTTCTTATAATAACTTGTGTACTTGTTCTTATAATAACTTGTGTACTTGTTTGCAACGAGTCGTTGCAAAACTATTAAGTCTTCATATTTCAACAGTTTAAAATCTGGAATTAATTTCTTTGTTCGAATACAAAAAAAAATTCCTATTTTTAACTATATTGTTTGTAAAATGCTGGACACAACAGTTTCATATTCCAATTTTAGTCAGAATTTATGATTTTCTTTAGCAATATGCGTTCCATATATTAGAAAACCATTTTAAAACTGGCAAGTATAATATACGAATTTCTAGATAATACACTTAGAAGATTTTCTAGTGATAATTAAGTAACTTATAAGCCCCAGGGACCTACACTTTATATAATAAATATCTGATCTAACAAATTAAAATATTAATGGACGTCATGAAGATTTTAATTTGTACGAACTTCTAATATTCCTTACGAGACATTTATCAAAATTACACTGAATTATACATTTATTTGATTGCTTAATTGGGCTTAAAACCTAAAATATGAAAATTATTAAGACTGCTTGTTAACTATTTTGTACCATTCAAACCTTTAATCCTTAAAAGGGATTTGTTGGGTTTAAAATAGATTCTAAGGGTAGATATACATCCTTCCAGTTACACTGTTGCTGCACACACTGTTGCTGCACGCACTGTTGCTGCACACACTGTTGCTGCACGCACTGTTGCTGCACGCACTGTTGCTGCACGCACTGTTGCTGCACACACTGTTGCTGCACACACTGTTGCTGCACACACTGTTGCTGCACACACACACACTGTTGCTGCTCACACTGCCGCTGCTCACACTGTTGCTGCTCACACTGTTGCTGCTCACACTGCCGCTGCTCACACTGTTGCTGCTCACACTGCCGCTGCTCACACTGTTGCTGCACACACTGTTGCTGCACACACTGTTGCTGCACACACTGTTGCTGCTCACACTGTTGCTGCACACACTGTTGCTGCACACACTGTTGCTGCTCACACTGTTGCTGCTCACACTGTTGCTGCACACACTGTTGCTGCACACACTGTTGCTGCACACACTGTTGCTGCACACACTGCCGCTGCTCACACTGCCGCTGCTCACACTGCCGCTGCTCACACTGCCGCTGCTCACACTGCTGTTGCACACACTGCCGTTGCTCACACTGCCGCTGCTCACACTGCCGCTGCTCACATTGCCACTGCACACACTGCCGCTGCACACACTGTGCTACTCACACCGCTGCTGCACACACACACTGCTGCTGCACACACTGTGCTACTCACACCGCTGCTGCACACACCGCTGCTTTCACACTGCCGCTGCACACACTGCCGCTGCACAAACTGTGTTTCTCACACCGCTGTTGCACACACCGCTGCTTTCACACTGCTGCTGCACACACACTGCTGCTGCACACACTGTGCTACTCACACCGCTCCTGCACACACCGCTGATTTCACACCGCTGCTGCACACACAAGTGAGATTTATTCCTCCTGCAAACTTAAAAAAAACTTCCCTTGCCGTGTATATGATTCTCGCATCGTTTGTAAACACATTAACGCCATTATTTCCTACTAGTAGACCGTTGAAAGAGATGAAATTCACCATGGAGGCTTGCCCTGATCCTTCCCAGGACATTTATACACACACTCAAAAGTGTATATTTATCAGAGTATATACGTCGTGAGTGTGAACCCTAAGGTGTATTAAAAGGATATTAGCAATTTAAGCAGTCTTGCCTGTTGGTGTACAAGTAACATGCTGTCCCTAGTCCAGTTCTAGAGGTGGTACCTTATCTATATATTTTTTTTATTAACACATCGGCAGTTTCCCACCATGGCAGGGTGGCCCGAAAAAGAAAAACTTTCATCATTCTCCATCACTGTCTTGCCAGAGGCATGCTTACACTACAGTTATAAAACTGCAACATTAACACCCCTCCTGCAGAGTGCACTGTACTTCCCATCTCCAGGACTCAAGTCCGGCCTGCCGGTTTCCATGAACCCCTTCATAAATGTTACCGTGCTTTCACTCCAACAGCACGTCAAGTCCTAAAAACTATTTGTCTCCATTCGCTCCTATCTAACACGCCCACACACGCTTGCTGGAAGTCCAAGCCCATCGCACACAAAACCTCCTTTACCTCCTCCTTCTAACCTTTCCTAGGCAGAACCCTACACTGCCTTCCCTCCACTACAGATCTATATACTCTCGAAGTCATTCTATTTCGTTCCAAATTCACTACATGTCCAAACCATCTCAATGACCCCTCCTCAGCCCTCTGAATAATAGTTCTGGTAATCCCACGGATTCTCTGCATTATATTCACACCACACATTGCCCTCAGACATGACATCTCCACTGCCTCCAGCCTTCTCCTTGTTGCAACTTTCAACACCCATGCCTCACACCCATACAAGATCGTTGCTATAACTATACTCTCATGCATTCCCCTCTTTGCCTTCATGGATAAAGTTCTTTGTCTCCACAGACTCCTCAGTGCACCACTCACCTTTTTCCCCTCGTCAATTCTATGATTCACCTCATCCTTCACAGACCCCATCTGCTGACGCGTCCACTACCAAATATCTGAACACATTCACCTTCTCCACATATACAAACATACATACATTTATATATATATATATATATATATATATATATATATATATATATATATATATATATATATATATATATATATATATATATACAAAGAGAGAGAGAGTTACAATCCATCTATTATTTTTTTTGCCGGTTTCCTCCAACGATTTTATCCAGCGTATTAACTACACTTGTTAGTGAGACAAGCTTATAATTTAGAGCCGATGGGTCTCCCCCGGGCGTCCCTCCACGGGGGGTCTCAGGGGTTCACTCAGGGGTCTTTGGGGGACGGGGTACCACGGAAAATTAATTATATAATTTGTTAGAGCACTGAATTAGTTTCCCGGTGAGATGGAAGAGATTTTCTTTTTTAGAATTTTTAATTTATCCTCCAAATTTTATCGGATCTTTTCGAAAATGCGGCTGATCAGTCTATACCTACTGCTTTATTTTTTGACAGTGTCAATTAATAATTTTCGTGATTTAATTTCTGATTACAGTAAACTACATTCCATACACCAAATCTGGGTTTACCTGTAGTTTGTCAGTCGTCGATTATGGGGGATCATCGCCCCCGAGGCCCGGTCTCAGACCAGGCCTCCTGCTTGATGAGTGATCAATCAGGCTGCTGTTGCGAGCAGCAAGCAGTTGATCAGAAACTAAGTTGAGAGCTTAGGGGTCCTAGGTAATTTCTCGTGTACGTACAAAGGTGATGAACAGTCTTGGTGCCTTTACGCTTATTGATTTATCTCTAACTTTAATCATGGCATCCTTGCTTTATTTTATGCAACATTTTTGGTAATATTCATTAATAATTTCATAACTTCGTCTCTGATTATTTCAATGAGCAAACATTTCATTCGTATATATCATTTGCAACTCATTGTTTAAGCACGCTATAAAATATTCAAAATATATTGCATATTTCTGCTTCTAACTCAGCAGTTTTATCATTTACCACATTTACATATTATCTTCAACTCTCAATTAAATTAATAAGATTTTTTCCTCTCTTTGGCTTATCTTGGATGTTAATTTCTATTTTGTGTACATCTGTGTTAGTTTTGTGCGTCTGAATCAAAGACACAGACGAATAAGCCTCACACCTAACAACGTTTCGAAATCTACTGAAGTTTTTTGATGTGACAATGTCCCACAGCAGCCGAAACATCACTACATGAATACCTGACATACTATGATGATGGTAAAAGTGTGAACACTGGTCGAGGCTGAAGACTATCACACAAGTAGATGAGAAAACAGCATTCTAAATGAGACTGTATATATCGACTCAAAACTGAGGTCCTCATCAGCAGATTGATACCTCCAGCTGGGAGATGAAAAATAGTCTCATTTCCATTGCTCTTTTCTTGGCAAGATATGGGACATCCAGCGTCTTACATACTATTTTCATGTCGCTTTTATTCTCCATTCGTCGGGTCCCGCCGTCAAGCCCAACTCTCACAACTTGCGAAGATCTCTTTACTAATTCCAGTGATGTTTACCACAGCTTCGTAATAAATAATTCCTTCTTGCCGTTCACGTCTTTCAGATAAACTCATTATTAATGATGTGAATATTATACGAATGTGCATTATAGTATTCCAGTCGTTTTAGTATTAGTCAGTATTTTCTAATATGACTCAACTGTCCGCTTACATATATGTCGTTACGAAGGTAGAATCCCGGATCCAGGCCGCTCCTAACGTTTGAAGGACGGTGGCGTAGTGGTCAGAGGCGTCAAGAATTTAACTAGTTTTCTAGGAGGCTGGGTAAATAACTGTGTTTGATCCCGGGCTGGCCGTAGTATGTTATTTTCTTCAAAAACCATTTGTTTCCATATATATATATATATATATATATATATATATATTATATATATATATATATATATATATATATATATATATATATATATATATATATATAAAGCAGGGTGGGAGACAGCCGAAAGAAAATCCCAAATGAGAAAATACTTTCATCATTCAACACTTTCACCTCACTCACACATAATCACTGTTTTTGCAGAGGTGCTCAGAATACAACAGTTTAGAAGCATATACGTATAAAGATACACAACATATCCCTCCAAACTGCTAATATCCCGAACTCCTCCTTTAAAGTGCAGACATTGTACTTCCCATTTCAAGTACTCAACTCCGGCTATATAAAAATAACCAGTTTCCCTGAATCCCTTCACTAAATATTACCCTACTCACACTCCAACAGCTCGTCAGGTCCCAAATACCATTCCTCTCCATTCACTCCTAACACGCTCACGCACGCTTGCTAGAAGTCCAAGCCCCTCGCCCACAAAACCTCCTTTACCCCCTCCCTCCAACGTGTTCGAGGACGACCCCTACCCCTCCTTCCTTTCCCTACAGATTTATACGCTCTCCAAGTCATTCTTTGATCCATTCTCTCTAAATGACCAAACCACGTCAACCCCTCTTCAGCCCTCTGACTAATACTTTTAACTCCACACCTCCTAATTTCTACATTCCAAATTTTCTGCATAATATTTACACCATACATTGCCCTTAGACAGGACATCTCCACTGCCTCCAACCGTCTCCTCGCTGCAGCATTTATAACCCAAGTTTCACACCCATATAAGAGTGTTGGTACCACTATACTTTCATACATTCCCTTCTTGGCCTCCATAATGTTTTTTGTCTCCACACATACCTCAATGCACTACTCACCTTTTTTTCCCCCTCATCAATTCTATGATTAACCTCATCCTTCATAAATCCATCCGCCGACACGTCAACTCCCAAATATCTGAAAACATTCACCTCTTCCATACTCCTCTCCAATTTGATATCCAATTTTTCTTTATCTAAACCATTTGATACCCTCATCACCTTACTCTTTTCTATGTTCACTTTCAATTTTCAACCTTTATACACTCTCCCAAACTAGTCCACTAACCTTTGCAACTTTTCTTTAGAATCTCCCATAAGCACAGTATCATCAGCAAAAAGTAACTGTGCCAATTCCCATTTTGTATTTGATTCCCCATAATTTAATTCCACTCCTCTCTCGAACACCCTAGCATTTACTTCTTTTACAACCCCATACATAAATATATTAAACAACCATGGTGACATTACACATTCCTGAGTAAGCCCTACTTTTACTGGGAAGTAGTCTCCCTCTCTTCTACACACCCTAACCTGAGCCTATCCTCATAAAACTCATTACAGCATTTAGTAACTACCTATTCAACACACACACAATATATATATATATATATATATATATATATATATATATATATATATATATATATATATATATATATATATATATATATATATATATATATATATATATATATATATATATATATATATATATATATATATATATATATAATATATATATATATATATATATATATATATATATATATATATATATATATATATATATATATATATATATATATATATACACACACACACAGTGGAACCTCAAATATCGAACTTTCTTTGGTCCAGAAGGCTGTTTGAGTGCCTTTACCGAATGAATTTATTCCCATGAGGAATAATGTAAATTAGGTTAGTCCATTTTAGACCCTCAAAAATACACTTATAAAAGCACTTACAAAAATACACTTACATAATTGGTGTTGGGAGCAGTTCGATTTTTGAGGTTCCACTGTATATTATATATATATATTATTGTACTCACGAACGAGTGGTATTGGTCAAAAAAAACACGTCGACTAGCCATGGAATCGAACCCATGCTGCTTTGGTCCTCCTCAGGGTGAGCGAAAACACATGACGCTCTAGTCCACGGGACCATAAGAACATAAGAAAGAAGGAACATTGCAACAGGCCTACTCGCCCATGCGAAGCAGGTCCATGCCCCCCCTGGGTTAAACTAATGACCCCCCCGATTAGCCCAATGACCCACCCAGTCTGGTCACCTCCACTCTAAGAAGGAGCACGGCACTAGACCCAGCAGCACAAGCTAGTCATGTCCAACTCAAACCCACCCACACCCACTCATGTATTTATCTAACCTATTTTTAAAACTACACAACGTTTTAGCCTGAATAACTGTACTCGGGAGTTTGTTCCACTCATCCACAACTCTATTACCAAACCAGTGCTTTCCTATATCCTTCCTGAATCTGAATTTTTCCAACTTGAAACCATTGCTGCGAGTCCTGTCTTGGCTGGAAATTTTCAGCACGCTATTTACATCCCCTTTAGTTATTCCTGTTTTCCATTTATACACCTCGATCATATCTCCCTTAATTCTACGCCTTTCGAGAGAGTGCAGATTCAGGGCCCTCAGTCCATCCTCATAGGGAAGATTTCTGATACATGGGATCATCTTTGCCATCCTCCTCTGTGCGTTTTCCAGAACATTTATATCCATTCTGAGGACCATGTCACTAGTTACTACAATTGTACATAGTTTATTATCCTGTTCTACATAATCTATTTCAGGAATATCGCTAGTATTTTCCTGGGTGAAAACCGAGAGGAAGTAGGTATTTAGAATTTCACACATATCCTTATCACTGTCAGTGATCTGACCAGAGTTACTCTTAAGTGGGCCAATCTTGTCCCTAATCTTACTTCTGTATACCTGAAAGAACCCTTTTGGGTTAGTCTTTGAATCCCTTGCGACCTTAGCCTTATAATCCCTTTTTGCTTTTCTTATTCCTTTCTTTATTTCTCTCTTTAACTGAATATATTGATTTTTTAACTGCCCATCCCCTCTTTTGATACGCCTATATATGCCTCTCTTTTGACCAATGAGATGTTTTAATCTATTGTTCATCCATTTGGGATCATTTTTGTTATGTCTAATTTCCCTACTCGAAACAAAAGTTGTCTGGGCAGCTAGAACTATACTCTGAAAAACGTCATATTGGCGACCAAGATCACCTACCTGACCCATAGTCAGGACATCCCAATTTAGCCCAGCCAGATCATTTTTTAGTCCCATGAAGTCGGCCAAGCGAAAATCTGGGACAGAGATTTGATTGCAGTTATCTGGTAATTCCATGATATATTGAAACTAAGTGATTTGTGATCACTTTTCCCAAGCTCATCATTAACCTCAAGATTATTAATTAGTGAATCTTTGTTGGCAAGAACCAAGTCAAGCAGATTGTTTCCTCTAGTTAGTTCTGTCACAACCTGTTCTAAAAAGCAATCCTGAACCGTATTAAGAAAGTCACTAGACTCAAGATAACCTGTCATATTGTTCCAATCAATTTATCTAAAGTTAAAATCTCCCATTATCACAACATTTTCATATCTAGATGCCTTATGAATTTCGTCCCATAACAGCTAACTGCACTCCCTATCAAAGTTTGGGGCCTATAAATCACACCCAAAATTAATTTGTCACGTCTATCGAGAAACTGTAGCCCAACAGATTCAGTGTTCGACGTTTCTAATCTTATATCATGTCTAAGACAATTTAATTTTTCTCTGACATACATCGCTACTCCACCACCCTTCCTGTTGACCCTATCAGTGTGGAATAGCCCTGTATGTTGCATTCAGAAGGCATTTCTCTATCTTTCAGGTTGAACCAGGTCTCTGTTGTACCAATAATATCTATATTACCTACACTTGCAAGTAATCTTAGCTCATCTGTCTTATTGCTTAGACTCCTACTATTTGTATAGTAAACCTTAAGGGAGCTAGTCACTCGTTGCCCTCTGTCTCTTTGTTGATCAATTGATTTGCCATTACTAGCAACTTTATTTTGAATATTGACTTTTAAACATATCCCTGAGGTATCTCGGTAATAATTGCTGTTTTTAACCCTAATACTGCAGCCTGATTGTTTCCCACAAACACCTTGGCTGATACCTATCTTCAGTACACGAGGGAGGAAGGAGGGGAAGTCGCCAGCTTCAGGGAGCCCCAAAAGTCTAGAAAATACGAAGAACTTGCCCATCATCATATGTTTGATCCCATAGGCTCGGAGACCCTTGGCTCATGGGGAAACAGTGCATCTAAGTTCCTTATGGAGCTAGGCAAAAGGCTAATCAGGGTAACAAGGGATCCCAGGGCAGCTAGTTTTCTATCCCAGCAACTCAGCGATGCTGTTCAGAAGGGTAATGCCTGCTGTATTTTGGGCACGCGCCTCAGCTCTGGGAAGCTGGACGAGATTTTCGCAATGTACTAGACATGTGTCTCTCACACCTCATGTGCGTGTGTGTGTGTGTGTATGTGTATATATATATATATATATATATATATATATATATATATATATATATATATATATATATATATATATATATATACACACACACACATATACACAGTGTGTGTGTGTGAGTGGGGAGTTGAGAGAGAAAGAGAAAAGATGAGAGAGAATAAACCTCTTGTGAATAAAACCAAAAGGCTTTCCAGAGTGTCATTCAAATTTGTATGTCAGAAAAGATTTTGAAAAAACGTGCCTCGTGGCAGGTACCGGTACAGCCACTTCATTTTTAATAACACCAACACAGGTGCTTAGAGTCCAGCAACACCTAACACCATGCACACACACACACACACACACACACACACACACACACACACACAGAAGGGAGGCCCAACGGCAATATGAAAATGACATAGCGAAAGCCAAATCTGACCCGAAGCTGTTGTACAGCCACATCAAGAGGAAAACAACAGTCAAGGACCAGGTAATCAGGCTGAGGTAGGAAGGAAGAGAGACAAGAAACGACCGTGAAGTATGTGAGGAACTAAACATGAGATTTAAAGTGTTCACAGAGGATACAGAAGGGACTCCAGAAAGACGGAGAGGCGGGGTACACAACCAGGTGTTACACACAATACATACAACCGAGGAAGAAGTGAAGAGGCTGCTGAGTGAGCTAGATACCTCAAAGGCGATGGGGCAGGATAACATCTCTCCATGGGTCCTGAGAGAGGGAGCAGAGGCACTATGTGTACCCCTAACAACAATATTCAACGAATCTATCGAAACCGGGCGACTACCTGAGGAATGGAAGACAGCAAATGTAGTCCCAATTTTCAAAAAAAAAAGAGATAGACACAAAGCCGTAGACTACAGACCAGTGTCACTGACATGTATAGTATGCAAAGTCATGGAGAAGATTATCAGAAGGGTGGTGGAACACCTAGAAAAGGAATGAGGTTATCAACGACAGCGAGCACGGTTTCAGGGACAGGAAATCCTGTGTCACAAACCTACTGGAGTTCTATGACAGGGTGACAGTAGTAAGACAACAGAGAGAGGGGTGGGTAGATTTCATTTTCTTGGGCTGCAAAAAAGGCGTTTGACACAGTTCAACACAAAAGATTAGTGCAAAAGCTGAAGGACCAGGCTGGTATAACAGGGAAGGCACTACAATCGATAAGGGAAAACCTGTCAGGAAGACACCATCGAGTCCTGGTACGTGGCGAGGTGTCAGAGTAGGTGCCTTTGACGAGTGCAGTTCCACAGGAGTCAGACCTAGGACCGGTGCTCATTATGGTATTTGTGAACGACATGATGGAAGGAATACAATTCGAAGTGCCCCTGTTTGCAGATGATGTGAAGTTGATGAGAAGAATCCAATCGGACGAGGACCAGGCAGAACAACAAAGGGATCTGGACAGGCTGCAGGCCTGGTCCACCAACTGGCTCCTGGAGTTCAACCCCACCAAGTGCAAAGTCATGAAGATTGGGGAAGGGCAAAGAAGACAGCAGACGGAATACAGTCTAGGGGGCCAGAGACTACAAACCTCACTCAAGGAAAAAGATCTTGGGGTGAGTATAACACCAGGCACATCTCCTGAAGCATACATCAACCATATAACTGCTGTAGCATACGGGCGCCTAGCAAACCTAACATCTTAATAAGGAATCTTAATAAGGAATCGTTCAGGACCCTCTACACTGTGTACGTTAGGCCCATATTGGAGTATGCAGCACCATTTTGGAACCCACATCTAGTCAAGCACGTAAAGAAACTAGAGAAAGTGCAAAGGTTTGCAATAAGACTAGTCCTGAAGCTAAGTGGTATGTCCTAGGACGAGAGGTTAAGGGAAATCGTCCTGACGACAGTGGAGGACAAAAGAGATAGGAGGGACATGATAACGACATATAAAATATTGAGAGGAATCGGCAGAGTGGACAGAGACAGAATGTTCCAGAGATGGAACACAGCAACAAGGGGACACAGTTAGAAGCTGAAGACTCAGATGAATCACAGGGATGTTAGAAAGTATTTCTTCAGTCACACAGTTGTCAGGAAGTGGAATAGTTTGGGAAGTGATGTAGTGGAGGCAGGATCCATACATAGCTTTAAGCAGAGGTATGATAAAGCTCACATAGCAGGAAGAGTGACTCAGTAGCGGCCAGTGAAGAGGTGGAGGCAGGAGCTTTGAATCGACTCCTGCAACCACAACTAGGTGAATACACACGACCCTTGCAACCACTATTAGACGAGTACACACACACACACACACACACACACACACACACACACACACACACACGCACACACACGCACACACACACACACACATACGCGCACACGCGCGCACACACGCACGCACAAACACGCACAAACACACGCACAAACACGCGCGCGCGCACACACACGCACACACACGTGCATACACACACACAAACGCGCACACACACGCACACACACGCTCGCGCGCGCACACACACACACACACGTGCACACGCGCGGACACACACGTGCGCACACACACACACACACACACACACACACACACACACGCGCGCGCGCGCACACACAAACACGCACACGCACACGCGCGCGCACACACACACCGCGCGCACACACACACACGCGCACGCACACACACACACGCGCGCGCGCGCGCACACACACACACGCGCGCGCACATACGCACGCGCACACACACACGCACACACACGCGCACACACATGCACACACACGCACACGTGTACACACGCGCGCACACACACGCGCGCACACACGTGCACACACACGTGCACACACACGTGCACACACACGTGCATGCACACACACACAAACGCGCACGCACACACACACACGCATGCACACACACACACACACAACAGGCCTAGTGTCTAATCGACCTGTGCCTAGGACAAAATGGTAACAAACACACACACACACACACACACACCCAACACCGAGCTATAGAATCCCACAGTATGCCACCAGGTCTCCCACCCTCACAGGCCCCCCAAACCACAGTGTTGGAAAGGAAACTGAAGGTATGGTACACAAACGCTGATGGAATAACAAATAAGTGGGAGGAGTGGCATGAAAGAGTCAAAGAAGCATCACCGGACATCATAGCTCTCACAGAAACCAAGCTTACAGGTATGATAACAGATGCCATCTTTCCAACGGGATACCAAATCCTGAGGAAAGACAGAGGGAACAGGGGGGGTGGAGGAGTGGCGTTGCTGATCAAAAATCGCTGGAATTTTGATGAGCTGGAGAGAGGAGACAGCGGAGAAGAAAGTGATTACATAGCGGGAACACTTCACTCTGGAGGTCCCAAGGTGGTAATAGCAGTGATGTATAACCCACCACAGAACAGCAGGAGGCCAAGGCAAGAGTACGACGAGAGCAATAGAGCGATGGTTGATACACTGGCTAGAGTGGCCAGAAGAGCTCATGCATGCAGGGCAAACCTCCTGATCATGGGTGACTTTAACCACAAGGAGATCGATTGGGAGAACTTGGACCCACATGGGGGCCAAGATACATGGAGGGCTAAGATGATGGAGGTGGTACTGGAAAACTTCATGTGCCAACACGTAAGGGACACTACAAGAGAGAGAGGAGAGGATGAACCAGCAAGGCTGGACTTAGTATTCACCTTGAGTAGTGCAGATATCGAGGACATCACATACGAAAGACCCCTGGGGCCAGTGACCATGTGGTTTTTAAGCTTTGAATACACAGTAGAGCTACAAGTGGAGGGAGAAGCAGGAAGGCCAGGACGAATGAAGCCAAACTACAAGAAAGGGGACTACACAGGAATGAGGAACTACCTGAACGGGGTTCAGTGGGACAGAGAACTGGCAGGGAAGCCAGTTAATGAGATGATGGAATATGTAGCAACAAAATGCAAGGAGGCTGAGGAGAGGTTTGTACCCAAGGGTAACAGGAATAATGAAAAAGCCAGGATGAGCCCATGGTTTACCCAAAGGTGCAGGGAGGCAAAAACCAAGTGTGCTAGGGAATGGAAGAAATATAGAAGGCAAAGGACCCAGGAGAATAAGGAGACCAGTCGTAGAGCCAGAAACGAATATGCACAGATAAGAAGGGAGGCCCAAAGACAATATGAAAATGACATAGCAGCGAAAGCCAAATCTGACCCAAAACTGTTGTACAGCCACATCAGGAGGAAAACAACAGTCAAGGACCAGGTAATCAGGCTAAGGAAGGAAGGAGGAGAGTCAACAAGAAATGACCGTGAAGTATGTGAAGAACTCAACAAGAGATTCAAAGAAGTGTTCACAGAGGAGACAGAAGGGACTCCAGAAAGACGGAGAGGTGGGGCACACCACCTAGTGCTGGACACAGTGCACACCACCGAGGAAGAAGTGAAGAGGCTTCTGAGTGAGCTAGATACCTCAAAGGCAATGGGGCCAGATAACATCTCCCCATGGGTATTGAGAGAGGGAGCAGAGGTGCTATGTGTACCCCTAACAACAATATTCAATACATCTATCGAAACAGGGAGATTGCCTGAGGCATGGAAGACAGCAAATGTAGTCCCAATCTTTAAAAAAGGAGACAGACATGAAGCATTAAACTACAGACCAGTGTCACTGACATATATAGTATGCAAAAACATGGAGAAGATTATCAGGAGGAGAGTGGTGGAACGCCTAGAAAGGAACGATCTCATCAACAGCAGCCAACATGGTTTCAGGGACGGGAAATCCTGTGTCACAAACCTACTGGAGTTCTATGACATGGTGACAGCAGTAAGACAAGAGAGAGAGGGGTGGGTGGATTGCATTTTCTTGGACTGTAAGAAGGCGTTTGACACAGTTCCACACAAGAGATTGGTGCAAAAACTGGAGGACCAAGCAGGGATAACAGGGAAGGCACTACAATGGATCAGGGAATACTTGTCAGGAAGACAGCAGCGAGTCATGGTACGTGGCGAGGTGTCAGAGTGGGCACCTGTGACCAGCGGGGTCCCGCAGGGGTCAGTCCAAGGACCAGTGCTGTTTCTGGTATTTGTGAACGACATGACGAAAGGAATAGACTCTGAGGTGTCCATGTTTGCAGATGACGTGAAGTTGATGAGAAGAATTCACTCGATCGAAGACCAGGCAGAACTACAAAGGGATTTGGACAGGCTGCAGACCTGGTCCAGCAATTGGCTCCTGGAGTTCAATCCCACCAAGTGCAAAGTCATGAAGATTGGGGAGGGGCAAAGAAGACCGCAGACGGAGTACAGTCTAGGGGGCCAGAGACTACAAACCTCACTCAAGGAAAAAGATCTTGGGGTAAGTATAACACCAGGCACATCTCCTGAAGCGCACATCAACCAAATAACTGCTGCAGCATATGGGCGCCTGGCAAACCTCAGAACAGCATTCCGACATCTTAATAAGGAATCATTCAGGACCCTGTACACCGTGTACGTTAGGCCCATATTGGGGTATGCGGCACCAGTTTGGAACCCACACCTAGCCAAGCACGTGAAGAAACTAGAGAAAGTGCAAAGGTTTGCAACAAGACTAGTCCCAGAGCTAAGAGGTATGTCCTACGAGGAGAGGTTAAGGGAAATCAACCTGACGACACTGGAGGACAGGAGAGATAGGGGGGACATGATAACGACATACAAAATACTGAGAGGAATTGACAAGGTGGACAAAGACAGGATGTTCCAGAGATTGGACACAGTAACAAGGGGACACAGTTGGAAGCTGAAGACACAGATGAATCACAGGGATGTTAGGAAGTATTTCTTCAGCCACAGAGTAGTCAGTAAGTGGAATAGTTTGGGAAGCGATGTAGTGGAGGCAGGATCCATACATAGTTTTAAGCAGAGGTATGATAAAGCTCACGGCTCAGGGAGAGTGACCTAGTAGCGATCAGTAAAGAGGCGGGGCCAGGAGCTCGGACTCGACCCCCACAACCTCAACTAGGTGAGTACAACTAGGTGAGTACACACACACACACACTACCACATACACTACCACACACACTACCAGGCGGGGCCAGGAGCTAGGACTCGACCCCTGCAACCACAAATAGGTGAGTACAAATAGGTGAGTACACGTACTCATATACAACAGGCCTAGTGTCTAATCGACATGTGCCTAGGACAGAATGGTAACTAACACACTCATACACAAAATCACACACACACACACACACACATTCACACACACACATTCACACACACACACACATTCACACACACACACATTCACACACACACACACACATGCACACACACACACACTACCACACACACTACCACACACACTACCCAGACATCATAGCAGTTACAGAAACAAAACTCATGGAGACAATAACAGATGCAATCTTCCCACCAGGATACCAGATCATGAGGAAAGATAGAAGGGGCAGGGGGGGAGGTGGGGTTGCTCTGCTCGTAAAAAACAGACGGAAATTCGAGAAAATGGAAGGAATAGATGAGACGGGAGAAAGAGACTACATAGCAGGTACACTTCAGTCTGGGGAACACAAAGTGGTCATTGCAGTGATGTATAATCCACCACAGAACTGCAGGAGGCCAAGAGAGGAATATGAAGAGAGCAACAGAGCAATGGTGGACACACTTGCTGAGGTGGCAAGAAGAGCTCACTCCAGCAGAGCAAAGTTGCTGGTTATGGGGGATTTCAACCACAGGGAGATTGACTGGGAAAACCTGGAGCCACATGGGGGTCCCAAAACATGGAGAGCCAGGATGTTGGACGTGGTGCTGGAAAACCTCATGCACCAACATGTTAAGGACACTACCAGAGTGAGAGGGGAGGATGAACCAGCAAGATTGGACCTTGTGTTCACCCTGGGCAGCTCAGACATTGAGGACATCAAGTATGAGAGTCCCCTAGGAGCTAGCGACCACGTGGTTCTGTGCTTTGAATACATAGTAGAGCTGCAAGTGGAGAGAATAACAGGAGTAGAATGGGAAAAGCCTGACTATAAAAGAGGGGACTACATAGGGTTGAAGAACTTCCTGCGGGAGGTCCAGTGGGACAGAGAACTGGCAGGAAAGCCAGTAAATGAAATGATGGAATATGTAGCAACAAAATGCAAGGAGGCAGTGGAAAGGTTCATTCCCAAGGGCAACAGAAACAACGGGAAGACCAGAACGAGCCCCTGGTTTACCCGACGGTGTAAGGAGGCAAAAAAAAAGTGCAGTAGAGAATGGAAAAAGTACAGAAGGCAGAGAACACACGAAAAAAGGGAGATCAGTCGCAGAACCAGGAATGAGTACGCACAGGTAAGGAGGGAGGCCCAGCGACAGTATGAAAATGACATAGCATCGAGAATCAAGACTGACCCGAAACTGTTGTATAGCCACATCAGGAGGAAGACAACAGTCAAAGACCAGGTGATCAGATTAAGGACAGAAGGTGGAGAACTCACAAGAAATGATCAGGAGGTATGTGAGGAGCTGAACAGGAGATTTAAGGAAGTTTTTACAGTAGAGACAGGAAGGGCTGTGGGAAGACAGCACAGAAGGGAACATCAAGAGGGAATATACCAACAAGTGTTGGATGACATACGAACAACTGAGGAGGAGGTGAAGAAGCTCTTAAGTGACCTTGACACCTCAAAGGCGAGGGGACCGGACAACATCTCTCCATGGGTCCTTAGAGAAGGAGCAGAGATGCTGTGCGTGCCTCTAACCACAATCTTCAACACATCCCTTGAAACTGGGCAACTACCTGAGAAATGGAAGACAGCTAATGTAGTCCCCATATTTAAGAAAGGAAACAGAAACGAGGCACTAAACTACAGACCTGTGTCTCTGACATGTATTGTGTGCAAAGTCATGGAGAAGATTATCAGAAGGAGAGTGGTCGAACACCTGGAAAGGAACAAGATTATAAATGAAAACCAGCATGGGTTCATGGAAGGCAAATCTTGTATCACAAACCTCCTGGAGTTTTATGACAAGGTAACAGAAGTAAGACACGAGAGAGAGGGTTGGGTAGATTGCGTTTTCCTAGACTGCAGGAAGGCCTTTGACACAGTTCCCCACAAGAGATTAGTGCAGAAGCTGGAGGATCAGGCACACGTAAAAGGAAGTGTACTGCAATGGATAAGGGAATACCTGACAGGGAGGCAGCAACGAGTCATAGTACGTGAAGAGGTATCACAGTGGGCGCCTGTTACGAGCGGGGTCCCACAGGGGTCAGTTCTAGGACCAGTGCTATTTTTGATATATGTGAACGACATGATGGAAGGAATAGACTCTGAAGTGTCCCTGTTCGCAGATGACGTGAAGTTGATGAGAAGAATTAAATCGGACGAGGATGAGGCAGGACTGCAAAGAGACCTGGAGAGGCTGGACATGTGGTCCAGTAACTGGCTTCTCGAATTCAATCCAGCCAAATGCAAAGTCATGAAGATTGGGGAGGGGCAAAGAAGACCGCCGACAGAGTATAGGCTAGGTGGACAAAGACTACAGACCTCACTCAGGGAGAAAGACCTTGGGGTGACCATAACACCGAGCGCATCACCGGAGGCACACATCAACCAAATAACCGCTGCAGCATACGGGCGCCTGGCAAAGCTGAGAATAGCGTTCCGATACCTTAATAAGGAATCGTTCACGACACTGTACACTGTGTATGTTAGGCCCATACTGGAGTATGCAGCACCAGTCTGGAACCCACACCTGGTCAAGCACGTCAAGAAGTTAGAGAAAGTACAAAGGTTTGCAACAAGGCTAGTCCCAGAACTCAAGGGAATGTCGTACGAGGAAAGGTTAAGGGAAATCGGACTGACGACACTGGAGGACAGAAGGTTCAGGGGAGACATGATAACGACATACAAGATACTGCGGGGAATAGACAAGGTGGACAGAGATAGGATGTTCCAGAGAGGGGACACAGGGACAAGGGGTCACAACTGGAAGCTGAAGACTCAGACGAGTCACAGGGACGTTAGGAAGTATTTCTTCAGTCAGAATTGTCAGCAAGTGGAATAGCCTAGCAAGTGAAGTAGTGGAGGCAGGAACCATACATAGTTTTAAGAAGAGGTATGACAAAGCTCAGGAAGCAGAGAGAGAGAGGATCCAGTAGCGATCAGTGAAGAGGCGGGGCCAGGAGCTGAGTCTCGACCCCTGCAACCACAATTAGGCGAGTACAATTAGGTGAGTACACACGTACTCATATACAACAGGCCTAGTGTCTAATCGACATGTGCCTAGGACAGAATGGTAACTAACACACATACATACACACACACATACATACACACACACATACATACACACACACATACACACACACACACTCATATACAACAGGCCTAGTGTCTAATCTACATGTGCCAAGGACAGAATGGTAACTAACACGCGAGCGCGCACACACAAGTGAAGCGGTAGTGCTCCCCAGATTAGCTTTCTAGTTATTATGAGCGGTCATAAGAAAAGATAAGATAAGATTTCGTTCGGATTTTTAACCCCGGAGGGTTAGCCACCCAGGATAACCCAAGAAAGTCAGTGCGTCATCGAGGACTGTCTAACTTATTTCCATTGGGGTCCTTAATCTTGTCCCCCAGGATGCGACCCACACCAGTCGCACGTGAGTGAATCAGTGAACATACCTACAAGAGTGTAATAGCTTTCCAGTGTGTCAATAATGTGATAAGATCAAGAATTTTACAATTTAATTTTGAATGCGGGTGATTTTACTTTAGAGTTGTGTGAGGGAGGGTAACAATCAGCTGGACAGGCTGCCGGTGGCAGTGTTGACACGAATAATCTAAACATATTTAATGGGTCAAGGTTGGGACCTTAAATACAAATAAATACAGATATCTGGTCGGTTATAGCAGCAGTGTAGTGATACGGTCGTAAACGAGTGATAAAGTTATTAATGAAAGGAAACAAAATTTTAGTCAATCCCCAGCAACTGGTGTTGTGACTACAGTTAATATCATCAGATTTTTTATGACCATAATACTAAAGAAAAAAAAGAGTGATTACCAAATTATTAACATTAAAAAAAATAAAAACTTGAATGCATGATAAAGCTACGGAGAGAGTTACAAACCGAAGATCATAGAAGCCACCACCAGGAGCCTCCATTGCTGTGCAGACGACTACACTTGCCTATGTGTGGGAGCAATTTTGGTTGATGTCTAAAGCGTCAGTGTCTCGCCCTGCTGGTTGTATAATATACCATCACTCTCTCCCTAACTTTCAGTGCCAGGAGATAGATAGAGGTAACACTGACAATATTTAGTAAGCTGTCTAAAAATTTTCAGAAGAATTGTGTAGCCTAGTGACCCCCCCCCCCATTTTCTCAAAGAACAAGCTAGTAAACGAACATGCATAAATGCATGGGTACACCAGTATTATAATAGTAAATATTAGTATATATAAATATGGAATAGTGTGAGAAATCTTTCTATAATCTTCAAAAGAGTAGCGTAGCCTAGCGTGCAGACCTGGGCCTGGAGAGTACCGGCGACCCTAGAACAGCAACAATAGCGTGTTAAAGTGACCCCCCCCCCTTTATCTCAAAGAGCGACAAGCTAGTAAACACGAAGGCACAAACAAAAACACGCTTGTACACAAGTATTATAGTAGTAAATATTACTATATATTAATAAGGAATAGGGTGTGAAATAATTCTATAATCTTCAAAAGAGCAGCAGAGCCTATGGTGATGCAGTGACCCCCTCCCTTTTTATTTCAAAGACTAAAACAAACGAGCGTGCGCGCGCACATATACAAACATGCACACACAATCATACACACACACACACATACGCACATGTATACTCATACTCAGACAAACCTAACACATTAGCTCATAAATACCCCCTCTCACCACCCACCCACACACCCACACACACACACACACACACACACACACACACACACACACACACACACACACACACACACATACACTCTTTTTACACATAGTTGAAGGAGCTAGAGCATCCTAACAGGATAAAAAAAAATGGGAGCTCAAAAGGGAGGACGTAAAGGCAAGGGAACTGATGATGGCTTGTCTGAAAAGGAAGAATAGGTGGAACAGCTAAAGAACAAAATGGAACAAGACTGGGGAAAAAAAGGTATTTAAATGAGCTTTGCAATAACATGTTAGAGAAGATATCTGCAGAGAGCAAGAAGGGGGAATCACGAGCTGTGGTAGCTGAGGTAAAGATACAGAGACTGGAGGAAGAAATAGATGTACTGAAGCAGGATATAAAGATGAGGTCTCCAAGGAGTAAGGTGACCAAAATGGGCACATCAGCAGGCAGCAAGGGGATTGAAGGAAGGAATGGAACTAAGATGTCTTTGGCAGCAGTAATATCAGGCCATCAGGGTGTCCGGGAGATAAGAGAAACAAAAAAGGAGATGCTTCAATCAGATCCAGAAATATGGAGGGAAAAGAAATGGGAAGAAGAGAGGGAGAGGTCAATAATTATTCATGGGCTTCATAAGTCTGAAGAGAAAAACTATGATGAAAGAAAACATTGGGAGGAAACAGAGATTAAGAACATCATTGCAATAACAGGAGAGAAGGACATGTCTCAGGTAGAAAATTTTCACATACTTGGGGGATATTTGAGGAAAAAATTCGACCAATCAAACTGACATTCAAGACAGACATAGTATGGAAGAGGATACAACAACAGAAGCCACTCGCTCCAATCTTGTTTCTCATCTTCATATCTGACATAGACAAGGATGTCAGCCACAGCACCGTGTCTTCCTTTGCAGATGACACCCGAATCTGCATGACAGTGTCTTCCATTGCAGACACTGCAAGGCTCCAGGTGGACATCAACCAAATCTTTCAATGGGCTGCAGAAAACAATATGAAGTTCAACGATGAGAAATTTCAATTACTCCGATAGGGTAAACATGAGGAAATTAAAACTTCATCAGAGTACAAAACAAATTCCGGCCACAAAATAGAGCGAAAAACCAACGTCAAAGACCTGGGAGTGATCATGTCGGAGGATCTCACCTTCAAGGACCATAACATCGTATCAATCGCAGCTGCTAGAAAAATGACAGGATGGATAATGAAAACCTTCAAAACTAGGGACGCAAAGCCCATGAATATTGCTGCACACTAACAGCACTTTTCAAGGCAGGTGTAATTGCTGACCTAGAAAATGTACAGAGAACCTTCATGGCACGCATAACGGAGATAAAACACCTCAATTACTGGGAGCGCTTGAAGTTCCTGAACCTGTATTCCCTGGAACGCAGGCGGGAGAGATACATGGTTATATATACCTGGAAAATCCTAGAGGGACTAGTACTGAACTTGCACACGAAAATCACTCACAACGAAAGCAAAAGACTTGGCAGACGATGCAACATCCCCCCAATGAAAAGCAGGGGTGTCACTAGCACGTTAAGAGACAATACAATAAGTGTCAAGGGCCCGAGACCGTTCAACTGCCTCCCAGCATACATAAGGGGGATTACCAATAGACCCCTGACAGTCAAGCTGGCACTGGACAAGCACCTAAAATCGGTGCCTGACCAGCCGGGCTGTGGTGCATATGCTGGATTGTGTGCAGCCAACAGTAACAGCCTGGTTGATCGGGCTCTGATCCACCAGGAGGCCTGGTCACAGACCGGTCCGCGGGGGCGTTGACCCCCGGAACTCTCTCCAGGTAAACTCCAGGTAAACTGTTAAAGGACTCTCCAGACTATCAATTAGTGTACCTCAGTCGAGACAGAACACGACAGGAAGGGGGAACAACTGAAATTGAGAGCAAGACAAAAGCAGTGAAAAGAAAGAGAGACAGGACAGGCAACGATAGACAGGTAAGCTCAGCCTTTGGGGGAACATCAAACACAAATGCTTACAGAAACCCCTCAACCCCTGTCACCACATATCAACCAAACCCAATAACCAGAAACAAACCACACTCCATAGCCCCCACCCACCTAAGCACTAATTTCACAATCACAGCAACCTCCCATAATATTCTACCCTGCCTCCCACCCTACCAGCCTGCACCTTCCTCTTCCATTTCCCAAAATACAGTAATGGAAAGGAAGCTATACGTATGGTACACCAATGCAGATGGAATAACAAATAAGAGTGAAGAGTGGCAAGAACGAATCATTGATACATCACCTGACATCATAGCACTAACAGACAAAACTTACAGGGATGATAACAGATGCAATCTTTCCACCTGGATACCAGATTATGAGGAAAGACAGAGAGAACAGAGGGGGAGGAGTAGCACTGCTCATCAAAAACCAGTGGAGTTTTGAGGAAATGGGAGGAATGGACAGAAGGGAAACAGACGACTTCTTTGTAGGAACACTTCAGACTGGGGGTCCAAAAGGTGATGATAGCGGTGATGTATAACCCCCGACTGAACAACAGGAGGACAAGAGTATGACTTGAGCAATAGGGCAATGGTGGATACACTAGCCGAAGTGGCCAGGAGAGCTCGTATGGGTAAGATAAAATTACTTATAATGGGGGATTTCAATCATAAAGAGATTGACTGGGAAAACCTAGAGCCACATGGGGGACCAGAAACATGGAGGGCTAAGATGTTGGAGACTGTATTGGAGAACTTCATGTACCAACATGTTAGGGATACAACCAGAGAGAGAGGAGAGGATGTTGCAGTAAGGCTGATCTCTTATTCACCTTGAATAGTTCAGACATAGGGGATATCACACACGAAAGACCCCTTGGCACTAGTGATCATGATGTCCTGAGTTTTGAATACCTTGTAGAGTTAATAGTGGAGAATGCAGCAGCACAACGAGAGAAGCTGACCTTCAAAAAAGGGGACTACATAGGAATGAGAAGTTTCCTGCATAATGCGCAGTGGGAAATAGAACTAGAGGAAAAGACGGTAAATGAAATGATGGAACTAGTGACCACTAAGTGCAAGGAAGAAGAGTTCATAACAAAGGGTAACATAAAAAATGGTAAGAGCATAGCGAGCCCATGGTTTAACTGGAGGTGTAAAAAGCCCAAAGCCAAGTGTGCTAGAGCATGGAAAAGGTATAGAAAGCAAATGACTCAAGAAAACAAGGAGTTGAGCAGAAGAACCAGAAACGAATATGCAGGGATAAGGAGAGAGGCCCAGAGGCAATACGAGAATGGCATAGCATAAAAAGCCAAGGACCAGGTGATCAGGCTGAGGAAAGGAGGAGGGGAGCTCACAAAGAGTGATCAGGAAGTATGTGATGAACTAAACACAAGATTTAGAGAAGTATTCACAATAGAGACAGGAATGCTTCCAGCAAACCGTGGAGGTAGGGTCCACCAGCAGGTGCAGGCTAGACAATACACATAACCAAGATAGAGGTGAAGAACCTGCTTAGTGAACTAGATCCCTCAAAGGCAGTGGGACCTAATAACATATCTCCATGGATACTGAGGGAGGGAGGAGAGGAACTGTTGTACCGCTAACGGCAATCTTCAGTAAATCTATCGAAAATGGGCAGTTGCCTGAAGCGTGGAAGACAGCAAATGTAGTTCCAATTTTTAAGAAAGGAGACAGGCAGCATTAAACTACAGACCAGTGTCACTGACTTGTATAGTATGTAAAGTCATGGAAAAGATTTTCAGAAGAGTGGTGGAATACCTTGAAAAGATTGGGCTCATACACGACAATCAGCACGGTTTCAGAGATGGGAAATCCTGTGCCATAAATCTACTCAGTTCTACGATAAGATAACAGAAGACAGGAGAGAGAGGGATGGTTAGATTGCATCTTTTTGGACTGCAAGAAGGCTTTTGACAGTACAACACAAGAGACTGGTGCAAAAATTAGAGAACCAGGCAGGAATAATAGAGAAAGTACTGCAATGAAACAGGGAATACTTGACAGGAAGAAAACAACGAGTGTTGGTACGTAGTGAAGTGTCAGAGTGGGCGCACGTGTTGAGTGGGGTTCCAGAAGGGTCAGTCCTAGGTCCAGTGCTGTTTCTTGTATACGTGAATGATAGGGTGGAAGGAATAGATTCAGAAGTGTCGCTGTTCGCTGATGATGTGAAACTGATGAGAATACAAGCCGCCAAGGATCAGTTAAGATGACAAGGGGATCTGGACAGACTACAAGTCTGGTCCAACAAATGGCTCCTGGAGTTTAACCCCAGTAAGTGTAAGGTCATGAAGATTGGGGAAGGACACAGAAGACCACAGACGGAGTACAGGTTAGGAAATCAAAAGCTGCAATGTCACTTAAAGAAAAGAATCTTGGAGTAAGCATTATAATGAACATGTCCCCTGAGGCACACAATCAAATAACTGCTGCAGCATATGGGAGATTGGCAAACCTGAGATTGGCGTCTAGACATCTGAGTATTGTTTGTCCGTCGATTTGACAAGGACCATCTAATCATCCTGGGGTCGAAGTTGGTGGGTACGCAGATGACTTGTCAGGACAATCCGTGCATGAAACGTTCTCTGGCAGTGTGGACAGGGAAGGGTGGCGGCATCGAGGGGTCTGATGGCTCTGTTCTTCCTCGCCTGTCTTCTCTGCTCAGCTAGTGAGATTCTGCTTGCCTCGCAGGATGTTGCCCCTTTCTGGACAACTGCTCGCCAGTCATTCCTGTCCTGAGCTATCAGCTCCCACATGGTGTGGTTGATGTTGAAAGCTTTCAGAGCAGTCTTAAGGGTGTCCTTGTAGTGCTTCTTTTGGCCTCCTTGAGAGCGCTTTCCATGCTGCAGTTCGCCAAACAAGAGTTTCTTTGGCAGCCGGTGGTCTGGCATGTGAGCAACGTGACCTGCCCAGCGAAGCTGTGTCTGCATTAGGATGGTGTAGATGCTAGGCAGGCCAGCTGTAGTCAGCACTTCTGTGTCTGGGATCTTATCTTGCCATTTGATGCCGAGAATTTTTCTGAGCCGTGTGGTGTGAAAGTGGTTCAACTTTCTGGCGTGATGTTTGTAGACAGTCCAGGTTTCGCAGCCATAGAGAAGTGCGGTGAGGACTATGGCTCTGTACACCTTAATCTTGGTGCTTGTGGTGATGCCTCTTCGGTTTCATACATTCTTGTGGAGCCTGCCAAAGGTGGCACTGGCTTTGGCAAGTCTGGCATTCACCTCATCATCGATGACAACGTTTCTGGAAAGGGTACTGCCGAGGTAGGTGAATTTGTCTATGGCGTTCAGTCGCTGCCCGTTGATGGTGATGTTTGGCTCAACATACGTCTTTCCCGGAGCAGGCTGGTGCATCACTTCAGTCTTCGTTGTTCTGAGTGTCAGCCCGAAGTTGTTGCAGGCGTCAGAGAATTTGTCAACACTGTGCTGCATGGCGGCTTCTGAAGCAGCATTGAGGGTGCAGTCATCAGCAAATAGCAGGTCATTGATGGTGTCAGTTGCAGCCTTGGTTTTTGCTTGAAGCCTCCTGAGGTTGAAGACAGACCCATCTGTATGGTACCTGATTCAGATTCCTGCGTTTGTGTCCCTGAATGCGTCTGTAAGCATGGCCGAGAACATAAGGCTGAACAGGGTGGGAGCAAGCACGCAGCCTTGTTTCACTCCATTTGAGACTGGGAATGGTTTAGACGTCTCTCCGTTGTCTTGGACTCTGGCCAGCATTCCATCGTGAAGTTGGCGTACGATGGCGATGAACGTCTTTGGGCAGCGGTACTTCGCCATGATTCTCCAAAGGCCCTCTCTACTAACGGTGTTGAAGGCCTTGGTCAGATCGACGTAGGTGGAGTACAAGTCGGCGTTCTGTTCCTGACATTTCTCCTGTAGCTGTCTAGCAGCGAACACCATGTCGATAGTCCCGCGATCTTTCCGGAAGCCGCACTGGCTTTCAGGTAGGAGTCCTTGCTCTAGATGTTCGTTGACCCAATTGAGTAGAACTCTAGCCAGGGTTTTGCCTGCGATGGAGAGCAGGGAGATACCACGGTGGTTGTCGCATGCCTGGCGGTTTCCTTTTCATTTGTAGAGATGCACGATGGAAGCATCTTTAAAGTCCTGAGGAACTGTCTCGTGCTGCCACACAAGCTGGAAGAGTTTGTGAAGTTTCTCTACCAGTGCCATTCCGCCTTCTTTGTAGACTTCAGCTGGGATGGCGTCAGACCCAGGAGCTTTGCCACTGGACAGTTGACGTATTGCTTGCCGAGTCTCCTCCAAAGTGGGGATGGCATTCAGCGTCTCGTTGGTCAGAATCTGAGGTAGACGTTCGATGGCTTCATCGTTGATGGGGGATGGATGGTTCAGCACGCTGTCAAAATGTTCTGCCCATCTCTCTAGGATTTTCTCCTTGTCTGTGAGCATGTGATGTAGTTCAGCTGGGCTTGTGAGGTCTCTGGGGAGACCTAATTTAACCAATTATATGGTCACACCTTGCCTTGGCAAACATCTGTAGCCACGCCCACGTCTGAAGTCTTTTGTTCTTGACTGTGTCAGACCTAGGCGTCAGGTCATACACGTGGTTGTGGAGGGTGCTTGGACCACCATAAAAGCCCAAGGAAGAGCATGATCAGGAGATTCGAGCGGAGCTGCTGCTGGGGTGCAGAGCTCCTGAGCAGAGACTTCGAGCGGAGCTGCTGCTGGGGTGCAGGGCTCGGGAGAAGGCTGCTGAAGTCTCTGGAGGAGACTGTTGGAGGCATTGGGCAGAGTACAGGCTTGGCGCAGTACTCATGCTGCGTAGGTCTTGGGACCTGTGGCTTAGTTCCTGTGATGAACTGCCCTCGGAACTATATTGTAAGTTACATTCATTTTGGTCAAGTTGATTGTATTCCCTGTCTCACTGCTTATACATACCATCCCATTTATCTAAACCACAATAATGTCTCCTGTTCCCAAATATATTATTGTACAAGGACTTAATAATAAACTGTGAGTAGAATAGTAATATTCACTGTCCCCGTTATTTTCTCCATTTATGTTTAGTTAAAGTAGTGAGAGGGTGAGTAGTGTGGAGTGGTGGGTAGAGTAATGAGAGGTGAAGTTGTAGTCACCAGTGACCTCACATTACCTACCTACCGCTCACCTCTCCTGTCATCTCCTACCACCTCGCCTGCCTGTCCCCTGCCTACTGACCCTCTTACCCCCATATTCCCCTAATCATTTACCCCCCTACATGACATGGTGTCTAAGCGGTGGTGGTTCTTATTATTTTTATAGTAGGAACCAGTTCCATGTGCCTTATTTTTTACTGCTCGGTTATACTTATGTTATGCTACCATTTTCTTTTCTTGTGTGTGTAAAGTTAAAGTAAATATCAGTGTGATATTATAATCCTAGTGACCTTAACTGACCTTTTTTCAGACGGTGGGTCTGAGTAATTGTTTGGGTGTAATATTATATTTGGTGGAGTTGGTTGTTGGTTTGAGATAAATGGTGGGGAATATCAGTATTTGGGTGAGACTTTTGGGGGAAGCAATTACTGGCCGAAATTGAATATTTACAGAGGAATGAGAAGTCACCCAGCCCGCCTTGGAAGACTCACCCACAACTGTCACCCATTGAAGAGTTGCCTATGATTGCTGTCCACCTGATGTGCCCAGTCACTCAGTTGATGTGCCCCAGTAGATGTATTGCTGCCCTGGTCTGTCATCTGTGTAGTGGGTGTCTGCATCACCCAGCCTCTGTGACCATCACCTGCAGACCGCCAGTTACCCGCAGTTGCCAGGGATGGGTGACCGCACCTGCTGTTGATGACCTGAAGTGACTTCACCTCACCTCGAGCAACTGACCATAGCCTGCTACTGCTGATGTCGGCTGCTGTGATGCTGCTGAGATGCTGTAGCCGTGCTGCGATGCTGTGGCCGTGCTGCGATGCTGTGGCCGTGCTGTGTGCTGCTGTGATATGGCCGTGCTGTGTGCTGCGATGCTGTGGCCGTGTTGTGTGCTGCTGTGATATGGCCGTGCTGTGATGTTGAGATGCTGTGGCCGTGCTGTGATGCTGAGATGCTGGGACCGTGCTGCGATGCTGTAGCCGTGCTGTGTGCTGCTGTGATACGGCCGTGCTGTGATGGATATGCTGTGGCCGTGCTCTGATGAATATGCTGTGGCCGTGCTGTGATGCTGCGATGCTGCCTAGCTCAAGAGGAGGAGATGGCGGTGATGCTGCAGTGGTGTGTGAGGGATTCTGGCTGGTGTGCCAGGACAGGAGAATCTACTATGAAGGAGTTGCCATCCTCGGAGATGTGGAAGGACGTGAGCCGCTGAGATGGACTCCAGCTGCTGGGGCCAGCCTGCTTTCAAGGGTGGTATGGAGGTGTATCCTGCCTTGCTGGTCGACCTGTACGACCGGTATGCGGGGATGCCCTGTCAGCCATGAGAGACAATTAAGAGTGTGAGATGTCCCCAGCCTACTTTGACTTGCCAGAAGTGTTAGTGTTACCTGTGTGAAATAAGGTGACCTTGAATACGGTCCAGTGATTATGGCCGCCTTGTTTTATGAGGCCAGTGAATCCTAGTAGTGGCATAGGATAATGGAGGGTCTTAGCTGCGATGCCTGCCCTGTCTCGATTTTCAGATGTTGTAGTGTGCATGTGAAGTGTGCCGAAAATGCGACCTTGGTAGTCGTGAAGTGGTCTAGTTGCAGTTACTTGAAAGAATGCAACCCGTTGGAGCAGTTTTCCACGCCATAGAAGCCTAGAGAGGTTTGGCCCAATGGTTAACGTGCGAGGGTGACTAGCATTGGCTAGTGCATTTCTAGTAGAAGTAGGGAAGGCACTGGAGCCCGATATTTAGGTTTAAGGAGAAATGACAGGTAAGGAGGCTTTGCACCAGAGAGCAACTATTATGCTGGTCAACTGCGAGGTGTACTGATTATACTGCCTTGTGGTAGATGAGGAGGTTGAGGGAAATATATGTAACTGAATAATTTTGTATTATGTATAATTTTGTCTTTGTATTGTAATAGATTTAAGGGGTTAGGATAAAAATAGTCTAATAACTAGGACAAATTGTCCTAGTTCTCAGATATTTTAAATTGGGGGAGAAAGGGGGATGTGATGTAGTTCAGCTGGGCTTGTGAGGTCTCTGGGGAGACCTAATTTAACCAATTATATGATCACACCTTGCCTTGGCAAACGTCTGTAGCCACGCCCACGTCTGAAGTCTTTTGTTCTTGATGGCATCAGACCTAGGCATCAGGTCATACACATGGTTGTGGAGGGTGCTTGGACCACCATAAAAGCCCAAGGAAGAGCATGATCAGGAGATTCGAGCGAAGCTGCTGCTGGAGTGCAGAGCTCCTGAGCAGAGACTTCGAGCGGAGCTGCTGCTGGGGTGCAGGGCTCGGGAGAAGGCTGCTGAAGTCTCTGGAGGAGACTGTTGGAGGCATTGGGCAGAGTACGGGCTTGGCGCAGTACTCGTGCTGTGTAGGTCTTGGGACCTGTGGCTTAGTTCCTGTGATGAACTGCCCTTGGAACTATATTGTAAGTTACATTCATTTTGGTCAAGTTGATTGTATTCCCTGTCTCACTGCTTATACATACCATCCCATTTATCTAAACCACAAAAATGTTCTCCTGTTCCCAAATATATTATTGTACAAGGACTTAATAATAAACTGTGTTTGAGTAGAATAGTAATATTCACTGTCCCCATTATTTTCTCCATTTATTTATGTTTAGTTAAAGTAGTGAGAGGGTGAGTAGTGTGGAGTGGTGGGTAGAGTAATGAGAGGTGAAGGTGTAGTCACCAGTGACCTCACATTACTTACCTACTGCTCACCTCTCCTGTCATCTCCTACCACCTCGCCTGCCTGTCCCCTGCCTACTGACCCTCTTACCCCCATATTCCCCTAATCATTTACCCCCCTACATGACAAGCAGTGTTGACCCAACTGTGCTGAGGAGTGGTGATGTGCCAGAGGTGGTATGGCCGTAGATTTCTTTCAGGCCGTCATAGAAGTTCTTCATATCGTTTCTGTCTGCAAAGCCCTGAATCTCATCGGCTTTGTTGCTTAGCCAAGAGTCTTGCATTTCACGCATTTTTCGCTGGGTATTGCTGCGTATGTTCCTCAGTGCATCTTGCTTCGCTGTGGACTTTGGGTCATTGATGTGGGCCATGTAGGCCTTTCGTTTCTCTTCCAGCAGCTGCTGGATTTCTGTGCAGTGTTCGTCGAACCAGTCCTTGTGCTTCCTGGTGACGGGTCCTAGAAACTCCATGGCTGTGCTGTACACTGTATCACGGAGTGCGGTCCATGCTGCTTCGACGTTTTGAACGTCCAGCACGACGGACTCCAAGCAGGTTTCCAGGATTTCTGCAAAGGACTGCTTGACGTTGTGGGCCTTCAGCTTGCCGATGTTCAGGCGTTTTGGTGGTTTCGCACCCTAAGGGCATCTCCTGGGCTGGATACGGAGCTTGAGTTTCGAGACGATGAGGCGATGGTCTGTCCAGCATTCCATGCCACACATGGCCCTCGTGACTCGTACATCTTGCCTGTCCCTCTTCCTGACAATGACATAATCAATGAGATGCCAGTGTTTGGAACGCGGGTGCATCCATGATGTCCTGTTGCGGGTAGGGAGGCTGAAGACGGTGTTGGTGATCAGAAGGTCGTGTTCGGCGCAGGTCTAAAGGAGCAGCAGGCCGTTGCTATTGCAGCTGCCCACCCCATGCTTTCCGATCACGCCTTCCCAGGCGGTGCTGTCACGACCGACTCTCACATTGAAGTCACCAAGGATGATGAGCTTATCTGCGCTGGGGACAGTGGTGATGACAGCGTTCAGGTCTTCATAAAACTTGTCCTTAACCTCGTCTGGGTTGGTTATGGTGGGGGCATAGGCGCTGATAATAGTGGCAAACTTCTGTCTGCAGGACAAGGGGATTCTCATCGTCATAAGGCGATCGTTCACTCCTTTTGGTGGGCCAGCCAGCTTGCCAATGAGGGATGACTTCACTACAAAGCCAACTCCTGCCTCCCGTCTCTCCTTGGCTCCTCATCCGGACCAAAAGAAGGTATAGCCTGCTCCTCTGTCGCAGAGTTCGCCCTCGCCAGCAAGTCTAGTCTCACTTATGGCAGCAATGTCAATGCTGTATCTGGCGAGTTCGTTCGCGATTAGTGCTGTACGTCTCTGAGGTCTGTCTGAGTTGTCCCTGTCGAGAAGCGTAAGGACGTTCAAAGTGGCAAGGTTGAGAGGTGTGATCTTGGTTTTCTTCTTTGATGTCTTGTAGTTTCGACCGCATATAGAAGGGTGCCCGTCAACCGCGGTAAGCTAGCTAGGGCTTCATGGAGCAGTACAACACAAGAGACTGGTGCAAAAATTAGAGAACCAGGCAGGAATAATAGAGAAAGTACTGCAATGGATCAGGGAATACTTGACAGGAAGAAAACAATGAGTGTTGGTACGTAGTGAAGTGTCAGAGGAGGCGCACGTGCTGAGTAGGGTTCCAGAAGGGTCAGTCCTAGGTCCGGTGCCGTTTCTTGTATACGTGAATGACATGGTGGAAGGAATAGATTCAGAAGTGTCGCTGTTCGCTGATGATGTGAAACTGATGAGGAGAATACAAGCCGCCGAGGATCAGTTAAGATTACAAGGGGATCTGGACAGACTACAAGTCTGGTCCGACAAATGGCTCCTGGAGTTTAACCTCAGTAAGTGTAAGGTCATGAAGATTGGGGAAGGACACAGAAGACTGCAGAAGGAGTACAGGTTAGGAAATCAAAAGCTGCAATGTCACTTAAAGAAAAGGATCTTGGAGTAAGCATTATAACGAACATGTCTCCTGAGGCATATGGGAGATTGGCAAACCTGAGATTGGCGTCTAGACATCTGAGTAAGGAGTCATTCACGACATTGTACACCGTGTACGTCAAGCCTATACTGGAATATGCAGTGCCAGTATGGAACCCTCACCTAGTCAAACACGTCACGAAATTGGAGAAAGTGCAAAAAATTTGCAACATGATTAGTCCCGGAATTGAGGGGTATGTCTTATGAGGAGAAGTTAAGGGAACTCAACCTGATGACACTAGAGGATAGGAGGGACATGATAAGGTATAAAATACTGAGAGGAATTGACAAGGTGGACAGGGCTCGAATGTTTCAGAGATGGGATAGAGGAATAAGGGGACACAATTGGAGGCTGAAAACCTAGATGAGTCATAGGGATGTTAGGAAGTATTTCTTTAGCCATGGAGTTGTCAATAATCTTGGAATAATCTGGAGAGTGTAGTGGAAGCAAGTTCCATACATAGCTTTAAGAAGAGGTATGATAAAGCTCAGCTAGCAGGGAGAAAGTGAATTAGTATCGACCAGTAAAGAGGTGGGGCCAGGAGCTATGACGCTACCCCTGCAACCACATATTGGTTGAGTCCATATAGGTGAGAACACACACACACACACAGACACAGTGTACACAAAGACAGAAAAAGACACACACACACAGCAACCACCCATAGTTCCTTATCAGATCTCCCACTTCCCCAACCCCAACGTACCCCCCAGACCACAGTTTTAGAAAAGAAGTTGAAGGTGTGGTATACAAATGCAGATGGAATAATAAGTGTGAGGAGTGGCATGAAAGAACCAAGGAGACATCCCCAGACATAATAGCACTCACAGAAACAAAACTCACCAGGATACTAACAGATGCAATCTTTCCACCTGGATATCAAATCCTCAGGAAAGATAGGAGGAGGAGAGGGGGAGGAGTTGTACTGCTCATTAAAAACCGCTGGGGATTTGAGAAAATGGAAGGAATGGATGGCATAGGCGAAAGGGACTGCTTAGTAGGAACAATCTAGTTTGAGGGCCATAAGGTGGTAATTGCAGTAATGTACAACCCACCACAGAACTGCAGGAGGCCAAGAGAAGAATATGACGAGAGCAACAGAGCAATGGTCGACACACTAGCCGAGGTAGCCAGAAGAGCTCACATGGGGGGAGCAAAGTTACTAGGCATGGGTGATTTCAATCACAAGGAGACTGACTGGGAAAACCTGGAGCCCCATGGGGGTCTCAAAAATGGAGTTAAGATGATGGATGTGGTACTGGAAAACCTCATGCATCAACATGTTAGAGACACTACCAGAGAGAGAGCTGAGGATGATCCAGCAAGACTGGACCTTGTATTCACCTTGAGTAGTTCGGATATCGAGGATATCATGTATGAAAGGCCCCTAGGAGCTAGTGATGATGTGGTTGTGTGCTTTGACTACATAGCTGAGCTACAAGTGGAGATATTAACAGGAATAGGATGGGAAAAACCAAACTACAAAAGGGGGGACTTCCTGCAAGATGTTCAGTGGGAGAGAGAACTGGCAGGAAAGCCAGTAAAAGATATGATGGACTATGTGACAACAAAATGCAAGAAGGCAGAGGAGAGGTTTGTTCCCGTGGGAAACAGAAATAGTGGGAAGACCAGAACGAGTCCTTGGTTCACCCAAAGGTGTAGGGAGGCAAAAACTAGGTGTACTAGAGAATGGAAAAGGTACAGAAGACAAAGGACCCAGGAAAATAAAGAGATCAGCTGAAGAGCCAGAAACGAATGTGCACAGATAAGAAGGGAGACTCAGTGACAATACGATAATTACATAGCTTCGGAAATCAAGTCTGACCCGAGGTGTTGTATAGCCACATCAGGAGGAAAACAACAGTCAAGGACCAGGTAATCAGACTGAGGAAGGATGATGGGAAGTTCACAAGAAATGACCAAGAGGTATGTGAGGAGCTCAACACGAGATTTAAAGAAGTATTTACAGTGGAAGCCGGCAGGACTCCAGGAAATCAGAACAGGGAGGTACACCAACAAGTGCTGGATGAGGTACACATAACAGAGGAGGAGGTGAAGCTGCTGCTATGCGAACTTGATACCTCAAAGGCGGTGGGACCAGACATCTCTCCGTGGGTCCTTAGAGAGGGAGCAGAGATGCTGTGTGTGCCAATAACAAAGATCTTCAACACATCCATTGAAACTGGGCAACTCCCTGAGGTATGGAAGATGGCAAATGTAGTCCTAATTTTTAAAACAGGAGACAGACACGAGGCATTAAACTACAGACCTGTGTCACTAACGTGTATAGAATGCAAAGTCATGGAGATCATCAGGAGGAGAGTGGTGGAGCACCTGGAAAGAAACAAGTGTATAATCGACAACCAGCACGGTTTCAGGGAAGGAAAATCCTGTGTCACAAACCTACTGGAGTTTTATGACAAGGTGACAGGTAAGACAAGAGAGGGGTGGATAGACTGAATTTTCTTGGACTGCAAGAAGGCGTTCGACACAGTTCCTCACAAGAGGTTACTGCAAAAGCTACAGTATCAGGTACACTTAACAGGAAAGGCACTGCAATGGATCACAGAATACCTGACAGGGAGGCAACAACGAGTCATGGTACATGACGAGGTGTCAGAGTGGGCGCCTGTGACAAGCGGGATTCCACAGGGGTCAGTCCTAGGACCTGTGCTGTTTTTGGTATATGTGAACGACATAACAGAAGGGATAGACTCAGAAGTGTCCTCGTTTGCAGATGATGTGAAGTTATTGAGGAGAATTAAATTGGTCGAGGATCAGGCAGGACTACAAAGAGACCTGGACAGGCTACAAGCCTGGTCCAGCAACTGGCTCCTTGAATTTAACCCTGCCAGATGCAAAGTTATGAAAATCGGGGAAGGGCAAAGAAGACCACAGACACAGTATAGTCTAGGTGGTCAAAGACTGCAAACCTCACTCAAGGAAAAAAATCTTGGCGTGAGTATAACACCGAGGATATCTCCTGAGATGCACATCAATAACTGTTGCAGCGTACGGGCGTCTGACAAACCTAAGGATAGCGTTCCAATACCTCAATAAGGAATCGTTCAAGACTCTGTACACCATTTACGTCAGGCCCAGTTTGGAATCCACACCTGGTCAAGCACGGGAAGAAATTAGAGAAAGTGCAAAGGTTTGCAACAAGACTAGTCCCAGAGCTAAGGGGAATGTCCTATGAAGAAAGGTTAAGGGAAATTGGCCTGACGACACTGGAGGACAGGAGGGTCACGGGAGATAAGATAACGACATATAAAATACTGTGTGGAATAGACAAGGTTGACAAAGATAGGGTCTTCCAGATAGGAGACAGAAACATGGGATCACAATTGGAAGCTGAAGACTCAGATGAGTCAAAGGGATGTTAGGAAGCATTTCTTCAGTCATAGAGTTGTCAGGAAGTGGAATAGCCTAGAAAGTGACGTAGTGGAGGCGGGAACCATACATAGTTTTAAGACGAGGTTTGATAAAGCTCATGGAGCAGGGTAGCAATCAGCGACGAGGCGGGGCCAGGAGCTATGACTCCACCTCTGCAACCACAAATAGGTGACTACAAAAAGGTGAGTACACACAAAAAAAAAATCCCTCCTGCGTTCTTATGTCTTCTACAGCCTTCAATCTTGCAGCAACTCTATGTCTTTCAAAGTCCTCTACTCTCCAGTACTCGTCAGTGTTCCAGACCACTCAACCCTCCAGCAATCGTCAGTGTTACTGACCACTCGACCCTCCAGAACTCGCCAGTGTTCCACACCACTCAACCCTCCAGCACTCGTCAGTGTTCCAGACCACTCAACCCTCCAGCACTCGTCAGTGCTCCAGATCATACAACCCTCCAGCACTCGTCAGTGTTCCAGACCACTCAACCCTACAGCACTCGTCAGTGTTCCACACCACTCAACCCTACAGCACTCGTCAGTGTTCCAGACCACTCAACCCTCCAGCACTCGTCAGTGTTCCAGACCACTCAACCCTCCAGCACTCGTCAGGGTTCCACACCACTCAACCCTACGGCACTCGTCAGTGTTCCACACCACTCAACCCTACAACACTCGTCAGTGTTCCACACCACTCAACCCTACAGCACTCGTCAGTGTTCCACACCACTCAACCCTACAGTACTCGTCAGTGTTCCAGACCACTCAACCCTACAGCACTCGTCAGTGTTCCAGACCACTCAACCCTACAGCACTCGTCAATATTCCAGACCACACAACCTTCCAGCACTCGTCAGTGTTCCAGACCACTCAACCCTCCAGCACTTTTCAGTGTTCCAGACCACTCAATCCTCCATCATTTGTCAGTGTTCCAGATCACTCAATCCTCCAGCACTTGTCAGTGTTCCAGACCACTCAACCCTACAGCACTCCTCAGTGTTCCAGACCACTCAACCTTCCAGCACTCCTCAGTGTTCCACACCACTCAGCCCTCCAGCACTCATCAGTGTTCCAGACCACTCAACTCTCCAGCACTCCTCAGTGTTCCAGACCACTCTTCATTGTCCCAGATCACTAAACCCTCCAGCACTTGTCAGTATTCCAGACCACTCAAGCTTCCATCACTGGTCAGTGTTCCAGACCACTCAAGCCTTCAGCACTCATCAGTGTTCCAGCCCACTCAAGCCTTCAGTAAACCTCAGTCTGCCAGAGCCCTCAAATCTTCAGAAACCATCAGAATTCCAGTGCGTTCCAGTTATAGCAAATAAAAAAAAGTCTTGTTCAGCTCCATTTAGTATTCTTAGAACGGTGTCATAAGCTGCCTGGAACGATACCCGAGATTTCACCAGCTCACACACGACAGCCTCGCGACAACACAAATGTATTGGACTGGAAAAAACTCCAGGATTCCAGTCACCACGTAACAAAATCACAGAATAAAGAAAAGACAAAACGCGGGACAGACTTACAGTCAATTTGCTGCTACTGGAACCCAGCAGCTTTTCCAGTCCATTGAAGAGAGCACCTCGACACACTCGGACCGTGCTAGAGAGCAGATAATAAACCAAGTAAATTTAGTGCAATTCCTCCCATTAAAACAAAACCGTTAAACTCACAAGCTAGTTTACCCGCTTTAGAATTATAAATCTAATGTATTCTCACAAGCGAATATTCTTCCTGATAATATTACAAGCCAGTTAAAATATAGAATTAACTTGTCCTATTCATTGACGATTACAACATAAGACGGACCGTCCGAGTGAAAAGCACTAGAGGTTTCTGGTCCAGTTTAGATAAGTGTCGCATGAAAAGGTCGAACGTCAAGCAAGTTTACGGTCAAGTTATTCCTTGTAAACCCAGCAAGGATTCTATTTGAGTAAGCAACGCAATGATACACACACAAACTACATAAAGGCTAAGTGTCTATCGATAAGTGTCTTTGACAACTAATAAACTCGCACACATTACCCCAACCAACCACCAACCACCACCACCAACAACAACCACCACCAACCGCCACCACCACCAACAACAACAACAACCACCACCACCAACCACCACCACCAAGACGACGACGACGACACAAAACAGCAACAAAGAGATAATCCTCCCGGTGGACAGTCTTCCAGTCAGATTTCTTACGGCACGAAAGTGTCCTGTGAGTCGCAAGAACTTTTCCAGTCCATTTGTGCAGTGCCAGTCATGATGCAGTGACGCTTCCAGTCCATTTTGCAGTGCCAGTCATGATGCAGTGACGCTTCCAGTCCATTTGCGCAGTGCCAGTTATGATGCAGTGACGATTCCAGACCATTTGTTACATCATCGGCCGCCTCCACCACATCCTCAACTAACCTGATGTGATTATTGTGGTCACACTGGTCAATGTCAAGTCATTATCATGGTCATATAGTTCATTTTCTTGTCATTATTATGGTCAATGTCATGTCATTATAATGATCACACAGGTCAATGCCATGTTATTATTACAGTTATATTTGCCTTAGTCATGTCCTTATGATAGTACTACTAGTCATTTTAAAGTTATTATTAGAATTATACAAGTCAGTGCCATGTCATGTCATCATTGTAGTCACATATTGCAGCTTCCTTCTTCACTTCTTCTATCTCTTCATCTTCAACAATATTAAGCTGGTGTAATCCAGCAGCCTGTGAGTGCTGGCTGCGGCATAATTCCCTTTACACAGAGTATATTCAATAAGGCAGTCACTCTGCCAGGATTCACTCACTACTTTGATAACTCCCACCACGGCATATATGCCAATAACTCCCACCACCGGTAATATGCCAATAACTCCCACCACCGGGTATATACCAATAACTCCCACCACCGGGTATATACCAATAACTTCAACCACCGGGTATATACCAATAACTCCAACCACCGGGTATATACCAATAACTCCAACCACCGGGTATATACCAATAACTTCAACCACCGGGTATATACCAATAACTCCAACCACCGGGTATATACCAATAACTCCAACCACCGGTATATACCAATAACTCCAACCCACCGGGTATATACCAATAACTCCAACCACCGGTATATACCAATAACTTCAACCAACCGGTATATACCAATAACTCCCACCACCGGGTATATACCATAACTCCAACCACCGGTATATACCAATAACTCCCACCACCGGGTATATACCAATAACTTCAACCACCGGGTATATACCAATAACTCCAACCACCGGGTATATACCAATAACTCCAACCACCGGGTATATACCAATAACTCCAACCACCGGGTATATACCAATAACTCCAACCACCGGGTATATACCAATAACTCCAACCACCGGGTATATACCAATAACTCCCACCACCGGGTATATACCAATAACTTCAACCACCGGGTATATACCAATAACTCCAACCACCGGGTATATACCAATAACTCCAACCACCGGGTATATACCAATAACTCCAACCACCGGGTATATACCAATAACTCCAACCACCGGGTATATACCAATAACTCCAACCACCGGGTATATACCAATAACTCCCACCACCGGGTATATACCAATAACTCCCACCACCGGGTATATACCAATAACTCCCACCACCGGGTATATACCAATGACTCCCACCACCGGGTATATACCAATGACTCCCACCACTGGGTATATACCAAGAACTCCCACCACCGGGTATATACCAATAACTCCCACCATCGGGTATATACCAATAACTGCCACCAACGGGTATATACCAATAACTGCCACCACCGGGTATATACCAATAACTCCCACCACCGGGTATATACCAATAACTTCCACCACCGGGTATATACCAATAACTGCCACCACCGGGTATATACCAATAACTCCCACCACCGGGTATATTCCAATAACACCCACCACCGGGTATATACCAATAACTCCCACCACCGGGTATATACCAATAACTCCCACCACCGGGTATATACCAATAACTCCCACCACCGGGTATATACCAATAACTGCCACCACCGGGTATATACCAATAACTGCCACCACCGGGTATATACCAATAACTCCCACTACCGGGTATATACCAATAACTCCCACTACCGGGTATATAGCAATAACTCCCTCCACTGGGTATATACCAATAACTGCCACCACCGGGTATATACCAATAACTGCCACCACCGGGTATATACCAATAACTCCCACTACCGGGTATGTACCAATAACTCCCACCACCGGGTATATACCAATAACTCCACCACCGGGTATTACCAATAACTCCCACCACCGGGTATGTACCAATAACTCCCACCACCGGGTATATACCAATAACTCCCACTACCGGGTATGTACCAATAACTCCCACCACCGGGTATGTACCAATAACTCCCACCACCGGGTATGTACCAATAACTCCCACCACCGGGTATGTACCAATAACTCCCACCACCGGGTATGTACCAATAACTCCCACCACCGGGTATTACCAATAACTCCCACCACCGGGTATGTACCAATAACTCCCACCACCGGGTATGTACCAATAACTCCCACCACCGGGTATGTACCAATAACTCCCACCACCGGGTATGTACCAATAACTCCCACCACCGGGTATATACCAATAACTCCCACCACCGGGTATATACCAATAACTCCCACCACCGGGTATATACCAATAACTCCCACCACCGGGTATATACCAATAACTCCCACCACCGGGTATGTACCAATAACTCCCACCACCGGGTATATACCAATAACTCCCACCACCGGGTATGTACCAATAACTCCCACCACCGGGTATATACCACCACCGGGTATATACCACCACCGGGTATATACCACCACCGGGTATATACCAATAACTCCCACCACCGGGTATATACCAATAACTGCCACCACCGGGTATATACCAATAACTGCCACCACCGGGTATATACCAATAACTGCCACCACCGGGTATATACCAATAACTCCCACCACCGGGTATGTACCAATAACTCCCACCACCGGGAATGTACCACCACCGGGTATATACCACCACCGGGTATATACTACCACCGGGTATGTACCACCACCGGGTATATACCACCACCGGGTATATACCACCAACTCCCACCACCGGGTATATACCACCACCGGGTATATACCACCACCGGGTATATACCAACTCCCACCACCGGGTATATACCACCACCCGGTATATACCACCACCGGGTATATACCACCACCGGGTATGTACCACTACCGGGTATGTACCACCACTGGGTATATACCACCACCGGGTATATACCACCACCGGGTATATACCACCACCGGGTATATACCACCACCGGGTATATACCACCACCGGGTATATACCACCGGGTATATACCACCACCGGGTATATACCACCACCGGGTATATACCACCACTGGGTATATACCACCACTGGGTATATACCACCACCGGGTATATACCACCGGGTATATACCACCACCGGGTATATACCACCGGGTATATACCACCACCGGGTATATACCACCACTGGGTATATACCACCACCGGGTATATACCACCACCGGGTATATACCACCACTGGGTATATACCACCACCGGGTATATACCACCACCGGGTATATACCACCACTGGGTATATACCACCACCGGGTATATACCACCGGGTATATACCACCACCGGGTATATACCACCACCGGGTATATACCACCACTGGGTATATACCACCACCGGGTATATACCACCACCGGGTATATACCACCACCGGGTATATACCACCACTGGGTATATACCACCACTGGGTATATACCACCACCGGGTATATACCACCGGGTATATACCACCACCGGGTATATACCACCGGGTATATACCACCACCGGGTATATACCACCACCGGGTATATACCACCACTGGGTATATACCACCACCGGGTATATACCACCACCGGGTATATACCACCACTGGGTATATACCACCACCGGGTATATACCACCGGGTATATACCACCACCGGGTATATACCACCACCGGGTATATACCACCACCGGGTATATACCACCACTGGGTATATACCACCACTGGGTATATACCACCACCGGGTATATACCACCACTGGGTATATACCACCACTGGGTATATACCACCACTGGGTATATACCACCACCGGGTATATACCACCACCGGGTATATACCACCACTGGGTATATACCACCACGGTATATACCACCGGGTATATACCACCACGGGTATATACCACCACCGGGTATATACCACCACCGGGTATATACCACCACTGGGTATATACCACCACCGGGTATATACCACCACCGGGTATATACCACCGGGTATATACCACCACCGGGTATATACCACCACCGGGTATATACCACCACTGGGTATATACCACCACCGGGTATATACCACCACCGGGTATATACCACCACCGGGTATATACCACCACCGGGTATATACCACCGGGTATATACCACCACCGGGTATATACCACCACTGGGTATATACCACCACCGGGTATATACCACCACTGGGTATATACCACCACCGGGTATATACCACCACTGGGTATATACCACCACCGGGTATATACTACCACCGGGTATATACCACCACTGGGTATATACCACCACCGGGTATATACCACCACCGGGTATATACCACCACCGGGTATATACCACCACCGGGTATATACCAATAATACTGTTAATTATTATAACTGGGAAATAAAATTATTTACATTTTTTCAAGTTTATTACTATTATTATTATTAGTTTTATTATTGTATTACTTTTACTATTATCATTATTATTATTCATGTGCTAAATCCGTAGGGGCTACGTAGCGCTTGAAGAAAATAGGAGAAATCAAGATTGATCTAAAGGTGGGGAGGACTGCTCCAGCTCCTTGGATGAAGACCCTCTCACCAGTATTTGCATATTAAACTTAAAAAAAATGTTGGAGAAATATACATGAAAAAAGTGATATGATCCATGAGGTCACATTCACGAGGTCACATTCACGAGGTCACATCCACGAGGTCACATCCACGAGGTCACATCCACGAGGTCACATCCACGAGGTCACATCCACGAGGTCACATCCACGAGGTCACATCCACGAGGTCACATCCAACACTTGTTTATAAGATACTCGTGAATGTTTTTTTACTTGCAAGTGACTTTTATGACCTGGCGTTTTGTTGGTAACAATGTACTTAATGAAGGAACTGATTGTGAGCAAGGTTACAATGTCCTTTATGAAGGGACTGTGAGCAAGGTTACAATGTACTTAATGAAGGAACTGAGTGTGAGCAAGGTTACAATGTACTTTATGAAGGAACTGAGTGTGAGCAAGGTTACAATGTACTTAATGAAGGAACTGAGTGTGAGCAAGGTTACAATGTACTTTATGAAGGAACTGAGTGTGAGCAAGGTAACAATGTACTTAATGAAGGAACTGATTGTGAGCAAGGTTACAATGTCCTTTATGAAGGGACTGTGAGCAAGGTAACAATGTACTTAATGAAGGAACTGATTGTGAGCAAGGTTACAATGTTCTTTATGAAGGGACTGTGAGCAAGGTAACAATGTACTTAATGAAGGAACTGAGTGTGAGCAAGGTTACAATGTACTTAATGAAGGAACTGAGTGTGAGCAAGGTTACAATGTACTTTATGAATGGACTGTGAGCAAGGTTACAATGTCCTTTATGAAGGAACTGAGTTTGAGTAAGGTAACAATGTACTTTATGAGGGAACTGAGTGTGAGCAAGGTAACAATGTACTTTATGAATGGACTGTG
>NC_069401.1:70478359-70518359 GCF_026875155.1 Cherax quadricarinatus | reverse complement strand
GTGTGTGTGTGTGTGTGTGTGTGTGTGTGTGTGTGTGTGTGTGTGTGTACAGCCCTTGGTTGTGCCTTAAGGGATCGAGTCATAACTTCTGGCCCCGCCTCTCGCCTACGCCCATGATGTCAGGCCTCAAGGAAATAATTACAGTATACTGTTGTAATTGTGTATTAGTGTTGGCATCAAATGATACACGACTTGCATCAGTTATCATGACAGGTCCAGTAGCCGCTGCTTTATTCACCTGACGGAGTCTCTATATTTACTCATTTGAACGATTATTACATTTATTGACGTAAGGGATTATCTGCATTTATTGACGTGAGGGATTATCTACATTTATTGACGTGAGGGATTATCTACATTTATTGACGTGGGGATAGGATTATCTACATTTATTGACGTGAGGGATTATCTACATTTATTGACGTGAGGGGTTATCTACATTTATTGACGTGAGGGATTATCTACATTTATTGACGTGAGGGATTATCTGCATTTATTGACGTGAGGGATTATCTGCATTTATTGACGTGAGGGATTATCTGCATTTATTGACGTGAGGGATTATCTGCATTTATTGACGTGAGGGATTATCTGCATTTATTGATACGTTAGACGGGATTATCTGCATTTATTGACGTGAGGGATTATCTGCATTTATTGACGTGAATGATTATCCACATTTATTGACGTAATGATTATCTACATTTATTGACGTGAGGGATTATTTACATTTATTCATCTGCGGGATTATATTGCTTCTTCAGCTGCATAACACTGTACTGATAATGATAAGTGATAAATTTGAAAATATTGACCAGGTGAAGCACCCAGTAAAGCTCCTAAATTACTGGGAACGCCTTCAAGTCTTGAACATGTACTCATTGGAGGGGAGGATGAGAGAGATACATGATAATATATACCTGGAAAGTACTCGAGGTCCTGGTCCCAAACCTACACACTTCCATAACAACAAACTGGAGTGAGAAATATGGGAGGAAGTGTAAAATAAACCAGGTGAGGCGCAGAGTGCGCGTGGGAACAATAAGGGAACACTGTATCAACATCCGGGGTCCGAGACTATTCAACATCTTGCCAGAAGAAATCAGAAACACGGCTGGGACAAGTGTAGGAGCCTTCAAGAGGAAACTGGACAACTATCTTTACCAGGTGCCAGATCAACCAGGCTGTGATGGATATGTGGGGCAGCGGGCCTCCAGCAGCAACAGCCTGGTTTACCAGGCAAGCACCAGATGGGCCTGGCCCATAGCCGGGCACCGAGAGTTGTAAAACTCTTCATAGGTATATCAAAGGTATATGGTAACGCTATGTTTCTTGAGGTGCTATATGTACTGTAAATCTGTAATTTTCAGATTTACAACTTTTATGCCACTGGTAACTTTTCTTTACAGTGTTACGATTTGTATTTACTGTAACTATTATGATGTACTGAACCTATGAGATCTTTCCTCTCGCTTACATGTTTTATTGTTTTATCTTCTGGTCATTCTGCACTTCCCTCAGCATCAAAATTAGAAAAAAAAACTTGAAAAAAAACTTTTTTTTTTAAATTGGGTAAAATAAATTTGATACTTTTAAGTTATTATGTACAGTAAGTAGTTGGTGGTGGTGGAGGTGGGGGTGGTGGTGATGGTGGTGGTGGTGGTGGGGGTGGTGTTGATGGTGGTGGTGTTGATGGTGGTGGTAATTGTTGGTGAGTGTGGTGTTTGTGGTGGTGGTATTGTGGTGGTGGTAATTATGGTGGTGGTGTTGTGGTGGTGGTAATTGTGGTGGTGGTAATTGTGGTGGTGGTAATTGTGGTGGTGGTAATTGTGGTGGTGTTGGTGTTGATGGTGGTGGTGGGTATTGGATGGATATTATTTATTGTTGTGTTGTGTGTCTCCTGACTCGGTGTTTTACAAAGACTCGTAACTGGTTAATCATCCGCTGGGTTACTGGAGCTTCAATTTTCATCTTATTTAAAACTAAGAGAATCACACCTTAATACTGCATCGAAAGTTTATCTATCTTTAAGATAATCAATCTACAGTATCTAAAGATAGTGTATTAGCTTTCTGAACTACGTGTATATTAGTTTTACTATTGAAAAGAAACTCCTAAAGATATATATCCTCAAATTTCTTTTAGATTCGTCTTTTCCAGTTTCTTAACATTTGACTCACATAACAAATTTAGAGACAGAATTTCTCAACTTTTATCAACTATTGTGTACAGTTATTGTCTTAACTGTTTGTTGCGATGCTGTAACTTTCATATTATAATGTACGAGCACAGAGGTATCGTCCCTGGCACACCTCTTCCCTAACTAAGGTCAGCTGGTATTTCCCTTATATACGAAAGGAGGGTGTTTAAATTTCTTGGTCCCTTTACAAGTGTTTGTCTCTTAGTTTACTCATCCTTATGTATAATATAAGCTGAACATCCCTGGAAGATACTGTTCTTGGCAGCCGTGGTGGTGCTTTCCTGCTAAAACTTGATTGGTTATGCGATGAACAAGACAATCATTACAACACTCATTCTCTGGCTCAATCTTTCTTAGGCATTCTGTCGATCGCTGCTTGCTACAGTCTATTCCACTCATGACCGATGTTCACGGTAATGCGTAACCAACATTTTTTTTGATAAATTAGACACATGTGCAACTCTTGGGTATCTTTATTGAGGAAACGTTTCGCCACACAGTGGCTTCATCAGTCCATACGAAGGAGAAAGTTGAAGAACAGGAGGAGAATGAGGTAAACAGTCCCTCAACCTTGAGTCGATGTGTTCAGTCCATCAAATTGATGGACTGAACACATCGACTCAAGGTTGAGGGACTGATTACCTCATTCTCCTCCTGTTCTTCAACTTTCTCCTTCGTATGGACTGATGAAGCCACTGTGTGGCGAAACGTTTCCTCAATAAAGATACCCAAGAGTTGCACATGTGTCTAATTTATCAACATGTCGGTTCTCTGAACCATTCATCTACAAACATTTTTTTACACGCATTGGAACATGCTGGGCTCTGACTCGATTCTGACTAAGCTTGGCTACTGTATGACCTGGTCCGACAAACACTCTACAAAGGATGGACAGTAGGGTGCCTGGACGCTGGCGATAGCCACTTGGCTTCCGTGCTGCCCTCCTGTACAGCAAACTTGTTTAGCTTTCATTGTGTGGACTCTGTATGACTAGTTTCTCCATGAATTTAATAATAAGAAAATATAATAATAATAATAATAATAATAATAATAATAATAATAATAATAATAAACTAGCATGTATTTCAGACTGCTTCACAGGAGTGAGTTTCAGACATTATTACGTAGGCCGGGTGAGGGGGGAAAAAAGGGGCGGCACTCTTGAGTGAAAATAACATGACTTAACGTATAGATTTAATTAATACCCTTTTGTCACTTCATTTTTTTTTCTTCTTCGTTTTCTCATAATGGTATTGCTTGAGCTTGGCCACAGTGTTAACTTCTCAGGGTTATTCTAGGCTAGATTTACAGAATGTACTTTTTATGTGCCCACAATATCTTTGTGCTATCAAGACCAATCTAAAATGTTTTGTATATTATGTACCGTAAGCTTAAATGAAAACCGTACTTGCTAATTAGTATCGAAAACAGGTAACATAAGTAAATAGTTAACATAACGTAAATAGGCAATACCGTAAAACAAATAGGCTATTCAGAACTCTAATAGGAAATATAGCTACTTTACGTAACCAGGTAACTCAGCGACGTAAATAGGTAATACGAGGACGTAAATAGTTAACACTGCGACGTAAATAAGGAATACAGCAACGTAAGGCCACGAATTATATATATATATATATATATATATATATATTATATATATATATATATATATATATACTATCTCTCGGTCCACAGCAGGATTCGAACCTACAAACTTTGCGTCAAAGTAGTAATTTCGCCCGTTTCTGAACGGTATAGCATTTTTTAACACAATTACAGAACTAATACTCACTTTCTTCGAGTCCATTTTGCTGCTGTTTATTTCCAGAGGCTAGTGAAGCAGCGAGTAAGAGGGCCAGGAGCTGAAGCACAACCCCAAACCCCACCCTGTGGGCTACCCTCACCTTACACCCCTCACTACACGCCATACTTCACTTAGAGGAGGTAGGGAGGGACGGAGGGAGGGGAGTGGAAGGGTACCTTGGTCCCTTAACCAGCGAACGAGGTGGTTGTACCGTCCTCAGTCATAACACTCAGGTGAGTATCAGAGGTCAGAGGGAGTGACCTTTCCATGGGACTTCTTCATAATTGCATTTCTCTAATTTCTTACTAATTACATTTTCAACAAAGGTCACCAACGAAAAGAATTATCACTAAAATATAAAGAGTTTCTCTCTTTTGGTTAAAATTCACAGAAACTTCCTTATTATTTTCAACTGGGTTTATCAAACACTTCAAATCATACACAGACACACACTAAAAACTTTCACAAATCACGAAAGTAATTGCTCAGAGTATCACCCTGCAACCATCACAACGAGCATCCAAAAAATGCCTTTCAAAATCTGTAGAGTGTATTCCAAGTCCGCCCCTGTTAGAGCACAACGAGTGAGCAAGAGTGGCGATACGAGAGCGAGCAAGACTGTGACTGCGAGCTGCACACACCCACTCACCACAGCGGCCCGAGGGTAACTGAACCAACCTGTCCCTCCCCGAGATGCGTTAGAGTTACTGCACTCGGCAACTCGTCTCCCAGAGCTGACGGGAGCAACTTGTGGGTCCTATGCCCTTTATGGTGGGGTTTGGGGGGGGGAAGGGACCCATGAGAGTGGTAGCTTTAGTAGTAGAGAAATGCTGTAGAGAGCCTATGGTCATGAGATAGACTTTGGTTCTTGAATATACAGTAATAGTCACTGTGCTGCTCTTGGGGAAATATGAAAAGCGTAAATTACCATTTTTCATTAATTCTGGTGGTATGGCACTCATAAATGAGTAAAATTCATGCGCAACATTAACAGTACCTAGATACTGCACAAGTGCCTTAATCAACTAATTGTCAGTATTTTATACCATTAATTTAATGTTGAAACTCAATGCCTTGTAGCCTATATTAACTAGACTTGTTGCAGTCGCTGCGTGATCCAACAAAGGTATCATTTTTATCCCATTATTCCAGCTCCCTCTACCTTAAATCACTCAAGAGTCATGGAACTTGTACCGTGCAATCTCGAGAGGGAGAGGAGCTGCAACTCAACTTCCTTAAGAGACCTAGGAGGTATAATTTAACCATCCCAAGATATTCACAAGTTGGAGATCAACCCCCTCCCGGGAAAGGCCCTAGATCTGTAGATCAACACCTTTAAGAGGCCCAGAACCTGGAACTTTACCTAGTCAAACACAGATAATATTTACTCAGTAAAACACTGAAAAATAGACATTTATTAACATATTCAAAATCTCTTGTTTCGTGATTTCGTTGATTTATAGACTGCTAGTGATGGCAGGATGAGGCTCCACAACCACGACTGTCCTTGCACCATGGAAAACAAGCTCAATTAATTTATGAGTTTTTTTTATTTTTCTTGAGAAATTAACCAAGTGAATGCACTTTCCCAGTCCTATTACAAACCACACCTTCATCCAAGTAAGGGATATGAACACTATTATAATTATGGTATACAAATGCTGACAAGTTGGTGAAGGAGACACAGCTCCACTGTTTCTGCTGTCTCCAATTTTAGTCACCTCTGTATTCGACTGAAGAAGTCTATTGTGTAAACGTTGTGTAAACGAAACGTGTCGAAATAAAGATACCAAGTATTAGACATGTGTCTTATTCATATAGATACACGAGCGTTCAATGTTTCAACTTGATGAGTAGTCATCCACAAGTTACTGTATGGCTACCAACATCACAATTTCCTTAATAAAGTTGGTAAAGAGGCACCTGTGCAGCCAAAAGATAATTCGCACTTCTCCCTAACATAGTACACCAGTGTTGAAGGTTTGAAGCTGATCTAACGAGGTATCCTCCAATTATTACACGGAAATCCATGACTATGTCAGAACATTAGTGAATTTACGCGTACACAGTTTTAAATATTAAAAAATTAATCTTCCTTTTAGTTATATATATCATTGTATTAAGTTTGAAGCCATCCAGATATGGCATTTTTCAATTAGGAAACGAAAAAATGTCAATTTTATAATAAAATTAGCAGACTGGGACCTATACTTTTCACTTACAATCTGAACATTCAACTACGTAGGATACTCATGTGTTAAAAGTCTGAAGCCGAACTGAAGCGGTAATTTCAAGTTATTGTATGGAAACCCCTGCACTGTATGCACGTACAAAATTGGCGCACTGACACTGCCATATAATAACTTGAACCTTCTGCAAAGGAAAATATACCAAGGCTGGAAGTTTGAAGCTGATCAGAGGAGGAGTTCTGAAGATTTCACACAAATCCATGAAGGAAAACGTGAAAAGGAATACCCCAATACTACAGGTATCCACACAGGGAAAATTACCTACCTTGATGCCTATCGGTTGCTGCTTCATCTTAGAGAGGTGCTCTAGGTTTCCCGTCAATCCAGCCTCTGTGCCTCACTACAGGCAAAAGCTTGGCAATTGTTCCTCAAAACCCTGAAGGGGCAGAGGAGCTGTAGCCCATTTTTTTCAAAGGCCTAGGCCTAAGCTTTGGCTGAACAAACTCAAAGAGCTTAGCATTTGTAGCCAAGCATTATTAAAAATGCCAAAAAGTTGTCAAAATCCTTAAGAGGTCCAAAAGCTGGTTTTCAACCCTTCGAAACACAAAGGCACAGTACTGATGTTAAGATTACCAGGTGTCACTTTGTATCAATGAAACGTTTTTGCACTACCACACCCTGAAACATACACTGCCACACCCTCAAACATATACTGCCACACCAAGAAACATATACTACCACACCATGAAACATATACTGCCACACCCTGAAACATATACTGTCACACCCTGAAACATATACTGCCACACCCTGAAACAAATACTGCCAAACCCTGAAAAATACTGCCAACCCTGAAACATATGCTGCCACACCCTGAAACATATACTGCCACACCATGAAACATATACTGCCACACCCAGAAACATATACTGCCACACCCTGAAACATATACTACCACACCCTGAAACACATACTGCCACACCCTGAAATATATACTGCCACACCTTGAAACATATACTGCCACACCCTGAAAAAAATACAGCCATACCCTGAAACATATACTGCCACACCCTGACACATATACTGCCATACCCTGAAACATATGCTACCATATGCTCTGGTGGCCTGGTGGTTAACGCTCTCGCTTCACACGGTGAGGGCCTGGGTTCGATTCCCAGCCAGAGTAGAAACATTGGACGAGTTTCTTTCCACCTGTTGTCTATGTTCCCCATCAGTAAAATGGGTACCTGGGTGTTAGTCGACTGGTGTGGGTCGCATCCTGGGACACTGACCTAAGGAGGCCTGGTCACAGACCGGGCCGCGGGGCCTTTACCCCCGGAACTCTCTCCAGATAAACTCCAGAAACACCCTGAAACATATACTGCCACACCCTGAAACATATACTGCCACACCCTGAAACATATATTGCCACACCCTGAAACATATACTGCCACACCTGAAACATATACTGCCACACCCTGAAGCATACTACCACACCCTGAAACATATACTACCACACCCTGAAACATATACTGCCACACCCTAAAACATAAACTTCCACATTCTGAAACATATACTGCCACACCCTGAAGCATACTACCACACCCTGAAACATATACTGCCACACCCTGAAACATATGCTGCCACACCCTGAAACATATACTGCCACATCCTGAGACATAAACTGCCGCACCCTGAAGCATATACTGTCACATCTTGAAACATAAACTGCCACACCCTGAAACATATACTGCCACATCCTAAACATAAACGCCAACACCCTGAAACTATTCTCCCCACACCCTGAAGCATATACTGCCACACCCTGAAACATATACTGCCACACCCTGAAACATATACTGCCACACCCTGAAACATATACTGCCATACCCTGAAACATATACTGCCACACCCTGAAACATACTGCCATACCCTGAAACATATACTACCACACCCTGAAACATATACTGCCACAACCTGAAACATATACTGCCACACCCTGAAATATATACTGCCACACCCGAAACATATACTGCACACAATAAAAACATATACTGCCACACCCCGAAACATATATTACCATACACTAAAACATATACTGCCACACCCTGAAACATACACTCCCCAACACCCTGAAACATGTACTGCCACACCCTAAACATAATACTGCCAAAACACTGAAACATAAATTTTCCACATTCGAAACATATACTGCCACACCCTGAAGCATCTACCACACCCTGAAACATATACTGCCCACACCCTGAAACATATCCCTGCCACACCTGAAACATATACTGGCCACATCCTGAGACAAAACTGCCACACCCTGAAACATATACTGTCACATCTTAAAAACATAAATTTGCCACAAAACCCTGAAACATAACTGCCACACCCCTGAAACATAAACTGCCACACCCTGAAACATATACTGCCACACCCTGAAACATATACTCCACACCCTGAAACATATACTCCCACACACCCTGAAACATATACTGCCAACACCCTGAAACAAATACTGCCATACCCGAAACATATACTGCCACACTCTGAAACATACTGCCAAACCCTGAAAAAATATACTACCACACCCTGAAACATATACTGCCACACCCTGAAATATATACTGCCACACCCTGAAACATATACTGCCACACAATAAAAACATAACTGCCCACACCCCGAAACATATATTACCATACACTAAAACATAAAACTGCCCACCCGAAACATACACTGCCACACCCTGAAAATATATACTGCAACACCCTGAAGCATACTACCACACCCTGAAACATATACTGCCACACCCTGAAACATATGCTGCCACACCCTGAAACATATGCTGCCACACCCTGAAACATATACTGCCACATCGTGAGACATAAGCTGCCACTCCCTGAAACATATACTGTCACATCCTGAAACATAAACTGCCACACCCTGAAACATATACTGCCCCATCCTGAAACATAAACTGCCACACCCTGAAACATATACTGCCACACCCTGAAACATATACTGCCACACCCTGAAACATATACTGTCACACATTGAAACATAAACTGCCTCACCCTGAAACAAATAATGTCATACCCTGAAACATATACTGCCACACCCTGAAACATATATTGCCATACCCTAAAACATATACTGCCACACCCTGAAACATATACTGCCACACCCTGAAACATATACTGTCACATCCTGAAACATAAACTGCCACACCATGAAACATATACTGCCACATCCTGAAACATAAACTGCCACACCCTGAAACATATACTGCCACATCCTGAACTTATACTGCCACACCCTGAAAAATATACTGCCACACCCTGAAACATTTATTATCCCACCCTGAAACATATACTACCACACCCTGAAAAATATACTGCCACACCTTGAAACATATATTACCATACCCTGAAACATATACTGCACCACCCTGAAACATATACTGCCACATCCTGAAACATATACTGCCATACCCTGAAACATACACTGCCACAAACTGAAGCATACTACCACACTTTGAATAATATACTGCCACACCCAGAAACATTTACTACCACAACCTGAATTGTATACTGCCACACACTGAAACATATACTACCACACCCTGAAACATATATTGCCACACCCTGAAACATAAACTTCCACATATGAAACATACACTACCACACCCTGAAGCATACTGCCACAACCTGAAACATATACTGCCACACCCTGAAACATATACTGCCACACCCTGAAACAAATACTGCCATACCCTGAAACATATACTGCCATACCCTGAAACATACTGCCATACCCTGAAACATATACTATCACACCCTGAACATATACTGCCACACCCTGAAACATATACAGCCACACCCCTGAAATATATACTGCCACACCCTGAAACATATACTGCCACAAAATGAAACATATACTGCCACACCCCTGAAACATATATTACCATACACTAAACATATACTGCCACCCCCTGAAACATACACTGCCACAAACCCTGAAACATGTACTCCCACACCCTGAAACATATACTGCCACACCCTGAAACATACTACCACACCCTGAAACATATACTGCCACACCCTGAAACATATACTGCCACACCCTGAAACATATACTGCCACATCGTGAGACATAAGCTGCCACTCCCTGAAACATATACTGTCACACATTGAAACATATACTGCCACACCCTGAAACAAATACTGTCATACCTGAAACATATACTGCCACACCCTGAAACATATATTGCCATACCCTAAAACATATACTGCCACACCCTGAAACATATACTGCCACACATGAAACATAATTCACATCCTGAAACATAAACTGCCACACCATGAAACATATACTGCCACACCCTGAAGCATACTACCACACCCTGAAACATATACTGCCAAATCCTGAGACATAAACTGCCACACCCTGAAACATATACTGTCACATCTTGAAACATAAACTGCCACACCATGAAACATATACTGCCACATCCTAAAACATAAACTGCCACACCCTGAAACATATACTGCCACACCCTGAAACATATACTGCCACACCCTGAAACATATACTCCCACACCCTGAAACATATACTGCCACACCCTGAAACAAATACTGCCATACCCTGAAACATATACTGCCACACCCTGAAACATACTGCCATACCCTGAAACATATACTACCACACCCTGAAACATATACTGCCACACCCTGAAACATATACAGCCACACCCTGAAATATATACTGCCACACCCTGAAACATATACTGCCACACAATGAAACATATACTGCCACACCCCGAAACATATATTACCATACACTAAAACATATACTGCCACACCCTGAAACATACACTGCCACACCCTGAAACATGTACTGCCACACCCTGAAACATATACTGCCACACCCTGAAACATACTACCACACCCTGAAACATATACTGCCAAACCCTGAAACATATGCTGCCACACCCTGAAACATATACTGCCACATCGTGAGACATAAGCTGCCACTCCCTGAAACATATACTGTCACATCCTGAAACATAAACTGAGACACAATGAAACATATACTGCCCCATCCTGAAACATAAACTGTCACACCCTGAAACATATACTGCCACACCCTGAAACATATACTGCCACACCCTGAAACATATACTGTCACACATTGAAACATATACTGCCACACCCTGAAACAAATACTGTCATACCCTGAAACATATACTGCCACACCCTGAAACATATATTGCCATACCCTAAAACATATACTGCCACACCCTGAAACATATACTGCCACACAGTGAAACATATACTGTCACATCCTGAAACATAAACTGCCACACCATGAAACATATACTACCACATCCTGAAACATAAATTGCCACACCCTGAAACATATACTGCCACATCCTGAAGCTTATACTGCCACACCCTGAAAAATATACTGCCACACCCTGAAACATTTATTATCCCACCCTGAAACATATACTACCACACCCTGAAAAATATACTGCCACACCCTGAAACATATATTACCACACCCTGAAACATATACTGCCACACCCTGAAACATATACTGCCACATCCTGAAACATATACTGCCATACCCTGAAATAAAATTTATATACTGCCTCACCCTAAAATAATACTGCCACATCCCGAAACATAAGCCACCCGAAACATAACTACACACCCTGAAACTTATGGTCAACCCCCAAAACAAAATACTGCCACATCCTAAACATAAACTGCAACACCCTGAAATAATACGTCACATCCTGAAACATAAACTGCCAAAACCCTGAAACATATACTCCAAAACCCTAAACATAACTGCCACACCCGAAACAATAATGCCAAAAACCAAAACAAAACGCCCCCAACCTTGAAAATACGCCACACCCCTGGGCATACACCACCCCCTAAAACAATACTGCAACACTTTGAAACATTTACGCCAAACCCTGAAACATAAACTTCACTTTCGATACATAACAGCCCCCCACCCGAAGTATACTCCACACCCTGAAACATATACTGCCACACCCTGAAACATAGAGCCACACCTTAAAAAACATATATTGCCACATCCTGAGATTAAACTGCCACACCCTAAAACATAAATTCACATCGTGAAACAAAAACTGCCACACCCAAAATTAAACTGCCACTCCTGAAACTTATACTGACACCCCTGAAGCATATACTGCCACCCCATGAAACATTTACACCACACCCTGATCAATCACCACACCCTGAAAATATATTTGCCACACCCTAAAACTATTTTCCATACCCTAAAACATATACTGCCTCCCGTGAAACATATAGCCACATCCTGAGCAAAATTACACCCCCTGAAACATTACTCCACACCTGAAACTATACTGCCACACCCTAAAGCATACACCACAAAACCCAAAACATATACTGCCAAAAACCCTAAAAACATTTACACCACACCCGAATCATATATTCCACAACCTGAAACAGTACTGTCACACCCAAACATATACTGTCACACCCGAAACATAAACGCCAAAATTAAAAATTTTATACTGCCAAAACCCTAAGCAACTACCACACCCTAAACATATACCCAACCCTGAAACATATACTACCACACCCTGAAACTTTATACTCCCACACTTGAAACATAATTTCCAATTCTGAAACATATACTGCTACACCCGAACCTATACTGTCACACCTGAAACTTAAACTGCCACACCTGAAACATATACTGCACACCCGAAACAAATTCCCAAACACCCGAAACATTACTGTCGCGCCCAAACATAAACTGCGACACATGAAACATAAAACTCCACATCCTAGACATAAACTGCCACACCTTGAACATACTGTCGCATCCGAAACATAACTGCCACACACTGAAACTTACGCCACATCCTGAAACATATACTCCCACCCTGAACAATCTGCTACTCCTGAAGCTTATACTGCCACACCCTGAAACATATACTGCCACCCTGAAACATTTACTATCCCCCCCTGAAAGTTTATACCCCACACCCTAAAAACTATACTGCCTCACCCTGACACATAATTTTTATCCCCTGAAACATATACGCCACACCCTGAACATTATACTGCCACTCCTGAACATATACTGCCACACCTGAACATAGACTCTCACCCTGAGCTACCCACCCTGAGCATAACTGCCGAACCCTTAAACATTTACTACCACACCCTAAATCATGTACTGCCACACCCTGAGACATATTCTACCAACCCTGAAACTTTAATTGCCACACCGAAACATAAACTTCCACATATGAAACATATACTGCCACACCCTGAAGCATACTGTAACACCCTGAAACATATACTGCCTCACCCTGAAAATAGGGCCCACACCCAAAACCCATATTACTGCCAGACCCTGAAACATATACGTCAATAACTAAGCTGCCAACCCTGAAATACATATTTCCCATCCTGAAACTTATATTTGCCACATTTAAACTTATGCTGGCCACACCGAAACATTTACTACCACACCTAAAACATTTACTACCACACCCTGAAACATTTACTACCACACCCTGAAACATTTAAAAACCACACCCTGAGCATTTATTACCACACCCTGAAACATTTACTACCAAAACCTGAAAACATTTACTACCACACCCTGAAACATTTTTCTACCACACTTTGAAACTTTTACTACCACACCCTGAAACTTTACTACCACACCTGGCATATACGCCCACCTTGAAACTTATACGCCACACCCTGAAACATTTACTCCACCCTGAAACATTTACTCCCTCACCCTGAAACATTTACACCTCACCTGAAACATTTACTCCCACCCCCTGAGACTTTACTGCCACACCCTGAAAAATTCCCGTCACACCTGAAACTTATGCTCCCCACCCTGAAACTTTTACTACCACACCCTGAAGCATTACTACCACACCCTGAAACTATACTACCACACCCTGAAACATTTACTACAACCCACCCTGAAACATTACTACCCCCCTGAAACATTTACTACCACACCCTGAAACATTTACTACCTCACCCTGAAACATTTACTCCCACACCTGAAAAATTTACTACCACACCCTGAAACATTTACTAACCTCACCCTGAAACATTTACTACCACCACAATTGAAACATTACTACCACACCCTGAAACATTTACTACCACCCCTGAAACATTTACTACCAACCTGAAACATTTACCCACACCCTGAAAATTTCTACCCACCGAAACATTTACTACCACACTCTGAAACTTTACTAACCCCCTAAACATTTATACCACACCCTGAAAGATATGCTGCCACACCCTGAAACTTTAACCCACCCCCTGAACTTTTAGTACCACACCCTGAAACATTTACTACCTCACCTTGAAACAATACTACACACTCTGAAACATATGCTGCACCCCCTGAACTTTACTCGCCACACCCTGAAAATTTACTACCACACCTGAAACATTTACTGCCTCACCCTGAAACATTTATACCAACCCTGAAACATTACTGCCCCCCCTTTGAACTTATATCCCACACCCTGAAACATTTACTACCACACCCTGAAACATTACTCCCACTCCCTGAAACATTTACTACCACTCCCTGAAACATTTACTACCACTACCCTGAAACATTTACTCCCACACCCTGAAACATATACAAACACACACCCTGAAACATTTACTACCACACCCTGAAACTTATACTACCACTCCCTGAAACATTACTCCACAACCCTGAAACATTTACTACCACACCCTGAAACTTTACTCCCACTCCCCTGAAACATTAGTACCACACCCTGAAACATTTACTACCACACCCTAAACTTTACTACCACCCTGAAACATTTACTACCACACCCCTGAAATTTAAATACTACCACACCCTGAAACATTTACTACCACACCCGAAACTTTTACTACCACACCCTGAAACTTATACTACCACACCCTGAAAATTACTACCACACCCTGAAACTTATACTACACACCCTGAAACATTTATCCCACCTGAAACTATATACCCCCTCCCTGAAACATTTACTACCACCCCTGAAACATTACTACCAAAAACCCTGAAACATATAAAACCACCCCTGAAACATTTACTACCACACCTTGAAACTTTACTACCACACCCTGAAACATTTACTCCCACACCAAAATTATACCACACCTGAAGATATGCTGCCACCCCCTAAACTTATACGCCACACCCTGAAACATTTAGTACCACACCCTGAACATTTACTACCCACCCTGAAAAAATACTACGACACTCTGAAAACCATATGCTGCCAACACCCTGAAATTTAAAGCTGCCAACCCTGAAACATTTACGCTCACCTGAAACATTATCCCACACCCTGAAACATATACTGCCACACCCTTGAACTTATACTGCCACACCCTGAAACATTTACTACCACACCCTGAAACATTTACTACCACTCCCTGAAACATTTACTACCACTCCCTGAAACATTTACTACCACACCCTGAAACATATACTACCACACCCTGAAACATTTACTACCACACCCTGAAACATTACTACCACACCCTGAAACATTTACTACCACACCCTGAAACTTATACTACCACCCCTGAAACATATTCTACCACACCCTAAAAACATTAAAAACCACACCCTGAAACTTATACTACCACACCCTGAAACATTTACTAACCAAACCCTGAAACTTTACTCCCACACCCTGAAACATTTATACCACACCCTGAAACATTTACTACCACACCCTGAAATTTTACTACCACACCCTGAAATTTACTACCACACCCTGAAACTTATATTTACCAAAACCCTGAAACTTTTCTACCACACCGAAACATCTACCCCCATAAACTTTTACTACCACACCTGAAAAATTTACTCCTCCCCCTGAAACATATATTACCACTCCTGAACAACATACCCACCTGAAACATTTACTACCACACCCTGAAACTTTTAAACCACACCCTGAACATATATTACCACCCCTGAAACATTTACTACCACACCCTGAAACATTTACTCCCCACACCCTGAAACATTTACTACCACACCCAGAAACATATATTACCACACCCTGAAACATTTACTACCACACCCTGAAACATATACTACCACACCCTGAAACATTTACTACCACACCCTGAAACATTTACTACCACACCCTGAAACATTTACTACCACACCCTGAAACATTTACTACCACACCCTGAAACATTTACTACCACACCCTGAAACATTTACTACCACACCCTGAAACATTTACTCCACACCCTGAAACATTTACTACCACACCCTGAAAATTTACTACCTCACTCCTGAAACATTTACTACCCACCCGAAACATTTACTACCACTCCCTGAAACTTTTACTACCACACCTGAAACATTTACTACCACACCCTGAAACATTTACTCCCACCACTCTGAAACATTTACTACCACACCCTGAAACATTTACTACCACACCCTGAAAGATATGCTGCCACACCCTGAAACTTATACTGCCACACCCTGAAACATTTAGTACCACACCCTGAAACATTTACTACCTCACCCTGAAACATTTACTACGACACTCTAAACATATGCTCCCCACACCCTGAAACTATGCTGCCCACACCTGAAACATTACTACCACACCCTGAAACATTTACTGCCTCACCCTGAAACATTTAATACACCCCTTAAAACAATACTGCACACCCTTGAACTTTACTGCCACACCCTAAAAACATTTACTACCACACCCTGAAACATTTACTACCACCCCTGAAACATTTACTACCAACCCCCTGAAACTTTACTCCCACACCCTGAAACATATACTACCACACCCTGAAACATTTACTACCACACCCTGAAACTTATACTACCACTCCCTGAAACATTTACTACCACACCCTGAAACATTTACTACCACTCCCTGAAACATTTACTACCACACCCTGAAACATTTACTACCACACCCTGAAACTTATACTACCACTCCTGAAACATATGCTACCACACCCTGAAACTTTACTACCACCCCCTGAAACTTATACTACCACACCCGAAACATTGCTACCCACCCCTGAAACTTATACTACCACACCCTGAAACTTTTAATACCACACCCTGAAACATTTACTCCCACACCCTGAAACATATACTACCACACCCTGAACATTTACTACCACCCCTTTGAAACATTCTCCACCCTGAAACATTACTACCACACCCTAAAAACATTTACTACCACTCCCTGAAACATTTACTTCCAAAACCCTGAAACATTTACTACCACACCTGAAAACGTTATACTACCACCCCTGAAACATATGCTACCTCTCCCTGAAACATTACTACCACACCCTGAAACATTTACTACCACACCATGAAACATTTACTACCACTCCCTGAAAACATTTACTTCCACACCTGAAACATTTACTACCACTCCCTGAAACATTTACTTCCACACCCTGAAACATTACTACCACACTCTGAATCTTATACTACCACACCCTGAAACATTTACTACCACACCCTGAAACTTATACTTACCACTCCCTGAAACATTTACAAACCACACCCTGAAACATTTACTACCACACCCGAAAATTAAAACACACCCTGAAACATTTACTACCACACCCCTGAAACATTTACTACCACACCTGAACATTTACAAACCACACCCTGAAACATTATACCACACCCTGAAACATTTACTACCACACCCTGAAACATTACTACCACACCCTGAAACATTTACTAGAAAAACCCTGAAACATTTTCTACAACCCCCTGAAACATTTCTCCCAAACACCCGAAACATTTACTAACCACACCCTGCAAAAATTTACACCACACCCTGAAACATTACTACCACACCCTAAACATTTACTACCACACCCTGAAACTTTTTACTACCACACCCTGCAACATTTACTACCACACCCTGAAACATTTACTCCACACCCTGAAACTTTTACTACCACACCCTGAAACATTTACTGCCACACCCTGCAACATTTACTACACACCAGAAACATTTACGCCACCCTGAAACATTTACTGCCACACCCTGAAACATTTACTTCCACACCCTGAACATTTACTGCCATACCCAAAAAACATTTACTACCAACCCTGCAACATTTACTCCCCCCCTGAAACATTACGGCCACCCCCGGGAAACTTTATACTACCACACCCTGAAGCATTTACTACCACACCTGAACATTTACTGCCAACCTGCAACATTACTACCACACCCTGAAACATTTTACTGCCACACCCTGCAACTTTTACTACCACACCCGCATATATACCACACCCTGAAACATTTATGCCACACCTGAAACATTTACTACCACACCTGCAACATTTACTACCACACCCTGAAACATTTACTGCCAAAAACCCCTGAAACATTTACTACCACACCCTGCAAAATTTACTACCACACCCTGAAACATTTACTGCCACAACCCTGAAACTTTTAAATACCACACCCTGCAACATTTACTACCCACACCCTGAAACATTTACTGCCACAACCCTGCAACATTTACTACCACACCCTGAAACATTTACTACCACACCCTGAACCACTTACTGCCACACCGAAACATTTACTACCACACCCTGCAACATTTACTACCACACCCTGCAACATTTACTACCACACCCTGAAACATTTACTACCACACCCTGCAACATTTACTACCACACCCTGCAACATTTACTACCACACCCTGAAACTTTTTACTACCACACCCTGCAACATTTACTACCACACCCTGCAACATTTACTACCACACCTGAACATTACTACCACACCTGAAACACTTACTGCCACACCCTGAAACTTTTACTACCACACCCTGAAACATTTACAAACCAACCCTGCAACATTTACCACCACACCCTGCAACATTTACTGCCACACCCTGCAACATTTACTACCACACCCCTGCAACATTTACTACCAACCCTGAAACATTTACTACCACACCCTGAAACATTTACACTCAAAACCCTGCAACATTACTGCCACACCTGCAACATTTACTACCACACCCTGCAACATTTACTACCACACCCTGCAACATTTACTGCCACACCCTGCAACATTTACTACCACACCCTGAAACATTTACTACCACACCCTGCAACATTTACTACCACACCCTGCAACATTTACTGCCACACCCTGCAACATTTACTACCACACCCTAAAAACATTTATACCACACCCTGCAACATTTACTACCACACCCCTGCCACATTTACTCCCAAAACCCTGCAACATTTACTACCAACACCCTGCAACATTTACTACCACAACCCCTGCAACATTTACTGCCCACCCTGCAACATTTACTACCACACCCGAAACATTTACTACCACACCCTGCAACATTTACTACCACACCCTGCAACATTTACCCCACACCCGGCAACATTTACTACCCACCCCCTGAAACATTACTACCACACCCTGAATCATTTACCACCCACCCGAAAACATTTACTACCACACCCTGCAACTTTTTACTACCACACCCTGAAACATTTACTACCAAAAACCCTGCAACATTTAGTACCACACCCTGCAACATTTACTGCCACACCCTGCAACATTTACTACCACACCCTTTGAAACATTTACTACCACACCCTGAATCATTTACTACCACACCCTCCCAACATTTACTACCACACCCTGAACATTTACTACCACACCCTGAAACATTTACTACCACACCCTGAAACATTTACTACCACCCCCTGCAACATTTACTGCCACAACCCGGGCAACATTACTACCACACCCTGAAACCATTTACTCCCCAAAACCCTGAAACATTTACCACCACACCCTGCAACATTTACAAACCACACCCTAAACATTTACCACCAAAACCCTACAACATTTCCCTACCAAAACCCTGAAACATTTACTACCACACCCTGCAACATTTACTGCCACACCCTGCAACATTTACTACCACACCCTGCAACATTTACTGCCACACCCTGCAACATTTACTACCACACCCTGCAACATTTACTACCACACCCTGAAACATTTACCACCACACCCTGCAACATTTACTACCACACCCTGCAACATTTACCACCACACCCTGAAACATTTACTACCACACCCTGCAACAAACATGCAAGTAAAGCAACTCGCCTAAATGATAAATACGGCGATAAAAAATCACAGAATGAACTTATTTCTTAGTAATATTGAATGTCAAGTTTTTTAATACCTGTGTAAATGCACTTTTGCTGCTGCTACAGAGTAAAGCTAAATTATCCTTAGTGCAAGAGGAAATATATATTTTCTTCATTTTTCTATTAAACTTATATGCAGCTATATTTATTTTTTTAAGTGTTCTACAGACATGTGTGGAAAAGCAGATTGTTATTGAAAAGTGGCCACAGCTGGACTGCTGCAGCTAATACTCATGCAAAGATAAAGTAATTAAAATAAAGACGAGAAATTGGCACCGACGTAACCCAATAACAAACCGAAACATCCTCTAAGTTTCACGTGCACTGAAAGTTTGAAACTGATCGGAAGAGGTATTCTTATGTTATTGTAATGGTAACTAATATCCCAGTTTGTTCCTTAAAATTAGCGAATTTGCTCCTACACATCCCATAATTAAATAAACTCTTTATCTATGTAAGATCAGTAGAGACATTCTCTAGCTGCTACATTACAGAAAGGTTGAGGGAATAAAACAAGATCGGAGTTAAAAATAAACTCCAGTCACTCAATAGAGCATTAAAAAACCGGGAAAGGGAATTAATGTACAATTGCTATGGATCCCATCACACATTCATTATAAAGTTGCTATGTTAGCCAAGAAGAGTACTCTCAAGGGGAATGTAGAATATAGCTGATACTTTCGTGTCTAGTATTAGGAATAATGTTAGGAGATAAATAAATAATGAAAATGATTGTTATAGGAATGCAGTTAGAAGCCTGAGTAGATCTATAACCCACTAGGATAACATGAACGTAGATAAGTATGTTTATGGAGCAACTTTCAATGTGAACAGACTGACTGCTGTTGTAGTGGCCAGGCTTAGGCTTGGTTACAAGTACTTCTGGCAGTTTGCGAGACACACAGATGATGATAAAAAAATGCAAATTATGTGATCAGGCATATGGTCACTGTCTTGAACACTATGTGCTTAATTGTCCACTTATTGAGGAATATAATATAATAACCTATGTGACATGTCAACATAAGTGAACTGTAGATATAAATCCAATTGTACTCCTGTTAATCCTTTTGGGGCCTAGTTCCTAGGCCTTTTGTGTATCCATATGCTCTTGGCTACTATCCACAAGATGGATATGGGGTGCACAATGTTATCATTATAATAAAAAAGAAGCGCTAAACCACAAGGGCTATACAGCGATGCAGGGCAGGGAAGGATGTGAGGGTATCGGGTAGCAAGAGAGAGAGGGATGATTACAGCGAGGCAGTGGACAGTGCAGGGGTAGAGGGTAGCAAGAGATTGAGGTATCATCATAAGAGTTTGTGGAGTAAATCAGTTGTTGTCAAAAACTCAACGAGAGAGTCTGGATTAAAGAAGGGTCCATCAGCAAAAAGGAAAGGTAAAGAAAGAGCTGCAGAGCAGAGACAACGTTGGAGGTAAATTCTGCATGCTCGTTGATAGAGTGGGCAGTCCGACAGAATGTGGCTGACAGATACTGGAACCTGACAATTCTCACAGAGAGGAACAGGTCGCCTCTCCATGTGATACCCATGAGTAAGACGAGTGTGGCCGATGCGAAGATGGGAGAGAGTAGTCCCCCAACCTCGACACTGATGACAAGAAGACGGCCAGTAACCTGTACTCGGTTTAATAGTATGAAGTTTGTTATGGAGCAGATCAGACCAATGTTGTTTCCAACGGGTGCGAAGGTGGGTAGCAATTACAGACAAATAATCCGTGAATGGAACATCTCTATATGAAACTGGGAGGTCATGTACTGCTAATCAAGGAGGCAGTGTCTGCCTTTTCATTGCCCTGTATGTCAACATGACCAGGGAGCAGCAAAAGCAATATCTTTGTGCTTGATAGAGATACGGCATAACCAAAGTTGGATACAGAGAACTAGAGGGTGAGGTGTATCAAATTTTCGTATAGCCTGTAAAGCACTAAGGGAGTCTGAAACAACCACAAATGGTGACACAGGCATAGATGCAATACGGATAAGTGCTGCAAGAATGGCATACAATTCAGCAGTAAAAATGCTAGCCGAGGATAGTAAATGCCCTCACACGACACTGGAAACACTGCTGCGAATCCGACGCCGTCTGAAGACTTAGAACCATCTGTGCACACTGTGATGGCATGAGAATGAGAGAGGAAGTGGTCAAGAAAAAGAGAGCGGGAGGCTACCGTAGGCAGTTGGGCGTTCACTCATGGCAGTGAGAAAGAACAGACACAAACAGTTGGAACTTCCCAAAGGGGTAAGGGAAAGCGAGATGATACATCAACATAGAAAGGTCGTAATTGAAGGGAAGACAAGAGTGAATGTAGGCGAGGAGAAAAGGGACATAGTAAACAGGGGTGACGAACAGATAAAGAATGTCTACTAACATCAGCGACTATTCTATATATGGAAGGACTGCGGAGATCATGAGAGTGAACATAATAGCGAAGGCAATGGGCATCACGGCGACTGGACAAGGATGGAACATTCGCTTCTGCATAGAGACTCTCAACAGGTGAAGAGCGAAAAGCACCAAAGCATAAACGTAATCCCTGGTGATGGATGTGGTTAAGGCTAGAGGGAGTAGCAGGAGAGGCCACCGAATATATCTGGTCACTATAATCAAGTTTCAATAAAATATGGATGAATGTAGGCGAGGAAGAGTTCTACGATCAGCTCCCCAAGGGCTTTAAGAAGGTTCAGCCGGCTATAACAAGTTGCTTTCAGGGAGGTAATGTGAGATTTCCAGGATAACCTACGGTCAAATAGAAAACCTAGAAACCTGACCGTATCACATTCTGGGATACCTGAGCCATAGACGTACAATGGATGATCAGAGATGACAGAACGTCTAGTGAAAGTAATTTGGTGAGTTTTAGTACTGGAAAATTTAAACCCATGCGTGGTGGCCCAATTGGAAACACGGCTGGAGGGAAACTGCAATGAGGTGACAGTCAGCGCATGCACGAGCTATAGCGAAGTCATCAACATAGAGTGATGACCAAATATTGGATGGAAGAAGAGAGGCCAAATCATTTACAGCAAGGAGAAAAAGTGTTGTGCTCAGAACACATCCCTGGGGGACACCTTCTGCTTGGACAGTGTCCGGGAAGAGCATATTATTAACCCGAACACAAAAATGTTTGTCAGTTAAGAAGTTCTTAAGGAAGGATGGTAGATTGCCTCGGAGGCCTAAGGAGTGGGCTTGGGCCAAAATATTATACCTCCAAGTTGTGTCATATGTTCTCTCGAGGTCAAAAAATATGGCAATAACTGAGTGGTTATTCGCAAAGGCATTATAAACATACATATCCAAGCGTAGTAAGGGGTCAATGGTAGAACGGCCCTTACGTAAGTCATATTGACTAGTGGAGAGACTATTGTGTGTCTAAATACCACATTAAACGTCGAATTACCAACGTTCCGTCACCTTGCAAACTGCACTGCTAAGAGCAATGGGACGATAGTGGGAGGCATCATGTCCCGCAGTACCCGCTTTGCGGAAAGGGAGAACAATGACAGATTTCCACAGCTGAGGAAGAACTCCTTGTGACCAAATAAGATTAAAGAGTCGTAAGAGCACTGCAAGGGCTGACTGATGTAATGTTGTTACATCCGATATGAATGCCATTAGACCTAGCTGCCAATGATCGACAAGCTGAGAGTGTTGCCTCCAGTTCCAAAAGTGTAAAAGGCACATTATAAGTTTCTTCTTTGAGAGAAGAAAAGTCTAAGGGTGCTAACTCTCTGGCAGACTTTGAGGAAAGAAACGAGGGGCATAGATGGAGCCCCGGAGAAATATGGACCAGATGATTACCAATTTCAATGGTAACGTCAAGAGGGTTTGCTATATCAACACCAGCAACCCGCACAACAGGAGCCGGGTTGGGAGAGTATTTACCACTCAGTTTCCATACTTTTTACCAGACTGCACTCATGTAGTAAGCAGAAGTGATGGTGGAAACAATCTCTCCAGCAAGTGCGTTTAGCGTTACAGATAACACGGCGAGCGACTGCTCGCTTCTGCTAAAATCAAGAAGTCTCTCTGTGGTTCTATTTTACCGGTACCTGCCCCATGCAGCACGTTTCAAACGTACTGCCCGAGCACAAGCAGGAGACCACCAAGGCACGGACTTCTGAGAATGCCTGCCTGAGGTTTCAGGTATAGAATGAGAAGCTGCGGTAAAAATTGAGGTAGAGAAGAGGTGTAAAAGCTCATCAGTGGAGGACGAAGAGCAAGTAGTTGCGAGTAAAGATCCCAATTTGCTCGATCAAATTGCAAGTGTGGGCTACGAAGAGGTGGTGAATATGAGGAAGAGTAAGAATGACTGGAAAATGATCACTGTCATGTAAGTCTGGGAGGAGAGACCAGGTGAAGTCTAGTGCAGTGGAGGAAGAGCAGACTGAGAGATCGATGCAAGAGACAGTATGAGTACGAGGATCAAAATGGGTGAAAGTACCTGTATTTAAAACATGGAGGGGGTGAGAAGCGAGAAAAACCTCTAACTGAATGCCACGGGAGTCACAGTGAGACCTCCCCATCCCCCGAGGAAATGGTGGGCATTAAAATCGCCAAGTAATGGAAGTGATGGTGGTAAGGACGAAACAAGAACATCCAGGATAGATAATGCCTGAGAAGGAGAGAGATACAAAGAACAGATTGTATACCACTTATTCTAGAGGATATGTGCTGCAGTGTAATGCAGCGAAATATGAACAAAAAGCTAACAGCATGGGATATCAGTGTGTATAAGAAGGGCATTTTCATTAAAGGTTCCATCAGAAAAGGATCCGAAGAATACAATAAATCATAGCCTGAGATAGGATGGATAACAGCAGAGTGAATTTTGGTTCTTGTAAGCAAACACCAGCAGGGGAAAACCGAGAAAGCAACATCTGAAGCTCACCCCGATTACCTCTGAGTCTGTGGATATTCCACTGTAAATAGGCCGTGATTAGTAACGAGAAAGATACAAGAAATCTGCAGGTGAAGGTACCTGTGGACTAGAAAGGTTAGAAAAGTCCACATGTGGTGGCAGCGGAAAACGTGGAGGTAGAAGAAGGGAAGGAGGGGTTAAAGGAGATTTGAGCAAAGGGGATTTTTTGGACTTCTGAGAAGTAGAGGGGTGATTGGGAGGAGGTGTTGTACGAGGTCTTGTCACTAACGAAACTTGTGAGGGAGAACATGAAGAAGTGAGAACAGACTGAGGTGTTGAGGTAGGAACTTCTGAGTCCAGAACAGCAAAAGAATTAGAGACAGGAGTGACTATGGAAGGGGTAACCCCAGAGGAGGCTGCAGAAGATGGGACCCCAGAGGTGGGGGGACGTTTAGAAACACGAGAATAAGAAATACAGTGTAGTCTCCCTTGGAGGCATAGATGAGAAACTGCCTCATTTAAGCAAATTTGGCAACGGCGAGAGTAAGATGGGTGAGCCTCATGACAATTAAGGCAAGAGGGAAGTAGACTACAAGACATACTAGAATAGTCATCGGCACCACAGACTAGGCATTCGGCTATAGACCTGCAATATTTCGCTGGATGACCAAAATGTCAGCAATTTCTACACTGTTGCAGTGTAGGAATCACCTTTGGAACTTGTAAACGATGTCTCACTTTATAAACAGAGGATGGAAGTTCACGGCAGTCGAAAGTTAATCGAGCTACATTGCAAGGGTATTGTCTCTGCCCATGGGCAGGACAGACATAAATGTCTACTTTGAGGATTGGGAGATCTTGGAGTTCCACCTGTTCTAGAATGTCATTGCCACATGTCTGGAAATTCTGTTGGACAATGGTATGGGGCAGAATGACAGTGCCACTACAAGAATTGAGGGAATGATGTTTTTCGATAGTGACAGGAATAGTATCGATGTTTGGTTAGCATTCTGTACAGTAATGATGCGTGAAACGCTCTTGAGAGCGTGAAAGGATGTATCTCTACCAACATGTCGTAGGAGCACCTTGCCAATACTATGGTTGGAAAGATAGGCAATAGAGGAAGTCGGTCGTAAAGTAAGGAATTTAGTCCATTGTGCATTCCGAAACTGGGCATGGAAAGGGAGTGTGTGACGTGTCGGTCTTTTCTGAGTAGAAAGAGAAGGAAGCAAAGAAGTCTCATCAGGTAACTGTGGTTAGCGTGTAGGAGTGAGACCGGAATTGGTCTGACGTGGGACGGGCTGGTGATTCGAAAATTGCAGCACCGCACCGTAGAGAGAGAGGCTGGTAGCATAGTCAAAGAAGAGCGGAGGTTAGACGTATCGAAGGAGTCAGTTGAAACCCCGGTACCTGAAGCAGGTGAAGAAACAGCACCAGCAAGAGGTACAGGGGCATTAGAAGCGTCTGAAGAGTGGTCAAAAAGTGAGGTAGGGTCAGAACGGGGTGTAGTATCAAGAAGGGGCCCAGGGGAAGCAGGTTCATGGATTGGGGACTTCATGGTTAGATCACTTCTTTCTGTTTGTTTTTTAGAAAAAAAAGAAAGAAGGAAAGAAAAAAAAGGGGGAGAAACATGGAGGAATAGCTCCTAGGAGGCAAAAAAGGACCTCAGCACCACAAGTAGTGCAGATGCAGCATGGAACCCGTGCCATACCTCCCCTTCATGCCAGTAAACCAGTAATCCAGGACAGCAACCTCACATCTACCGAGCCACCTCGAGAGGGCGGCCGGACACTCGCCACAAAGCATACCTCCTTTGGCTGCCACCCCCTGGAATCCGACAGGCAGCCTCCAGAGATACACTCGTCACCTGAAAGACACCCAAAGCCACCCCCCGGGAGACCGGAGAGGGATCTGGACATCCCCAGGTGATCCAGATTCCACGGCAAACTGCACCATCGCCAAGACCTCAACGGAATGGGATGGACCCGGGTACCCTTTCCCCTACCTAGGAACTAGATTGCCTGTGGGAAGAATCCCAATTCCCATAGGGATGATGGGGAGGAGGAAAGGGAAAAAGGGAGGATGGGGAGGATGGGATAGGGTAGAGGGGAATGAGGGGTAATTAGTTCCAGTCTGAGGAAGGAGACCAAAAGGTCTAATTCCTCAGACCAAGAGCCTCTTCACCATGCCAAGGAGGGGGATGCACAATTAACTAGCAACTTCGATGCCAATATCTGATCTAATCTAATCATGAGTGATGTCAGAGAATCTTACATTCCAAGAGCACAGTGTCATTATTGCAACTGCAAGGAAAATTATTCATTGAATAACTAGAAGAGAGACCTGAGAGAGGCAGTGTCATACAAAAACTTAACCTTCACACATCAATAACAATTCGAACACGCTCCTAAGGTGCACACCAGCCTTGAAAGTCTGATGGGAAACAGAAGCTTTTAAGTGATTTCAAGAAAACTTGCAAGAAGGAAAGAAAAATAGGAAAAGAAACTGGTAAATTGCATCATTAGATATTTTTATTCCCGACGACCAAAGCACCATCACCACGCCAGTGGTGATATCAGTTATGTCGTCCTTGGTTGTTACAATGAGGTACCACTGCTCCTACAAATCATCACTATTGCTAAATCCTGTTAGTGCTACTCTCAGTACCTCTTCTCTGATACATTACATAGCAGACTGGGGCAAACTGCAGTTTTCGAGCCGCATACTGCTCCCGAATCTACTCTAAGCGGCTTCCGAGACAATATTGGGTTTAATTGCCATTTTTCCTAAAATTTCATATTAATAATCTATAGTAGTATAGTATGTACAATATTAGAAATATTTTACATATATACGAGTACTCGTATATATGTAAAATATTCTAAATATCTTTTCAAACATCCATAAGCATTATGTTTAAATTCGCTGAGCATAATCAAAAAAATATTTTAAACAAGTATGTATGATGTAATTGGACTGTGTGCCATCACTCTTCATGCAGTACACACAAGTTAGGCAAGCTGGGCGGAACATAAAACTAGCGTAGTGCGGTTTGTAGATATGACCTTTCTGATTAATAAATATTAAGACTGATTTTAGTTAAAGTTATAAAACCCTTTTTTAAAATGACCGAGCAACAGAAATACGAACAAGAAAAAGAAAATTTAACCAACAATGGAAGGACGAGTTTGCTTTTACTGTTAAGGTTGGAAAGGCTCTGTGCCTTATTTGTCATACAACCATCAGCCACTTTAAGAGCTTCTTAGAACACCTTTGACATCCTACCTGCCAGATTTTAAACTATTAATTGCAAAAATAAAGACTCAGTCTTCAACGAGTAGAGATTAAATATATTCTGCTTGGTAGGTAGGACTATTATATAGTTGTATTTTTATTGTTACAAACACTGGCCTTATGCTGTAACAACAAGAAAATACTTGTTTAGTCGTTGTCCACCTTTTGTATTTCACTTCAGAGGAAATAAACACTAAGTCGCTTTTTCCAGGTTTTTTTTTTATCTAGTTTGAAAACTAAGTCTTCTCGTAATTGTAACTGGGTTAGATATTAACTATTGTGGAAAATACTGTATATATTTTCCAGAAATACAGTAGTTATATGTAAATAGATGGCCATACTGTATTTAATAAAAATTTATGTTATAAAAAATGGGAAGAAGCTGCGCCTGCGCAGAAAAGACTCACCATTGGTTTTTTTTAATTGGACACTAACGTTAGTGAATAATGGGAAGAATTTTTCGTGCTCTAGAGGTAAAATTGGGCTGACACCTCTCAAATAGGAGGCGAAATTGTTGGATGTGCATTCCTGCATAACTTGAGATATCAGGCGACTGGACAAGACAGCTCCAGGAACCTCAGATAAGTCTTATGTTGTAACTCTGGACAGAGTTATTTTCATAGATAGACAGTGAGGTTTTCTGAGTATGATACACCTTAATCTCCAGTCAAATTGGTGAGTGATATTAAGATATTCTCCTTCTGTTATGTAAATTGTATATATATAATCAATTATTAATTTTAATATACAGTCCACAAATTTACATATTTACCAGAATTCCTGGTGATGTATATTTCATTTGTAATTAATAGGTCTAGAGCAACTTGTGGATATGACAGTTGTAGGTATCGAAGGGGGACATTTTTTGTGACCTAGGTGTCCCAAATTCCTGCTCGTCTATGTAACTGATAAATAATAATTATCTTTGTTATCATTTACTGTTATGTACATAATGAGTTACATTCAGATAAATGCAATTTTCCACATTTAATTTGCCCGTTGGTCCTTCGTGAACCGGAGGTAATTAGTGAAGTCATTAATTAGTTAATTACTTAATAATTATATGTGAAATGACAGAAGGAGGTGGATGTTAGGTCCACAAATTTACTTAATGTGTAGTGGATTATAATTATTACAATATTAATTTGATAAGACAATACTGGCCAAGATTTTTATCAGTGTATGTGTAATTGATAAGCCAAGTGTAGCTAATTATATTAATGTGTATAATATTAATTTTGCTATGCCAAATTCTGGCAAGGATTTATATTAATTTGTATAAAATTAATTTTGATAAACCAAGTCTGGCTGAAGGTTTGCATTAATGTACATTTAAATATTATATTATAATTTTCTTACATGTGTAATTACTAAGCTCAAGTGTAACTAACATTATTAATGTGTATTTAAAATTTATATTACAATTTTCTTACATGTAATTGCAAAGTTCAAGTGTAGCTAGAATTTATTCAAAGGTAAGTTGTATCAGTGTTGTAAGTTTAATCAGTGTTATTAATTGAGTTGAATTTAATACATTACATCATGGCTGAAAATGAGGAAATTAATATAGAAGACAAACATATGGAATATAGAGCAAAGAAAGCATCACTACAGGCTAGAAAATGTTATGTAACCAAGGCATATAATAAGTGCTTGGAATTAATGAATCAAGAAACTGTGAATACTGATGATTTAAAATTGTATTTAGATGTTTTAGGGAATAGATTTTGTTTCATACAAATTATTTTTAAACAAATATGAAGGAGATTTGTTAGTAAACTGTGTAGATGAGACTGAAGTAGATCTCATGATTAATCAGTATTATGAATTAGAAGAAAAGATTCTTTCTTGTAAAAGTCAGGCTTTGAATAAATTAAAATGTGTAAACCAGGCAGTTAATCAGTCTGCTCCAACAAATAAGACATTTTTGCTAAAACTCCCAGAATTATGTTTACCTGTATTTAATCCTGGAGAGAATTGGGAGGAGTTTTGGTCAATTTTTAAAGCAGCTGTGCATGATAGGAGTGATCTAGCTTGTGAAACTAAATTATTTTACCTCAAAAGACAGATTAGAGAAGATGCTCACATACTCATACAAGCCTTTCCCAATGTAGATGAATTCTTACAAGGAAGCAGTTGACTTGTTGAAAGTCACTTACGGTAATATAGAACAAAGTAGGTTGGATCTAGTGAATATCATTGTTAATTTAAAATCTCCAGATCACACTTACAAAGGTTTACAGCAGTTTAGAGTTAAACTGGAGAGCACTCTCAAAACTTTAAGTAATAAATATAATCTGAAGCAATCAGACTGGTTATTGAGTGCCATAGTACAGAATAAATTAAGCTGTAAAACACTTGAATGGATCTCGAACAAATATCACAAGGGTTATTTTGGTCTGGAGGAAATAAGATTAGGTCTACAAGAATTAACTGTTCAGTTGCAGACCAGCCAACCAACTCATTTTAAAGTTGCAACACATAATAACTTTGAGGTATCTGTCAAGTCTCACAAAGGGGGAAAAAATTTTCCCAATGTTAATAATCAAAATTCATTTCCTAAAAAGAGTTGCATAGGTGCATATCAAAATTGCAGGAATCAGAAATAATGATTCTCCACAAGATAAGAAGAATAGTACTCTCCAAAGGGTAGCCCATTAATAAGAAACCCGTCAAAGAAAAGAGAGATTGTCTTTTCGCAAGGGTACCATTTTTCTAAGAATTACAATGCATACAATTCTTTGGAATGAATTAAAGTTGAAAGATTGGAGGAACTTGACAGATGTATCAGATGTCTAGGTAATCAAAATGTAAAGGATTGTCATGCCAAATTAAACAACTGTTATCAATGTCACAAAGGAAGACACCATACAGTCATGTGTAAGGGTCTATACGATAATGTTGATAATAATGATAATGTTGACAATCCTGACACAACAGTGGCTAATGTAAAAATTGCTGCTAATGTTAATAATGATGGTTTTGCTGAAGTAGCCTTACCTGTATTACAGGTAAAAATTGATGATAAAAGGCATAAATCAAAAAATGTAAATTCATTATTTGACCAGAGATCCCAGCGTACTTTCATAAAACGTAAATGTCTTGATGGTATGAAAGTACAGATGGGAGATCCCAAAACTTTAAAATTATCTGGTTTTCTCTCGGATAAAAGGGCTCAATTGTACGACACTGTTTATGTAACTGTCAGGTTGGGTAATGAGAAAAAACGTGTTAATGCAGTAATTGTAGATAGACTTCCAGAGAAAATATCTACAGTAGGGCTTAGTAAAGCTACAGAAAGACTTTCACATAATGTAAATTTAGCACCTTCTGGTGTAAGTGATGATTCTGTAGGCCCAATAAATATTTTGGGTAGGTAGTGACTATTATGCCTCCTTTGCAAAGGGTTGGAAAAAGAAATGTGGTGTCCCCCTTTTAAAGACTGCAGGGGGCCCCATGAAAAGTATGGTAGGTTTCCCTCGTAAAAAATTCATGACTAGAGGAAACTACAAATACCAAACTGGTGTTTACTCATGAAATCTTTTCCCCCGTTATTCTTCCACAAAATGGTTTTGAGCCAGTGCAAAAATTGGGGGGAATTTTAACAGCATTGGAAAAAATGTAAATGAAGAAAGTCCAGACGTTCTTTTACTCAAGAACAATCCCTGAGAGATGAAAAATTTAAATCTGGACAATACTGGGAGACTTCCGTGGAGACTGAACCACCCAGATTGCCACAATTAAAAAATGGCATATGGACAGTTAAAAGGGTCAGTCCGCGAATGAGTAAGACCCAGAATTTTTGACTGCCCATAATGTATAATTGCTGAGCATTAATTAATAAATTTATAGAAGAGGTACCTCCCGAGCAAGCCAAAATTTATGGTCCTATTTCCACACACGGAGGAAAAGGATTCTAGACCACTCCTTTGAGAAATGTTTAATTGTGTTCCAGGGGTAACAAAAGTGCCTGTTTAAATGATTGTTTTATGACAGGTCCGTCGTGAGGGAAAAATTACGAGATATCTTTTTAAATTTTTCAGGATGAAGAATTTCCCTTTTTACGGCTGACATAAGAAAAGTTTCCTAAGGGGGGTTTTTACAAGAGGCTGACCGGGTTTGTACCCGTTATGGCCTGGGAATCCTAGTGCCCCCATTAGCCCTTGAAACCTTTCACTTTAGGAGCGTATTTTTTGGGCACTCGAGCCCCGTTCCCTACTTCAAGCGACGATAATGCCCCCTTTAAAACGTATAGGAAGTCCCTGAGTAAAAAAAAAAAGAGCAAACAATTTTATGTGGAAATTTCCCCTGGGTGTGACTCAACTGAAGAGGAGCTTTAAATGATAGGGAGGGCTAATAAAAAATGAAAAGTGCAAATATCCCTTGAGGGAATGGAATAGAATTTCGCCCAAATTAAAGACAAAAAAAGGGAAAAGATTTCCCTGGAGTGAAGTGCCAAAATGTAGAAAGTTTTGGGGTTTAACTTGGGATACTGAGAGATTTGTTAATTTTAAAAAACCAAATAATTACAGTATGCCCAATAAATTAACTAAGGGGTTTTTGCTTGCTGAATTTTCCAAATGTTTTGATCCACTGGGTTTAGTGTCACCCCTTACTATAAAGGGTAATTATTAATACGGGAAAGCATGGAAACTTAAATGTCTTGGGATGAAATTTCGGGAAAATTCTTTTAACAGGGGGATGAATTATTGGCGTTTTGGGAAAATTCCAAGTTTTGGGGTTCCCACGCCAGGTCGCCAATCCAAATGGGGAAAAATGTACTACACATTTTTTGTGATCTTCAAAATTTGCGTATGGAGCAGTTGCTTTCCTTCAAATAATGTGTTATTTCTCTGTTATGTCTGACTAAAATGTCCCAATTTAAAACTGTACCTTTCCCCAGTTGGAATAACAGATTTATGTAGGGGCAAATTAGCTAATTATATAAAAAATAAATTACAGGAGATAAAAATTAGTGACACTGTAATTTGGTCTGTTTTTGAGGTTCCTTACAAGGGGTTGTAAGGAAACAGTAAAAAATTTTGTACAACAAAACAGGTCGCGAAATTAATCAGAGCAAGGAAGTTAATGTTTGGGGCCAATTGTTAACATTTAATCATATACCCCGGTGAGGAAAAATCCAGCTAATTTCTTGTTGAGGTTTAAACTTATGCTAATTTTTTAAATGCTGTTTTATGGTTTAAAGAAACCAGCTGGTTGGTAAAAAAACAAATTTTGGCCTGTACAAAAGGTGTATATTGCTCCTGTTGAAATTACTGTGACCACCGCCCCAAATTTAGTTTGTCCTTCTTTCGCCATTGATAAAATAGGTATTCTTCTCTACCCAAACTAATCAATGTAATTAAGTTGGTGTTGAAATTTTTTAAACAAGATGAATATCTCATATAATTTTTAAAACATCCTTTGAATATTGATAAAGAGAGTACGGGAAATTTAAATCATGGAAATGAGATGAATTTGATGTTTGGAAAAAAAATTGTGAAAGGTTCCATAATAGAGAAATTGGGGCGTATTTAGAGAACAATGTAATTAGGTGCAGAGGTAGGTTACAAAATGCTGAATTGGGTGATTATGCTAAACACCCTATCTTACTTCCCAAACTCATCATCTAACAAATTTTAAAGTTCTAAATGCCCATAAAAATGTAATTTCATGGTGGGGGACAAGATACCTAAATTGTATTAGGGAAATTTTCTGGATTCCACAAGGACGGCAAAGTGTATAAAGGGTGATTAAATCTTGTGTAATATGTCGCCGTGTGGATGCTAGATCCTATATGTACCCAGGTCCTCCACCATTGCCAAATGAGCAATTTGAGTCGTTTAGCAATGAACTCCGGCCGGCCGCAGTGTGGGAAATACTGTATATATTTTCCAAATACAGATTAAATGTAAATAAGGGTCAACGTATTTAATAAAAATTTGTTATAAAAAATGGGAAGAAGCTGCGCCTGAGCAGAAGAGACTCGCCATTTGAATTGGACACTAACGTTAGTGAATAATGGGAAGAATTTTTCGTGCTCTAGAGGTAAAATTGGGCTGACACCTCTCATATAGGAGGCGAAATTGTTGGATGTGCATTCCTGCATAACTTGAGATATCAGGCGACTGGACAAGACAGCTCCAGGAACCTCAGGTAAGTCTTATGTTGTAACTCTGGCCAGTGTTATTTTCATAGATAGACAGTGAGGTTTTCTGAGTATGATACACCTTAATCTCCAGTAAAATTGGTGAGTGATATTAAGATATTCTCCTTCTGTTATGTAAATTGTATATATATAATCAATTATTAATTTTAATATACAGTCCACAAATTTATATATTTACCAGAATTCCTGGTGATGTATATTTCATTTGTAATTAATAGGTCTAGAGCAACTTGTGGATATGACAGTGGTAGGTATCAAAGGGGGACATTTTTTGTGACCTAGGTGTCCCGAATTCCTAATCGTCTATGTAACTGATAAATAATAATTATCTTTATCATTTACTGTTATGTACATAATGAGTTACATTCAGATAAATGCAATTTTCCACAACCATGTTAGACAATTAGTCTATTATTACTATTATTATAATAAAAAAGAAGCGCTAAACCACAAGGGTTATACAGCGTCAATTAGTCTAGAAGGAAGCACCTAGGGTGTACCAAGGTTCAATTAACAACAACTTTTGACACTTCCTTCTGATATTTATTTAATTTGAATACTAAATCCCTTTTCGTACTTAGCAACTAGGTTAAACATTAAAATCCCATACTCATAGGGATACTTGTGATACTTCACATACGATTAATATTAAAGAACATAACTATATGTTTACGTTCTCACGAATAATTAACCAAACCCTAAACAATCCATCAATATTGTCAATCTTGTACGGAAAGGAAAACTATTTAGTTACTTTCGAGAAACAATCTCTTACAGGGATTACTTAACTAGCAATTCTCAAAAATGTCCCAAATTGTTGGCAAAGAATTTGAATTATATAGAAAAACAATTATGTTACCAAGTGCTAAAGAGAGCTATGCACTCAGGGTTGTGAACCTGAACCTACCTTTGGTGCCAGCGACTAGGTATCATGATAATGTGGCGTCAGATAATAATATAAAATTAGTGTTCCAGACATAATGTCATTACTTCAAGGATTGGAGTGATCATTGTTTACTGTACAGATTTGTGTATTTCAGATGTAATATGTTAATTGGAAAGTACATGTACTATGCAGAATTTTTCATCACTGTTTTCACTATGTAATTTGTCGTTTATTTTTATGTAATATGTATGTCTTTTAAATAAAATATAAAAAAAAATAATATAAAATTTGAAATCTTCACTTTAGCTACTAGTGAAGAAGTCAGCTATATAATATTAAGTCAAACTTCGTAACTGGAATATTTCTCATATATAACATGTCGTGCATGGGCATAATTCACAACATTATTTGTAAATACAATTTAAAAATATTTTTTGTGGCTTTTGAACATTCAGAAATGTGGCTGTTTTTATCGAAGAACTTGTCCAAGTGCTTTCGTGAATTCTGACGAAAGTGCTTGGAATCACGAATTCGCTTGGAAGTTCACTATTTCTTCACAACGGTTGTTTTGCATATTGTGATATCACCTGTTTACTGTGACGTTATCATATAGGATACACTGTCACATTGAATGTTCAGCTTCTCCGCGCACTTTACATCACGTGTACACTTAAGGGGTATGCTACACCAACCAGCCATATAAGCCAAAAAATAAACAATCGTGGAAATCCCTCGTCTTTTCTCTTATATATACACTTATATATACACTTATCAAAGAAATATTTCATCCAATAAAACGCTAATATAATATAGTACACGTTCACTATTTTATAATATTGCTCTCGAATTGCATCCATCCTCTAGATTTTTAATTTGTATTTTAGTTGTAATCTGACGCAATTTTTTAACTTTCTGTGCTTTTATTACTGGTATTTCATCAGGTCTCTCGTTGCCTTCAGTGTTAACATGAGATGCTCTGCTGCTGCACACGGTAATACTCTCCAATTTTTATTTTCAAATATTTTGTATTTCTACATAAGCTCTTCATAATATTATAAGTGATATATTTCTGAAGTTCAGACTGAATAAATTTGACCATTAGTTTGAATATATACAAATGAAGTTGATGCTTCTCCAGCCTCCTCAGTGGTCAGTTGAGGTGCCGTTAGTTCACTTTGGGTTGATGATGTCCATTCCTGAACTTTTGCAGATTTTTTTACGATGTGTTTCTCACTCTTGATATTGCAAATAACACTTTCTTGCACCTTGGAGTGTGTTGCATATCATTATGCAGTAATATGTCAGCGGTTCCTTAATACGATATACATTTACCCATCATTTTTTTAAGTACAATTTATTTTTTAATCTAGCATAAGCACACTCGGGGTGAACTTGTGCGTGGACGACTAGTTTGGTTCTTAGAAGCAACACGTTAAAATAACTCTTAAATGAAAATGTTTAACTTAAATAATATATACACATTACTAGTACTACAACTACCACAACCATTACTACCACCACCACCACCACTACCACTACAACCATTACTACCACAACCACCACCATTGTTACTGCAACCACCACTACTACCACCACTACTACAACCACCACCAGCACCACTACTACTACCACCACCACTACCACTACTACAACAACAACCAATACTACCACCACCACCACCACTACTACCACTACTACCACCTCCACTACAACCACCATCGCAACTACTATCATCACCACCACTGCCACCGCCACCACCATCACCACTAATACCACCACCAGTACCACCACTACAGCCACCACCACCACCACTACTACTGTGGAAAATTAAATTTACCTGGATGAATCTCATTAGATACATACAAGTAAATGGTAACAAAGATAATTATTATTTATCAAAGATTACAGAGACAAGTAGGAATTTTTAGGACACCTAGGTCGCAAAAAATGTCCCCCTTCGACACCTACCATCTATCTCTCCACAAGCTGCTCTAAACCTATATTAATTGCAAATGAAATGTACATACACACCAGGAATTCTGGTAAAATTTAATATAAATTTGTGGACTGTATATTAAATTAATAAATGATTACATATACACATTTATATAACAGAAGGAGAATTTATAATCATAACACTCACCAATTAGTCTGGAGATTACTGCGTATCATGTACAGAACCCCCCTCTAACTAAATTTATGATGATAATACTGGCCAGAATTACAAACATAATTTAGATAGCTTATCTGAGGTTCCTGGAGCTGTCCTGTACAGCTGTCCTGTACAAATGTCCTGTACAAATTATGCAGAACTGCACATCCAACAATTTTGGCTCCTATTTGAGAGGTTTTAAGCCCAATACAACCCCTAGAGCGACGAAAATTATACACCTTACATTAACGTGCTTGTAACACATTCAAAAAATAATGGCGACTCCCCTGCTCGTCAGCGCAGGCGCAGAGCTTCCCCGTCAGTTCACTTCTTTAAAATACATCAGACAGGACGTTGTTGATCACATTATCAGGTATATTTACATTATAAAAATATACAGTGTAATTTTGGGAAATTATTTCCCACACTGCGGCAGGGTGGAGGTCGTTGCTAAACAACTCAAATTACTCCTTCCTTTAGGAGACGATTCCAGCCAGTTCTGGCTTGAGTGGCTGTTCTCCTAGTAGGTCTTACTACAATTTTATCTTCCTGCATCACTTGGTCAACGTTACCTTCAGTATCACTCGTGTCACTTTCCCTTAAATTTTCATTTACATTTGATTGAATGTCATTTAATTCCAAGAGATTCAATTTATTAATTGTGCGTAAACTTTCTTGGCCACGACACAACACTTTGACATTTCGGACAATACCTTGTGGCCCAGAGGCCACAATATTCGATGTTGTTCAGTATCAATTAACACAATGTCACCTGGTTGAATGTTCTGTCGATTTACTGCCTCAGTCACACCATAAAAGTGTTCACATAGTGTAAGAAGATATTCCTTATGCCACATATTGACCAATGATCAATTACTTTATTTAACATTTTAAATTTATCACACAACACTGCCGCATCATTGTAATCTTCATCACTTTCTTCAGGATTATCTCTATAGACAGGGGCAGTTTCCAATTTCCTTCCACATATTAGGTGAGAAGGTGTTAATACATCTGCATCAGGTGCATCACTCATGCACGAGAGAGACCGATTATTTATCCGATTCTCTGCCTGCACCAACACCGCACGAAATTCCTCCAAATTAATTCTCTTCGGTGTAGTAGTTTATGGAAACACCTCTTCACTGTGCCTATCAGTCTCTCATACAGCCCCACCTGCCAAAGGGCTCTAGGAGTAATAAATTTCCAGGTGCACCCTCACTGGGTTAACAGAGATTGAACATCGTTACTATAATTTAACTCTATCAAGTATTGAGCACCTGCTACAAAATTTGTGGCATTATCCGAAATCATCAATCTCGGACAGGATCTCCTAGCTGCAAATTTTCGAAACAGCTGTATAAACTGTTCTGCAGACAAGTCATGAGCCACTTCTAAATGAACTGCATTAGTAGCAGTACAAGTGAACAAGCATACATACACTTTCTGTGGAACACCATCTGAAGTACCTGTTAAAATGATTGGAGCACTATAGTCTACACCTGTTACATCAAATGGTTTCACTAACTGTACACGCTCCTTTGGCAACGGTGGAGGACCTGGGTACATATAGGATCTGGCATCCACACGGCGACATATTACACAAGATTTAATCACCCTTTTTACACTTTGCCGTCCTTGTGGAATACAGAAAGTTTCCCTAATACAATTTAAGGTATCTTGTACCCCACCATGCATTACATTTTTATGGGCATTTAGAACAATTAAATTTGTTAGATGATGAGTTTTGGGCAGTATGATAGGGTGTTTAGAATAATCACCCAATTCAGCATTTTGTAACCTACCTCTGCACCTAATTACATTGCTCTCTAAATACAGCCCCAATTTCTCTATTATGGAACCTTTCACAATTTTTCTTTCCATCATCAATTTAATCTCATTTCCATAGATTTCTTCTTGTACCCTCTTTATCCAATATTCAGGATGTGAAAACTTATATGAGATATTCATCTTGTTTAGAAATTTAAACACCAACTTAGTTACATTGATTAGTTTGGGTAAAGAAGAATACCTATTTATATCAATGGCTAAGGAAGGACAAACTATTGTGGCGGTGGTCACAGTAATTTCAACAGGAGCAATATACTCTTTTGT
>NC_069401.1:70445696-70477859 GCF_026875155.1 Cherax quadricarinatus | reverse complement strand
CAGGGAAAGGGGGGCCCGGAGGTAGAGAATATATATATATATTATATATATATATATATATATATATATTTTATATATATATTATATATAATATTAATTGCACATACCCTTAGCCACGTCTTGGTGTTGATGACGCTGTTAATGGGACGTCAAGTGATGACGCTAATGGGAAGTTGAGTGATAGTGTTGGTTGGAAGTCAAGTGATGACACTGTTAATGGGACGTCGAGTAATGGTGTTGGTGGGACGTCCAGTAATGGTGTTGGTTTGGTGGGACGTCGAGTGATGTTGGTGGGACGTCGAGCGATGGTTTTGTGGGACGTCGAGTGATGGTGTTGGTAGAACGTCGAGTGATGGTGCTGGTAGAACATCGAGTGATGGTGTTGCTGGGACGTCGAGTGATGATGGTGGAGCGTCGAGTGATTGTGTTGGTAGAACGTCGAGTGGTGGTGTGATGGTGTTGCTGGGATGTCGAGTGATGGTGGGACGTCGAATGATGGTATTGGTAGAACGTCGAGTGATGGTGCTGGTAGAACATCGAGTGATGGTGTTGCTGGGACGTCGAGTGATGACGCTGCTGAAAGGACACCAAGTAAACCACAGAGAATCTATATTTATTTGTTTATACAGCCCGGAAATGTTGTACACCTGCAGCAGTCAGTGAGCTCCTCTCTCAATGCCTGCGGCTGGAGCGCCGCAAGTGGAGGGCAGTTCCAGTGCTTCAGATCAAGTGCCCTTCACCAGCATTGAGGCAAGTTTATATTCATCGTTGAGAACCTCGCAAGAAAGTCAACACAATAACATGAATATGTGATGTCTAGTGACACGCAGTTGCCTTGAGTTTTAATTTAAGTATAAGATACAATTTTTTTATATACAGTGGTACTGATGGCACTCAGGTCTTGTGGGCACACTAGTAGTTTATTTAGATTCAGTATAGAATAATCCAGTAAAATTAAACAATATGAGTAAGTCTCATGGTGTTTTAGTGACACGAGAGTGTAGTGGCAAATAGTCGTTTGCAAGCGTTGCATTTATTTACGTTTTTATGGTAGATGATAACTAGAGAATTGTGACTGGACACGTTAAGTCAGTCATGCGTCCGGACACATTCCCTCCCACATCCTCTCCTTTCCCTGTTCCCTGTTAAAAGAGGCTTTGTGCTGTGCCTTTATGTGTTTGCATCTCTCGGCATCATCACAGCATTGGCCTACAATACATACAAGATGAAGAATTAGAAACATGCAATACCTGGGTATCTATATTTAAAGTTTACCTCATCTTCCACCGTCTTCTGTGCATTGTTATGCAAAGCTGAGGGACTTATTGCCTTATCTTCCACGGTCTTCGTGTATCATTTTTGCATTAAACTGAAAAAGCCACTGGTTGGCGAAACGTCTTCAAATAAAGATACACAGGCGTTGCGTATGCGCTTAATTCCTCTTCTCTCTTAACACTTGATAGTGCAAAGACTGTTGGTTCTCTATCTCAATAGATGGCACTGGTGTGCGCCACGGGGCGGTATGGTAAATATAGACAAGCCGCGTCGTGTGCTCAGAACATGACAACCTCCTCGCATGTATCAGACGACCCAACACGATAAAGAGCCACACACCAGTCACCGTTCATCTACACCACACACACACACATTATTGACGTTGCCATGGAGGCTGCCGAGTGAGAGGAAAGAGAGTAGAGATCCTGAGGAGCAGGGCAGGCGAAATATGTCGAAGGAAGATACAAATGTATTGATGCAGATACATACACACACACACACACACACACACACACACACACACACACACACACACACACACACACACACACAGTCATGGAGAAGATTATCAGGAGGGGAGTGGTGGAGCACCTGGAACGGAACAAAAGTATAACCTACAACAAGTACAGATTCATGGAAGGCAAATCCTGTGTCACAAACCTTCTGGAGTTTTATGACAAGGTAACAGAAGTAAGACACGAGAGAGAGGGGTAGGGCGATTGCATCTTCTTGGAAAGAAAATGCAATCGCGCCAGTGCAGAAGCTAGAGGATCAGGAGCGTATAACAGGAAGGGCACTGCAGTGGATCAGAGAATACCTGACAGGGAGGCAACAACGAGTCATGGTACGTGATGAGGTATCACAGTGGGCATCTGTGGCGAGCGGGGTCTCACAGGGGTCAGTCCTAGGAGGAGTGCTACATTTGATATATGTGAATGACATGATGGAAGGGATAGACTCACAAGTGTCCCTGTTCGCTGATGATGTGAAGTTAATGAGTAGAATTAAATCAGATGAGCATCAGGCAGGACTACAAAGAGACCTGGACAGGCTGGACACCTGGTCCAGCAACTGGCTCCTCGAATTTAACCCCGCCAGATGCAAAGTCATGAAGATCGGGGAAGGGCAAAGAGACCGCAAACAGAGTATAGGCTAGGTGGCCAAAGACTGCAAACCTCAATCAAGGAGAAAGATCTTGGGGTCAGTATAATACTGAGCACGTTTCCGGAAGTACACAACCAGATAACTGCTGCAGCATATGGGCGCCTGGCAAACCTCAGAATAGTGGTCTGATACCTTAGTAAGGAATCGTTCAAGACTGTACACCGTATACGTCAGGCCCATACTGGAGTATGCAGCACCAGTTTGGAACTCACACGTGGTCAAACACGTCCAGAAATTAAAGAACGTGCAAATGTTTGCAACAAAGCTAGTTCCAGAGCTAAGGGGAATTTCCTACGAACAAAGGTTAAGGGAAATCGGCTTGACGACACTGGAGGACAGGAGGGTTTGGGGAGACATGATAACGACATACAAAATAGATAAGGTGGACAGAGACAGGATGTTCCAGAGATGGGACACAGAAACAAGGGGCCACAATTTGATGGTGAAGGTTCAGATGAGTCAAAGGGATGTTAGGAAGTATTTCTTCAGTCACAGGAAGTGGAAAAGTCTGGCAAGTGACGTATTAGAGGCAGGAACCATACATTGTTTTAAGACGAGGTATGATAAAGCTATGAAGCGAGAGGGGAGAGACCAGTACGACCATGAAAAGCGGGGCCCCCAAAAAAGGTGGGTACCCCCAAACCACAAACACTTTTTACCCGCAAAAAAAAATTAAAGGGAGGGAAACGTGGTTTGGGGCGACCCCAAAAAAGGGGTTTGGGGTAATTTTAAATTTATTAAAATTTTGGGGGAAGAACGTTTCTGAATGGGGGAAAAAAAGGGCAACTAAGGAGGGAAGGGTTAAAATGGTCAAAGGATTTTGGAATTTAAACCCCGTTAAAACGGAAAAAAAGGAAAGGGATAGTTGGAAAGGGGCCTAAAAAAAGGAAGGGGAATTTTAAGCCAAAGCAATGGGGGCTTCGCCAAAATTAAAAAGGGGGGACCAAAAAAGGTTTTTCCCAATCCCCACAAAAAACGGGGCCCCTTTTTTGGGGAATTTTTGTCAAAGTTTTTTGGGAAGTTTTTTTTGGGAAGGGGGGTTTTTGGGTGGGTGTTGACGGAAAGGGTTTTTGGGAATATTAATTTTATGAGGGGAAAAAATGGGGGGGCGGGAAATTTTGGAAAAACCCCCAAAAAAAGAAAAAATTTCCCTTCAGGGGGTTTTGAAGGGGTTTTGTTAAAGGGGTTTTTTTGTTTTTTGGGGGGAGAAAAATTTTTGGGGGGCGGAGGGAAGGGCAAAAAAGGGAAAAAAAAAACCCAAAGAAAGAAAAAAAAAAAAAATAAAAAAAAAATTTAAAATTTTATAAAATCAAAAAAAATTAAAGAATAAAGAAAAAAAAAAAGAAAAAAGGAAAAAAAAAAAAAAAGGGAAAAAAAGACAGAAAAAAAACAAAAAGGAAAAGAAAAAAGAAAAAAAAAAAAAAAGGGGTACGAAAAAAATTTTTTTTTTGGGGTTTCCCCCCTCCCCCTAAAAACCCCCCCAAAAAAACAAAAAACCAAAAATAAAAAAAAATAAAAAATTAAAAAAAAATAAAAAAAAATAAAAAAACAAAAAAAATAAAAACCCAAAAAAAAAATTTAAAAAAAAATTATTAAAAAAATTCCCCCTCCCGGGGAAAAAAAAGAAAACCCCCCTTGGGGGAAAAAATAAAAAATCAAAAATTAAAAAAGTTAAAAAAAATTAAAAAATGGGTAAAAAAAAAAAAAAAAATTTTAAAAAAAAATTTTTCCCCCAGTTTGGGGGAAAAATAAAAATACAAATTAAAAAAAAAAAACCCCCCTAGCCCCCAAAAAAAAAAAGGGTAAAAAAATGGGAAAAAATAAAAAAAAAAAAATTAAAACTTGAAAAAAAAAAAAATTAAAAAAAAAATTTAAAAATTTAAAAAAATAAAAAAATAAAAAATCGGAAAAAATTTTAAAAAAAAAAAAGGTTAAAAAAAAAAAAAATTAAAAATTAAAAAAAAAATAAAAAAAAAAAGGGTAAAAAATAAAAAATAAAAAAAAAAAAAATAAAAAATGGGGAAAAAAAGAAAAAATAAAAAAAATAAAAAAAAATTAAAAAAAAAAAAAAAATTTGAACCCCCCAAAAAAATAAAAAATAAAAAAAATTAAAAAATGGGAAAAATAAAAAAAAATTTTTAAAAAACCCAAAAAAAAAATTTAAAAAAAAAAATAAAAAATAAAAATAAAAAAATTAAAAAAAATTAAAAAAAAAAAAATAAAAACTAAAAAAAATAAAAAATAAAAAATTTAAATAAAAAATTACCAAAAAAATTTTGGGGAAAGAGGGTAAAAAGTGAAAAAAACCCCCAAAAAAAAAAAACCCCATGAAAAAAAAACCCCCCCCAGGGCCCCGAAAACCCCCTAGTCCCCTAAATTCCCCAACCCCCCCATTAAAAATTCAACAAAATTTTTTCCCCCCCCCATCCCCCCCCACTCCCTACCCCCCCCCTCCCCCCCCAAACCCTCAAAACCCCCCCCCCCTCCTCACCTCCCCCTCCCTCCCCCCTCCCCCTCCCCCCCCCTCCCCCCTCACCTCCCTCCCTCCCCCTCCCCCCCTCACCCCCTCCCTCACCCCCCCCCCCTACCCCCCCCCCTCCTCACCCCCCTCCCTCCCTCCCCCCCCTCCCCCCCTCACCTCCCTCCTCACCCCCCTCCCTCCTCCAACCCCCCCTACCTCCCTCCCCCCCCTCCTCCTCCCCTCCCTCCCCCCTCCCCCTCCCTCCTCCCTCCCTCACCTCCCTCCTCCCCCCTCCCTCCCTCACCTCCCCCCCTCCCTCCCTCCCTCCCATCCCTTCACCTCCCCCCCTCCCCTCCCTCCTACCTCCCCCCCCTCCCCTCCCCCCCTCACCTCCCCCCCTCACCTCCCCCCTCACCTCCCCCCCCCCCCCCCCACCTCCCTCCTCACCCCCTCCCTACCCCCTCCCTCCCCTCCCGTCCCCCCTCCCTCCCTCCCCCTTCCTCCCTCACCTCCCCCCCACCTCCCGTCCTCACCTCCCTCCCCCCCTCCCTCCCGTCCTCACCTCCCTCCCTCTCTCACCTCCCTCCCTCACCTCCCGTCCTCACCTCCCTCCCCCCGTCATAAATAACAAACCATTATAACAATCAAGTCTATATGTTCTTAAATCTTACTTATTGACGCTCTTTTTCGCAATCGCTCTTTAAATTGGACATAATGGAAAGGTCCCCATTAAAAAACGACCCCAACACCGTAATTGGATTCATGGTTCCTTTGGTGAAATCTTGTTATAAATTTGTATATACGTGGAGGCGGAAATAATGACTTCTTTTCTCCAACGAGAAATGACTGGGTTGCTGTGGAGTGCATGTTCTTCCGCGCTGGTTTGGTACCACCAGTTTTTGCATTTGTTCTTTTTGGGTTTTAATAAAAAGCCTCAGGAGAAATTTTTTTTATGATATGTGTGTGTAATCGTGTACGACCGGGGGCACTGTTCCCCGCATATGCCCTTGTTGCGCCTTCCTTAAATTTTACAGAATATATAAACACACACAAACACCAAAACACACCCCTGTGTATATATATTATTTAATATTTATAATTTTAATATATATTTATATATATATATATATTATTATTATATATATCAGTTCTTTTTTAGTTGTAGCTACAGTTAAAAAAGAAATAGATGGGAAAAAAGGAAAATGGCAACAAAGGTGAAAGTGCATAAACTAAGGGAGAGGAAGTTCGTGTGAGTTAGCAACATTGGCAGAAAGGTGGGCTGGTGCGGATGATAGTGGGGGGGGGTTTTAAGAGGGTTGGAATAGTTTAAAAAAAAATAGTATTTGAATGTGGGGCAGAAGTTTGCTTATAGGGGGGTGGGGGGCAGGAGGAAAAAGGAGTGGGTTGGGGGAATGAAGTAAAGGGTGTGATAAAAAAGGGAAAAAGGGTTTTTTTATGGGGTTTTTACAAAACAAAGTGTTTAAAAGGCGGTTATGGGGGAGTAAAAGAAGGTTAAGCGTGAAAAGGGATCAGTGATGGGGGAGAGGCATTTGAAATTTTGATGAAAAAAAGGTTTGGGTGAAAATTTTTTGAAAAATGGGGCGTGGGATTTATCTTAAAAAAAAAGGGGGGGAGTGGGGGAGTGGAGGTTGGGGAAAATGGGGGAATTTTGAAAAGGGAAAAATGTCAGAAGAAAGGGGGGGAGGGAAATTTTTAGGGGTGAAAAGCAGGTGTGAGTGGGGGGAGGTGAGAAGGGATATGTTGAATTTAAAGTGGGTAAAGGGGGAATGATGGGGAATGAAAAAATGAAAAGAGGGGGAAGTGTTTTAAGTGTTGGTAAATTTTTTGGGAAATTATGAAGAGGGGGGGAAAGGGACCTGGGTTTTACAGGGGAGATGTTAGCCTTTTTAAAAGGGGGGGGAAAAAGAGAGAAAAATGGGGAAAAATTTTAAATAAATTAAAAGGTAGGAGGGGGTTTTTTAAATTAAATGAATTTGGGTTCTGTATTGAGGGAAAAAGGGTTTTAAAAAGTGGTTCAAGATAAAAAAAGGAAATTGAAGTAGGGGAGAATGAGGTAAAAAGTTAAGTGCGATGGGGTATATAAGAAAAGGTGGTTCGGAAAGAAAAATAATGGGAGGGGAGGTGAGAGGGTAGGTGGTGCACATTTGTTAATGGGAAGGAGTGTGGAAGGGTTGGAGACCCACTTAATTTTGGGGGGGAAAAAAAAAAAACAATAGGTGTGAATTTTGGGACTTTTAAAAGTGCCCCGATAGGAATTAAGTTTATGGTTTTAAATTGACCAAGGGTTGAGGGGATGAAATATTTTTGATTTAGTTTTTCCTTTTTAGGGTGAGAAGGGGTGTGGCGAAACCCCAAAAAGATAAAAAGTGCCTGTAATTTTACAAGTGGGTTTTGAAAAAAATTAAAAGGTGGGGTAATTGAAAGAATTTTAGATAAGGGCGAGAAAGGAGGCAGAAGAAGGAGGTTTCAGAGTGGTGGGGAGTGAGTCAAGGGGTTTTTTGAAAAAGATGGAAGATTTAAAAAGGTGGGAAATTTTTATTTGAAATTTTTTTGGTTAGAAAAGGCAAATTTTGGGGGGAAGGGAGCAATGCGGAGATGTTCAAGTTTAGGAATAGGGGAAGTTTAAAATGGTAAAAGAAGTTTTTTATGAGGTAGTGAAGAGGGAAAGGGGGTGTTTGGGGGGGAAATTCCCGGGAAAAGTTAGGTTTTGAAGGATGGTAATGTCACCTGGTTGTTTTTTAAAATTTTTTTTGGGGAATTTTTTTGCAGGGAATTTAAAAAATAGAAAGGTTAGTGGACGAGTTTGGGGGGTGGGTAAAGGAGAAAGTTTAAAGGAAGTAAAAAAAGAGTGGTGGGGAGGGTTTTGTTTAGATAAAAAATTTCGTTTAAAGGAAGGGGGAAAAGGAAGAAGGGTTTTAGAAATTTTTGGGAGATGAGTGTGGGGATTTGGGAATGAAGGGGGGGTTAACCAAGAATGATGAAGAAAAAAGGAGGGGGCATTGGTTTTGGGGAAAAAGTTTTAAAGGGGAAAGAAGGGAAATTATAAAGTTGATTCCACCCTTTTTTATGGGTTAACTTTTGTTTTCTTTTTTTTTTTTACAAACGTTAGGAGTGGGAAGCCCGAAAAGGAAATTGGGTGTAAATATTTGAGAAAATTAATGTGGAAAAGGGGAAAAAATGGGATTAATTTTTAAAATTTAAAACGGGTGGTTTGGATCAAAGTAGAATGACATATAAGAGCGTATAAATCTGTAGGGGAAGGAAGGCGGGGTAGGGGTCGTCCTCGAAAAGGTTGAAGGGAGGGGATAAAGGAGGTTTTGTGGGCGAGGGGCTTGGACTTCCAGCAAGCGTGCATGAGCGTGTTAGGAGTGAATGGAGACAAATGGTATTTGGAACCTGACGAACTGTTGGAGTGTGAGTAGGGTAATATTTAGTGAAGGGATTCAGGTAAACCGGTTATTTTTATATAGCCGGAGTTGAGTACTGGAAATGGGAAGTACAATGCCTGCAGTTTGGAGGGATATGTTGTGTATCTTTATACGTATATGCTTCTAAACTGTTGTATTTTGATCAGCTCTGCAAAAACAGTGATTATGTGTGAGTGAAGTGAAAGTGTTGAATGATAATGAAAGTATTTTGTTTTTGGGTCACCCTGCCTCGGTGGGAGACGGTCGACTTGTTAAAAAATTTCCCAATATTATAATATATATATATATATAAAATATATTTTATATATATATATATATATATAATATATAAAAATATATAATTATATAAAATATTATTTATATATATTATACATATATTATATATTATTCAAGGATTATAGTTTATTCTGTACATAAATGTGAAATGTATTCACTGCTGGTAGTGAATACGTGACATGTAGCCTTAATGGCCCCCGTGTAGTGAAGGGGCTTTAAACCCCGATAACCAACCAACGTTAAATTGTGTTTTGAGTTTTACCACTTGCTTGTATAAGTTTCTTCACGTCTTGACTAGTACGAGGCTAAGTAAATATTTCCTGCATACTGCTGGTACATATGCCTCTTTAATCTTTGTACCTTTGACCCCGATCCACTACTTTCAAGCAGTCTGTCTCTGTCTGGCCAATAAATTCCTTTGAGTATCTTATATGGTGTTTTGATGTCCTTCGAGCCTCTAAAGTCTTCAGGTTCAATTCTTTATGGCATCGTGAATCAACTTTCGCAACCCCAGGAGCAATTTATTTGCAGAACTTCGGATTTACTCTAATATTCTTGTGTATTTTATAAGGTGTGGGTTGCAGGCTGGTACTGCGTACTCTGACATGTTTGAAATATGTAGCACATACAATTCTGAATGATTCGTAGCTCATACTGTGGATGCCTTTATACGCCTTGGTAGCTCACATAGTATATCAGATAAGCTTTTCATCTATTTGACTCCGATTGTATGCTTGGTGCTATACGTATCCTCAGGTCCTTCTCAAGGTTTACAGTCTCATTCTCTGATTTATTTTCCCTTCTTTGTCATCCTTTCATTTCCCGATTTTCACAACTTTGCAATTTCTGAAGATGGAATCTCACTAACCATATTTCTGGCCATCCTTGTATTAGTCTGTCCACATCAACTGCATGACTTATCCTGTCTTCTTCATTTAGCGTTTTCTTAACAGGTTTTCTTTTATGTATTTAAAGTTTTTGTGTATCATGTAAACAGTACTGGTCCCAGCCCAGACACTTGCGGAAACCCACTGACCACGCCTGTCCATACTGGTAAATACTCCCTGACTCATTACTCTGTCTCCTCTCATTAGGAACCGCTGAATCCATTGCAGTATCTTTCCCATTATCCCTGCCTGATCTTCTAGTTTGTGGATCAGGTTTTTGCTATAGTAAAGGATCGAATACATTCTTCCATTCCAGAAAATTGTAATTAACCTACCCTGCTCTTTCCTGCTATGTTGGTTATCCGTCAGAGAATAGTAGGTTCATTATAAATATTTTTCTCTAAACTTTATGCTGGTCCTCCTTCACTGTTACTTTTGATTATCTTTTCATTTAATAATCATATAAAGGATTCAGTATACAGTTCAGTGCTGAGATTACATTCATTATTGTTTTTGTGTTCTTTTCCTCCATGAAAATTTATTTTTTTCCTAATAGTTCACACTACTATATGGACGCTGTTCAACCTCTGCAAGTGTATTTCAACATTTCGTCTCAGATTCCAAGGCAAGAATATCTTGAAACTTCTCTTCGGTTCCTCAGAGACTAACTTTTCTTTCCCCTTAAGTCCGTCCAATAGTGTGGAGGTTTCAGTTTTAATTTGGCCTTTGATGCTATGACGTCCTCAGAGCATGAGTGTGTATCTGCCTCTCTTTTCACGATTGCCTATTATTTCATGGCTTCATTTCTCGCTTTTCTCTTGCGTCCTTCATTTTCTGCTGACCTTACATTCCTGATCCCTGACATTTCAGAAGTCCGAAAGAGGAAGGGAAAGAGATGCATGGAGATAGAGTACCAATCTGGGAAGTGCTCGAGGGCAGAGGAGAAATTCATACCAGGAAAAAAGAAAAGAAAACAGGCAAAGTAATTCAGCAAAGGCGAAGAGCACCAGAGCATAGATATACTACATTAAATGAAGAACAGAAAAGCGAGGGCGAGGGGGGAGAGAGAGAAAGAGAGAGGAGAGAGAGAGAGAGAGGAGAGAGAGAGAGAGAGAGCAGCTAGGGCAGGTGAAGTAAGGTATGAACCGGAGGCCAGGGAACCTCTCAACTCAATTATCTAAACGTCGCCTCCCTGAATTTAAGATCATATTTTCCTCATTAACATTTTGTGCCGCAAATCCCCCGGGGGACTCAAAGTTGCCACTGCCTGAGTGGGGATTATTCACCTATAACAGTAAATTCCCGCTATGCATTTTGCATTTTCGTCCTTAACTAGCTACCGTAAATCTTCCCCTTCTTCAGATTTAAACTTAAGGTCCGCCCTGTACCTTCACGATATTAAAATGAGCTTGTGCTTGTGTATGTGTGTGTATATGTGTGTGTGTGTGTGTGTGTGTGTGTGTGTGTACTCAGTTGTACTCACCTAGTTGAGGTTGCACGGGTCTAATCCAAGCTCACTCACCTATTTGTGGTTGCAGGGGTCGATACATAGCTCCTGGTCCGCCTTTTCACTGGTTGCTAATAGGAAGTCCTCCCTCTCCCTGCTCCATGAGCTTTATCATACCTCGACTTAATACTTTGTATGGTTCCTGTCTCCACTACATAACTTGCCAGACTATCCCACTTTCTGACAACTCTGTGACTAAAGAAGTACTTCCTAACATCTCTCTGATTCATCTGAGTCTTCAACTTCCAATTGTGACCCCTTGTTTCTGCGTCCCATCTCTGGAACATCCTGTCTCTGTCCACCTTGTCAATTCCTCGCAGTACTTTGTATGTCGTTATCATGTCTCCTTTAACCCTCCTCTCCTCCAGTGTCGTCAGGCCGATTTCCCTTAACCTTCCTTCATAGGATATTTCCCTGATCTCCGCCTTGTTGCAGACAATTGCAGTTTCAAACGTAGATGCCACAGACCTACAGAAGGATTTAGACAAACTCAATTCGTGGTCAGAAATGTGGCAGATGCAGTTCAGTATAGACAAATGCAAAGCTCTAAAGCTTGGGAATGTTCATAACTCTAGCACCTATCAGCTTAATAATGTAGAATTTAGCCGTACAGAATGCGAAAAAGACTTGGGGGTTACGGCAAGCAGCAGCCTTAAACCAAGACAGCAATGCCTAATCGTGCGTAATAGGGCAAATAGATTATTGGGATTTACATCAAGAAGTGTAAGCAACAGAAGTCCAGCGGTTATATTACAGCTTTATACATCATTAGTAAGGCCTCGCTTAGACTATGCAGCCCGGCTCTGGTCTCCATATTACAGAATGGACATAAATTCGTTAGAAAACATTCAGCATAGAATGACTAAATTAATACATGCATTAGAAATCTTCCCTATGAAAAAAGATTGAAGACTCTTAAATTACATTCACTTGTTAGACGAAGAATGAAGGGAGACATGATCGAAGTGTATAAGTGGAAGATGGGTATCAATAAAGAGGATATTAATAAGGTCTTGAGGATATCTCTCCAAGAGAGAACCCGCAGCAATGGATTTAAATTAGATAAATCCAGACTCAGAAAGGATACAGAAAAGCACCGGTTTGGAAATAGGGTAGTTGATGAGTGGAACAGTCTACCTAGTTGGGTTATTGATGCTAGAACCCTGGGTAGTTTCAAATTTAGGCTGGATAAATATATTAGTGAGAGGGGTTGGACCTGAGTGGGACTTGCGCATGAGTTAGTGGATTTATTAGAGCTTATTGTTAGGTAGAACTAAAATGGGTTGGGAAAACATTGAGATAGTCGTTTGGATTTGTAAAGGACTTGCGCTGTATGGGCCAACAGGCCTACTGCAGTGTTTCTCCTTTCTTATGTTGTTTTGTATTCTAATTTCTTGACGTGTTTGACCAAGTATGGGTTCCAAACTGGTACTGCATACTCCAGCATAGGCCTGATGAACACTGAGTACCTAATTGTACTCACCTAATTGTGGATGCAGGAGTCGAGTCGCAGTTCCTGGCCCCGCCTCTTCACTAGTCGCTACTAGGACACTCTCCCTACTCCATGAGCAGGGTGTGTGTACTCACCTAATTCTGGTTGCAGGGGTCGAGACTCATATCCGGGCCCTGCCTCTTCACTGAACGCTACTAGGTCCTCTCCCTGCTCCATGAGCTTTATCATACCTCGTCCACTACATCGCTTGCTAGACTATTCCACGTCCTGACTATGACTGAAGAAATACTTCCTAACATCCCTTTGGCTCATCTAAGTCTTCAGCTTCCAAGTGTCACCCCTTGTTTCTGTGTCCCATCTCTGGAACATCCTGTCACTGTCCACCTTGTCTATTCCACGCAGTTTTTTTATGTCGTTATCATGTCTCCCCTGACCTACTGTCCTCCAGTGTCGTCAGACCGATCTCCGTAAGCTTTCTTTGTAGGACATTTCATTTAGCTCTGGAACTAACCTTGTCGCAAACCTTTGCACTTTCTCTAATTTATTGGCGTGCTTGACCCAGTGTGGATTCCGAGCTGGTGCTGCATACTCCAGTATGGGCCTGACGTACACGGCGTACAGTGTCTTGAACGATTCCTTACTAAGGTATGGGAACGCTGTTCTCAGGTTTTCCAGGCGCCCATATGCTGCAACAGTTATCTGGTTGATGTGTGCTTCCGGAGACATGCTCGGTGTTATACTCACCCCAAGATCTTTCTCCTTGAGCGAGGTTTGCAGTCTTTGGCCACCTAGCCTATACTCTGTCTGCGGGCTTCTTTGCCCTTCCCCGATCTTCATGACATTGCATTTGGCGGGGTTAAATTAGAGAAGCCAGTTGCTGGACCAGGTGTCCAGTCTGTCCAGGTATCTTTGAAGTCCAGCCAGAGCCTCGTCTGATTTAATTCTCCTCATTAACTTCACATCTGCGAACAGGGACACTTCTGAGTTTATCCCTTGAATCATGTCATTTACATATATCAAAAATAGCACTGGTCCTAGGACCGACCACTGTGGGACCCCGCTCGTCACAGGTGCCTACTCTGATACCTCATCACGTACCATGACTCGTTGTTGCCTCCCTGTCAGGTATTCTCTGATCCATTGCAGTGCCCTTCCTGTTATACGCGCCTTATCCTCCAACTTCTGCACAAATCTCTTGTGAGGAACTGTGTCAAAGGCCTTCCTGTAGTCCAAGAAGATGGTATCAACCCACTCCTCTCTCTCGTGTCTTACTTCTGTTACTTTATCATAAAACTCCAGAAGGTTTGTGACACAGGATTTGCCTTCCATGAATCCGTGCTGGTTGGCGTTTATACTCTTGTTCCGTTCCAGGTGTGTGTGTGTGTTGTGTGTGTGTGTGTGTGTGTGTGTGTGTGTGTGTGTGTGTGCGTGTGCGTGTGCGTGTGCGTGTGCGCGCATTTTATTAAACTTTCCAATCTTTCACGATATTAGACATAGAATCAGTTTCATAGGTGAAGTCTGCAGTTGTGGTAAACCCGGACATGGCTAAAGCATTTGACAGAAAAGCAATTATTGAGTGATAGCCCCTGAAATGAGGTCATTAAGTATAAAAAATAAAGAATGAGTTTGATTTTCTAATAAACAGGGCTTTAAGGATTGTAAATAGACAAAACCAAGAATTGGGAAAGATGAGAGTTCGGTACCCCAAGGAACGCTTCTAGAAATTTTACTGTCTCTCGTGCTCTTAGCAGAGAGATAAAAATACTAGCTGCAGCTTCACTTCATCTGTGGGGAGATTCTGATAGAAATATAAGAATGAATTCAATAAAAAGACCACTTTTGGTCTATGGATGCTCATCTTTCTTGTTGACAGCTTAAGATCCCAGCAGCCACGGGTCTGGGGTTTCCTTCGATTTCAGCTTAATTCCCATTGAGCTGTAAGAGAGTGATTACGACCACGGTTAACGCTTGCCCTAAAGACCTATGTACTATTGTATTTCAGATATGTCCCCTGAAAAGTCATTGGTGAGTCTTACCTGGGTTTGAGCGATCACCCTTGTGTCACGACTTCGTATGGTTAACTTTATCAACTCCACATCAATACCTATCCGCTGCAGCGACTTACGGTAAAGTTATAGTTTAGATAGGACTTACCGGGTGTGTGTGTCGTACCTATATGATAGATCATGTCATGATGCCAGTATTGATGCTTGATTGAAGGTAGGATGATTCCACTCGTCTTTGAATAATGTTGAATGATGACCTGACTAGCTTGGGCTACCAGGTCTGGTGCCGTGCTCCTTCCTTAAGTGGAAGTGACCTGACTACGTGGCCATTGTTCTTGGCCGGGTAGGAGGGGGGGCATGAACATGCCTCGCATGGGTCAGTAGGCCTGCTGCAGTGTTCCTTCTTTCTTATGTTCTTATTTAGTAACACGGGAATGTTCGTCGGGCACTAATGTTCTTGTTCACTTAGACTGTTCAACACAATGTATATTTTATCTTGTTTCACTATCACTCGAATTGCCATCACTCGTTCACGAGAGCATTTCAACCACTCTGTATCTTTGCTTCAGTTCTCCTTCATAATCGTTCGTAGACGAATAAGTGACATGGAAATTAGTTTCTCCATGGTACTGGCTCACTCGCTAATATCTCTGTAATTATTCACGGCAGGGAGAGTATTCTCCCCGGGGGATTGTCGTCATGTCCTCTAACCTGAGTTTCAGTGTTCAAGTGCGTCATACTGCCAAGCTCTTGGGAGTTAGCGTGGGCTGTTACCAAGCACCATGGCTTGTTGTAGTGCTTTAGAATCTCAGGTTCAGGTGTTGAAGAAGGAGATTCTACTTCTTCAGGAGGAAAATAGGAAGCTGAAGCTTCGCATAGATGAGTTTGGGAGTGAGTGTGAGAAGGATTTAGCTGGTAAGGAAGGAATGGTCCCAGCAGTGAAGTGGCAGCCGCTTTAAGTGGCAAGGTGGTTCACAGTTCAGGAAGAAGGAAGATGAGAGTTAATAGAGAAGATGTGAAGGTAGGAAAATCGATTCTCTGTTCTCCAAGACGAGTGTACTTCAGTGGTTAGTGAGGTTGAAGGTACCACTGATTCCCCTGCTAATCAAGGTAAGAATATTTTAATAGGCGATTCTCAGGTAAGATTATAGACCGTGCATTTTGTAACAGAGACAGAAAGGTCAGACAGAGAGTGTGTCTTCCTGGAGCTAGTGTTGGGACATAGTCAGCAGGTTGGATAATATTATGGCAGGTAATGGGAACAAGCCCATTATCTGTCCTTAGTGCTGGGGTAATGACACTGGGAAGGGCAGGAGAGAGGAGCTGCTGGATAAGTACAGGTCAGCCATAGAAGTAGTTAGGTCTAAGGGAGGGATCCCAGTCATATGAAACATCTTGCCTAGAAAGGGAATGGGCAATGAATGGATGTCTAGGGCAATTGGTATAAATCGCTGGCTAGACAGGTACTGCAAGGAACTTGCAATCTCATTCATTGATAACTGGGACCTTTTCTTTGACAAACGTGATTTGTATGCAAGGGATGGTGTTCATCTCTCTGGGGATGGAGTGGTTGCATTAGCCAATTCAATTGAGAGGGTAATTGATGACTTGTCTAGGAATTTAAACTGATAGATTATAGAGGTATGGGTGTTTGTGGGGAAACTATCAGGCTGCAGCATTAGGGTTAAAAACAGTAGTTATTATCGGGATACCTCAGGGATATGTTTAAGACAATATTCAAAATAAAGTTGCTAGTAATGGCAAATCAATTGATCAACAAACAAAGAGGGATAGTAGAGGGCAACTAGTGACTAGCTCCCTAAAGGTTTACTATACAAATAGTAGGAGTCTAAGAAATAAGATAGACGAGCTAAAATTACTTGCAAGTGTAAGTAATATAGATATTGGTATAACAGAGACCTGGTTCAACCTGAAAGATAGAGAAATGCCTTCTGAATGCAACATACAGGGTTATAAACTATTCCACACTGATAGGGTCAACAAGAAGGGTGGTGGTGTGGCGATGTATGTCAGAGAAAATTTAAATTGTTGTCTTAGACATGATATAAGATTAGAAACATCGAACACAGAATCTGTTTGGCTACAGTTATTCGAGGGACGTGACAAATTAATTTTGGGTGTGATTTATAGGCCCCCAAACCTTGATAGGGAGTGCAGTAAGCTGTTATGGGACGAAATTCATAAGGCATCTAGATATGAAAATGTGATAATGGGAGATTTTAACTTTAGACAAATTGATTGGAACAATATGACAGGAAATCTTGGGGTCTTAGTAAACTTTCTTGATACGGTTCAGGATTGCTTTTTAGAACAGGTTGTGACAGAACCAACTAGAGGAAACAATCTGCTTGACTTGGTTCTTGCCAACAAAGATTCACTAATTAATAATCTTGAGGTTAATGATGAGCTTGGGGAAAGTGATCACAAATCACTTAGTTTCAGTATATCATGGAATTACCCAGATAACTGCAATCAAATCTCTGTCCCAGATTTTCGCTTGGCCGACTTCATGGGACTGAAAAATTACTTAGATGGGCTAAATTGGGATGTCCTGACTATGGGTCAGGTAGGTGATCTTGGTTGCCAATATGACGTTTTTCAGAGCATAGTTCTAGCTGCCCAGACAAATTTGTTCCGAGTAGGGAAATTAGATCTAACAAAAATGATCCCAAATGGATGAACAATAGATTAAAACATCTCATTGGTCAAAAGAGAGGCATATATAGGCGTATCAAAAGAGGGGATGGGCAGTTAAGTAATCAATATATTCAATTAAAGAGAGAAATAAAAAAAGGAATAAGAGAAGCAAAAAGGGATTATGAGGCTAAGGTCGCAAGGGATTCAAGGACTAACCCAAAAGGGTTCTTTCAGGTATACAGAAGTAAGATTAGGGACAAGATTGGCCCACTTAAGAGTAACTCTGGTCAGATCACTGACAGTGATAAGGATATGTGTGAAATTCTAAATACCTACTTCCTCTCAGTTTTCACCCAGGAAAATACTAGCGATATTCCTGAAATAATAGATTACGTAGAACAGGATAATAAACTATGTACGATTGCTGTAACTAGTGACATGGTCCTCAGACAAATAGAGAAACTAAAACCTAACAAATCCCCAGGTCCTGATGAACTGTTTGCAAGGGTGTTAAAGGAATGTGAAGAGGAACTTAGCATACCTTTGGCTAATCTTTTTAACATATCACTACAAACTGGCATAGTGCCTGATAAGTGGAAAATGGCAGGTGACAGGTCCTTGGCTTCGAACTATAGACCAATAAGCCTTACCTCCATAGTGGAAAAATTTATGGAATCAATAATTGCCGAAGCAATTCGTAGCCATCTTGACAGGCACAGATTGATTAATAAATTCTCAACACGGTTTTACAAAGGGGCGTTCCTGTCTTACGAATTTACTAACTTTTTTCACTAAGGTGTTTGAGGAGATAGATCATGGTATTGAATATGATGTTGTGTATATGGACTTCAGTAAGGCTTTCGATAGAGTTCCACATCAGAGGCTATTGAGGAAACGTAGGGCACACGGAATAGGAGGAGAATTTTTTTCCTGGGTAGAGGCATGGCTGACAAATAGACAGCAGAGAGTTTGCATAAATGGGGAGAAATCAGAATGGGGGCACGTCAGAAGCGGTGTTCCTCAGGGGTCAGTGTTGGGCCAGTTGTTGTTCACAATTTACATAAACGACATAGATGAGGGAATAAATAGCGACATAAGCAAATTTGCTGATACCAAAATAGGCCGTCCAATTCATTCTAATGAGGACATTAGAGCACTCCAGGATTTGAATAGACTGACGCAATGGTCGGAGAAGTGGCAGATGCAGTTTAATATTGACATGCAAAGTTCTAAATGTTGGACAGTTAAATACCATGCCACATATAAACTAAATAATGTAGATCTTAATACTACCGATTGCGAAAAGGATTTAGGAGTTCTGGTTAGCAGTAATCTAAAACCAAGACAACAGTGCATTAGTGTTCGCAATAAAGCTAACAGAATTCTTGGCTTCATATCTAGAAGTATAAATAATAGAAGTCCTCAGGTTGTTCTTCAACTCTATATATCCTTGGTTAGGCCTCATTTAGACTATGCTGCTCAGTTCTGGTCACCGTATTACAGAATGGATATAAATGCTCTGGAAAACGTACAGAGGAGGATAAAGATGATCCCATGTATCAGAAATCTTCCCTATGAGGATAGACTGAGGGCACCTGAATCTGCACTCTCTCGAAATGCGTAGAATTTGGGGGGATATGATCGAGGCGTATAAATGGAAAACAGGAATAAATAAAGGGATGTAAATAGCGTGCTGAAAATTTCCAGCCAAGACAGGACTCGCAGCAATGATTTCAAGTTGGAAAAATTCAGATTCAGGAAGGATACAGAAAAGCACTGGTTTGGATGTGGATGAGTGGAACAACTCCCGAGTACAGTTATTGAGGCTAAAACGTTGTGTAGTTTTAAAAAATAGGTTAGTTAAATACATGAGTGGGTGTGGGTGGGTGTGAGTTGGACCTGACTAGCATGTGCTGCTGCGTCTGGTACAGTGCTCCATCCTTGAGTGGGATGACCAGACTGGGTGGGTCATTGGGATAATCCGGGGGGTGGGTCATTGGTCTAATCGGGGGGGGGGACACATGGACCTGCTCCGCATGGGTCAGTAAGCCTGTTGCAGTGTTCCTTCTTTCTTATGTTCTTATGTTCTAACACGGCGGCCTTGCTGGCGACACTGTCACTCACCACATCATTGGCCGAATTCGTTCACAATTGCAGTCTGGCTGTTGCAGCCTCCAGCACCTGTATTTACAGTCGGGTTTCTGCTGACATAATGTATACGGGTGTAGATGCCATCTCTGATGACTTACTAGATCAGTGTGGATTCCTTGACTCCACTGTGCTGGTTATAGAGTATAATGAAACTAGCTATGTTATAAGGGTAGATAAATATTTAGAATTTTTAGTGGTCTGAGGAAACAGAAGTTTCCACAGACGAACACATGAATATATTATGTTGTAGATTCTCCCACAAGAGGGAATAGCTGTTGGCCACACGCATGTTTCTTGTGTCCAGGTTATCTGTTCTTGATCTGCTCCCAGTTTAATTCTGCAGAGCAAGGAATACATGCTTAGATATTTGACCATCCTGATATGCCTTTATTGCAAGAGGTCATTACCCCTTTAACCCACACCTGCATTGCCAGTGTGGAAAATAAGGAGAAAAGTCTTAACCCCCTTGAGAGGGGGATCACTGCCCCCTGTTGGAGAAAATTTCTCCGCATCATGCATTGCGGACAATGGGAAAATAATGAAATTCGTCTCGGATAAGAAAATGAAATTACAAGCAGGTTTTAACTTGATGCTCAACTATGAAAAATTTCAACTGCTTGCTTAGAGGAAGATCGAAGAATTTAACACTAGTACAGGATACACACACAAATAACCCGCACATAAAAGAGAGAAGCTTACGACGACTTTTCGGTCCGATTTGGGACCATTAACAAAGTCAATGGTCCAAGTCGGACCGAAACGCGTCGTAAGCTTCTCTCTTTTATGTGCGGGTTAATTTGTGTACTTTTTCCATCACGGAATTGTGCCTTTTTTTTTTTATTTATTTATACGGGATACACAACAAAAGGGGGCCCTTTTTTAAGAACTAAAGGAACATTGAAAACTTAGGTTATGACATTATTATCCCCACATTTAGGAAACACAATGAAACAATGCAACAGTCTCAAAAAAATGAAAAGGTAAATGACAAATCTTTCAAAACGAGAGAAATAACAATATGGTGGTATCATGGTACTATTTCCTTGTTTTCCTAACTAGAATAATGTTCTTACCATAGTTTTTTGGTGAAGGAAGGAGAGAAATCCAGAGGGAAAAATGGCCGAGATGGAATACAATCTTCGGGGTCAGTAATGCATAAAAATTTACGGGATATGTTCAAGTTTTGTAATGTACCTTTGGAAGGAAAAAGAAAGAGTATATTTGGGGGCACAGGGAGCCATGGATGCTCTATCAGGTTAAAACACTGTCACGACTTACCCAATGAAATATGGGGGAAGAAGTGTAAAATAAACCCATGGAAAAAGTAGTAACGCCATGGGTGAGGTAAGAGAAAATTGTCACATCCGTGACTCGACACACTTTAACGTGAACCAACACATATCAGCAATACTGCTGGCCGCTAAATCCAACAGTAAGGGTTGAACAGCCAATCAACAAAAATCCTGAACATGCATGTGAATGGGATGCCGTTGCTTTTATATTGTTCAAAAAAATTTCGTTTCAAACATTTACAAGGCTGGGGGGGGGGGGGGAAAGTGGAGGGGTAGTAGTGGAGGGTAGTAGTGGGAGGGTAGTAGTGGGTAGTAGTGCGGGTATAGGGAGGGGTAGAGTATTTGAGGGGGAAATTTAGTGGGGGGTAGTAGTGCGGGGGTTAGTGGAGGGTAGTAGTGCGGGGTGGGTAAGTGTGAGGGTAGTAGTGCGGGGGTATAGGGGAGGGGAAAGTAGTGAGGGGTAGTAGTGCGGGGGTAGTAGTGGAGGTTAGTAGTGCGGGGGTAGTTGGGAGGGTAGTAGTGCGGGGGTAGAAAGTGGAGGGGTAGTAGTGAGGGTAGTAGTGCTGGGTAGTTAGTGGGGGTAGTAGTTGCGGGGGAATAGTTGGAGGGAAATAGTGCGGGGAAAGTAGTGGAGGTTAGTAGTGCGGGGTAGTAGTGGAGGGGTAGTAGGGGGAGGGTAGTAAGTGGAGGGAATAGTGGAGGGAGAATGCGGGGTAGTAGTGGGGTAGTAGTGCGGGGTAGTGGGAGGGTAGTAGTGCGGGGTAGTAGTGGAGGGTAGTAGTGCGGGGGTAGTAGTGGAGGAGTATAGTGGCGGGGTAGTAGTGGAGGGTGGGTAGTTGCGGGGAAAGAAAGTGGAGGGTAAGTGCGGGGGTAGTAGTGCGGGTATAGTGGAGGGTAGTAGGCGGGGGTAGTAGTGGAGGTAGTAGTGCGGGGGTAGTAGTGCGGGGGAAAGTAGTGGAGGGTAGTAAGTGGAGGGTAAGTATGCCGGGGTAGTAGTGGAGGGTAGTGGGAGGGTAAAAGTGCGGGTAGTAATGGAGGGTAGTATGCGGGGTTGTAGTGGAGGGTAGTAGTGCGGGGGTAGTAGTGCGGGGGTAGTAGTGCGGGGTGTAGTGTTTTAATTGTTTAGTAAACTGCGTTCAAAAAATACTAAAAAAACTGTTTGGGTAAAAAAACAAATATTCTCATTTAAAATCTTTTGAAAATTAAGAAAATCAAAACTTCATATAAAAATATATATATATATATATATATATATATATATAAATATATATTATATATAAAATATATATATATATGTCTTTGCCGAATATGTAAAAACTGGTCAATTAGCAAGAATCATTTAAAATTAAGTCCTTTCTAAAATTTTTCCTCTTATACTTTTTAAAGATATTTTTTTTTCATTAATTTTTAAAATGTAAAAAATTTTTCTTTTTGCCCCAAAAAGAATCTTAGAAAACTTATCTAACCTTTATTATAACAAGAACAATTTATTTTAGCCTAACCCAACTAAATATATTTTAGATTTGTTTACAATAATTTTAATCCTAAACAAACACAGTGAATTACATTTTTTTCGTTAGGTTCAGAAAAGATTTTTGCGAAATTATTGCATAAACAAATTTCACCTTTTTCCATATGGCAAGATGAGCGTTGCTATTTAAGCCAAGATGGCAATTTCTGCCTATTCGGGACGACATATAAAATAAAAATATTATATATATATATATATATATAATATATATAAATATATATATTATTATATATAAGGAATTCGCAAGAGCAGGCCCAAATATACACAAACCCCTGATCTTGGCTGAAGGAGACTCGAACCTACGAACCTTGGAACAAGGTACGCATGCATTACCATTTTCACCACACTGGGCCAATTTCCTTGGCGCCCAGCTTGCTCTAGACTTTGATCCAAGGCAGCCAGCTTTTCAGGAAGAAGGCTTTACAGCTTTTCATCTCATCCTCTGTATGCAACAGCCTTACTAGAGATTTAACAATGCAAGAATTCGCCAGAGCAGGCGAAATAACCACAAACATGAAAGAGAATGAAAAGCTGTAAGCCTTCTCCCTGAAAGCTGGCTGACTTGGATCCCAAAATCTAAGCGCAAGCTGGGCGCCAAGTATTGGTCCCCCGTGGGGGTGAGAATGGTAATGCACTTGCTTACCTTGTTCCAAGGTTCGTAGGTTCGAGCTCCTTCAGCCAGAGATCAGTGTTTATTACATATATATATATATATATATATTATATATATAAATATATATAAAAATATAATTATATATATATATATAAATATATATATAATATATATATATTGAGCAATGCAAGACTCGTCAGGCTAACTAGGGAACCCAGGGCAGTTAGTTTTCCGTTCCAGCGACTCAGCGCTGCTGTATCTTCGACATGCGCCACAGCTTTGGGGAGCTGTAAGAGATTTTCGCATTATAATGATTGTACTAGAAATTTATCTCTCACACCTCATGTACTGTATATGTCATCTTTATACCAGCAATATATCTCTTAAGTTTTTTTTTGTAACATATTATGTAATAAAATATACCTATTGGTAAAAAAGTGAAAAGATAGGGTGGTACGGGAAGTGGAATATTGAAACGGCTTCAGGAAGAAAACCAAATATTCTTCCTCGAAGCCTTTTTATACACTTCTCCGAGGCTATGGGTCCCTCAGTTTGCACCAGGAGCGGACTCCATTGTTAATATCTCTAGTAAGGCTGATGCATGCAGGGGATGAGATGAAAAGCTGTAAGCCTTCCCTCTGAAACCTGGCTGCCTTGGATCAAAGTCTAGCGCAAGCTTGACTTCAAGGCATTGTCCAGTGTGGGTAGATTAGTAAAGCACTGCGTACCTTGTTCCAAGGTTCGTAGGTTCGAGTCTCCTTCAGCCAGAGGTCAGTGTTTGTGTATATTTCGCCTGCTCTTGCGAATATATATATATATATATATATATATATATATGCAAGACAAGCCATGAGGGGGTGGAAATCTTTTGCTCAAGTATTTTCATACTTCTCAGTGCGTCATCAGGAGCTATGCAATGTTGCAAGGGAGAAACCAAAGCAGGGTGACTTGCCTCAGGGTAGCAGAGTGTGGGTGTGTCACAGGCTGCCGCTTCTCTTAGAATGTGGCCAACCGTCCATGCCAACCCCATACCACCATCATTCCCCTACTCCCCATATGGGGTAGGAAGGTTTCTGAGATGTCAAGTATGAAATTAGAAGATATAATAGCCAGCCCAAAGCTTATTGTAGCCTCTTGTAACAGGTCATGTAATTTGAGAAAATACGTTTCTCATTGGATACTATATATATGCTAAATGTGCTCTTTGTCCGTTTAAATGTCCTCCTCTGAGGTACTCGAATGTTCACAGGGGCAGTCAGAAGTATCTCTTCCTAAATATTGTCTGCTATCCTTCTCAGTGTTGGTTAATATGCCTTGGGAATCTTCAATACTTTCCTATAATATTTCTATGATGCAAATTTCTACTAATACCCTTTAACCCCTCACAATGTTCTTGAAGCCTTTGCACACGCACTCCACACTCCACACCCCTTTTTTAAACCCTATTTTTTTCCCCTTTGGGAATGTTAAATGTATGACGACACTTTGGGAGGGACTTCCTATAAACTAAAAATTTAAATTTTCCCTATCAACACGAGGTTTTAAAACATCAGAACGGAAAGTTTTTTTGTTTTTTTCATGTTCTTATGAACTTAATGAAGGTACTAACCCATTGACAAGGTGGAATTCATCAAGTTAAGATCCCGGGTTTGGGCAAAAAACACATCTACTATCCAACTAACTATTATACCTGAAAATGTCTTTAAGAATCGGGTCTCTAGAACCCATTTTTCAATTACTGAGAAAGGGGGGCTAAGTGGTTTCCCTTGTCATGCCTTTGTTTTTGAGCAAGAATTTTCTTTTTTAAACACACTTGAATCAGTAACACAAAATTTTATAAATTCGTTTTTTTTGTTTGGGGGGGGTGGGGGAAGGGGAATTTTTCTATTCCTTTTTCAAGGTACAAAAAAGAAACCCCGGGGACGGAACTTTGGTGAACAAAGCTTACATCAAAGCTCACTAGGGTAAAGTAAATGAGGGACTTTTAATTTTTCTGGAGCCTTTCAGTGGGGTAACATTTTTTTATCTGTGCTTCAGTTCCCCGAAAAAGCCTGAATGCCTTCCACATCCCCCTCACAGGCCGTAAATCCAGGGGGTTTAGCGTTTCCCCCCCTTGGGATCACATCATCAAAACTTTTTTAATATTTGCGTCGAGACAACCTGGGCAGGGAGTTACAATTTTTTAAGTTCATGATGCACTGTGAATGTGAAAAGTACTAAGCAAAAATTTTCCCCCCCCCGTGGGTTTCTTGCAAAAGTTTAAGATGGGCCCCACGATTGTTTGGGAATATATATATATTAAAAATATATAAATATATAAAATATATATATAATATATTATGTATTCCCCAAAATTAAAAAAACTAATTTTTAATAAAAGTTAAAAAAAAAGATTTACATATATTTGGGGGTGTAACAAATTAAAAATTTTATTTTTTATTGCCCCCCGACACAGGAGACAAACATTTTTACATACCCCCCAAATTTTTCCACTCTGTCGGGGCCGGGTTTCCACTGAAAGTTTTCGACAATCAGACTATTCGCTACAACCCTCAGGCGGGGGTTTTTGCCACCACAGCCAAACGATTTTTCAATGAGAAAAAGGGATGGTCGAAGGCCCCCCTCAAGTTTTTGGGTTTGTTATGCCACGACGAGGGATTTGGGGCGCTGGACACGGGGGCCCCCTTTCCTCGGCTGAAACACGATAATTTTTTCTCACAAATAAGCGGTTTAAGTGTACCGTAAATTTTTGGGGGCCCCTTTAAAGGGGGGCTGCTGTAAAACTTTTTATCCACTTTGAAAAATTCCATCTGTTCATTTTTGATTTGTTTCCCCGCCCCCGCAATTAAAAAAATTTTTTCATTTCTTTCACTCCTTCTCTCTCTCTCTCTCTTCCCCTCTCTCTCTCTCCTCTCTCTCTCTCTCTTTTTACAAGGGTTTGACAAGGTTAAGGGCCCTATTTTTTTGACAAGCATTTACAAGTTAAAGATTCCTAACTTTTTTTTGACAAGCTAAGAGCGTTTTACCACATCACTCTTTTTAAAGCATTTTTTTTTTATGAGACATACAAGTAGGGAAAAAGGGTGAAGTTTTTACCAAACTGTGGGCCAGCATTTTCATTTGATCAACTGACTTTTTTTCTCGTTGACATCCCATTAGCCGTACAAAAGTGTTCCATACTCGAGTCAACCTGGGTATTAAAAGACCAATGGAGTGAATTTTTTGGAGAAGGGTACAGCCAAGGAAGTTCTTTTTTTTCTGCCCGTCTTGTGGCATAAAACTTTTTTCACTTTTGTCCCGAAGGAATCCAAGTGGGGGTATTTGATAAATTGGCCTTGTACATAAAGTAAGGCCCCCACACCCTCCTTGTGAAGCTCTCTGAAATGACAAAACTATCCGGGAGGGGTCCAGGCGAAGATAGACTCTTGCTCTGTTCTCAACCTGTCAAGCAGTCGCAGATGAGAGGGGGGGGTGGCACAAACCCAAAAAAGTGGGGGCATACTCAAAGGGGTGAGCGTACTTGGCCCCGTACAGAATCTTGCAAACCCCCACTTCAACAGATGCAGATACGGCGAAGTGCTGTAACTTTTCCCGGGGCCTTGTTTTTCAAATTTTTCAACATGGTTCTTCATGGTCAGTTTGGAGTCAAATAGCGGTGATTGAAGTACTTAGAGCACTGGCATTTTCTTCCTTGAAAGGAATGTCATGAACAGTTTTTTTCTGCATATGCATGGGGTTCCCGGGGTGAATAAGAAAGGGCCCCCTCTCTCTCCTCTCCTCCCCTCTCTCCCTCTCTCTCTCTCCCTCCTCTCTCTCTCTCGTGGGCCTCTTTTGTAACACCCCCATGACTGATTCTTTTTATTCCATAAATAAATTATCAATGGGGGTTTTAAGTGACGAACCCTTTACTTAGTCTTTCTCTCGTCTTTATGAATTACTCTTGCAATTATTTTTTTGCTACCTTCTTTGGCCCATCTTTCACGTAATTTTTCATTTTTGCAACTGCACTTTGTAAAAAAAACTTTTTTTTTTTAACTATTTTATAGTTCTATCTTATTAATTCCCTTTTTTTTCATATTTTTTTTCTTAACACTTCGAATCAGCCGCCCCTTGAAAAGCATAAATTGTTAATAATCTCAACACTTTTTTACAAGGGGGCATCCAGCCCTTACAATTTTACAATTTTTTTTCACAAAGGTGTTTGGGGAGGGTAGATCATGGTAATAAAAAAGATATCGTGTATATGGATTTTCAAAAGGCTTCGATAGAGTTCCACATCAGAGCTTTTGAAAACTTAAGCACACGGAATAGGAGGAGAAATGTTTTCCGGGGAAAGGGCCCATGGCTAACAAATGGCAGCAAGAGTTTCAAAAAGGGGGGAGAAATCAGAATGGGGCACTACAAGGGGTTTTCCACAGCGTCATGTTGGGCCCCTTTTTTGTTCACAATTTACAAAAAACACATAGATGGGGAATAAATAACGACATAAGCAATTTTGATGGCAGCAAAAACCGCCAAAATTAATTCAATGGGGACATAAGCACCCCCAGGTGATTTGAATAGGCTGTGCGTGGTGGGAAAAAGGGGCAGATGCAGTTTAATTTTGACAAATAAATTGAAAAATTTGGCGGTAAATAACCACGACAATAAACAAAAAAATTAGATCAAAATTTTTTTACTGATTGCGAAAAGGTTTTAGTATTTCTGTTACAGTAATAAAAAACCCAAGACAACATGCATAGTGTTCACAATAAACTAACAGAATTCTTGGCTTTTAATCAAAATAAAAAAAAAAGTCCTCGGGTTTTCCTTCAACTCTATATATCCTTGGTTTAGCCTCATTTAGACTATCGCCAGTTTTGGTCACCGATTAAAAAAATTTAAAAAATCTTGGAAAACTACAGAGGGGGATGACAAATTTTACTCAGCAGCGAAACATTTCGACAAGAAAGAGATAAGCAATTTGTTTGTTTATGTATTTTTTCCTCATCAACTTCACGGATAAATGCAAAATATAATACTCCTTTTTTTTTCTTGGGTACTTTATTCACAAGATTTTCATTCAAAATTTTTTTCGTCGCACATTTTCCAAGTACTGCCACACCCCTTACTGAAATCGTTGGATCTTCTCAATTTTTTACATATTTGATCCGTTTGGGGTTTACCGAGCTCCTCCCTCGTACTCCAAAAAACAATATTATTTTCAAAAAAATTTCCTAGTTTTTTTCAGTTTCAGTTTTCCTTGTGCTTGATTGTTTTTCAGGCGATATATTTTAAATATAGAACAGAAAAACGCATAAAACCCCTCTCCCCCCCCACCTCTTTGTCCCCTTAGAAATAGTTTTTTCCTTTTTGGGAATTTTAAAAGCATGAAAAGCACAAATAAAGGTGGACCGGTAACCCCAGGGGAGGGCCCCTGGGGCAGATGACCAAAAGCTCCAAAGGCGGGTCATCATCTGACTAAAAACCCGCGTCAGGAAACTTTTTTCCTGTTTCCGACGCCCTTACTAACCTAACCTAACCTACCCCCAAACCCAACCTAACCTAACCGACAATGAAGCATCCCTTCATTTTTATGTTTTTTTAAGTGTTTGGGCGCACAGATTCACATGCTAAATTTTATTTTGGACTAAATTAGCAAAAAAATTAGCCATCTGCACGAAAACTTAATTTTTTTTCATTTAAAAGAAACCAATAAAGCGAAATAAAAAAGCTATGGACCTCCCTGGGGGTGTTAAGTCCCTACTCTAGTATTCAAATAACGTAACCATGAAACCGTAAGAAAAAAAAATAAATACTTGTAAACGTATACATATTAAATACACCGGAAGTTTTTTTATCTTTATATCGTATTTTTACTGTACACTAAAATTTACCGGGTTCCCCCTATTTTACAATGGAATTATTGACCGTGGAAGCAGGGGGAGCAGGTGAGAAGCGGTGGGGACCGGGGGTACAGGTGAAACTGGGGAGCGGGTGAGAACGGGGGGGACCAGTGGGTAGCAGGTGAGAAGCAGGTGGGAGCAGGTAAAAACAGGGGGGGACAGGGGGGACAAGGGGGACAGTGGGGACAAGTGGGGACGTGGGGGGCAGGTGGAGAAAGTGGGGACAGGTAAATTGCAGCCCTTAATGACATTGTTAGCGATTGGGTTTTTAAATTAAATTTAGTTATTCAACTAACCAAACCCAACTGGCCGGGTAATCTCAAAAATATAAAATGTCGTCTAAATAGGTAAAACGGGTCATTAGAAAGAACTCTTTTAAAAATTAAGTCCTTTCCCCAAATTTTTCCTTATTCCTTTAACATAAATGTAAAAATTTTTTTTTAATGTAAAAAATAAAATTTTGTACAAAAGAACCTTAAAAACTTTCCCAAACCTTTTATTATAACAACGCAATTTAATTTAGCCTAACCCAACTAAATTATTTAGATAATTTTGAAATAATTTAATTAAATCAGAAAAAAATTTTTTGCAAAATTATTGCATTCCAAATTTTCGTTCCCTTTTATTCAAAAAAAAAGAGCGAAACTATTTAAGCCAAAAATCGCAAGTTTTCCCCCTTGGGCACGACATAACATCGAAAAATGTGCATTTCTCAGTGTATATTACCATTTTTTTTGACAACCTTTTGGGGGTTTAAAAAATATGCTTGAAGGGGTATCAGTGACAATCTTTTCAGATCCTGTCACCTGACATCTAAATAAGTAGCAACACAGGGAAAATTTTTTTTAAAACCGGGAGTGTGTTGCGTGCTGCTTGCGCTCACGCGGTCGCCTACACCATCATCGGGGGGCCCGGTCTTTGGGTCCCGGGGGAATAACATAAAATAAAACGACGAACAAACTGTTTTTATTCATTCTGTGCGATCTCTCCCACCCCATCTCTCCTTCTCTCTCTCTCACTTTTTTCCAGTTTTCTTTCCGTCGGGGTCTACATCCGGGGGTCGTCCCCTCCTGAGAAGGGCCTGATCAACTAGGCAAAAAGGGGAAAAACCCTCAGCCCGCTTTGTTCACCTAGCGAATTAATTTTCCCCACCCCAACTTTCCCGCTAACACAGTCCTGATGAGGTTCGGTGATGCATGGGGGAGGCCCCGGGGCTGCGTTCAGTCCCCCGGACTTCGATGCTCACTTTCGTTCGTCCGCGATACCTTGCACATATTTATATAATCGAACTTTTAGAAAGGGGAAAATTAGACTGTTTCGGGCCCCCCAGAACCATTATCAACTGACAGGAGAAAGAAATTGGAAAATGGTCTGGTTACAATAAAGATCGAGTGGTTTTAAAATGGGTTTTTAAAGGTTTTAATGGTTAAACGTAAAGGGGGAGTTTCCCTGAAAAATTGGGGCTTGGGCCGGAAACCCCCTTTTTGTAAAGATTTGAACAAAACTAAACTTGAAGCAAGACTAAAGCTTTAAACAAAAAAAAGCTTGAAGCGAGACTAAAGCTTTTAAGCGAGACAAAAACTTGAAGCGAGACCCAAAGCTTGAAGCGAAACAAAAAACTTTAAGCGAGACAAAACTTGAAGCGAGACTAAACTTAACAAGACAAACTTGAACAGACTAAACTTTTAAAAACGAGACTAAAGCTTGAAGCAGACTAAAGCTTTAAGCGGACTAAAGCTTTTAAGCGAACTAAAGCTTGAAGCGAGAAATAAAGCTTGAAGCAAAACAAAGCTTTAAACGAGACTAAAAGCTTTAACAAGACTAAACTTAAGCAAGACTAACGTAAAAAAACCCCCGCTGTAGCGATGGGTGCCACCTCTACGGGGCATGAAGGGGCCCGCTTTGGCTTAAACTGGGAAAAACCTAGAGGGGGCCCGCAGTGGATGGACCTGGGAGGTTTTTCACTGTGGTCGGAGGTGTGGGAAAAGAACCTGAATGTTAAAGGCCGTTTGTTTTTTTGTTTTCTCTTTTTACCCATGTATCACATTTGCACGCTCAGTATTTTATTATTTTTTTTCCTCTTTCTTCTTGTCGGGTTTTACTTTTTTTATTACCTTTTTTTTTTTCCCCTTTTTTTTTTTGGGGGGGAGGGTCCATTATCTCTTTTTTTTTTTTTAGAGCTTCCTCTTTTTTTTTTAAATTTTTTCGCTTCATCTCGTTCTCTTTCTTTGTCCACTTTTCTTTTTTTTACTTTATCTTCCCTTTTAAAGGCTGTTGGCTTTCGTTCAACTCTTCGTTCCCTCCTCCTGCTTCAAAATCCCCCCCACCCTTCCATCTCCTGTTTCCATCTTTTTGAGCTTCCCGACTCATAAAACTGTAAGGGGGATTTTTCTTGGAGAGCGTTTTGTTGGTTTAGGCTTTTGTAAACCTTAGAGAGATTTGAAAAGACACACACTCACAACACACACCACACACACCCCACACAACAAACACACCACCCACACACACACACACACACACCAGAGAGAAGAGAGAGAGAGAGAGAGAGAGAGAAAGGAGAGTGTGTTGACTGACTGACTGACTGATTGCTGACAAATGACTACTGACTGCACAATTATGGGGGAAACCCCATTTAAAATACTGGTGGAAAATCAACATTCCCCCAAAGTCCGGGTACAGGGTTCAAACCGAATAAGACACCCAAAATGCACTGATTGTGCGGAGCGCTGCCATCACCCCCATCACGTCTACCAACTCTTCCCCCCACTATGTAAATGGAATTCTTTTGGAAGAATCCACACATAGTAGCAATTAATAAGAAAGGCGATCGGACAAATTTATTGCGTAGAAAAATTTACCGTAAAAAAACCCAAAGATGGTATTATTATTAGTTTTTTTTTCAAAAAAAAATGTTCTAGAAAAAAAAAAAAGAATAATCAATGGTCCCCTTCGCTCTTGTTAATGTTTTTCTAATATTTTTTGTAATGGGCTGCAAGAAGGTTTTTATGGTGGGGGTGATATTTGAGACTGGGCCTCCATTTCTTGTCTCTAACAAGACATCATCGTGCAAACCCCCGATTGCCTGCTTTTTTGGTCAGGAAATCCCAGCTCTTTAAACACTTTTGGGGGAATTCCCCTGGGGAAAACCTAAAAATAGGGAAAGATAGCTTTTTCTTATAAGCGAAGCAAGAAAAGTCAAAGGGGGGGACTTGATGAGGCAGGATACAGAGCAATCCCGTCTGGGTGAAAGGGGGGAATCCCCGAGAAGCATGACGTGAGTTCTCCTTTAAAAACTACTTTTTAAACCATATTAGACTGGGAAGCTGACCCCGGTTCATACTGTAATAAATCTTCCCCTTTAAATTCACTTTACGTATTTCCTTATCTCAGTTATCTATAACTTTCCCCCGTTCCTTATATCAACTCTTTTTTACTAAAACCCAAAAATACTGCGCATTTCCCCCCTTTTTAGTTTTTTTTCCCTTAATAAATCCCCTATTACAAAAAAGTGATAGGCCTATTTTAAATGGAACTATTCAATTTTCCCACTAATTT
>NC_069401.1:70421325-70445196 GCF_026875155.1 Cherax quadricarinatus | reverse complement strand
TGCCCTATTACCTTTCATGATATCGTTTGACGGCAAAAATATCCCCTACCCAGCCCCAGAATTCCCCCTTGCCCCCTTTTTCCTGCCCCTAAGACAAAAAACCCTATCCAAAATTTTAAACCTGACGTCCTAAACAAAAACAATGTTCAAACCCTTCACGGGGAGTTCGTCATGATTTTCTCGATGATTTCGTTGGGATTTCAGGGGATGTCGACTCCCCTTCTCCCCGCCAAAATTCCTTGTTGCGTGTGACGCCCATAGGCAACCCACATTCATCGGTAACCACAGTATCTTCTGGTTCTTTTTTTCAGCTATTCCAACAATCTTTTTGACTTCAGCTTCGTTCTGTGTTCCCCGGCCCACTGCCGGGTTCCCCCCTTTGACCGAGGACTTACAGCAGGGGATTACTACGAATCCACTTGTTTCCTTCGCAATCGCCGTATTTCGAGTTTACACCCTAACCTCCCTTTTAGCTCTGAGGATTTTGCCAAGAAAACATCTTTTATCGGTTCTGCATAAACTTGAAATGTACATATATAAAGAAGGTCCCAAATAGTAGAATGTTAAATTGTAAAAAAATAATTTTTATAATTCATATGTGTTTTGGGGGGCACTGTAAAGTACTCAACTGTAAAAAAAAGAAATCCTTCTAGGATTTTTTTTCCAAGTGTGTTTGGTACGTGGAGAAAGGGGCGGGGGCAGTCCCCGGGGGGTCAGCAGGGTGTGGGGGGCTGGGGGAATGCGTGTGTTTAAGCTAAGTTTATAGTTGTGTACTCCTTTTTTACAAAAACCCAAACCCCATAGATTTTTCTATGGTTTCCGTAGTTCACCCAGGCTCTACAGGGTCAGGGGCTGGGGGAGGGTGAGGAAATAAAAATGGGGTTGGGATGGAGTATGACGGCCTGGCGCTGATGGGCCTATGGTTATGGTGGCTGGACCTCAAGCCACTTTTCTTGTGTACCCCATTGGGCGTTTAGGATTAAAAGGTGTTTCCAGAGTGTGATATAGTGTTATTTTTGAATAATGATATATTTTCCTAATTGGGATTTTTGCCTAACGCTCGTTAACCAACCCATTAAAACACATACGGGTTTAGCGTTTTCTGTTTGGCGGGAAAAACCCTGGTGCCGGTTTGTGATTTTTACCTTTTCCCCCTTTAGACAAAGTTTAAGCCCCCAGCTACCCCACATTTCTGCAAAACATGGGGCCTTAAAATTTTATGTGGTAATTAAAATTTTTGCAACCTGGGAATAAATAACCCTTTTTTCCGGGTTGGTTAGAGGAAGCGTTCAAAACACCACACAAAAGAAATTTTAACTTTTTTTGAAATCCTTTTTAATTTGAGGATCACATGACAACTCCTTGTAAATACTACTTCATATATGCTTTGTGTGTTTTATTATTTTTTTTAGAAATTCTGTGGCTGGTAGAAGTTTTGTGCTATTTTTTTCCCAAAATGCTGACACTTGAAAATTCTGGAGACAGCATTTGGAAGGGACATGAATCAAATTTCCAGTTAGGGACCTGATGAGAAGTATAATTTTACAAATAAAATTTAGCCCTAGTTGCAGAAAAAAAGGGAAACGGTTAAGGATTGGCGTACAAAGATCCGGGAACAGAAGCCTTAGGGGGAGCTTAGGGCAAAAAAGAGCTAAAGAGGCATTTGCTTCTCACCCAACACAGACACGAGGGTAGATGTTTTTTCATTTGGAAAAAGCCTAAAATTTGTGCCCAAATTCCTAGAAAAGACCCCAGACCATTTTTTCTTTATTTGAAAGAGGCCAAATCCAAATTTGGGGGGAAAAAGGGAAGGGCGACAAGAAAGGGGCCCCAATTATTTGGGTAAAGGGTTACAGGCTTTAGTTCTTTAGGGGGATCGGCCCTTTTCTGATTTTAAAAGCAAAAAGAGGATTTTTAAAAATGATTTTCAAATGTTGCCGAAGTCCCGGGCAAAAATTTAGGGGACAAAATTCAGTAGGGCATCTTTGGGGAATTGAAAGGAGAAGATTCATTTTTAAATGGGGGGTGTCGCTCAAAGGGGGGGTAGGAAATTATAAGGTGTAATTCTTAATTTTTTTTAGAGGACTTTGAGAATGTTCCTCCTCCCTTAAGGCAATTTTGGAGAGGGACTTGATGTTTTTAATAATGCTTTAGAGCTGATGACAGACTTTAGCAAATAAAAAATTTTGGGTAGTAGTTACCACCCCCACATACTAATAAGGGTAATTTTTTCTCCCCAACAATGGGAAAAAAATTTCAAGTTTTAAGCCACTCATTGATCACCAAAAACCCACCAAGTTTTAAAAAACCTAATTTTTCCGTACCCACCGAGGGGGTTTTTAAGTCAGCTGTCACGGGTCCAGACTACAAAAAACAGGGGGGACACCCCATTCCCCCAGAGTAAAGGGGATCCCCCTAGGAAAGGGGCGGGGGGCCTTTAAACCCTATTTGTACTATTGCCATAAACGGGGCCATCTGCAGCCTTTTGCAAGAAATGCGTGAGATCAGGCGCTTGCTGGAGTTTCTCAGGTAGATACACCAGGTCCCCCCACACGACTAATATTGAAGCACCCCTCCGGTATTTCAGTAATCAGCGTTTTGGACCCTGGGATAAGGTTTTAAAAAACAAGTCCCCAGGGCCCTTTACCCAAAATGAAGGTGTTATGTTTTTTGAGGGACACGGGTAGACAACATTTTGTTCGGGGGGCATACTACCATTTTGGATGACACATACACGGGGGTTGGACGTTTTGCTCAAGGAATTCCCGATTCACTGTCAAACCCATGCACGGTTAGGGGTGGAGTCTGCATACCAGTGTGGTTACTTACTGTGGGTATCACAGGGGATATCCCCTTTGCAGGTGTTGACTTCCCCCTTAGCAATAATGTCATGGGTTGTTTTGAAAGTGAGGAACCTCTGGTTGGGGGGGACCCAGCCTCACAGAGTTGGGGGAAAAAGCTGGGGCACCTTGCCCGGTGTGTGCATAACCAGGAAAATGTCAAAAGATAAGGGGGCAGTCTCTCGGGACTTTTTAGACCCGGGGGATAAATTTGGGTTTGGGAAATCTATCCTCGAGCCTACCCTGCAGTTGGCTCAGGGGGAACCTCCCAGGCGGGACCCTTTTTGAGGGGGGCTTGGAGCTGGTATGGGGGGGGGGGGCGACTCCTACCGAGAGCAGCTGATCGGGCCCGGGGGTTACGACACCCTAAAACTATTCGGTCATCTGCTGTTACCGAGGGGAAGGGGCCTCTCAACTAACTAAATGTTTTTTTTTGCAACGGCTTTGATGGAAAGACCCATTGGATGCGACACTAATGATGACAAGGGAACACTTACCCAATGGTGGGCCGGGGAAACCCTTTAGGGATCGTTTTTTGTTGGGCCCCCGATGTTCCCATGGGGGGGACATTTAGTGTTTAAAAAACTAGGCAAGATTTCTAAACATTTTTACTGGGCCCCCGGTATGGGAAAGTGGGTAAGTAGTAAACCTGCTCATTTCCAAAGGTAGGGAAAAACCCAATCGGGGAAAAAACCGCCCCATAACCCTTTACATACCGGAAAAACTTTTTAGCAGGGGTGGTGATTGTGTGGGCCACTACCCAGGACCAAGATGAGAAACCAGTCTTTCTTTATTATTTGCTCCCCTACCAGGTTTTTCTGGGGCCATTCCACTACGTAAAATTACAACCGCTGGTCTTTTGAGCATTGGGGAAATTTTTTACCAGGGCGGATCCCTCGAAATCAAACAGATCAGGGGGCAAATTTTACATCTAAACATTTCGCATGGTTTTGGGGGGGTTTAATTTAAAATAACGCCTCCACCGCCTATCACCCAGAGAGTCAAGGGGGGTTTTGGGCGGGGTTTTAAACCCGTCTCTCAAAAGTATGCTGCAGCTTTTTGTGCCCAGTACCAAAAGACTGGGAGAGGGATCCCCCTCCTTTTATTTTGCCCGCGGGACAGCACTCAGACTCTTACCTATATCCCTTTTAAAATGATCTATGGCCCCCAAATACTGGGGCCTGACGATTTTGAAGGGTTACGGGGATGGAAAAGGGTTGTAGCTGCCCCCTTGGGGGATTTTCTCGCTTTTTAGAACCCTTTGGCTCCTGAAGCCTGGCGGCTGAGAACCGCACTTGCCAAAAACCCGATAAGAAACAATTTACGCAAGGTCGTGCCCCGTACCTTTGAAGTGGGGGAGGATCTACATTGGGCCGGGGCCTGGGATTTTCCTTAAAAACAAAGTTCAGTGGGGTGTGCAAGGAGTGGAAAAAAAAACACAGATCAAAATTTCAAATTTACACACCTGGGCGATGGAAATCTGACAGGGGGGGGGACATATAAAAAGGGTGAAAAGGGACCACCAAAGAGGTGTGGCATGTGTAAAATATAGGGACCCGGGGGGGACACTGATCGCAGGGGGGCCCCAGATTACATTTTGTACGGGGATTGTTAAAAAACCTTCACAATTTTGTTGGGTTTTTAGTAAAGGGAAAGGGGTTTCTGAGATGGTTCGCTTCTCCGGAATTTTGAGGTTTTTTTTGGGGGTATCCTCGTGTAAGAACTAAAGCCCCCTGATATAGATTAAGGGAACGAACCAATTTTGGGAGGGCCCTTACAGAATAACATACAAAGAAAAAAAGTATGGAAAAGAGGTAAATTTCTACTTGGGGAATGATTTAATAAACCAAACGGGGAGTGATGGGGATCCCCCTGTTTGATGTTCCCAAACCCGAGGCACCCTGAGAAATTTCACTGACTACCATAAAAGGTTTAATTTAATAAAAAGCGATTTTTTCCCTTCCAGAATGGGTGATGTCATTTATGCAGTGGGGGGAGCTAAATATGTAAGTAATTAACCTGTTGAAGGGGTTTTTTTCCCGATACCTTTAACCCCCGGCCATGACATCTCTGCTTTTGAACGCCGATGGGGTTTTTCAGACAAAGTTCTTCCCTTTGGGCTTCGTAATCACCCTCCTGTTTTTTCAAGCAAATAGGGTTATACGTGGGCCCAAAGGGGGTAGGTGTTAATTTATGACCTGGTTATTTTTAGCGACTTTGGACAGAGCATGTGAAGCAGCTTAGAGGCTTTTTTTCTGGCTTCTGGGGCTACTCACGTTAATTTGGCATAAGTTTTTTCGCAAGCCCCGGTAACCTTTTTTAGGGCAGTTATTTCCAGGAAGGGGCCCCATGAAACCAAGGTGGAGGTATAGACAATTATCCTGTACCAAAAACCCGGGAAAGGGGGTTTTCGTTTTTTTGAGCATGGGAAAATTTTTTTTGAAAGTTTTTGTCCAAATTTGTCAAGGGATCTCTCCACCCGACCCGAAACCCCCCCGCTAATTTTGTTTGGGGTATAAGTGTCAGAGGGGATTTGAACATGTAAAAGCTTTGCTTACAATGCTCCTGTGCTGGGTAGCCCCCAAATTTTTCCCTTGCCATTTTTCTCACAAGTAGATGCCAGATACTGGTGTGGGCCCGTGTTACGCAAGAAGTAAGGGACAATTGTTGCCATCACTCTTTTGGCAAAACTGAAGAAAACACCAGCACACTAGCACCATAGAAAAAGGGGGTCTGCTTTTTGTGGCATGCAACATTTTTAGGTATATATACATCAGTTCCCCTATAACTGGTAAGTGACCAAATCCTTTATTTTCCTTTACTAATGAGGAACCCCAATAAAAAGACTTTCAGTGGGCCTTGTTTTCCAACCTCTTAACTTGTGATTCATTTTGAAGGGACGGAAATTGGTTGCTGATGCCTTGTCTCGTGTTTAAAGTCACGATGTAGTGTATAGATCCTTATCTATTTTTATTTTTAGTGATTGCGGGAGACAGTAATGGAAAACTGGACCACCCAGAGGGAAGGGAGGTTAGCTGGAGTTGGAGGATCGGATTCCCTTTGGTTTTTTGGGTTTTTGGGGGGATCACATCAAGTGCCTGCCTAGGGAAGGTATGCTACGTTTTTTTTGTGTTGGGTGGGAGCCTCGCCTACATTTATTTGGGTGTAGGACTGTTGGACCTAATGTTTTAGTGAATTGGGGGGGGGCTGGGTGCCCCCCGCTGTTTGGGGCTAAATTTTTGATCCAAGGGTTTTGTTCTCCAGGGCCTTTTTAATTTTTTTTTTTTTGGATCACCCCCGGGTACCCCGGGGCCCTTGGGAAAGACATGTAGGTTTGGCCTGGGGGGTCCACCTTTTGGGGGGGCTTCAAGATGCCCAGAGTTTTAGCCACCAATCCCTTATGTGACTATTCATCTGTTGTTTGGGGGGCCTGATATTTTCCCTCTCCTGTGCTTTCCTGATTCTCACAGAGGTGTGTCATGTGGGACCAGTTTCGTTTACTAAAAATTGCTCTGAGATGGGAGTGATAATGTGATGTTTTTTTTCTAAGTAAATTTAACATGTAAAATCTTTTTTTTCTTTTTTTTGAACTCCTGGAAAATGTACTTACTGTTTAAAAGTTTTTTTTGGTGGCACTACAGTTTGGTCTGCCTTGCAACATACTGAACTTTGGTGTTACTTCATAAAACGCATTCTTCAGGGCACTTTTGTACAAATTTTAACTTGCTCATTATAAGTTTGCTTGATGTAATTTAGGTAAAATGCATCAACACCCATGCCTGGCCATGCTATGTTGTGAGGGGGTTTTTTTCCTAACACAATTGTCTAAGAGTGTGACTGGGGCTCGTTTGGCATAGAACTTGATCACTTTTATGTTCTGGGGTTTCACATGTCTGCAGTCTAGTACCTCAGTTTGTTAATATTGCATATTTGTAGTACCAAAAGACTGTGATTGTATGGTGGTCATTCCCAGTTTTTTATTTTGCCTGTTGCCTCAGACCTTAATGTGGGGTTATTTTTCTTTTCCCTTTTTCCTAGCGGTGTCCGTAGGGGCCCCCGCTAGCAGAGTGAGACCTATGGTCTGGGGGTGGGGGGGTTACAGGGTTTTTGCATGACATTGTAATGTACATATAGTGGAGAAGTTGCCATAATATATGAATGTTATAATTGTAAAGAATAAAATTTTTTAATTCATAATGTGTATTTGGGGCACTGTAAAGTACTCTAACTGTAATTATAAAGAAATCCTTCCCGGGGAGTTATTTTCCAAAGGGGTTTGGTACGTGGGCAAGCGTGGCTGGGGCAGTCACGTGGGGGCAGCATGGTGTGGAGGCTGGCTTCGGAGATGCTGTGTATTTAAGCTAAGTTTGTAGTTGTGTACTCCTTTTGTTTAGCTAACCCAAGCCATAGGCTCTTCTATGGCTTACCTGTATGTTTCACCCGGCTCTGACATGGTCGGGTGCTGTGGGAAAGTGAGGAAATAAAAAATGAGGTTGGGAGTGGAGTAGAGTCGGCCTGGCACTGACTAGGCCTAATGGTTATGGTGGCTGGACCTCAAGCCAGCTGTTTCTTATGTATCCTCATTTGGGCGTTTAGGATTAAGGTGTTTCCTGAGTGTGTATATAGTGTTATGTTGAATAAATAAATATATTTTCCTAATTGGGATTTTTGCCTAACCCTCTGTTAACCAACCCATTGAAGTACACATACTGGTTTAGCGCTTTCTGTTTAGACTGGGATAGCCCTGGGTGGCCTGTTTATGCTTGAGATGTGTGTAACTTTTACCTTTGCCCTTAGACAAAACTCAAGCCCCCAGCTATCCCACATTTCTGCATAACAATATCTTGGTTCGAATTCACAGAGAGCACACAGACAAGTCTTCACAGTGCTAAGTACAGGTCTGCAGGTTCTTCTTACTTCTACTTTCACCACGACACCAAAACTAAATGTTGTGTAATTATTGGCTTTTTACTGTGTGCACTTAGAATCTGCAGCAATGAGTTCCTTGAGGAAGAATACTCTCTTATATAACGAGTATTTTCTAAACTTCACTGTCCTCGTCACTTTATTAGAGATTGCATTAAACATCTTTAACACACCCAGAGAAGACACTGCCGAGAAGGGATACATAGTCCTCCCCACAAGCTCCATTGTCAAACACATTTCCAACATCTTTTCCAAAACCTCCACATCCACCACCATCAAGGACATTACCAGTAATAGACAGGACAAGCTTCAGTCCTCTGCAGGGGTATACACAATCCATTGTAATGACTGCAGTAAATTATACGTCGGCGAAACATCCAGAGACCTTCAAACACGTTTTTCAGAACACCAGTGCACAGGCAGATCTGACGATCCAAGGAATGCCTGTGTTCAACGCCGAAATTCACACAACATTTAATCAACTAAAGAAATTCAAGACAACACTCAATACCGAAGAATCCTGGAATCATCACTTATCTGTACATCCAACAACTTCAACTAGAAGTTATTGGTCTGAAAAATAGCTGATGAACTTCAATGTGGATAAGTGTAAGTGTAAAATCATCCTACTCGGAAGATTGATCAGTGCATCCACAACTTTGTTCTAGAACCAGTACTTACCTACGTCCTTTCTAAATCTAAATTTTTCCAACTTAAATCCAATATTTCTGGTTCTTACCTGGTTCAACACCTTCAGTACTTTATTAATATCACCTTTGTTTATACCCAGGGCCGGATTAAGAAGTCTCCGGGCCCTAGGCTATTCAGATTGGCGGGGCCCCTTTGAGTTACGGGTAAGCGAAGCGACCCCTTCCAGCTTTGGGGTGGGCGTGGGGGGGGGGTCGGTGTGAGCTTGTTTAAGGTCTAATTAAATATATTCTGGCTATTTAGATTAAATTTAATAGGGAAAGTACATCAAGACAACCAAAACCATTTACCAACAGCCATTATAACTAGCTTGTTAAATCATGCATTTTAAAGAGAATAAACTCAAGACAGCGTAGTATTACTAGATTAGGCTATTAAAGTAGTGACATCATGTACCTATATATTCAGCATAACCACTACAGCACTATTATTCCCTTTATAAATCACTGACCATTATTGTTATCATTGCATCATGCATAAGACTATCAAATCATATAAACTCAAGAAAGTAAAGAATTGTTCATATTCACAGGCACTTCTTAAATAAACTTTTTTCTGGATTTCATATTGGCAAAATCATCAATTATATTCTGAAAATCAATATTTCTTGTTAGATCAGACTCAATGGCCCAACAAGGCTAGGTTACACAATTTGTCTTGGCTCATTGTTGAACGGAGCTGGTTTTTCACTCTTTTCAGAACAGAAAATGAACATTCTCCTCACAGTTAGTAGCTGGAATGTTAGGTAAAGGCGATACACTATTCAACATTAGGGAAGGTTTCGAGATACCTGCATTTCTTAAATGTTTCAAAGCAGCTGAGGGCGCACATTTTCGGGTGGAGCTTTAATCTGTTTCCCATATACCCAGAAAAATGAACTATTTCTTCAACAAATGTGTCCTGAACATCTGCTGAAAGGTGTTGTTGCAACTTTAATGCACTTCTCTCAATTCTGCATCGGGCATAGTATAATTTTGAACAAAAATCCAAACTTGTCATTGAAAATTCTGGTAGATTTCTTTTCTTTTCACCAATTCTGTAATCAGTGAATCCAGAATGACGAAGTTTTGTACTGTCTTACATTTCTGCCTTGGTAGCAACAAAATTTTCATTGTCTGGCTCTTCAAAATTGCGTTTCCTCTTCCTTGACCGCTGATGATCAGCCCGTAACTGCAGTCTTTCACCACAGTTTAGTTTTTCTCTTCAAACATTTCAAAAGCTTTATCATTGCGAAGTGACTTACAAATTCCACTAAGCCGCATAGAGTTAGCACAATAGCCATTTCAATTTCAATTTTCCCGCAGATCTCATTATGTTCGTAAGTATGATCAACGTCAATAAAATCATTAGATTTCCCCCTCGAGATTAGATTGGTGCTTCCTAAAACCCTTATAATCGGCAGAACGAAATCAGGTACTTTTACCGCATTCCCCATTATTCTCGTAATCTCAGTTAATGCTAAAAGTGTTGGATTTGTGATCACTTGCGCCAAGCTATTCAGCGATCTCCAGATTATTTACGAGAGTTTCCTTATTTGAAAAGACTAGGTCGAGCAAATTATTACTCCTGGTAGGCTCTGTTACACACTGCTTCAGAAAACAGTCTTGAACTACTTCCATAAAGTCACTGGACTCCAGATTACCGGTCAAAGGAGTCCAGTCAATTTGACTAAAGTTTAAATCCCTTATCACTACGTTATTGTGTCTCGAAGCCCTAACAATTTCGTCCAAAGAAGTCTCCCTCTAACGTGATCCAAGCCTGAAGATTGGTATATTACACCTAGAATTAGTTTTTCTTGACCTTCTACAAACTCTACCCAAACAGAATTCTGTTACTAGTCCATCTATTTTAACCTGTTTTTATGCAACAATTTACATTTTCTCGTACATTAATGCAACTCCTCCCCCGTTGAATGTTAAACTCAACAATCCATATCCCGACTCAGTTATTGCAATGACGTCAAAGTTCCCAGCACGCGCTACAAAACGTAATTCATTAATCTTATTTCTTGCACTTTGACTGTTAGCATAAAATACAGTCATATGTTTTTTCTTCTACACATTTTTCCTACTTACCTTGCTTTTAACATAATTTCTGTCAATGTATGCATACTCATTATTTTTAATTTCTAAACCCATACCTTTAACTAATCCTAGTTTAAAGTCCTAACAACCCCCTCAACTGATTAGCAAGAAATCCCACACCTGCCCTGGATAAGTGAACTCCATCCCTGGCATACATGTCATTTCGGCCATAGAAGTTGTCCCTGTTGTCAATGAATGGTACTGCAATTATCCTTACAGTGTTTGTCCAGCCAACAATTAATACCAATTGCTCTGGACAACCATTTATTTCCATCTTCCCTTCTTGGCAAAAATGCCACATATAAATCGTGTCTATTGCTGTCCTATACTTTCTAACTAAATTCTCATTTCTACACTTGCCTACATCATTGCCTCCAGCACTGAGCAGATAATCGAGTGATCCCATTACCATTCATGCTGTTATCAAGCTGGCTAACAATATCCTCCATCCAGCCCCGGGAAAGCAAATCTATCTCCTACTCCTATCCTTCAAGCAGAAGGCCCTATCCACGTACCTAACCTGGCTATCCACAACACCAACAATGTTTTTTTACCTTCCTTGGTGTCGCTCGTCGTCACGTTCCCGGTAGTCGACTCACATTCGTGGGGTAGCACGGAGAATGCGTTCGAAGCTGCAAAATAGTTTCCACAGCAGTCTCTTTCTTCTTCAATCTTTCTACCTCTCCTTTCGTCTTCTTGATCTTCAACTTCGTTCCATGCTGTCCGGCGACTGCCCATTTCCCTTCTTGACCTTGGGACCACAACGGGAGGACCACTACGAATCCTCGGTTTCCTCCGTCAAGCACCGTATCTCTATGTTCGTTTCCCTCAATTCCTTTTTAAGCTGCTGGAAAAGTTGCTCAATGGAGGGCATCTTGGTTCAGTCCATGGAGATATACAAGACACTTCTCACTGACTAACGTACAGTCACCACTGAGATAAGTACAGGTCACCACCATAATCTGACTAAAGTTAAATTCCCCTAGAATTACTATTTTTATTGTGCCTTGAGGGAGATGTTGGCCGCATGTTAACGAACTTTTTTTATGGACCGATTACGTTCATTTTGGTGTACTAATAGAAGGGTTTAACGAGTATGCTGTGCTGAAGTTTCAATCATATCGGCCAAAAAGGAAATGAAATATCAAAATTACGAAAAAATCTACAAAAAATTGCATTTGGCAGGGCAGGGTGTGTCAGTGGTACTGGGACAAGTGGTTTTGACACTTGCTGCTGCTAGAACAACTCAAATCCATCACTTGTCGTTGAGAATTCTAAAATAAACCTTATCTTCTTGCTAAAAAAAAATAAATTTTCATAACTTTTTTGATATATTGGAAGATGTCGGCCTTTTGTCCACATAAATCTAAAAATATTTGGATAGTTGGGAAACACGAATGCAAACCCCGTAAAACAATCTTTCTCCCATGTTTGTTGTGAAAATCAAGTCAATTCATTCATAAATAAGGATGCGTCCCCCTAAATAGGTAAATAAGTTACTTTCGAGATATAGGCCGCAGCGCGCGGCACCCCCGCTGCCCGGAAAAATTTTTTTCCCCCGAAAAATTCGCTTTATTTTACACTTTTTCCGCGGCCTACGAGTGTTTATTACAGTTAACCATTGTAAAATCCGTTTTCTCTCATCACTGATGAGAGAGGTCGGACCCTCTCTTCACCTTCCCGGGAAATATCGATAGAAATTTATTCCTCGGGGCGTCAATTATGCTATATTTTTTTTTTGAGGTGTACTTTTTATGTTTATATGCTTATTAATATTGCATTATATCATAATAGATCTTGGATAGATAAATAAGCCTTATAATTGATATTAGCGTGGTATGGAATATTTTGTTTGGCTGAGGTGTCGGCCATTTTATGCACTATTCCCAGGGGTTCCCGATTGGTTCCTTGACCATATTATCTCCGCCCACTCTGGCATGAAACTCAGATGGTGAATTTGTATTATATTAGACATAAAGATGTACAAACGATCAAAATAACACGGGGGAAAACGCAACAAAAACGTCAACAAAGCGAGTCAGCGCTTCTTACGCGACATTGCGTCACCGCGTCACCATGCCTGTTATAAATGGCTGTTAATTCCTTTTTGAACATCGTACAAGATAATAATTTTTACCAGCGTGTAGCCAGAAAGTTCAGCTATTTTTTGGTAACAATAACTCAGTTTTCATATATTTTCGATTTTTTTTTGCTCCGCGCGCGGAAACCTCAAACCCCAACATCCTCCTTGAGCCTCAACAATTTCCTCCCTAAGTAGTCTCCCTTGGTCCCTACCTAATTTTCTTGCACATTCCCTTCACTCATGCACATTCTCTACAGTCTCAGGATGCAACCCACTCCAGTCGACTAACACCCAGGTACCCACTTTACTGAGATGAGTGAACACGTACAACCGGTGTAAGGAAATACTCCCATTGTTTTCTAACCCTTGCCGGATTCGAACCCGAACACTCATCATATGAAGCAAGAGCTTTTGCTACTAGGCCACGGGCCACCAAATGGAAGTTTGGCTTGTTGGTCTGTAGCTCTAAGCTAAGGACCTATCACCTGCTTTGTAGATAGGTATCATATTTACCATTTTCCACTTATCTGGCATTATGCCAGTTCATAGAGATATTTTTAAAAAACCTAACATTCCTTTAAAACCATTGCAAACAGTTCATCAGGGCCCGGGGATTTGTTAATGACTTGGATCCTGCATAACTTATCATCGTTCAGTTCAACAAAGTTTATTATTTCTGGAATTTCGCTAGTATCTTCCTGCTTTAAAACTGAGAGAAAATAAATGTTAAAATTTCTAAAAATTCCCTTATCACTGACAGGGATTCTGCTTTTGACTCTCGCCCAGGCAGGTCATAGCAGCTCTCCTTACTTACTCTGTCTCCCTACGATCCCAGTTGGGAAGGGGAACCTTTACCAGCATCGTCTTCGCCTTGACTTTCACGATGAGCTAGGCAAATCGTGTAAAGATCAAGCCAAAAAGTCGTACCGTTTGATGATTCAACGAAGCTTGCTCTTGCCACTGTTGTGCAGGAGCACTGAAAGAAGCATTCATTGTTGTATGTCACGATGATGCCGAAGCAGAGAAGTTACTCACCACAGAAGCCACCACTACTCTTACTGCTCAAGGAATTACTGTTACATCCTCTCCTGCCCTCAGGGCAAGAAAATCAGTATTCCTAAAAAACTGACAAGATTCTGACTTCTCAATCAATTGCTGAACTCAAATCATCATTGAAAACGCAAAATACTGGGCTACTGTTGATAGCATTACCAAAAATCCCGAATGCATCGTCTATGCTCAAGGTCACCTTTACCGACGTGAATATGGCTGCCACTGCTCTGAACGAAGGTCTTGCTGTCTACTACTACTACATCATTCCCACCTACATCGAAGCAGAGAGATACCACTACATCCAACATTGCTGAACTGCTATCTTATGTTCACACCACCAACGCATGTCCAGTAAAAGACAAGAAGTTCTGCACTACATGTGGTAGTGAGGGACACACTTTCAGTTCCTATACCGCTGCTGCTCCAACACAACCAGCATGTTTAAACTGCAAAGTAATGATCACCATACATTGCCAGCAAAATGTCCAACAAGAAAGGATATTATGAAGAAACAACAATATGCAACAAAGAAAAAATCTACAAACAACACACCAACGTATGCCGCAATTGCAAAGTTACAAGCAGACACAAAAATATTACTTCAAGCATCTACTTCAGCCCGTCACCAACCACCACCACCATCATTCCTCCCAACATGCGAGGTAACGAAGATCCACTATTGTCTACTATACGCTCACATGCAGAACATGGCTGTACCGGGATCTTTTAACTCTCCCATCAACGAGTTATTTGCATTAAATAACATGCCATCATTCACTTTTCCACACCCGCCACCCTTCTGGAGAAATTCTCAGATTCACCAAAGACTTAGTCACAACCTCGGATGTTAGCAGACCCAAAACACCACCAACAACTAGTGACGCCACTCCAACAACGTCCAATGAGAACCCTTTCACCGCCACCACTCCTCATTGAAACCGGGACCAAATCAGAAGCCTTGCCACCAAAGAAACATCTTCCATTCGTCTACTGAAGATGACAACGAAATTCACTTCGACCTTCAACACCACAATAACAAGAAAGAAAAAAAAAATCAACATCTCACGACTCTCGACATGATAACGATGAAGATAATAAAAAATAAACTTCAGGAATGGAATCCCAAATTTTACATTACAGAAAAATAACATCAAGACATGCGCATCCGAACTTTATTCTCACCTCATCGAAAAGAAAGTCAATTTTAAACCCTCGATACTTCATGCTCAGCTGGAACTCTTTTGTACAATTGAACTTTCTACTATTCTAAAGGCCATTTTTAGACCAACTAAAGAAGAAGAATTCCAGCCAAAAACACTTGCTGACACGTATAATTTGTGCTCCATCTACAACGTTTTTCAACGTCTTTGAAACGGAAACTGAATCATAAAAACAACGCCATGATTCCGCAGGTAAACAACCAAACCTCTATGACTGACTTCAATCAACGATGAGGAGCTCCTTCCTTGTCGCCTGCAGGCGCTTATATCATCATTCAAGTAGGAGTAATCATCCATCCAGCAAGATGCCCGCAGCACCTGCTGATTTTCCTGTTGCCGTTCTACATAGTCTTCGGTCCGTGATCTGAAAATACATCTCCATCTACGCCTCCAATACTCGGTACCACATGTCCCAAAGTGGTTGGGGCCACTTGCCTTGATTCCTCTTCCCCTCCTTCCCATCATTTCCCATTTATTTTCATCCTTCCTTATCCTTCTTCCTCCTATCTTACGACACTCCGTCGTCTTCGATTCGATTCCTTTTCACTGTGGTGAGCTGACCTGTGTGATCTTCTGAGATTTTATCTTTTCCTTAATCTACCTTCTGTATACCTGAAAGTAACTCTTAGCGTTATTCATCGAATCCCTGGACTTAACCACATAATGTCTGTTTGCTTTTCTTATTCCCTTCTTTATTCACACTTTAATGAACATTGATTTCTAAGTGCCCCTTCTCTTCTTTATATCGCCTATAATTCCTCTCTTTTGACCAGTGCGTGTTTTAATCTATGTTTAATATCCATTTTTGGTATCATTATCTCCAGCACCAACATCAATCTTCATCACCATCATTCATCATCATCATCACAATTCAGCTATTACCATCACCACCACTACCCACTAGACCTTTAAATTCATTTGAATTTGTGGATACAACTTATCATTATTTTGAAACTTACTCAGTCGCCCTCCTGCGTCCCCTCCACTATCTATTACGTCAATATTTGCCGTTTTCCCCATTTTCTTTCCTCTTGTAAATTTGGTCAGTCTCACCTACCCTTCCCTGGTTCTTCCTCCTTTCATTATCGCCTCTTCTGTCTTATTTACATTTTATATATAGTTTAAGTGCTATTTTCATTCCCCTTTCGTGCCTCTTGCTTCCTCCTCTTCTGTCATCTTAAGTTATCTCTCTCATTAAAAAGTTAGTTCAGTAGGGGAGGACGCTTGTGTATGTGTTAAACAACCTTGCTGTGGGTACACAGGTCGAGTCGAGGCTCCTGGCCCGGCCTCGCCAGTGTCGGTGGAGGTTTTCCTTGATGCAGAATGGGGTGATGGGGAAGGGTTTTTCATCTAAGGAACGGGAAAGTCCTGTCATTCCTTTGATACTCCGAACTTTGAATGCTTCACATTCCCAAAGCGTTGCACGACCGCCTGAAGGGTCATACCAACCGTAGAGGTGAATAAGGTCGCCAGTACTGAATAGTCTTCAGTTTACTAGTAGAATCTGTGATCGTACTGTCACTCTTATGATCCTGGTGATCGTACTGTCACTCTTATGAATCCTGGAGATCGTACCTGTCACTCTTATGATACCTGGTGATGTACTGACACTCTTATGATCCCATGGTGATCGTCCGTCACTCTTATATCCAGGTGATCGTACTGTCACTCTTATATCCTGTGATCGTACTGTCACTCTATGATCCTTGGATCGTATTGTCACTCCTTGACGGATCTCTGGTGGATCGTACTGTCACTCTTTGTGATCCTGGTGATCTACTGTCCTTTTTACGCTTATGACCTGGTGACGAGCTGTCACTCTTATGATCCGGTGATCCAACTGTCCACTCTTATGATCCTGGTGATCGAACTGTCACTCTTATGATCCTGGTTGATCATACTGTCACTCTTAAGATCCTGTGATCGTACAGTCACTGCTTATGATCCTGGTGATCATACTGTCACTCTTATGATCCGGTGATCCGTACTGTCACTCTTATGATCTGGTGATCATACTGTCACTCTTATGAATTCCTGATGATCACTGTCACTTTTATCCTATCCTGGTGATCATACTGTCACTCTTATGATTCTGGTGATCATACTGTTACTTCTTATGATCCTGGTGATCATACTGTCCACTTTTATCACCTGGGGATCATACGGTCACTCTTATGATCGTGGTGATCGCACTGTTACTCTTATGATCCTGGGATCATGCTGTCACTCTTATGATCGTGGTGATGCACTGTCACTCTTATGATCCTGGTGATCATATTGTCAACTCTTATCAATCCTGGTGATCATACTGTCGCTCTCATCATCCGTGGTGCCATACTGTCACTCTTATGATCCTGGGATCATTCTGTCATCCCTTATGATCCTTTTGATCATACTGTCACTGCTTATCATCCTTGTGATAACACTGAAACTCTTATGAACCTTGTGATCATACTGTCACTCCATTGAGACCCTGGTGATCATAACTGTCACTCTTATGATCCTGGTGATCATACTGTCACTCTTATGATCCTGGTGATCATACTGTCACTCTTATGATCCTGGTGATCATACTGTCACTCTTATGATCCTGGTGATCAACTGTCACTCTAATGATCCTTGTGATCAAACTGGTCACTCTTATCATCCCTGGTGATCATACAGTCACACACAAATGAGCCTGGTTACATAACGTCACTCTATCATCCTGGTGATCAACTGTCATCTTATGACCCTGGTGATCAGACTGTCAATCTTATCATCCTCGTGATCATACTGTCACTCTTATCACCTGGTGATCATACTGTCACTCTTATCATCCTGGTGATCATACTGTCACTCCTTATGATCCGGTTATCATATTGTCACTCTTATCATCCTGGTGATCATGCTGTCACTCTTATATCCTGGTGATCATACGTCCACTCTATCATCCTGGTGATCATACTGTCACTCTTATGATCCAGGTGATCATACCTGACACTCATATCATCCTGGTCATCATACTGTCACTCTATGATCCTGGTATCATCTGCCCAACTCTAATGATCTTGTGATCATACTGTCACTCTTATCATCCTGGTGATCATTACTGTCACTCTTATTATCCTGGTGATCATACTAGTCACTCATATCATCCTGGTTGATGCATACTGTCACTCTTATGACCCACTGGTGATGCATACTGTCACCCTTATACATCCTCGTGATCATACTGTCACTCCTTTTTTTATCATCCTGTTGATCATACTGTCACTCTTATCATCCTGGTGATCATACTGTAACTCTTAGTGATCCTGGTGATCATACTGGTCACTCATATCATCCTGGTCATCATACTGTCACTTATGAGCCTGTGATCATACTGCCACCTCTTATGATCCTTGTGATCATACGTTTACTCTTATCTTCCTGGTTATCATACTGTCATCTCTATCATCCTGGTGATTAACTGACAACACTTATGACCCTGGGTGATCAATACGTCCTCTTATGATCCTGGTGGATCATACTGTCGACTCTTATCATCACTGGTGATCATACTGTCACTCATATCATCCTGGTGATCATACTGTCACTTATGATCCTGGTGATCATATTGTCACTCTTATCATCCTGGTGATCATACTGTCACTCTTATGATCCTGGACATCATGCTGTCACCTTATTACCCTGGTGATCATACTGTCACTCTTATCATCCTGGTGATCATACTGTCACTCTCATCATCGTGGTATCATACTGTCCCCACTCTCATGTATCCTGGTGATCATACTGTCCACTCGTTATGATCTTCCTGTTGATCATATTGTCACTCTTATCATCCTGGTGATCATGCTGTCACTCTTATGATCCTGGTAATCATACTGTCACTCTTATGACCTTGGTGATATACTGTCACTCTTACATCCTGGTGATCATGCTGTCACTCTATGAATGGCCCTGGTGATGCATACTGTCACTCTTATCCATCCTGGTGATCATTACTGTCACTGTTATGATCCGGTGATCATACCGGACCACACTTATGATCCGGGTGATCATACTGTTACTCATATCAACTGTGTTCATACTGTCTCTCTTATCATCCAGGTGATCATACTGGGGGGGGGTCACACTCTTATCAACCTGGTGATCATGACTGTCACTCTTATCCTGTGATCATAACTGTCACTCTTATGACCCTTGTGGATCATACTGTGGTGAAGGTTTACTCGCCCTGTAACAACTCATGACCAGTATTACAGGCTGGCTTCTCTCAGAAATTAAATGAATAGAAAAAGAAATAATAATTCACCAAAGATAAACACTTTATTATTATATTAAATCAAACATAAAAACAATAAAACATGAAAGGTATATCATATTTGAAGAAAAATATAAATGAAATGAATAAAATTCACATTTATGAAACTCAACGCTAATATAAAATAGGGGTGTCTGGAGTTGGTGACACTGAGTGATGTTGAAATCGCGCAGCAGTTATGCTGATGATGGTGGGGGTTTTGGTCGCAGGAGGTTGGTTACAACCCACCGTTTCGTTCTTCACAGTTAGCCTTGAGTATACTTATCCCGATGACAGGAAAACAGGTTCTTTACCGCTGGCAATGATAGGGGTTACGTCCTGAAATTTCATACAGTGCACAGGTTAATTAAATCCAAAAAGGGGAAGTCTCATGACGTTAGTCCATCTCCAATCAATTCTACTCGTTTATTGCAGGTTACCCTCTTTGTCATCCAAGCTGGAGAAAGAATATACAGGTTACCCACTGCTTAAGAAATCACTCTCCGATGATAAGTACAATACCTAAAAGATGTGGTGATTATTACAATAGTCAACTTAGAGCAAGACTGAAAGTACTAAGTTTAATTATTGGTCAAACGTGATGCTTTCAAACCAATAAATTCCACTAGAATACAAGGAAGGCGTGTGCTACATTAGTGCTGGGAGCTGTGAGTCTAGTGATACTGCTTGTGAGCCTGACCCCACAACAACTTCACCTTTCGTCGGGGGGGGAGGGAAAGAAGGAGTGAAGGGATAGACTGACCCCTACTTAACAAGCAGCCGGCAATCAACTATCACTTTCGTGGTGGGGGAAAAAAGGCGGAAATAGCAGGAGCTAGACTTGCCTTACCTTACAAAGTTAGCTTGGCAAGCAAACTATCACATTCGGGGAGGGTGGAAAAAGGTGGGGAATAAGCGGAGCTTGACTTACTCCAACCTTAACAAGTAGCCGTCAATGAAAACTATTGTTACTATATAACCCCGTCGCGTACTCCTATCCTATTGAACTTTTCCCTCACACTCCCCCATACCAAGACTTATAGTCAAGGAGTATAAAAGAATTTGGCGAGGAAAAAGTTCTAACATATGGAAGTCACGTAAGGCAAGAAATCTTCTACTGACTGTCACGTACTAACCAGTCAGAGAAATAATTGGATAACAGTTGTGTGTACCACACCCCCTTGATATACACAATATGGAACTTAAAACCTGGAGTGCCAATGTCGCACCCAAGAGGCGACTGTTGGTTCCCTTAAAAGTTTCTAGGTATATCAAAGGTTTGTGGTCCGTTTCTAAATGAATTCTTTTCCCAGCAAATAAAATTTAAGTTTGAGATACCCACAAAAGGGGCCAAACATTCCTTTTCTTTTGGTGGAGTATTCGTTTCTGGGGGAAAGGGAGTTTCCGGCTTAGGAAGCATACAGGGAAGGGAGTACCATCATGGTATTGTAGTAACACCGCCCTAAGCCAGTATTGGAGGCATCAGTTTTTTAAACAAAATGTTTTTTAATATCTGGAACTTAAGTATAGGTCTTTCAAAAAGATATTTTTAATCTCTTTAAACTTTTCCCGAGCTAGTCGGAAAGTTAAGAGGTTCCTTCACAGACTTTTTAAGGAAGTCGGATAAGATGCCTGTAAGATCAGTAAGGTTCGGGATAAACCGTGCATAAAAATTTACAGAAACCCAAAAAAGCTACGCATGAGCTTCTTGGTTTTGGGGAATTAAATTCTAATAAAGCTTTGACTTACTGGGGAGAGGCTGCAGAGAGTTATTAAAAGTATCAGTCCAAGATATCTAATCTTGTTATACCCAAGGAAGCATTCTTTGGCTTGGCAGTGAGGCCATGTGAGCGTAACCTTTCGCAAAACTGATGTTAATGTTTGGATATGTTTGCCCCACTTTGGATGTCATTACGTAAATGTTATCAAAATAAACTGAAACATTTGGCATATTACCCAAGACCTTTCTCATCAGTCTCACGTAGGTAGCACAGGCAGTTACCAAACCGAAGGGCATAGTTCTATATTGCATCAGTCCTTGGTGTGTAGGAAAAGCGGTGTACTGCTTAGAAGAAGGATCTAACATTACTTGATGATATGCCTGCGCAATATCAAATCTCTGAAAAGAAGGAAGCGTCATAAAATTTGTGTAGATCGCTATCTATTAAGGGCATAGGCTCAGCATCCCACCGAGTTATAGCATTAAGGCCTCTGAAGTCAATAGCAAGTCTATATGAATTATCCTCCTCCTAACCATGACTACTGGTGAACAATATGAAGATACTGAAGGTTCAATGATCTTTAGTTTTAATAATTTGTCTACCTCTCGGTCAAATGCATCCCTAAGGTGAATGGAACTGGGTATAATTTTCGTTTGATAGGATTGTCCGTCACTAAGTCAATCTTATGGACTACCGTGGAGGTAACACCTGGAATATCAGTAAAGACGTCTGAAAAGTTACTCACACATTGAAGTAGTTCATGTCTCTTATGGTCATCCAAAGATTCATTAATATTAATGTTGGTTGCGCCTAGTGGTCAAGAGTCACCAAGTCATGTAGTTCTTCATCATAGTCTAAGTTAGAGGTGTCAATTACGCACACCTTACATTCTTCAGTTGTCTTATCAAGTTCGTGTGGAAAAACTAAGTCAAAGTTATTAAGGCAGTTAACCGAATTTCTTCGGTAATATATTCTTAAGGATGTTGATATGATAAAGCTTAGGTTTCCCCTTGACTTCTATGAGGTAGTCAACTTCCCACAAATTTTTAATACTTTATATGGACCTTTCCATGCTACAAATAATTTATTTGACTTGATAGGCAAAAGTACAGAACTTCATCCCTACTTTAAAACTTCTCCTCTGACTTTTGGAATCAAAATAGGTTTTGTACTGGTCCATTGACAAGCTTAGGTTTTCGAAACTATGTCAGAGGTCTCCTCAAGTTTGGATCTAAGGTCAAGGAGAAAACTGGTAAGAAGACTGAACCTCGGGCACTTTACCTCCTCATTAGTCCATAAGTCATGAAGGATGGAAAAGTGGACCTCTGGCCTGTCTTACCATAGAGAAGTTCAAAAGGTGGAAAACCCCAAAGAGTCACTGGGAACTTCCCTCATGGCAAACAAAGCACAGGGTAGGTAACGATGCCACTCCTTAGGTTTAAGGGAGCAAAGTTTCCTTAAAATGGACTTGAGAATCGAATGCTGGCGCTCAATCCTCCCATTACAGCTGGGATGATAGGGTGTGGTGAAGAGAGGCTTCACTCCCAGAAGTTGGTATAGATGTTGCATTAAGTCAGATGTGAATTGTGTCCCACGGTCAGACAAAATTCTCTAGGATGCCCACTCTGGAGAAGATGGACAAAAGGGCTTCAGCCACCTCTGTAGTAGTTATGGTCTTTAAGGGAATGGCTTCAGGAAAACTCGAAGCATAATCAACTAATGTTAATATATATCTATGTCCCCCAGATGAAAGTGGAGATAAAGGACCAACGATGTCAATAGCTACTCTTTCAAAGGTACCGTAAAGACTGGCATTTTGACCATAGGTACTCGCCTGGTACCTCTGGAGGATGACAGTTGGCAAACTTTACACGATCTACAATAGGTAGTGACATCTGAGGACATTTTTGGCCAAAAATAGTTTTCCCTAATTTTATTTAAGGTTTTACGATGCGAGAAATGTCCGGCCACTGGCAGGTCATGAGCCATTTTAAGAACAGTCTCTCTGCATTGACTTGGAACAACTAAGATGGAATAGTCTATCTCATCTGAATTTAATTTGAATACTGACTTGTACAAGATACCTTTTATATATTCAAATTTATATGAAAAGTTTTTCCTTTGGATAACTTGATTTTGTTTAGCGGCATTATGGCAATTCTGAAGAGAAGGGCAATTACGTTGTAAATTGACAAAGGAGTCCTTCGATATATCTAAAGGCTTAAAGTCAGGGAAAATCAAAGGATGGACAGTAGGAGAAGCCTGGGCTTTGGTCTGAGCCCTAGTCAAGACATTTATGGTATCGGAGGTGATATCTTCACTTTCATCTAACAAGTGAACCGGTGATCCTACTACCTCGCTTTCGAGAGTAGCATCACTGGTTTTTAATCCCACATGAATCTCACGAGACATGTCTCATCTGAACTTTCGAGGGCTTCTCTGACTCTACAGGAAGAGGATCTGAAACACTTATGTCCACTTTGGTGATGAAAGGTCAACCTTCAGAAGGAAGAATGGCACCTTTACATTACCTATTAGTACGGAGCAAGAAGTGATGGGAGCTAGTACGGCTTCAGACCAACCTGTGAACCATTTAGACCTAATGTAACAACGGATGGTAGGAAAAGTGTCTGTACGGCCCAAGTAGTCTGAAAGTATAGCAAGGAATGAGTTTCTTTAAGGTTAGGGAACAGCTTATCAGAAATGACTAATACATGTGCATCCAGTGTCTCGTAAAATGGTAGATACATTAAGTCCATTAACTGTTCCTGAACAGAAGGGTGCTTGGTCATTACAGTCTTTAAACATCTTCCAACTTTTTGGACCTTCTTAGAAGGACAATCTGGACGTTTAATGTCCCTTAAAACCACACAAATGACAACAGGAAAAAGAAGTCATTTTTTTCCCTAGAGGGTTTGATTTCTTAAGGTTGATAACCCCTTTCCCCTTTT
>NC_069401.1:70389842-70420825 GCF_026875155.1 Cherax quadricarinatus | reverse complement strand
TTTGGGGTTTACTCCTTTCGCTTAGTAATTACACATGTAAGAAAATTATAATATAAATTTTAAATACACATTAATATATACCTTAGCCAGAAATTAATGTTATACAAATAAAACTAATATAAATTTTTGCCAGACTTGATGAGCAAAATTAATATTATAATTTAATTCACTACACATTAAGTAAATTTGTGGACCTAACATCCACCTCCGTCTGTCATTTCATATATAAGGGAATAAGAAATTTAAATTTCACTAATAATGACCAACAAATTTTAAGGGACCAACGGGCAACAAAATTGTGGAAAATAAAATTTACCTGGTTTGAATCTCATTAGATACATACAAGTAAATGGTAACAAAGATAATTATTATTTTATCAAAGTTACAGAGACTAGTAGAATTTTTAGGACCCTGGGTCGCAAAAAATGTCCCCCTTCGACACCTACCATCTATCTCTCCACAAGTTGCTCTAAACCTATATTAATTGAAAATGAAATGTACATACACACCAGGAATTCTGGTAAAATTTAATGTAAATTTGTGGACTGTACATTAAAATTAATAAATGATTACATATACACATTTATATAACAGAAGGACAATTTATAATCATAAACATCACAATTAGTCGGGAAAATACTGCGTATCATGTACAGAACCCCCCTCTAACTAAATTTATGATGATAATATGGCCAGAATTACAAACATAATTTAGACAGCTTATCTGTGGTTCCTGGAGCTGTCCTGTACATCTGTTTAATGCTAAAATTATGCAGAACTACACACCCAACAATTTCGGCTCCTATTTGGAAGAGGTTTTAAGCCCATATAACCCCTAGAGCGAACGAAAATTATACACCTTACATTAACGTGCTTGTAACACATTCAAAAAACAATGGCGACTCCCCTGCTCGTCAGCGCAGGCGCAGAGCTTCCCCGTCAGTTCACTTCTTTTAAAAAACATCAGGCAGGACATTGTTTATCACATTATCAGGTATATTTACATTTATAAAAATATACAGTATAATTTGGGGAAATTATTTCCCACAACTACCACCACTACTACCACTACTACAACAGCCACCAATACTACCACCACCACCACCACCACTACTGGCACCACTACCACCACTGTTACAAAAAACGCGATTCTAAAAGCTTAGAGATCTCCAGTGAATACTAGAAAGGACTGCCCTTCTAGCATCCAGCCTTTTACTGGGTTTTCGTAACAAGTAGTCAGTTTCCTTGTCCAATTATCCATTAGAATTCAGTATTATTCAATAGTGCTTCAGGATTACAATGGTAGGCTACTAACTAGAGAAATTAAAATTTAAAAAATTTTATTAAGTCTAAAGGTATATTATCAAATTAAATAAATTAAATTAATCACAGTAATCAAAATAAAAACACTTCTCTCGAGTTCAATATTATTGTGCTGAAAGCACATATCACATTTTAATTCTTAAGTACCATCTGGTACATTAACATTTAATAAGATATTACAAATATGTACAAGTAAGTTTGTTTTATGTGTGTAAGTGCTTAATTTAGTTCACTATGTCTCACGACTCGACTAGACTTAAACAAGTGACTGACAAAGCCCTTTCAAATAAACTAACTTCTTGACCGACTGGCAACCAGAACAGTCTGCTTGAACAAAAAAAAGAATGCTAAAGCCCAATAGCAATACAACAAGCAACTGCGACACAGAATCAGGAACAAGGAGAAAATTTATAACGACACTAAGTAGGGACATCAGCAGATCCTCCAAAAAAGTTACAAAACTCCCTTTACTACTGAATTAAGTTCAGCATAAGAAAATCCCCGACGTGATAATCACAGAAACCAGTACAAATTGGTTATAAGCTATAGTTCAGGACCTGAGTTGTTTTGAGTGTCTATGCGACACACAACTCAGTACAAACGTCGAAAATCACTAATTTTATACAATGTTTTGTGAAAAGAGTTCTACAGAAACTAAAAGAATAATGAGACAGACAATCCTGTCCAACCACCCAAGCGGGGTTTTGAGAGCAGGATGAATACTCAGGCGGGGGTGAGGACACCCCCCTCGATCACGTGATAGCTCCGGGGCAGCAAACGCCCAGCAAAAAGCCGCAGTATAACGAGCAAGGAGCGTAATTACATAGTTAGACAATAAAAGTTTGAACTGACAATAATATGTTAATCCTACCTAAAAAGGGAACTATAAATAAAATATAAAGCAATACATTTACGATTTAGCTATTATCGCAAATATAAACAATATAAAAATTTAAAAGAAAAGGTAATAATTATGTTTTACATATAATCTTTTCAACCATTCAGGGGGTTTCAAAACCATAATACCCCCACCAGTCACCACTATAACCACCACCCCCCCACCTTTGCCCACCACCATTCCCCCCCCAAACCCCCAAACACCACCCCCTACAACAAACTACCCCCATCATCACCACTACAACCACTACTATACCCCCACCACAACCCCCCCACTTCAAAAATCACCCCTTCAACCACCCACTACCACCCCCACCACCTACCCCCATCTCACCCCACAAAAAAACACCACCCCACCCCATTACCCCCCCCCTACCCCCACAACACCACTATCACCACACCACTACTAAAACCCCTAATTTCGACTCTTTCTAACAAAACCCAAACCACTACTTCCCCAGAACCAAACACCACCACCACCCCTCCCCCCCACTACCACCCCCATACAAACCACCCCAACCGCTGTACCCCCCACCCAAATAAACCCTACCCCCAATCTCACACACCACTACAACCCCCACACACTACTATACCACCCCCACCACCCCCACCCCACCCCCATCAACCAACTCAACCCCCCCACAAATACTATCACTACCACCCCCACCCCCCCCTACAACCCCAATCACACTCACCTCCCCACCACCCCCCACTACTACATAATATTTTTACCACCAAAACCACCCCTATCACCCAAGCACAACCACCCCAAAAACCCCCACCCCCACCCACCCCATACAACCACACCACCACACAACCTTTCCACCATCACCCTACCACACCATCACTTTCCCCCCCCCCCCTACTACCATCAACACCACACTTACCACCAAAACCACAAAAAACCCACAATACACTCTCCCCCACCACCACATAAAAACCCCCAACCCCCAAACCACCAACCCACAAAACACCCCCCACCAAAAACCCACCACCCCCCCACCCCCACCACTTAACCCCCAATCACCCCCAACACCCCCCAAAAAACATTCACAACCCCCATTTACCACCTCAATTCCCAACCCACCCCCCCTTTTACAAAACCCACAACACAAAAACCCCCACACACAACCAACACACCACACCACCCCCCACAACCACCTCCACTCCACCAACACCACCGTAACACCACCACAACTACAACCAACACCACCACCACAACTACAACCACTACCACCACCCACCAAACTACAACCACCACCATACCACACCACCACCACCACCACCACCACCACCACAACTACAACCACTTCCACCACCACCAATACAACTTCAATCACCACCAATACCACCACCACCACAACTACAACCACTACCACCACCACAACTACAACCACCACCACAACTTCAATCACCACCAATACCACCACCATCACCACCACAACAACTACAACCACCACCACCACCACAACTACAACCACCACCACCTCCACTGCAACTATAACCACAACCACTACCACCACCACCACTGCTACCACCCCCACAACTACAACCACCACCAACACCACCCAAACTACAACACCACCACTGTCACCACCATCACAACTTCAACCACCACCACCACAACTACATCCATCACCACCACCACACCACCAACTACAACCTTCACCACCACAACTACAGACACCACCAACGCAACTACAAACCACCATCACCACCACAATACAACCACCACCACCACCACCACCACAATTACAACTACCACCACCACAATTTCAACCACACCCAAAATTACAGCCACCACCTCTACCACAACTACTATCACCACCACTACCACCACCACCACGACAACACACTCCACTACCACCACCACAACCACCGCTACCACCACCACAACTACAACCACCACCTCCACCACAACTACAACCACTCCTCCACCACAACTACAACCACTACACCACCGCCACACTACAACCACCACCAATAACCACCACCATCACCACCACAACCACCGCTACCACTACCACAACCACCACAACCACCACCACCGGAACTACAACTACCACCACCGCCACCACAACTACAACCACCACCACAACTTCAACCACCACCTCCACCACAACTACAACCACCACTAATAAATAACAAAAAGGCACAATACCGTGACTGGAACGATACACAAATAACCCGCACATAAAAGACAGAAGCTTACGACGACGTTTCGGTCCGACTTGGACCATTGACAAAGTCACACTGTGACTTTGTCAATGGTCCAAGTCGGACCGAAACGTCGTCGTAAGCTTCTGTCTTTTATGTGCGGGTTATTTGTGTAACAACCACCACCAATACCACCACGACAACCACCTCCACTACCACCAACAACCACCGCTACCTCCACCACAACTACAACCAACACCACCACCACAACTACAACCACTACCACCACCACCACAACTTCAATCACCACCAATACCACCACCACCACACTACACACTACCACCCCACAACTACAACACACCGCCACCACCACAACTTCAATCACCACCAATACCACCACCACCCACCACAACACATTACAACCACCACCACCACCTCCACTGCAACTATAACACCACAACCACTACCACCACCACCACTGCTACACCACCACAACTACAACCATCCACAAAACCACCACAACTACAACCACCACCACTGCACCACCATCACAACTTCAACCACCACCACACCACCACAATTACAACCACCACAACCTCCACCACAACTACAACCACCACCACGACAACCACCTCCACTACCACCACCAGCACAACTACAACCACCACCACCACAACTACAAGTACCACCACTACAACTACAACCATCATCACAACCACCACCATCACCACCACCACAACTAATAGGCAAAATTTCTAACTTCAACGTTAAAAACAACATAGATTTAGTTGATAAATTAAGCTCCCTGACTGACTTAAATGATTTTAACATGGTTAGTTTTGATGTTACTTCGTTGTTTATGAAAGTTCCTGTTGATGATTTATTTTCTTATCTGAAGAACTCGTTAATTATGATTTACCATTGCCAGTTCCTACTATCATTAAACTTATTAAACTTAGCATTGTTGATGCAAAATTTGTATTTAATGATAAGTTTTACACTCAGAAATTTGGTATGGCAATGGGAAATCCTCTTTCACCTGTTCTTAGTAACCTATACATGGAATTTTTTGAAACAAGGCTGCTTAACACAATCCTCCCTAATAGAGCTAAATGGTTCAGATATGTTGATGATATTTTGTGTCTTATGCCCATAAATGTAGATATACACCATTTCCTTGGCAAATTAAATAGCTTAGCCATTCTATAAATTTTACTGTTGAATTTGAAGAAAATAACTCATTGCCTTTTCTAGATGTTTTAATTAATAAGGATAATAATGAATTCAAATTTAAAATTTACAGAAAACCTACAAACAACTGTTCCTATGTCCACCATTATTCTTCCCATCAAGACTGAGTTAAACTGTGTGTTTTCTCATCAATGTTTTTGAGAGCTTTACGAATTTGTAGTCCAGAGTTCATAGATGAGGAAATATCCAAAATTTATGAAATAGGTAATGATTTGAAATACCCAAGAAATGTAATTGATAAATCTTTTAAAATTGCTAGAAATACTTTTTACATCCAAAAAGGGACAACCAGCCTTATTCAACTAAAAATATGTTGGTTCTCCCTTACCATGAAAACTTGGTTGATATGCCTTCTCTTCTTAAGACTTTTAATGTTAAAGTTGTATTCAAAAAACTTGATACAGTAAAAAAACTTTTGATAAAGAATTCCCCCCAAAATGCTGATGGATGTGTCTAATAAGATTCCTTGTAAAATTTGCGATAAAGTTTGTTAAGGTCAAACTGTTAAAAATCTCGAACTAAGATTAAAACAACATAAATATAGCATTAGAACTGGACAAGATTCCAATGCTCTATTTATTCATGTAAGACATTTTAACAATCCAATTGATTTTCAAAATGTTGAGAAAGTAGTATCAAGCAAAGTCCATGGTCGACAGGAATATAATCTTGTTCATAAAAAGCAGTTTGACAATAATATGAATATTTCCTTTGGTTTATATAAATTAGATCCATTTATAATTAATAGAATTTGGGAAGAATTTAATAATACATTGGCCAAATAATAGTTTTTTAAATTTCTTATTTCTTGGGTAGATATAGTTTGTTGGTGGGTTGTATGAAGGACCTGTCTAGTTCGGCCGGGCGGGCATGCTGTCTCGCGTCAGGTGTTCCGTTGTTGTGGGATCTGATAGTGAGGTGTGGGCTACCCCTTTATATACCTTCCTTTGGTGCTTCACTTTCATTGTTCCTTGATAATGTGAGTAGTCACGAAATCGCTTGAACTTCTCTATTCTTTCACAGTGGTTGTTTTGCATATTCAGAAATCCCCTGTTTACTGTGATCTTATTGCATATATATATATTATATATATATATATATATATATATATATATATATATATATATATATATATATATATATATAATATATATATATATATATATATATACATATACATATATATATATACACATATGTATGTTTGTGTGTGCATGGAAGAAATCATAATAAAACGCGTGTTTGAAAATATATAAAAGTATCACATTGAAAAAAGTATTAGGAAATTCATGAGCTCTTTCATGTTCTTATATTCTTATACACATATATCTCTGGAGGAAGAGGAAGCAGAGGCAAGTGAAGCACGTATTATGTGTTAAACTCCGAGGAGACACCACACATCAGAGAAGTTTAACTTACCCAGGAGGTGCTATCTAACTCACTGAGGTGCTTCCTAACTCACTGAGGTGCTTCCTGACTCACTAAGGTGCTACCTAACTCACTGAGGTGCTCCTAAGTCACTGAGGTGCTTCCTGACTCACTGAGGTGCTACCTAACTCACTGAGGTGCTTCCTAAGTCACTGAGGTGATTCCTAACTCACTGAGGATGCTACCTATCTCACTGAGGTGCTACCTAACTAACTGAGGTGCTGCCTGTTACAAAAAGTGCGAATTCTAATAAGCATAGATATCTCCAGATGAATTTTTTTTTTTTTTTATTTTATTTAAAATACAATACATAGCTTAACATAAAAACCCTTAAACTAGGGTTGATACACATTGTATATAAACACATTTTGAAAACAATCTCTCAGAACGTACAATAGCAAATAAACACAATATTAACAAACACAAGAGGTTACACAATTATACTAGAAAATATCGCTTGTGACAAAACATAACATTAAGAAGATGGGCAATCTTAACCCTATGTACACAAGAACAACAACAAGAACATAACATGTAGGTGACCCCTGTAGCAGGTTCAATAATATAAATAAAACCATAATCCCTTCGGGTATACACTATTTACATAATTACTGGGACATTGCCAATGCACAATACAATACAATAAGAAGAATAGTATGATAAATATATAAATATATCGGTTACTCACAACCAACACAAATAATCGATAACCGAAAGAACCTACATCACAATCTCATGATAAAACAAAGTACATACTCGCCTTACCACAAGTCTTACGACGTCAGCCACAAAACTAGAAAAGCCATAATCATTCCGCACTCATCTACAGGCTATACACATTATATAACATAGCAATAAAATGCTCGGTACAAACACATAAAACCCCGTTTGCCAGGCCATAGCCGAAAGGTACATCAAGTACTTCAACAAAGAAAGAAGGCAGTAGACTCTGACTTAAGACATCTATAACACATATAACTTCACCACCACATCCATCACACAACCACATTTTCCTCAACCACGCATTACACAGATACACACAGTAAACCAGCCGTTGTGCATACCCAACCCGGAGACAAGCCCGTTCCATCCCCTGAAATTCACTCCCCCCCCCCCCTTTCACAACGTTAACAATGCTCTCACACTCATACTACGGTACCCTGCTGAAAAAGCCTGGTCCCAGCGACTTCCATATATTTCCCGATTATAACACAACGTTCTATAAATGGTCCCCGCCAACACCCTTTTGCGCACCTCACCAATCCCATTCCTTCTCATTGCCCAGGATACAAAAACAAAAATCCGCAATTATATACGTGATTGCACGTTGCACAGGCGCCTCGACGCCTCCCACGTCCAAACTTAACGCCCTCAATACTAATATCCCGCCTCCTCCCACTGTCCTCAGAACCTTACCCATCCATTCCCTGATACTCCCCAAATTATCACAAAAATACACTACATGAAACGCAGTCTCCTCATCCCCGCACACCCGACACGCGCCCTCCACCATCAACCCTCTTCCTTAAGTGCAGCACCCGACGGCAGTATACCATGGAGAAACGGAAAAATACCTCTCGCACATTTGGACGCACGCGCATCAACCGTAATCTTTCCCATATATCCTTCCACGCATACATAGGGTAGATACTCTCAGCCTTCACGACTACCTTCGCCCTTACAACACGCTCTAAAACACCCACTCGAACTTTATTAGGGTCCCGTACATGCAGCAACGCCCGCAACACTTCTTCACACACTTTCATCTCCGACCCTCCCCACCACATTCGCACCTCTTCATGCAAGCCATTCACGCCCCTCCCTGCATGACCCCGCACACGGCGTAACCCCACTTCAAATAAATGCACTTGACTCTTAACCGTAAATCAATCAACCCCAATCCTCCTCTGTTGACCGGTAAAGTAACCACACTCCTACTCAACCATTCACACCCGGAACCCCAAAGAAAATGGAAAACCCTCTTTAACAGCCTCGTAACATCCGGACCTGCTAACGGATATACCGCAGCCACGTGCCAGACTTTACTGTATAACAACACATTCACAACAATCGCACGCTGATGTACTGTCAAATGAGTTGGTCTCAACCCATCCAATCGCCCCACCACTCGATCCACAACAAGTCCAGAATTAACCATCCTCGCCTCTCTCGCACTACGCTATATACACTATTCCACACACTTTATTCCTGTCCACCATATTCCAACGTACATTCTTCCCCAACTCTCTCTTCCCACCCAATCTCCTAAGACCAGTAATTTTGATTTTTCCACATTAACTCTTAACCGGTAACCCCCGCGAAATTATCAATAACATCTCCAACCGCACGTAAACTCCTCTGCGTTCGCACGAGTATTGTCGTGTCATCCACATACCCTATTAATCCCTGCACTCCACTTCCTACTCCCCCAATCCACCTCCATACACGCTTCCACCTTTCTATAGAAAGGGTCTGTTAAACAGGCAAACAACAATTGAGACAGGGGACAACCTGCCTAATACCCCGACCCATGGATACCCACTTCCCCAATTTCCCATTTACTTGTACACACACTCCCACACCTGTATACAATGTCTCTGCCCAACGTACCACCTCCTCCCCAAAACCCTGCCTCCTTAATATATACCACAACACCTCACGTTCTACACTATCATACGCCCGCCTGCCAATCTAACGCTAAGACACCCCCCCCCCTGCTCCCCTCCCGACCTTCCACAAAATTCTTTATAATACAATGCCCGTCATACATCGTCTCCCAGACACACCATATTGTCCTCTCGCAACCACTCTATCCACCACACACTTCATCCTATTTCCTAAAATTTTGCAAAAATCTTATAATCAGCACACAGCAATGATATTATCCTAAAGTCCCGCACCGTGTCCTGTTTCTTACCTTTTGGCACTAAAACCACAACCGCAGTTCCTTGCAACCTGCCCATCCTCCCCTCCCTTTTCATCGTATCCATTAGTTCTACTAAGAAGACTTCAACACATTCCAATGGCTCACATAAAACTCGCAGGCAAGCCATCCAGACTGGAGCCTTACCACGTGCCATCCCCTCCAAAGCCCTCCACACCTCCCCTTCTTCAATATCCCCCCCCAACGCATGCGATCACTGCTACTTAGCACACAAGATACATTCTCCCCCAACCTCCCGAAAGCCTCCCCATCCACCCCCACACTCAGTAAATTTTTTCCAAACCACCTATCAACGTAATCACTCATTGCCTCCGTTGTTCTTAACTCATGTCCGCCCCTATATCCACCTAAGTCCTCATGTACCACCAGCCTATCAATTTCCATAGCCATACGTCGCTGCCTCTGTCCCCTTAACACACAGGCCGATGGTCGGTCACCCCACACCGCCTCTTCAATTCCACCCTGCACTCTCACCGCATCAAATCTATCATTCTGCAAATCACGAATCCTTCCTTTTAACAACTCGATTTCCTCCATGGGATACTGCCTGCCTGCACGCCCCTCTCATAACAACTTTGCAACCTACCCTCGAAATACTGCTGCAACCCGTACGTCATCCAACCCTGGTACTTTCCCCATCGCACATAAAACTGCCGGATCCTCTCCTTAGCTACCCATCCCCCACCCCAGCAAGTCACCCACATCCCTACCCTCTCCCACAAATTCTCCCACATTGTCCTAAAATCTAACCCCGCCTCCTCCACCCCAAGAGTCTCACATTTAACTTCCAATACCCTGGATACCTCTTAGTAAGCTGGCCCAAGTCAAGTCCGTATAAAACAGCTCTATGATCCGTGTAAACAGCTTCCACCGTACGCACACACATCACTCGCACACTTCTCGTCACATATAACCTATCGAGCCTGGCCGCGTATCCTGTCTATGAAACGTATGCTCAACCATTAGGTCCCCACCTCCAATAACATCCTTAACCCCACGCCCAGCAAAAGATCCCTTAGGCTAACCAAAAAACACCTGCCCCCGTGGCTCCACATCCTTTCTACGTACTATACAATTCCAATCACCGCCCATGATTGTTACCGAGGGAATCGATCTCAAATAATAAACCAAAACATCACGCACAAATTCATTCTTCACCCGTACATCACGCTCCGCCGGCGCATACACACAAACCACTGCCAGTCGCTCACCTCTCCACCATCCATCTACCCGGAGTACCCTACCCTCCTCCCCTCCCTCACATCTAATTACAACAAACGGGCTTGTCTCCCGAATCAGAATTCCAACCCCACCTTTCAAACGGTCCGAATATGCCACAAACACACGATATCCGTCCACATTCAAATCCCGACCCGCCTTAAAGTTATGCTCCTGCAATGAAATACAATATCTATGGCATGACGCCTCAGAAACCCCTGGAGCCACAAACGCTTCACATTCATACACAACCCATTTACATTCACAGTCATACACCTGAAACCTTCTTGAAGGGTTTTACACGCTGCCCTGTAACTCCTTTCATAGACACGTCACCAGCCTTCCTATTTTTCCCACCATGCTCACCACAGTGAGCTCTATTCCCTCCCGGTCGAACACCTGACCGGACACACCTGTGGCGCCTCCCACTCACCACATCAGCCCACGGTTTCTTCCCCGGTCTTTGCGCCGGGGTCAAGACATCATCGGAATCAGAGTGCGTTGCCGCCCTCTTCCGCGAACACTCTCTGCATCCATGGTCTGGTCGGGGGATGCCTCACAATGCACCTCCGCCGCCACCTCGACCACGGTCACCATTCCCGTAGAAGAGGCACCTGCAGTCAGCTGGCTGTCTCTCCTCTCGTCCTCACTCTCCTCAGGTCCACCACCGATTGTACATCATCTCCAGCTCTCTTCGTCTCCAAAAACTTTTCCGTCAACTGCTCCAGAGCCACATCCTCTGCTCGTTCTCCTCCACTCAACTTGGTCCCCTTCCACCAAAGCGGAGACTGTCGATTCTACAGGCATCGATGGGCTCGACCCCACCGTCGGGAATCTCTCTCTCCACCTCCTCACTCCAAGACGAACTAATGGCCCTTTACAGGCGTCCCGCTGGCAGGCCCCGCCTTCGGGTCAGGCCCTCGCTCCGTCCTTCTGTCTGCAACCTGTCGTTGCTGCTGCCTCTCACACTGTGCTGCCATATGGTCATAAGCACCACATAGCCTGCAGGTCTTGCGCTGCCCTGCGTAATACACCATCACTTGCGTCCTAAAGTCGTCCAGATGACAAACGACGGGATGGGATGCCTCAGCGTCATCTTTAGGTTTGAACGTACCTCCGGCCAGCCGCGTACGCCCCATCCACCCAGGTACCTGCCATTGCCAGATGCACAGTACCATAACGTTTCAAAAACGTTCCGTATATCTGCTCGTCAGCTTCGAAAAGGCACGTTGCGTACCTTCACCCAAGTGTAGTGTCGCGACACGTCAATTAAACGAACTCGTATTGCCGAGTTTACGTCCACACAGCCATCTTGATACTGCTCCACCAGGCGCTCATACACTGCCGTCGATCGTAGCTTAACGAATATTCGGTAAGCCCCGTTGAGCGATACTCCATACAAATCTTGATCAGCAATGCCGTATGTGTCGCGAATAATCAAAGGTAGAAGCACCTGTGCGGACTGAGGCGTAATTACACCCCGCACTAAATCAAAGCACACAGTGTTGACGCGCCTTCTGACAGTCTGCGCCGCAGCACAACCTCACGGCAATAAAGCGATGAGGTCAATGAATCTCCAGTGAATACTAGAAAGGACTGCCCTTCTAGCATCCAGCCTGTTACCGGGTTTTTGTAACAAGTAGTCAGTATCCTGGTCCAATTATCCATTAGAATTTATCAAGATTCAATAGTGCTTCAGGATTACAACTGGTAGGCTACTAACTAAAGAAATTAAAATTTAATAAGTTTATTAATAACAATTAAGTTGTCTAGGCGTATATTATTAAAGTAAATTAAAGTAATCAATTGAATATCATATAGGATACAAGTTGCTACACTTCTCTCGTGTACCGTAGTATTGTGCTGAAGGTACATATCACATCTTTATGGCTTTTAAGTACCGTCTGGTACATTGTTAACATTTAATAACATAATACAAATATATACAAGTAAGTTTGTGTGTATGTGTGTAAGTGCTCTAAGTAGTTCGCTATGTCTCAAGACTCGACTAGACTTAACCAGTGACTGACTAAAAGTCCTCACATAAACTAACTTCTTGATCAACCTGGCAATCAGAACAGCTTGCTTGAACAATAAAACCACTGATAAGCCGAACAGCAATATAACAAGCAACAGCGACATAGAATCAGGAACAAAGAGATAATATAACGACACTAAGTAGGGACCATCTGCAAATCCTCAACAAAAGTCACAAAACTCCCATACTACTGAATCTAAGTTCAGCATTAGAAAATCCCCGACTGTGACAGTACACAGATACCAGTACAAATTAGGTCAGAAGCTACAGCTCAGGACCTGAGTTTCTCAGAGTGTCTATGAGACACACAACCTCAGTACAACGTCGAAAATCACTAAGTCTAGGCTATGTCCTGTGACAGAGTTACACAGAACCAACAACAAGAAAACGACAGAGACGATCTTCCAACAAGGGCCATCAAGGGAGAGTTGGAGAGGCCGTCTTGTTGGAAGGCACGTCAAACAGACAATAACTAGTGCAATCCAGGCAGACTACTCCAGGAGAGGTGTTGATCACCCCACCTGATCACGCGACTCTCCGTGGACTGCTGCTGCCAGCAACACAGAAGCGGTTAGCGTAACGAGCGAAGTGAAAGTACAGTAGTTAGACAAAGCTGTCAGCTACTTAACACTCACTAACTATGAACACTGAATAATATATAAATGTTACAGCCTACCTAATAATATAACTATGTCAAATAATAATATAAAGCAATATATTTACGATTTAGCTAATATTGCAAATATAAGCAATATAAAATTATATGAACAGGTAATATACATTATATACATTGTGACCCATTCAGAGGTCGCAATACTGCCTAACTCACTGAAGGTGCTTCCTAACTCACTGAGGTGCTTTCTAACTCACTGAGGTGCTTCCTAACTCACTGAGGTGCTTCCTAACTCACTGAGGTGCTTTTAACTCATTGCAGAAGGTCTCTGGTCAACAATTTCACTAATGAATAAAACTAATGGTTACCAATATGACGTTGTTCAGCATAGTTCTAGCTGCCCAGATAACATTTTATTCCTAGTTGGGAAATTTGATCTAACAAAATGATCCCAAATGGATGAACAATAGATTAAAACATCTTATTCCTCAAAGAGAGGCATATATAGGCGCATCAAAAGAGGGGATGGGCAGTTAAGAATCAATATATTCAATAAAAGAGAGAAATAAAAAAAGGAATAAGAAAAGCATAAGGGATTATGAGGCTAAGGTCGCAAGGGATTCGAAGACTAACCCAAAAGGGTTCTTTCAGGTATACAGAAGTAAGATTAGGGACAAGATTGGCCCACATAAGAGTAACTCAGGTCAGATCATTGACAACGATATGGATATGTGTGAAATTTTCAACACATACTTCCTCTCAGTTTTTACCCAGGAAAATACTAGCGAAATTCCTGAAATAATAGATTATGTAGAACAGGGCGGTAAAACTATGCACGATTGCGATAACTAGTGATGTGGTCCTCAGACAAATAGAGAAATTAAAATCTAACAAATCCCCAGGCCCTGATGAGCTATTTGCAAGGGTGTTAAGAATGTAAAGAGAAACTTAGAATACCTTTCGCTAATCTTTTCAACATATCACTACAAACTGGCATAGTGCTGATAAGTGGAAAATGGCAAATGTAAAACCTATTTACAAGGCAGGTGACAGGTCCTTAGCTTCGAAACTATAGACCAATAAGTCTTACCTCCATAGTCGGAAAATTTATGGAATCAATAATTGTCGAAGCAATTCGTAGCCATCTTGACAGGCACAGATTGATTAATGAATCTCAACACGGTTTTACAAAGGGGCTTTCCTGTCTTACAAATTTACTAACTTTTTTTACTAAGGTGTTTGAGGAGGTAGATCATGGTAATGAATATGATATTGTGTATATGGACTTCAGCAAGGTTTTCGATAGAGTTCCACATCAGAGGCTATTCAGGAAACTTAAGGCACACTGAATAGGAGGAGAAATTTTTCCTGGGTAGAGGCATGGTTTACAATTAGGCCCACAGAGCTTGCATAAAAAGGGGGAAATCAGAATTGGGGCACGTCACAGGCGGTGTTCCTCAGGGGTCAGTGTTGGGCACGTTGTTGTTCACAATTTACATAAACGGACGTAGATGAGGTAATAAACAGCGACATAAGCAAAATTTTATTGATGACACCATAAAGGCCGTCCAGTTCATTCTAATGAGGACCCTGGAGCACTCCAGGGTGATATAAATAGACTGATGCAATGGTTGGAGAAGTGGCAGATGCAGTTTTTAAAATAGACATATGCAAAGTTTTTATAAGTTGGACACTAAAACATGCCACATATAAACTAAATAATGTAGATCTTAACACTAAATTATTGCAAAAAGGACTTTGGAATCCTGGTTAGCAGTAATCTAAAACCAAGATAACAAATGCATTAGTGTTCTCAATAAAGCTAACAGAATCCTTGGCTTCATAAACTAGAAGTATAAATAATAGAAGTCCTCAGGTTGTTGTTCAACTCTATATACCTTGGTTAAAGGGCCCCATTTAGACTGTGCTGCTCATTCTGGTCACCGTATTACGAATGGATATAAATGCTCTGGAAAAACGTACAGAGCAGGATGACAAAGATGATCCCTGTATCAGAAATCTTCCCTATGAGGGTAGACTGAGGGCCCTGAACTGCACTCCTCGAAAGGCGTAGAATTACGGGGGATATGATCGAGGCGTATAATGGACAACAGGAATAAATAAAGGGGATGTAAATAGGGGTGCTGAAAATTTCCGGCCAAGACAGGATTCGCAGTTAACGGTTTCAAGTTGGAAATATTCAGATTCAGGAAGGTAATAGAGTTGTGGATGAGTGGAACAAACTCCCGAGTACAATTATAGAGGCTAAAATAATGCGTAGTTCTAAAAATAGGTTAGATGAATACATGAATGGGTGTGAGTGGGTGTGAGTGGGTGTGAGTTGAACCTGACTAGCCTGTGCTACTAACAGCTGAAAGAAAGAAAACCTGTCATAAAAATTAAACAGCAGACAAAATAAAGCAACTTTGAGAAAACGGAAGATCAACCTCGATGATAGATGACAACACATGTGAGGATGGTAGATAATAATACCTGTGATGATAGTAGATGACAACACACGTGATTGTGGTAGATGACAACTCCTGTGATGATGGTAGATGAAAACACCTGTGATGATGGTAGATGACAACACCTGTGATGATGGCAGATGACAAAACCTGTGATGATGGGAGATAAAAACATCTGTGATGATGGTAGATGACAACACCAGTGATGATGGTAGGTGACAATGCCTGTGATGATGGTAATGACAACACCTGTGATGATGGTAGATAACAACACCTGTGATAATGGTAGATGACAACATATGTGATGATGGTAGATAACAACACCTGTGATAGTGGTAGGTGACAACACCTATGATGGAGGTACATGACAATCCTGTGATGGTCGTAGATGGCAACAACTGTAATGGTGGTAGATGGCAACACCTGTGATGGTCGTAGATGACTAAACCTGGGATGGTGATAGATGATTACACCTGTGATGGTCGTAAATGAAAACACCTGGGATGGTGATAGATGACAACACCTGTGATGGTGGTAGATGACAACACCTATAATGGTGATAGATGACAACACCTGTGTGGTGGTTAGATGACAACACCTGTGATGGCAGATGGCAACACCTGTGATGGTAGATTACAGAACCTGTGATTAGGTAGATGACAGTACTTGTCATAATGGAAGATGACAACACTTGTGATGATGGTAGAAAACAACACCTGTAGTGGTCGTAGTGGATAACGCCTGTGATAGTGGTAGATGACAACACCTGTGATTTTAGATGACAACACCTGTGATGGTAGATGACAGCACCTGTGATGAGGGTAGATGGCACTACGCGTGATGATGGTAGATGACAACACTTGTGATGATGGCAGATAACAACACCTGAGACGGTGGTAGATGACAACACCTGTGATGATGGTAGATGACAACACTGTGATGGTGGTAGATGACATCACTGTGATGAAGGTACATGACAATACATGTGATGGTCGTAGATGACAACACTAGTGATGATGGTAAATCCCAACCCCTGTGATGGTGGTAGATAACAACACCTGTAGTGGTCGTAGAGGACAACGTCTGTGATAGTAGTAGATGACAACACCTGTGATTTTAGATGACAACATCTGTGATGGTAGATGACACTACCATCACAGGTGAGATGAGGGTAGATGGCACTACGCGTGATGATGGTAGATGACAACACCTGAGACGGTGGTAGATGACAACTCCTGTGATGATGGTAGATGACATCACCTGTGATGGAGGTACATGACAACTCCTGTGATGGTCGTAGATGACAACACTGTTGATGATGGTAAATCATAACAGCTGTCATGGTGGTAGATGACAACACCTGTTGTGGTTGTAGATGAAAACACCTGTGATGGTGATCGACACCATGCCTAACCCTTCTAGAGTAGGGTAGGTGCCTGAGCCCGAGCCTTTAGCTCACAAGACTGTCATTCCCAGACCAGAGAGGCCTAGCTTGTAGCTAGGCCTGGAGACAGTTGGTCCCAAAGATGAGGGGGTACTTGTGCCTCCTCCCATGGGAGACTTAGGTCTCAGACACTCCCTAAAGAGGGAGCCAAGGCCGGGCCACCACTTGGAAAGGCCCGGGCAGGGAGAATACAGCGAATCTTTAATAATAATAATAACCTGTGATTGTGGTAGATGACAACACTGTGATGGTAGATGTTAGCACCTGTGATGATGGTAGATGACAGTAACTGTGATGATGGTAGATAACAACACCTGTGATGATGGTAGATGACAACACCTGTAATGATTGTAGATGACAACATCTTGTGATGGTGGTAAATGACAACACCTCTGATGGTGGTAGATCGCAACACCTGTGATGATGGTAGATAACAACGCCTGTGATGATGGTAGATGACAGCACCTGTGATGACTGAAGATCGCAACACCTGTTTGATGATAAATGATAATACTTGTGACAATGTTAGATGACAACACTTCTGACGATGGCAAATGACAGCACCCGTGATGATGGCTGATGACAACACCTGTGATGATGCTAGATGACAACACCTGTGATGATGGTAGATGACAACTCCTGTGATGGTGATAGATGACAACACCAGTGATGATGGTAGGTGACAATGCCTGTGATGATGGTAGATGACAACACCTGTGATGATGGTAGATGACAACACCTGTAATGGCGGTAGATGACAACACCTGTGATGATGGCAGGTGGCAACACCTGTGATGATGGTAGATGACAACACCTGTGATGGTGGAAGATGACAACACCTGTGATGATGGTAGATGACAACATCTGTGATGGTGTTAGATGACAACACCTGTGATGGTGGTAAATGACAACACCTGTAATGGTGGTAGATGACAACACCTGTGATGGTGGTAGATGACAACACCTGTGATGGTGTTAGATGACAACACCTGTGATGGTGGTAAATGACAACACCTGTAATGGTGGTAGATGACAACACCTGTGATGGTGGTAGATGACAACACCTGTGACAGTGATAGATAACAACACCTATAACGGTGGTAGATGACAACACTTGTAATGGTGTTACATGACAACACCTGTGATGGTAGATTACAGCACCTGTGGTGGGGTAGTTGACAGTAATTTTGATGATTGTAGATAACACCTGTGATGATCGTAGATGACAACACCTGTAATGATGGTAGATGATATCACCTGTAATGACAGTTGATGGCAACACATGTGATGGTGGCAAATGACTACACCTGTGATGGTGGTAGATGACAGCACCTGTGATGATTGAAGATCGCAACTCCTGTTTTGATGGTAGTTGATAATACTTGTGACGATGGTAGATGACAACACATGTGATGATGGTACATGACAGCACCTGTGGTGATGGTAGATGACTACGCCTGTGATGATTGTTGATAACAACACCTGTGGTGATGGTAGATGATGACACCTATGAAGATGGTAGATGACGATGCCTGTGGTGGTGGTAGATGACAACACCTCTGATGATAGTAGATCTCAACACCTGGAGTGTACCTGGAAGGTATTCTGGGTATCAACGCCCCGCGTCCCGGTCCACGACCAGGCTTGCCGGTGGATTAGTGCCTGATCAACCAGGCTGTTACTGCTGGCCGCACGTAGCCCAACGTACGAACGACAGCCCGGCTGATGCGACACCGTCTTTAAGTGTCTGTGCAGCTCCCTCTTGAAGGCAGCCAGGGGCCTATTAGTAATTCCCCTTATGCTTGGTGTGAGGCTGTTGAACAGTCTTGGGCCCCGGGACACTTATGGTGTTTTCTCTTAGTGCACCAATGGCATCCCTACTTTTCATTGGGGGTATTTTGCATCGCCTGCCCAATCTTTTACTTTCGTAGGGAGTAGTTTCTTTGTGCAGATTTGGGACCATTCCTTCTAGGATTTTCCAAGTGTTGATTATGATATATCTCTCTCGCCTGCTTCCCAGCGAATACATGTCAAGTGCTTCCAAGCGTTCCCAGTAGTTAAGGTGTTTGATGGAACTTATAAGTGCAGTAAAGGTTCTCTGTACACTCTCTAAATCTACAATTTCACTTGCTTTGAACGGAGATGTTAATATACAGCAGTATTACAGCCTAGAGAGAACAAGTCATTTGAAAAGGATCATCACTGGCTTGGCATCTCTTGTTTTGAACGTTCTCATTATCCATCCTATCATTTTCTTTGCAGTTGTGATCGTGGCACTGTTGTGATCCTTGGAAGTGAGATCCTCAGGCATTACCACTCCCAGGTCCCTCTCACTATTTTTCCGTTCTATTATATGATCAGAGTTTGTAGTATGGGGACTATAGTCTTGTGCAATGATGGATGTATATTTAAAGTTTTAGTGGTGACTGTGGTAAGGTCCCTAGTAGAGTCTAGACTGGCACTAGGGCTGAGGGCTGAGACTGGGTCAGCATTGGGGCTGAGGGCTGAGCCTGAGCCAGCACCAGCGCTGTGAGCAGTAGTGCTAGGACTGGGGGATGGGTCTGGGTCAGCACCAGCGCTGTGAGCAGTAGTGCTAGGACTGGGGGATGGGTCTGGGTCAGCACCAGCGCTGAGAGCAGTAGTGCTAGGACTGGGGGATGGGTCTGGGTTAGCACTATGTGGGATGGTTGTGTTAACTGATTTTTTTGTTTCCTGTGGGTGACTATATAGTTTCGAGTCGTCTGTTGTGGTCTGGGCATTCTGCATTTTTTGGTTTACTCTTCCTATCTCTCTCCCATATTTTATATATTTTTGGTTGACTGTCCAAGAGTTCATCTTCATTTTCTTGATTATTTTTATCATTTATTACCCTTTGTACCTTTCTGATGCCTGCCCAAAGTTCTATACCTTTATTGCACAACACCTGTGATGCTAGTTCGAGGTCATTTTTTTGAGGCAGTGTTAGTCTTGTACAAGAGATGTTATGTTTAGAAAAGCACAGGTTGCATGTGACTCTGGATTTCCCTCCAAGAATTTTTATACATGTCCCACATGTATGCTGTACTGACACCCGGCCTGTATCCTACTTTACTCTGTATGTCACGGAAGAAAATTGATTTCCACTTTACCTTTGTCTCACTGGTGACAGTAATATGTATTTATAGAAACCGAGGCTTGCAGCATGTGAGTAGTGGGTGAATTTTGGGGGGTGTAGGGTGTAGGGTGTTGGGTATGACTATATTATGGTTATAATAGGCATTTAATTTGTTTTGTTCTCAGATTCACTCCTCTCTGATCACTCATATATATTTTAATTTACTGATATTACTTAGTTCCTCACACTGGTCTAGACTGGATATTGTGGTATGGGGTATATGGTGTTTTATGATTGTATGGTAAGCCTGAGTGGCTCCCTGGCAGCACTCCCAGACGTAGGGCTGTCGCACACCCTGGGGTACGTGGACCTCCCATGGACCCACTTTTTATTTTAAACCCACTTCCATTATTTTTAAAACGTACCTTGTGTTTTTCCCACTGACAGTTTGGTCACTATGTTTTTCTTTTATGTTGAGTATCTGGCCCTTCTTTACTTTGGGGGTACCTCAAACCCTGTGATCATTGTCAAGCAAAAAAAGGGCGGTTGGGACTGACCACAAGAAAACATTTCCTATTTTTTTTAATTTTCCTTTAATTTTATCACAGGATAAAATTTACATTTTTTCAAGATATACTGTGAACTGTGATGATTAGATACATGAAATAATAATTATAAAATAAAAATAATTCAATGAAGGGGTAGGCCCAACCCCTTGGATCGGACTCCTCACCGGCATAAAGGGCCCCTTTGCTTGAGGGGGTTTCAGTCTGAATTTTTCATCAAGGCTCAGAAAGGCTGATTATCTTGTTAAAGATCGTTAGTCACTTGACTCACTTCCCCGTGCTTAAAAGATTTAAATTGGAAAGTCACTGATTTAGGAAAATTAGACTGTGAAAGTTCAGATTTTTGCCTAATGTGTGGTTGTGTGAGTGTGTGTGTGTGTGTGTGTGGTGTGTTGTGTGTGTGTGTGTTTGTGTGTGTGTGCGTGTGTTGTGTGGTGTGTGGTGTTGTGTGTACTTACCTAGTTTACTCCCCTAGTTGAGGTTGGGGGGGTCGAGTCCGAGCCCCTGGCCCCCCCTCTTCACTGATGCTACTAGGTCCTCCCCCCGAGCCGTGAGTTTTATCATCCCTCTGTTTAAAAACAATGATGGATCCTGCCTCATACATCGCTTCCCAAATTTTCCACTTACTGACTACTCTGTGGCGAAGAAATATTCCTAACCCCGTATTCATTGTGTCTTTAGTTTCCAACTGTGCCCCCTTTTTACTGGGCCCAATTTGGGGAACATCCTGTTTTGCCCACTTGTCAATTCCCCCAGTTTTTGTTGTCGTTATCGTCCCCCCTATCTCCCTGTCCCCAGTGTCTCAGGTTGATTCCCTTAAAACCCCTCCCCTTTGGACATACCTCTTGCTCTGGGGCTGTCTTGTTGCAAACCTTTTTCCTTTCTTAGTTTCTTTACGTGCTTGGCTAGGTGGGGTTCCAAACTGGGGCCGATACTCCAATATGGGCCTAACGTAACGGTGTACAGGGTCCCAAAGATTCCCTTTTTAAGTGTCGGGAAAGCTGTTTTGAGGTTTGCTGGGCGCCCATATGCTGCACGTTATTTGGTTGATGTGCGCTTCAGGAGATGTCCCGGGGTTTATACTCCCCAAGATTTTTTCCTTGAGTGGGTTTGTATCTCTACCCCTAATGTACTCCGTCTGGGGCCTTCTTTCCCCTTCCCCCAATTTTCATGATTTTGCACTTGGGGGGGATTGAACCCCGGGAGCCAATTGCGGGGACCAGGTCTGCGCCTTCCAGATCCCTTTGTAGTTCTGCTGGTCTTCGATGGGTTTTTTTTTTCATCAATTTCAGCATCTGCAAACGGGGACCCCCTCAGGTCTATTCCTTCCGTCATGTCGTTCAAAAAATATCAGAAACGCACTGGTCCTAGGACTGCCCCCGCGGCCCCGCTGGTCACAGGTGCCCATTGACACCTCCCCACGTCATGACTCGCTGCTGTCTTCCTGACAAGTATTCCCTGACCCATTGTATCCCTTCCCTTTTATCCCTGCTTGGTCCCCCATTTTTTGCACCAATCTCTTGGTGGAACTGTGAAAACCCCTTTCTTGCGCCCAAGAAAATGCAATCCACCCCCCCTCTCTCTCTTGTTTTACTGCTGTCCCCATGTCATAAAAACTCCAGTAGGTTTGTACACAGGTTTTTCCGTCCCTGAAACCATGCTGGTGCTTTTGATAATCATTCCTTTCGGTGTTCCACCACTCTTCCCCTGTAATTTCCCCTGTTTTTGCTTACTTTAGTCAGTGACATGGTCTTATTTTAAAAGGTTTATGTCTTCCCCTTTTTTTAAAAGATTGGGACTACTTTGCTGTCTTCCAGCTCAGGCAAAATTTCCCCCTTTCGATAGATGTATTGAATATTGTTGTTAGGGGACAAAAAAGCGCCTTCCCCCTCTTCAATACCCATGGGGTGTTATTGGCCCCTTTTGCCTTTGAGGTATTAGCTCACTCAGAACCCTTTCATTCTTCCTCGGTTTGTGCACTGTGTCCGCACTTGGGGGTTGTCCCCCCACCTCCCGTCTTTTGGAGTCCCTTCTGTCTCCTCTGTGAACACTTCTTTGAATTTTGTTGAGTTCTTCACATACTTCACGGTCTTTCCCTGTTGTCTCCCCCTTTCCCTTTCCCTTACCCCTGTTACCTGGCCTTGACTGTTGTTTCCCCCCTGAGTGGCTGTACAACAGTTCGGGAGTTTTGGCTTTCGTGCTATGTCATTTTAAAATTTTGTCTTTTGGGCCCCCCTTCTTTTGTGCATATTCGTTTCGGGCTCTACGACTGTTCTCCTTATTCCCCGGGGTCCTTTGCCTTCTATATTTCTTCCCCATTTTCCCTAGCCCTTGGGCCCCCCCTTTTAAAACCAGGGTACCCTGGCTTTTCATTACCCTGTTACCTTGGTACAAACCTCTCCTCAGCCTCTTGCATTTTTTGCTACATATTCCATCTTTCCATTAATTGGTTTCCCCTGCCAGTTCCTTTTCCCCACTAAACCCCCCGTTCAGGTATTTCCTCTTTCCCTGTGAGTCCCCTTTCTTGTGTTTGGTTTCATTCGCCCCGGGCCCTTCCCTGTTTTCCCCTCCATTTTTTAGCTCTACGGGGTTTTTTCGAAGCTTAAAACCCAAGGGGTCACGGGCCCCCAAAGGGGGGTCTTTCATATGCATGTCCTCGATATCTCCACTGAAGGTGAATACTAAGTCCAGCCTTGGGTTTCATCCTCTCCTCTCTCTTGTAGTGTCCCTTACGTGTTGGTACATAAAGTTCTCCAGTACCACCTCCATCATTTACCCCTCCATGTATCTTGGCCCCATGTGGGTCCAAGTTCTCCCAATCGATCCCCTTGGGGTTTTAAAGTCACCATATAGGAGTTTTGCCCTGATGCATGAGCTTTCGGGCCATTTAGCCAGTGTGTCAACCATCGCTCTTTTGCTTCGTCGTACTCTTGCCTTGGCTCCTGTGTTCTGTGGTGGGTTATACACATGTATTACCACTTGGCCCTCCAGAGGGGAAGGGTTTTCCCCACTATAAAAACCTTTTTCCCCGCTATCCCTCTCCAGCTATCAAAATTCCAGCGATTTTGATCGCAACGCCACCCCCTCCCCCCCCCTTTTCCCCTGTCTTTCCTCGGTTTTGGTATCCCTTTTGGAAAGATGGCACTTTTTTCATACCTGTAAGCTTGGTTCTGTAAGAGCTATGATGCCCGGGTGATTTTTCCTTTGCCCCTTTCGTGCCACTCCCCCACTTATTTGTTTTTCCCATCAGCGTTTGTGACGATCCCTTCATTTCCTTTCCAAACTGGGGGTTGGGGGGCCTGTGGGGGTGGGGCCCGGTGGCAATGTGGGATTCTATAGCCGTTTTTGGGGGGGAGGCGTGGGTATGGATTGTATGTGTGTTGGGATGGGTGATAGGTTGTTTGGTTCTAAAGGTAGTTGTGTGTGTGCTTGCCTTGCGTTCTGTCCTGCTCGACTGACCTCTGCTGATTTCCTCCTTGTCTCTTTTCCTAGCTCCTTTCTTTTTTTTTTGTCCCCCCCTCAGCTGCTTCGCTCGATTTTTTCTGTTCTGTTAGGAAAACCCTTGTCCCTTTTCCGAGTTTTAAACGTGGTTTTCTTGGAGGATCCTTTTCCGCATGTTTCCGTCCTGAAATAGCTTGATTGGTCGGTTTCCCCCCTTCGAGTACCCCCTTTCTCTGAAAATTTACAATTCGTCCATCTCTTCACCTTTTCCGGATGATTTTCTCAATCTCCTTTCCTTCTTCCTGCTTCCTTTCAGTGTGTGCCCCCTTTTCCTTCTCTCCTGAAGCCCTGGAAAAAACACTGTTTTTGCCCTTTCTTCCCCCCATTCCCTCCCCCTCTGGACTCTGTCCTGTCTGTATGTGGTAGTTTCCCCCTTTTTTTTCCGTGGCTCTTGATACCCTTTGTTGTGCCTCAGCATTGACCTTCCCCCTTCCACTGCAACCAGTGATCTTCCCTTTCACCCTTGGTCCTCCTGGCAGTTTGATGTGCCCTTAGCAAAATTTCAAAATTTCCCTTCCCTTCCCTGTTCACCCTCGCATTAATCTGTGTTTTCCCTTGGTCACGCCCCTGAACCGCTCCAGCTTTTTATCTAACTTCTGGGACCCTTATCTTGGCTACTGCATTTTTGACTTGTGCCCCCCAATTCTTTTTTTCCTGCTAAAACCTCCTTTCCAATTTAAAGAGCTTTTTTCCCCCCTTTTTTTAGAAAGCTTCCAAATTTTCTCCCCCACTTTTGTTCCATCCTTTCCCTGCTCCTCCTCCACTCCCCTACCCAAAACCATCTCACTGATCCCTTTGGTTCCTGCGAGTCCCCCCCATTTTTTTTTTTTTTTTAAGTGTAGGAGAGGGAGGTTAGAAGGGGGAAAAAGGGGGGCGAGAGAAGGCAAGGAGATGAGAGCAAAGGGGAGAAGAGCAAAGAGGGAGAGAGCAAAAGGGAGAGCGAGAGAGAGAGCAAAAGAGAGCAAGGAGAAGCAAAAAGAGAGCAAGAGAGAGAGAGAGAGAGCAGAGAGCAAGGGGGAGCAAGAGAGAGGCAAGAGAGAGAGAGCGAGAGAGGGAGAGGCGAAGAGAGAGAGCAAGATAGAGAGAGAGCAAGAGAGGAAGGGGGCAGGAGAGAGAAGCAAGAGAGAGCAAGAGGAGAGAGAGCAAGAGAGAGAGAGAGCAAGAGAGAGAGAAGAGAGAGAGAGAGAGCAAGAGAGAGAGCAAGAGAGAGAGAGACAAAGAGAGAGAGAGAGAAGAAAAGGCGAGAGAGAGAGAGACAAAAGGGGGAGCAAGAGAGGAGGGGCAAGAGAGAGAGAGAGAGCAAGAAGAGGAGAGCAAGAGAGCAAGAGAGAGAGAGAGAGAGCAAAAGAGAAAAAGAGAGAGAGAGCAAGAAGGAGAGAGCAAGAGGAGAGGGCAAGAGAGAAGGAGCGAGAAGAGAGAAAGGAGAGAGCAAAAGAGAGGAGAGAGCAAGGGAGAGAGAGAGAGCAAGAGAGAGAGAGAGCAAGGAGAGAGCGAGAGCAAGAAGCGAGAGAGAGCAAGAGAGAGAGAGAGCAAAGGGGGAGAGCAAGAGAGGAGAGGCAAGAGAGAGATAGAGCAAGAGAAGGAGAGCAAAAGAGAGAGAGAGCAAGAGAGAGAGAGAGCAAGAGAGAGAGAAGAAGAGAGAGAGCAAGAGAGAGAGCAAGGAGAGAGGAGGCAAGGAGAGAGGGGGCAAATAGAGAGGAGCAAAAGGAGAGAGAGCAGGAGAGAGGAGCAAGAGAGAGAGAGGAGCAAGAGAGAGAGAGCAAGAGGAGAGAGCAGAGAGAGAAGAGCAAGAAGAGAGAGCAAGAGAGAGAGAGAGCAAAAGAGAGAGAGAGCAAGATAGAAGAGAGCAGAGAGAGAGAGAGCAGGAGAGAGAGAGCAAGAGAGAGAGAGAGCAAGGAAGAGAGCAAGAGAGAGAGAGCAAGGAAGAGAGAGCAAGAGAGAGAGAGAGCAAAAGGGGAGAGAGCAAGAGAGAGAGAGAGCAAAAGGGGAGAGCAAAAGAGAGAAGAGAGAGAAGAGAGAGAGCAAGGAGAGAGCAAGAAGAGAGCAAGAGAGAGAGGAGAGCAAAAGAGGGAGAGAGCAAGAGAGGAGAGAGGAGAGAGAGGAGAGAGAGAGGAGAGAGAGAGGGGCAAGAGAGAGAGAGAGAGAGAGAGAGAGAAAAGAGAGAGAGAGAGAGAGAGAGAGAGGAGAGAGAGAGAGGGGGAGAGAGAGGGGGGAGGGAGGGAGGGGGAAAGGGGAAAGGGAAAGAGGGGGGAAAGGGGGGGAAAAGGGGGGGGGAAAGGAAGAGTGGAGGGGAGAGAGGCTGGGGGGGAGGGAGGGCAGGGGGGAGAAGGGGGGGGAAAGGGGGAGGGGAGAGATAATGGGGGGGGACAGATGTTGAGAGGGAGAGATGTTGGGGGGGGAGAGGGTTTGAGGGAAAAGATGTTAAGGGGAAAGTGGGGGGAGGGAATAGGAGAGAGAGATAGGTAGAGAGTGTAGGTAAGAGAGAGATATTGGGAAGAGGAGAGAGGTAGAGAAGGTCTCTTGGTGTGGAAAAAAGGGGGGGGGCAGAGGAAAAAGGTTCAGATGGGCAGTTCACAGGCGGTGTGAAAAATTTCCCGGTAGTGGTTTAACTGTGTGTCTACAGCTCAAGTGCTTGTTCCCTTTTAGTGTGTGGGTTTTGTGGTTGTGGTGTTTTGTGTTGTTTTTGTTATGTGTTATGTGTTTATGTGGTATGTGTGTATGTGTGTGTGTGTGTGTGTTTTGTGTGTGTTTGTATGTTGTGTGTATGTGTGTATGTGTGTGTATGTGTGTGTGTATTTTGTGTGTTGGTATGTGTGTGCGTTGTGTGTGTGTGTGTTGTGTGTGTGGGGGTGTGTGTTTTGTATGGCGATGTGGGGGTGGGGGGGGTGTGGTTTTGTGTGTGGGGGTGTGCGTGTGTGTCCCCCCTTCTAAGTTTCATACTGTAAAAAAAAAACGGTGATCCCGTAATTCTAAAAACTACCAACAGTGATTTAGCACTTATCACTTTTTACTTATACAAACGAAAAATTAGGTTGTAAAAATTTATCTTTGCTGGCTTCTAGGGGTGTCTGACTCACCCCATAGGCTTCCCCCCGCAGGCTGCTCCTCGTAGTCAACCCTACTTCACCTTTTTTATGCATTTTGCTTAATTCTGGTTTAAAAAGCTTGCAGGAGGGGTGACCCGTATCTAAAAATGTCAAGGCGGGTTCGAACCCCCCCAAAAAAAAAAAAACCCCAAAGGTGAGTATCTTTAAATTGGCAGTGATGCTGACAAGTTGCCAGATGTGATGACGGCCTTCTATCACTTTTTGAAAATTCTTCACCCGGATCTTTTTAACCTATATGTCATGCTCCCGCGACCCTCAGTGTCACTTTTATGAGTACACTTCACTTATATTGGGTACACTTCACATTCGGTGTTTAATTTATATGTTTAAAGACACACAAATGTTTTGACGTCATGTTTCTGCAGGGCCAAAGCCACCTTCCCCGTTTATATTTTATTTTTCCTTTCTGCTCTTGCTTTTTTAATTTTTTTCACTCATGTATGGGGCCCACATTTTACTTTTTATCCCAAACTCTCGAAATTTTGAACACCGCTTCCCATCACCTTGGGTCTTTGTATTTTGAATCTGTGTAGCAACAGAAGCCTATAACCACTAACGGTTTACACTTTGAAATATTAAAAATTTCAGGCTTCCTCCGACTTTTTTTAACTAATAAAATTGGTTATCACTCTTTGGGTTGTTCACTGACGTTGTCACTACCGCTGATTACGCTAGCGTTGTTGCACGCATTAAAAACCACTAAAGATCTCGGGCCTTGTACCCACTTGCTGATGACTGTGGTTTTTGTGTGGTATGTGTGTTGTGTGTGTGTGCTAACCTAATTGGCTACAGTGTCGAGCTCAGCTCCTTGTCCGCCTCTTCACTGGTCCTACAAGACTTACTCTTACCTGCTTCAAAAAACCCTTTTCGTCCTCTTCAAAGCTATGTTGAATGTTTCTTTACCACTTACTTCCAGGTGTTTCACTTCCTGATTTTTTTAGGTGGCGAAAATATTTCCCGGGGATCCATATGAACTCTGAGTTTTTTAACGTCCGGGTTTTGATCCCCGTGTCCTGTTTGCTCCTCTCAGTCTGTCCCTGTTCCCGCATCCTCTCGTATTTTCAACTTTTTTAATATCACCACTAGTCATTCTTTCCTCCCGCACCCAGCCAGTGGTTTCTTTAGTCCAAAACAGAGAACGGTGGAATGAGAAGAGTTGGAGGTAATCAGTCACTTCCCCGGGAGCGATCTGTTCTTCATCAATCTTGATAAATATATACACACCGGGGGAACAGTGGTGAAAGCGTCACAGCGGAAACAACCCATAATCAAAGTAGTAATTTTATAGGTTACGCAAGCTTTCTGATCATATATTAAAAACCCTTTTTGTCCCTTTTCCAGTTTCTTCAGTGCTGGACTAGTTGTGGGCTCCGGGAGGGGGTTTCCCATGATGTGTGTAAAAGGGTTTCTGGAGGTTTCCCCTTATTAAAGTTTCTGAATCTATTTTGGGGCTTGCTAATTGCATAAACGCTGCCGTTAGCAGTTCATGGAATTTTTAGCGATATGATGATTTTATATTCACTCCAGGTCTTTTCCCACTTCTTGTATTTGCATTTTGTACTCGTTTGGGTCTCCCCTCTTCTTTCCCAAAAGGCATCACCCGCGTTTGCTTGGGGTAAACTCGGAAGCCTTTTTGGCCCACATCCCCAGTTTGTTGGATCTTCTGGAGTTATGTCTCTCCTCCCCTGTTTTATTTATTATTAGTTTGCTCTTTAGCAAACTGTGACAATTGGGCTCAATTTCTTTGGAATTTAGGAAAAAAACAGTTTAAAACACTATCCTTGCTACCCCATTGTCACTCTCCCCCTTTCCGATTTTTACCCCTTCTTTAGCTTTGCCTCTGTCTTTAGATACTCCTTGACCCGGGAAATACCTGCTTTATTCCTTATTATTTCTTCAATTTCTGGACTAATTGGCTGGGTTTTGTCAAATGATTTTTCTACGTTCAAAAAAATCATTTTTTCTCCCCCCTGTCTTTTCTTTTTTAAATTTTCTGTGAATTGTCGTAAAATTTCCAGCAATCAAAAAGACGGTTTTTATATCTCAACCCTGCTGTTATTTTTCGCAAAAAAGGTTCTCTCCAAGAGTCCCGTATTTCTTTCGTACTATTACTCCATAACTTTTGACAGTATACCGTTAGATATAATGGCCCGTATTCAGGCCCCTTGTCTGTCCCCCTTTTTTATAAATATTGGGAAAACCCCTTTTCATTTTCCAATTTTCTGGAGCTGTCCTCACTGGAGAGTTGGTTGAATTTCCTTAGCTGTTGGGTCACATTGTTGTTTGCCCCTTTTTTCCACCATGGGATATGTTACTGGGCCATTGCTTTGCTTTGTTAACCAGCTCTTCGGTGTCTCATCAAGTTTCTTTGATGAGCTGAATTCTCCAGCAATTTTGGGTTTATTGTTTTCTGGCATCCCCGTAAAACTCCTTTTTTCTGTGTGTGGTGTATTACCTAATTTTTGTCGCGGGGTCATTCATATCTCTTGACTCCCGGGTCTTCATGGGCGTACTAGGCCCCTCCTCCCCCGCTTCGTAGCTTTATCATACTTCTTCTTAAAAGTTATGTAGGATCCCGCCTCTTTACTCACTATTCCATTTCCCGCAACTCTATGACTGAAGAAAGCTTTCCTAACACCCCCTTTATCTCTGAATCTCCCCCTTCCTTGTTGCGGTCCCATCTCTGAAAAATCTTGTCCTGTCCCCTTGTCAAATCCTCTCAGTATTTTATTTGTCGTTATCATGTACCCCCATCACCCCTTTCCTCCGTGTCATCAGGTCGATTTCCCTTAAACCATTTGTTTTCCTCCTTTGTATGTTTTCCAGAGTTTATTACAGAAGGTATAAATGCTCTGAAAACAAAAATGAGGATGACAAGTTGTCCCATGTATCAAATTCTTCCCCTTGAGGATGATGAGGGTCTGAATCTGCCCC
>NC_069401.1:70327810-70389342 GCF_026875155.1 Cherax quadricarinatus | reverse complement strand
AGGCAGTCAACAATTCTGGTGTCTTACTCAGTTCGTGGAGCTGAGCTTTTTAATTGTCCATATGTCATTCTGTAATTAGTGGGCAATTCTGGATGGTTCAGTCTCCACGGAAGTCGTACCCAGTATTGTCCAGATTCAAATTTTACATCTCTCAGGTATTGTTCTTGAGTAAAAGAATCGTCTGGACTTTCTTCATTTACATTTATTCCAATGCTGTCTAATTCCCACAATTTATGTATTGGCTCAACACCATCCTCTATGGAAGAATTATAGTGGGGCACGATTTCATGAGTAAGACACACAGTTATGGTATTTGTAGTTTCCTCTAGTCATGCATTATTATTAAGAGGAATCCTACAATACATTACATGGCATCCTGCAGTCTTTAAAAGGGTGACACCACATTTCTTTACCATACCCTTTACAAAGGAGGCATAATAGTCACTACCTATCAAAATATTTATTGGGCTAACAGAATCATCATTTACCCCAGAAGGTGCTAAATTTACATTATGTGAAAGTCTTTCTGTAGCTTTACTAAGCCCTACTGTAGATATGTTCTTTGGAAGTCTATCTACAATTACTGCTTTAACACGTTTTTTCTCATTGCCCAACCTGACTGTTACATAAACAGTGTCATACAATTGAGCCCTTTTATCCGAGAGAAAACCAGATAATTTTAGAGTTGTAGGATCTCCCATTTGTACTTTCATGCCATTAAAACATTTACATTTAATAAAAATACGTTGTGATCCCTGGTCTAATAATGCAGTTACATTTTTTGATTAATGCCTTTTATAATCAATTTTTACCTGTAACACAGGTAAGGCTACTTCAGCAAAACCATCATTATTAACATTAGCAGCAATTTTTACATTAGCCACTGTTGTGTCAGGATTGTCAACATTATCATTATTACCAACATTATCATACAGACTCTTACACATGACTATATGGTGTCTTCCTTTGTGACATTGATAACAGTTGTTTAATTTGGCATGACAATCCTTTACATTGTGATTACCTAGACATCTGATACATCTGTCAAGTTCTTCCAATCTTTCAACTTTATCATTCCATGAATTATATGCATTGCAATTCTTAGAAAAATGAGTACCCTTGCAGAAAAGACAATCTCTCTTTTCTTTGTTTAGTTTCTTATTAACTGGGCTACTCTTAGGAGGGTACTTATTCTTCTTACCTTGTGGAGAATCATTATTTCTGATTCCTGCTACTTGATATGCACCTATGCAACTCTTTTTAGGAAATGAATTTTGATTATTAACATTGGGATAATTTTTCCCTTTGTGAAACTTGACAGATACCTCAGAGTTATTATGTGTTGCATCTTTAAAATGAGCTCGTTGGTTGGTCTGCAACTGAACAATTAATTCTTGTAGACCTATTCTTATTTCTTACAGACCAAAATAACCTTTGTGATACTTGTTCGAGAGCCATTCAAGTGTTTTTCAGCTTAATTTATTCTGTACTATAGCACTCAATAACCAGTCTGATTGCTTCAGATTATATTTATTACTTAAAGTTTTGAGAGTTCTCCCCAGTTTAACTCTAAACTGCTGTAAACCTTTGTAAGTGTGATCTGGAGATTTAAAATTAACAATGATATTCACTAGATCCAACCTAGTTTGTTCTATATTACCATAAGTGACTTTCAACAAGTCAACTGCTTCTTTATAAGAATCATCTACATTGGGAAAGGCTTGTATGAGTATGTGAGCATCTCCTCTTACATGCTGCTTTAACCCTTTGAGGGTCGACAGGCCCTCTCCGAAACTCGTTCTCAGGGTCGGCCAAATTTAAAAAAAAAAAAATTATTTTCTCTCATGAAAAGATAGAGAATCTTTTCCCGATCATAACGACACCAAAAGTTTGAAATTTGATAGAAAACTTACGGAATTATGCTCTCGCAAAGTTAGCGGTCTCCGCGATGTTTACGGATCGGCGATTTTGCCCACTTTGAGCTCCATTTTCGGTCAATTTCACTGTACTAGTCGACAAAAAACATGAATATTTCGCTAGAAATCCATTTTTTTCTATCGAATGGGTGCAAGAAACCACCATTTATAAATTCAACTATTCAGTACAGTGGTCAGAATTTAGCAATTTTGCCAATTTCACACAATTTTCAAAAGATGCCAATTTCGGAATAGGGTCCAGAATAAACAAGAAAGACATTCCGGGCACTAAAATGACATTTCCTCTAGTCATTAGTCACGTCTCAAGGCCCCTCTTATATTCTTTTGCTTTCCACTTTGAATTTTTTATTCTCACAAAAATATAAGATTTACTGTTATGCAGACTACTGCATTAGTGTAAAAAATGGTATAAATATTTTTGGTGCACTTGTGAAAGAATATTAGACTCACCAGTTGACGTGTATTGCACGCTTGGCACGATTTGTTTACTTTTGAAGTTTGGTAAAAATCGAACATTTCTGCTACTTTGAGCTCAATTTCAAGGCACCTTTCATTGTAAAACCAGTCAAAATCTTCTCAATTTCAGTAATATGTCTTACATTCTATAAAATGAGACCAAGAAAAACTAGAATACAACAATAAATACTATACGAAAATACATTGCAAAGTCGCTGATTTATTAAAAAAAAATGGAAAAAGTTTTTTTTTTTCTCATTATGCACCGTTTGCTGCAGGATTTTTTTTAGACTGTGCACACTGACCACATAGACCCATTCTTTCATATGAAGGCCTACCAGCTTTCTCCCACTAGATTTGAGGTCGCTAGAATTTATGAGTACTAGTACGTCAAAAACCCCTACGCGTAAGACGTACTAGTACGACGAAAACCCTCAAAGGGTTAAAAATAGACCAAAACTCCTCCCAATTCTCTCCAGGATTAAATACAGGTAAACATAATTCTGGGAGTTTTGGCAAAGACATCTTATTTGTTGGAGCAGATTGATTACCTGCCTGGTTTACACATTTTAATTTATTTAAGGCCTGACTTTTACAAGAATCTCTTCCTCTAATTCATAATACTGGTTAATCATAAGATTTACTTCAGTCTCATCTACACAGTTTACTAACAAATCTCCTTCATATTTGTTATAATATAATATGTAGGAATCATATCTATTCCCTAAAGCATCATCAGTATTCACAGTTTCATGATTCATTAATACCAAATATTTATTATATGCCTTGGTTACATGACCTTTTCTAGCTTGCAATGATAATTTTTTTTGCTCTAACTTCCATGTGTTTGTCTTCTACATTAATTTTCTCATTTTCACCCATGGTGCAATGTATTAAATTCAACTTAATTAATAACACTGATTATGTACTTAATTATGCACTTCATAAAGGTAAATATTACAACTTACCTTTGAATAAATCCTAGCTACACTTGAGCTTAACAATTGCATGTAAGAAAATTATAATATAAACTTTAAATATACATTAATAGTGTTAGCTACTCTTTCGCTTAGTAATTACACATGTAAGAAAATTATAATATAAATTTTAAATACACATTAATATATACCTTAGCCAGAAATTAATGTTATACAAATACACTAATATAAATTTTTGCCAGACTTGACTGAGCAAAATTAATATTATAATTATAATTCACTACACATTAAGTAAATTTGTGGACCTAACATCCACCTCCGTCTGTCATTTCATATATAATGATTAAGTAATTAATTCACTAATAATGACCAACTAATTAAGGACCAACGGGCAACTAAATTGTGGAAAATAAAATTTACCTGGATGAATCTCATTAGATACATACAAGTAAATGGTAACAAAGATAATTATTATTTATCAAAGTTACAGAGACTAGTAGGAATTTTTAGGACACCTAGGTCGCAAAAAATGTCCCCCTTCGACACCTACCATCTATCTCTCCACAAGTTGCTCTAAACCTATATTAATTGCAAATGAAATGTACATACACACCAGGAATTCTGGTAAAATTTAATGTAAATTTGTGGACTGTACATTAAAATTAATAAATGATTACATATACACATTTATATAACAGAAGGACAATTTATAATCATAACACTCACCAATTAGTCTGGAAATTACTGCGTATCATGTACAGAACCCCCCTCTAACTAAATTTATGATGATAATACTGGCCAGAATTACAAACATAATTTAGACAGCTTATCTGTGGTTCCTGGAGCTGTCCTGTACATCTGTTTAATGCTCAAATTATGCAGAACTACACATCCAACAATTTCGGCTCCTATTTGAGAGGTTTTAAGCCCAATATAACCCCTAGAGCGACGAAAATTATACACCTTACATTAACGTGCTTGTAACACATTCAAAAAACAATGGCGACTCCCCTGCTCGTCAGCGCAGGCGCAGAGCTTCCCCGTCAGTTCACTTCTTTAAAATACATCAGGCAGGACGTTGTTGATCACATTATCAGGTATATTTACATTATAAAAATATACAGTATAATTTGGGGAAATTATTTCCCACAACTACCACCACTACTACCACTACTACAACAGCCACCAATACTACCACCACCACCACCACCACTACTGGCACCACTACCACCACTGTTACAAAAAACGCGATTCTAAAAGCTTAGAGATCTCCAGTGAATACTAGAAAGGACTGCCCTTCTAGCATCCAGCCTGTTACTGGGTTTTCGTAACAAGTAGTCAGTATCCTTGTCCAATTATCCATTAGAATTCAGTATTATTCAATAGTGCTTCAGGATTACAACTGGTAGGCTACTAACTAGAGAAATTAAAATTTAATAAATTTATTAAGTCTAAAGGTATATTATCAAATTAAATTAAATTAAATTAATCACAGTAATCAAAATAATATCACTTCTCTCGAGTTCAATATTATTGTGCTGAAAGCACATATCACATTTATAATTCTTAAGTACCATCTGGTACATTAACATTTAATAAGATATTACAAATATGTACAAGTAAGTTTGTGTATGTGTGTAAGTGCTCTAAGTAGTTCACTATGTCTCACGACTCGACTAGACTTAAACAAGTGACTGACAAAGTCCTCAAATAAACTAACTTCTTGACCGACTGGCAACCAGAACAGTCTGCTTGAACAACAAAAAGAATGCTAAAGCCCAATAGCAATACAACAAGCAACTGCGACACAGAATCAGGAACAAGGAGATAATATAACGACACTAAGTAGGGACCATCAGCAGATCCTCCACAAAAGTTACAAAACTCCCATACTACTGAATCTAAGTTCAGCATAAGAAAATCCCCGACTGTGATAATACACAGAAACCAGTACAAATTAGGTTATAAGCTATAGTTCAGGACCTGAGTTGTTTAGAGTGTCTATGCGACACACAACCTCAGTACAACGTCGAAAATCACTAAGTCTATACAATGTTCTGTGAACAGAGTTCTACAGAACTAACAAGAATAATGAGACAGACAATCTGTCCAACCACCAAGCGAGTCTAGAGCAGACTGAATACTTCAGGCGAGGTGAGGACACCCCCCCCTCGATCACGTGATAGCTCCGTGGACAGCAATCGCCCAGCAAAAAGCCGGCAGTATAACGAGCAAGGAGCGATAATTACAGTAGTTAGACAATCAAGACTTGAACTGAGCACATAATATGTTACATCCTACCTAACAAAGGAAGCTACGTCAAATAACAATATAAAGCAATACATTTACGATTTAGCTATTATCGCAAATATAAACAATATAAAATTAAATGAAAAGGTAATAATTATGTATATACATAATAATCATTGCAACCATTCAGGGGTTGCAATAACCACTAATACCACCACCAGTACCACCACTATAACCACCACCACCACCACTACTAGCACCACCACCATTACCACCACCACTACCACCACAATCACCACCACTACAACACAACTACCCCCATCATCACCACTACAACCACTACTACTACCACCACCACAACCACCACCACTTATCAACATCACCACTTCAAACCACCAACCACTAACCACCACCACCACTACATACCCACCATCATCACCACTACAACCAACACACCACCACACACACATACCACCCCCCTACCACCACAACCACCACATCACCACCACACCTACTAAAACCACTAATGCGACATACTACTAACAACACTATACACCAACTACTACCACCAAACCAACCACCACCACCACCACCACTACCACCACCACTACCACCACCACTACAACCAACCACACCGCAGCTACCACCACCATCAACTAACAACCATCACCACACTACTATCACCATCACCACTACCACACCACCACCACCACTACTACTAACCACCTACCACCACCACCACCAACCACCACCATCCACTAACCCACCACCACCACACTACAACCACCACCACAACTACTATCCACTAACCACCAACCACCACCCCTACAAACCACCACTATCACTACCTACTACCTACCACCACCACCAACCACATACACCACTCAATACTATTCTACAACACCAACACCACCACTAACTACAACCAATGCTACAACCACCACACCACACCACCACCCCACCACCACCTGACCACCACTACAACCACCACCACCACTACAACCATACCACCATCACCACTACCACCCACCATCACTAAACTACCACCAACCTCCATACACCATACAACCACACCACTACCAACCAATGCCACCACCAACCAATACACTACCAACTAACTACCACCATCACCACCACTTACCCACCACCACCACTACCGCCAACCACCACCCCACTAAACACCACCACCACTACCAGCACCACCCTTTCACCACCACACAACCACCCACCACTATACCACCATCATCTCTACAACCACCACCACCATTTCCACAACCACCATTACCAGCATCACCATTACCACCACAACCACCACTTACTACAACCACAATCACAAAAACCACCAGCACTACAACCAACACCACCACTAACCACCACCACCACTACCTCCACCACCACTGCCACAACCACTATTACCACCATCACAACTACAATAAACCACCACCACCACAACTACAACCACCACAACCATAACTACAATTACCACAACTACAACCACCACCACAACCACAACCACCACCACAACTACAACCACTGCCTCAGTTACAACCACCACCACCACCCCCACAAGTACAACCACCATCACTACAGTTACAAACACATCCACCACCACATTTACAACTACCACCACCACCACTGCCACAACCACCACAGCTACAACTACCACCAAAACCACCAACACAACTACAACCACCGCCTCCCCCATCACCACCACCACAACTACAACCATCACCACCACAACTAGAATCACCACCACCACCACCACCACCACAACTACAACCATCACCACCACCACCACCACAACTACAACCATCACCACCACAACTACAATCACCACAAACACAACTACAACCACCATCACCACCACGACTACAACCACCGCCAGTACCACCAGCACAGCCACCACTTCTACAACCATCTCCACCACTATAACCACCATCACCACTACAACCACCACCACCATTTCCACAACCACTATTACCAGCATCACCATTACCACCACAACCACCACTACTACAACCACAACCACAAAAACCACCACCACTACAACACCACCACCACTACCACCACCAACCACTACCTCCACCACCACTACCACCACCACTGTTACCACCATCACAACTACAACTACCACCACCACAACTACAATCACCACCACAACCAAAACGACAACCACCATAACTGCAACCACCACCACCACCACAATTACAACCACCACCACCACCACCACCACCACAGATACAACCACCACCACCACAACTACAACCACTACTACAGTTTCAACCACCATCACCACAAGTACAACCACCACCACCACCACATTTACAACCACCACCACTGCCACCACAGCTACAACTACCACCAAAATCACCACCACAACTACAACCACCACCTCCACTATCACCACCACCACAACTACAATAATCACAACCACAACTAGAATCACTACCACCACCACAACTACAACCATCACCACCACTACCACAACTACAACCTTCACCACCACAACTACAGTCACCACCAACGCAACTACAACCACCATCACCACCACAACTACAACCACCACCACAATTACAACTACCACCACCACAATTTCAACCACCACCAAAATTACAGCCACCACCTCTACCACAACTACAATCACCACCACTACCACCACCACCACGACAACCACCTCCACTACCACCACCACAACCACCGCTACCACCACCACAACTACAACCACCACCACCACAACCCTACAACCACTACCACCACCGCCACAACTACAGCCACCACCAATACCACCACCATCACCACCACAACCACCGCTACCACCACACAACCACCCCACCACCACCACCACCACCACCACCGCAACTACAACTACCACCACCGCCACCACAACTACAACCACCACCACAACTACAACCACCACCTCTACCACAACTACAACCACCACCACTACCACCACCACCATGACAACCACCTCCACTACCACCAACACCACCGCTAACACCACCACAACTACAACCAACACCACCACCACAACTACAACCACTACCACCACCACCACAACTACAACCACCACCAATACCACCACCACCACCACCACCACCACCACCACAACTACAACCACTTCCACCACCACCAATACAACTTCAATCACCACCAATACCACCACCACCACAACTACAACCACTACCACCACCACAACTACAACCACCACCACAACTTCATCACCACCAATACCACCACCATCACCACCACAACAACTACAACCACCACCACCACCACAACTACAACCACCACCACCTCCACTGCAACTATAACCACAACCACTACCACCACCACCACTGCTACCACCCCCACAACTACAACCACCACCAACACCACCACAACTACAACCACCACCACTGTCACCACCATCACAACTTCAACCACCACCACCACAACTACATCCATCACCACCACCACCACCACAACTACAACCTTCACCACCACAACTACAGTCACCACCAACGCAACTACAACCACCATCACCACCACAACTACAACCACCACCACCACCACCACCACAATTACAACTACCACCACCACAATTTCAACCACCACCAAAATTACAGCCACCACCTCTACCACAACTACTATCACCACCACTACCACCACCACCACGACAACCACCTCCACTACCACCACCACAACCACCGCTACCACCACCACAACTACAACCACCACCTCCACCACAACTACAACCACTACCTCCACCACAACTACAACCACTACACCACCGCCACAACTACAACCACCACCAATACCACCACCATCACCACCACAACCACCGCTACCACTACCACAACCACCACAACCACCACCACCGGAACTACAACTACCACCACCGCCACCACAACTACAACCACCACCACAACTTCAACCACCACCTCCACCACAACTACAACCACCACTAATAAATAACAAAAAGGCACAATACCGTGACTGGAACGATACACAAATAACCCGCACATAAAAGACAGAAGCTTACGACGACGTTTCGGTCCGACTTGGACCATTGACAAAGTCACACTGTGACTTTGTCAATGGTCCAAGTCGGACCGAAACGTCGTCGTAAGCTTCTGTCTTTTATGTGCGGGTTATTTGTGTAACAACCACCACCAATACCACCACGACAACCACCTCCACTACCACCAACACCACCGCTACCTCCACCACAACTACAACCAACACCACCACCACAACTACAACCACTACCAACCACCACCACAACTTCAACACCACCAATACCACCACCACCACCAACTACAACCTACCACCCCACAACTACCAACCACCGCCACCACCACAACTTCAATCACCACCAATACACCACCTCACCACCACAACAATTACAACCACCACCACACACCCCCCACCAACTCAATAACCAAACCACCACTACACCACCACCACCACTGCTACCACCCCCCAACTACAACCCCATGCACATAACACCACCACAACTACCACCACCACCACTGCCACCACCCATCACAACTTCAACCACCAACACCACCACAATTACAACCACCACAACCTCCACCTCACAACTACAACCACCACCACGACACCACCATCCACTACCACCACCAGCACAACTACAACCACCACCACCACAACTACAAGTACCACCACTACAACTACAACCATCATCACAACCACCACCATCACCACCACCACAACTAATAGGCAAAATTTCTAACTTCAACGTTAAAAACAACATAGATTTAGTTGATAAATTAAGCTCCCTGACTGACTTAAATGATTTTAACATGGTTAGTTTTGATGTTACTTCGTTGTTTATGAAAGTTCCTGTTGATGATTTATTTTCTTATCTGAAGAACTCGTTAATTATGATTTACCATTGCCAGTTCCTACTATCATTAAACTTATTAAACTTAGCATTGTTGATGCAAAATTTGTATTTAATGATAAGTTTTACACTCAGAAATTTGGTATGGCAATGGGAAATCCTCTTTCACCTGTTCTTAGTAACCTATACATGGAATTTTTTGAAACAAGGCTGCTTAACACAATCCTCCCTAATAGAGCTAAATGGTTCAGATATGTTGATGATATTTTGTGTCTTATGCCCATAAATGTAGATATACACCATTTCCTTGGCAAATTAAATAGCTTAGCCATTCTATAAATTTTACTGTTGAATTTGAAGAAAATAACTCATTGCCTTTTCTAGATGTTTTAATTAATAAGGATAATAATGAATTCAAATTTAAAATTTACAGAAAACCTACAAACAACTGTTCCTATGTCCACCATTATTCTTCCCATCAAGACTGAGTTAAACTGTGTGTTTTCTCATCAATGTTTTTGAGAGCTTTACGAATTTGTAGTCCAGAGTTCATAGATGAGGAAATATCCAAAATTTATGAAATAGGTAATGATTTGAAATACCCAAGAAATGTAATTGATAAATCTTTTAAAATTGCTAGAAATACTTTTTACATCCAAAAAGGGACAACCAGCCTTATTCAACTAAAAATATGTTGGTTCTCCCTTACCATGAAAACTTGGTTGATATGCCTTCTCTTCTTAAGACTTTTAATGTTAAAGTTGTATTCAAAAAACTTGATACAGTAAAAAAACTTTTGATAAAGAATTCCCCCCAAAATGCTGATGGATGTGTCTATAAGATTCCTTGTAAAATTTGCGATAAAGTTTGTTAAGGTCAAACTGTTAAAAATCTCGAACTAAGATTAAAACAACATAAATATAGCATTAGAACTGGACAAGATTCCAATGCTCTATTTATTCATGTAAGACATTTTAACAATCCAATTGATTTTCAAAATGTTGAGAAAGTAGTATCAAGCAAAGTCCATGGTCGACAGGAATATAATCTTGTTTCATAAAAAGCAGTTTTGACAATAATATGAATATTTCCTTTGGTTTATATAAATTAGATCCATTTATAATTAATAGAATTTGGGAAGAATTTAATAATACATTGGCCAAATAATAGTTTTTTAAATTTCTTATTTCTTGGGTAGAATAGTTTGTTGGTGGGTTGTATGAAGGACCTGTCTAGTTCGGCCGGCGGGCATGCTGTCTCGCGTCAGGTGTTCCGTTGTTGTGGGATCTGATAGTGAGGTGTGGGCTACCCCTTTATATACCTTCCTTTGGTGCTTCACTTTCATTGTTCCTTGATAATGTGAGTAGTCACGAAATCGCTTGGAACTTCTCTATTCTTTCACAGTGGTTGTTTTGCATATTCAGAAATCCCCTGTTTACTGTGATCTTATTGCATATATATATATATATATATATATATTATATATATATATATATATATATATATATATATATATATATATATTTTATATATATATATATATATATAAAACATATATATATATACACATATGTATGTTTGTGTGTGCATGGAAGAAATCCATAATAAAACGCGTGTTTGAAAATATATAAAAGTATCACATTGAAAAAAGTATTAGGAAATTCATGAGCTCTTTCATGTTCTTATATTCTTATACACATATATCTCTGGAGGAAGAGGAAGCAGAGGCAAGTGAAGCACGTATTATGTGTTAAACTCCGAGGAGACACCACACTCAGAGAAGTTTAACTTACCCAGGAGGTGCTATCTAACTCACTGAGGTGCTTCCTAACTCACTGAGGTGCTTCCTGACTCACTGAGGTGCTACCTAACTCACTGAGGTGCTTCCTAAGTCACTGAGGTGCTTCCTGACTCACTGAGGTGCTACCTAACTCACTGAGGTGCTTCCTAAGTCACTGAGGTGATTCCTAACTCACTGAGGTGCTACCTATCTCACTGAGGTGCTACCTAACTAACTGAGGTGCTGCCTGTTACAAAAAGTGCGAATTCTAATAAGCATAGATATCTCCAGTGAATTTTTTTTTTTTTTATTTTATTTAAAATACAATACATAGCTTAACATAAAAACCCTTAAACTAGGGTTGATACACATTGTATATAAACACATTTTGAAAACAATCTCTCAGAACGTACAATAGCAAATAAACACAATATTAACAAACACAAGAGGTTACACAATTATACTAGAAAATATCGCTTGTGACAAAACATAACATTAAGAAGATGGGCAATCTTAACCCTATGTACACAAGAACAACAACAAGAACATAACATGTAGGTGACCCCTGTAGCAGGTTCAATAATATAAATAAAACCATAATCCCTTCGGTATACACTATTTACATAATATACTGGGACATTGCCAATGCACAATACAATACAATAAGAAGAATAGTATGATAAATATATAAATATATCGGTTACTCACAACCAACACAAATAATCGATAACCGAAAGAACCTACATCACAATCTCATGATAAAACAAAGTACATACTCGCCTTACCACAAGTCTTACGAGTCAGCCACAAAACTAGAAAAGCCATAATCATTCCGCACTCATCTACAGGCTATACACATTATATAACATAGCAATAAAATGCTCGGTACAAACACATAAAACCCCGTTTGCCAGGCCATAGCCGAAAGGTACATCAAGTACTTCAACAAAGAAGAAGGCAGTAGACTCTGACTTAAGACATCTATAACACATATAACTTCACCACCACATCCACTCACACAACCACATTTTCCTCAACCACGCATTACACAGATACACACAGTAAACCAGCCGTTGTGCATACCCAACCCCGGAGACAAGCCCGTTCCATCCCCTGAAATTCACTCCCCCCCCCCCCCTTTCACAACGTTAACAATGCTCTCACACTCATACTACGGTACCCTGCTGAAAAGCCTGGTCCCAGCGACTTCCATATATTTCCCGATTATAACACAACGTTCTATAAATGGTCCCCGCCAACACCCTTTTGCGCACCTCCCAATCCCATTCCTTCTCATTGCCCAGGATACAAAAACAAAATCCGCAATTATATACGTGATTGCACGTTGCACAGGCGCCTCGACGCCTCCCACGTCCAAACTTAACGCCCTCAATACTAATATCCCGCCTCCTCCCACTGTCCTCAGAACCTTACCCATCCATTCCCTGATACTCCCCAAATTATCACAAAAATACACTACATGAAACGCAGTCTCCTCATCCCCGCACACCCGACACGCGCCCTCCAACCATCAACCCTCTTTCCTTAAGTGCAGCACCCGACGGCAGTATACCATGGAGAAAACGGAAAAATACCTCTCGCACATTTGGACGCACGCGCATCAACCGTAATCTTTCCCATATATCCTTCCACGCATACATAGGGTAGATACTCTCAGCCTTCACGACTACCTTCGCCCTTACAACACGCTCTAAAACACCACTCGAACTTATTAGGGTCCCGTACATGCAGCAACGCCCGCAACACTTCTTCAAAACACTTTCATCTCCGACCCTCCCCACCACATTCGCACCTCTTCATGCAAGCCATTCACGCCCCTCCCTGCATGACCCCGCACACGGCGTAACCCCCATTTTCAAATAAATGCACTTGACTCTTAACCGTAAATCAATCAACCCCAATCCTCCTCTGTTGACCGGTAAAGTAACCACACTCCACTCAACCATTCACACCCGGAACCCCAAAGAAAATGGAAAACCCTCTTTAACAGCCTCGTAACACCCGGGAACCTGCTAACGGATATACCGCAGCCACGTGCCAGACTTTACTGTATAACAACACATTCACAACAATCGCACGCTGATTTTACTGTCAAATGAGTTGGTCTCAACCCATCCAATCGCCCCACCACTCGATCCACAACAAGTCCAGAATTAACCATCCTCGCCTCTCTCGCACTACGCATATACACTATTCCACACACTTTATCCTGTCCACCATATTCCAACGTACATTCCTTCCCCAACTCTCTCTTCCCACCCAATCTCCTAAGACCAGTAATTTTGATTTTTCCACATTAACTCTTAACCCGGTAACCCCCGCGAAATTATCAATAACATCTCCAACCGCACGTAAACTCCTCTGCGTTCGCACGAGTATTGTCGTGTCATCCACATACCCTATTATTCCCTGCACTCCACTTCCTACTCCCCAATCCACCTCCATACACGCTTCCACCTTTCTATAGAAAGGGTCTGTTAAACAGGCAAACAACAATTGAGACAGGGGACAACCCTGCCTAATACCCCGACCCATGGATACCCACTTCCCCAATTCCCATTTACTTGTACACACACTCCCACACCTGTATACAATGTCTCTGCCCAACGTACCACCTCCTCCCCAAAACCCTGCCTCCTTAATATATACCACAACACCTCACGTTCTACACTATCATACGCCGCCTGCCAATCTAACGCTAAGACACCCCCCCCCCCTGCTCCCCTCCCGACCCTTCCACAAAATTCTTTATAATACTATGCCCGTCATACATCGTCCTCCCAGACACACCATATTGTCCTCTCGCAACCACTCTATCCACCACACACTTCATCCTATTTCCTAAAATTTTGAAAAAAATCTTATAATCAGCACACAGCATGATATTATCCTAAAGTCCCGCACCGTGTCCTGTTTCTTACCTTTTGGCACTAAAACCACAACCGCAGTTCCTTGCAACCTGCCCATCCTCCCCTCCCTTTTCATCGTATTCATTAGTTCTACTAAGAAGGACTTCAACACATTCCAATGGCTCACATAAAACTCGCAGGGCAAGCCATCCAGACCTGGAGCCTTACCACGTGCCATCCCCTCCAAAGCCCTCCACACCTCCCCTTCTTCAATATCCCCCCCCAACGCCATGCGATCACTGCTACTTAGCACACAAGATACATTCTCCCCCAACCTCCCGAAAGCCTCCCCATCCACCCCTACACTCAGTAAATTTTTTCCAAACCACCTATCAACGTAATCACTCATTGCCTCCGTTGTTCTTAACTCATGTCCCGCCCTATATCCACCTAAGTCCTCATGTTACCACCAGCCTATCAATTTCCATAGCCATACGTCGCTGCCTCTGTCCCCTTAACACACAGGCCGATGGTCGGTCACCCCACACCGCCTCTTCAATTCCACCCTGCACTCTCACCGCATCAAATCTATCATTCTGCAAATCACGAATCCTTCCTTTAACAACTCGATTTCCTCCATGGGGTACTGCCTGCCTGCACGCCCCTCTCATAACAACTTTGCAACCTACCCTCGAAATACTGCTGCAACCCGTACGTCATCCAACCCTGGTACTTTCCCCATCGCACATAAAACTGGGCCCGGGTCCTCTCCTTAGCTACCCCATCCCACACCCCAGCAAGTCACCCACATCCCTACCCTCCCCCCCACAAATTCTCCCACATTGGGCCTAAAATCTAACCCCGCCTCCTCCACCCCAAGAAGTCTCACATTTAACTTCCAATACCCTGGATACCTCTTAGGTAAGCTGGCCCAAGTCAAGTCCGTAATAAACAGCTCTATGATCCGTGTAAACAGCTTCCACCGTACGACACACATCACTCGCACACTTCTCGTCACATATAACCTATCGAGCCTGGCCGCGTATCCCTGTCTATGAAACGTATGCTCAACCATTAGGTCCCCACCTCCAATAACATCCCTTAACCCCACGCCCAGCAAAAGATCCCTTAGGCTAACCAAAAAACAACCCTGCCCCCGTGGGTCCACATCCTTTCTACGTACTATACAATTCCAATCACCGCCCATGATTGTTACCGAGGGAAGAGATCTCAAATAATAAACCAAAACATCACGCACAAATTCATTCTTCACCCGTACATCACGCTCCGCCGGCGCATACACACAAACCACTGCCAGTCGCTCACCTCTCCACCATCCATCTACCCGGAGTACCCTACCTCCTCCCCTCCCTCACATCTAATTACAACAAACGGGCTTGTCTCCCGAATCAGAATTCCAACCCCACCTTTCAAACGGTCCGAATATGCCACAAACACACGATATCCGTCCACATTCAAATCCCGACCCGCCTTAAAGTTATGCTCCTGCATGAATACAATATCTATGGCATGACGCCTCAGAAACCCCTGGAGCCACAAACGCTTCACATTCATACACAACCCATTTACATTCACAGTCATACACCTGAAACCTTCTTGAAGGGTTTTACACGCTGCCCTGTAACTCCTTTCATAGACACGTCACCAGCCTTCCTATTTTTCCCACCATGCTCACCACAGTGAGCTCTATTCCCTCCCCGGTCGAACACCTGACCGGACACACCTGTGGCGCCTCCACTCAACCACATCAGCCCACGGTTTCTTCCCCGGTCTTTGCGCCGGGGTCAAGACATCATCGGAATCAGAGTGCGTTGCCGCCCTCTTCCGCCGAACACTCTCTGCATCCATGGTCTGGTCGGGGGATGCCTCACAATGCACCTCCGCCGCCACCTCGACCACGGTCACCATTCCCGTAGAAGAGGCACCTGCAGTCAGCTGGCTGTCTCTCCTCTCGTCCTCACTCTCCTCAGGTCCCACCACCGATTGTACATCATCTCCAGCTCTCTTCGTCTCCAAAAACTTTTCCCGTCAACTGCTCCCAGAGCCACATCCTCTGCTCGTTCTCCTCCACTCAACTTGGTTCCCCTTCCACCAAAGCGGAGACTGTCGATTCTACAGGCATCGATGGGCTCGACCCCACCGTCGGGAACTCTCTCTCCACCTCCTCACTCCAAGACGAACTATGGCCCTTTACAGGCGTCCCGCTGGCAGGCCCCGCCTTCGGGTCAGGCCCCGCTCCGTCCTTCTGTCTGCAACCTGTCGTTGCTGCTGCCTCTCACACTGTGCTGCCATATGGTCATAAGCACCACATAGCCTGCAGGTCTTGCGCTGCCCTGCGTAATACACCATCACTTGCGTCCTAAAGTCGTCCAGGGTGACAAACGACGGATGGGGTGCCTCAGCATCATCTTTAGGTTGAACGTACCCTCCGGCCAGCCGTCGTACGCCCCATCCACCCAGGTACCTGCCATTGCCAGATGCACAGTACCATAACGTTCAAAAACGTTCCGTATATCTGCCTCGTCAGCTTCGAAAGGCACGTTGCGTACCTTCACCCAAGTGTAGTGTCGCGACACGTCAATTAAACGAACTCGTATTGCCGAGTTTACGTCCACACAGCCATCTTGATACTGCTCCACCAGGCGCTCATACACTGCCGTCGATCGTAGCTTAACGAATATTCGGTAAGCCCCGTTGAGCGATACTCCATACAAATCTTGATCAGCAATGCCGTATGTGTCGCGAATAATCAAAGGTAGAAGCACCTGTGCGGACTGAGGCGTAATTACACCCCGCACTAAATCAAAGCACACAGTGTTGACGCCCTTCTGACAGTCTGCGCCACTTGTAAATCACTGGCAGAAGGCCTCTCACCAGGAGCTGTGCGCAGCACAACCTCACGGCAATAAAGCGATGAGGTCAATGAATCTCCAGTGAATACTAGAAAGGACTGCACTTCTAGCATTTCCCGCCTGTTACCGGGTTTTGTAACATGTAGTCAGTATCCTGGTCCAATTATCCATTAGAATTTTATCAAGATTCAATAGTGCTTCAGGATTACAACTGGTAGGCTACTAACTAAAGAAATTAAAATTTAAATAAGTTTATTAATAACAATTAAGTTGTCTAGGCGTATATTATTAAAGTAAATTAAAGTAATCAATTGAATATCATATAGGATACAAGTTGCTACACTTCTCTCGTGTACCGTAGTATTGTGCTGAAGGTACATATCACATCTTTATGGCTTTTAAGTACCGTCTGGTACATTGTTAACATTTAATAACATAATACAAATATATACAAGTAAGTTTGTGTGTATGTGTGTAAGTGCTCTAAGTAGTTCGCTATGTCTCAAGACTCGACTAGACTTAACCAGTGACTGACTAAAAGTCCTCACATAAACTAACTTCTTGATCAACCTGGCAATCAGAACAGCTTGCTTGAACAATAAAACCACTGATAAGCCGAACAGCAATATAACAAGCAACAGCGACATAGAATCAGGAACAAAGAGATAATATAACGACACTAAGTAGGGACCATCTGCAGATCCTCAACAAAAGTCACAAAACTCCCATACTACTGAATCTAAGTTCAGCATTAGAAAATCCCCGACTGTGACAGTACACAGATACCAGTACAAATTAGTCAGAAGCTACAGCTCAGGACCTGAGTTTCTCAGAGTGTCTATGAGACACACAACCTCATACAACGTCGAAAATCACTAAGTCTAGGCTATGTCCTGTGAACAGAGTTACACAGAACCAACAACAAGAAAACGACAGAGACGATCTTCCAACAAGGGCCATCAAGGGAGAGTTGGAGAGGCCGTCTTGTTGGAAGGCACGTCAAACAGACAATAACTAGTGCAATCCAGGCAGACTACTCCAGGAGAGGTGTGATCACCCCACCCTGATCACGCGACTCTCCGTGGACTGCTGCTGCCCAGCAACACAGAAGCCGGCAGCGTAACGAGCGAAGTGAAAGCTACAGTAGTTAGACAAAGCTGTCAGCTACTTAACACTCACTAACTATGAACACTGAATAATATATAAATGTTACAGCCTACCTAATAATATAAAATATGTCAAATAATAATATAAAGCAATATATTTACGATTTAGCTAATATTGCAAATATAAGCAATATAAAATTATATGAACAGGTAATATACATTATATACATTGTGACCCATTCAGAGGTCGCAATACTGCCTAACTCACTGAAGGTGCTTCCTAACTCACTGAGGTGCTTTCTAACTCACTGAGGTGCTTCCTAACTCACTGAGGTGCTTCCTAACTCACTGAGGTGCTTTCTAACTCATTGCAGAAGGTCTCCTGGTCAACAATTTCACTAATGAATAAAACTAATGGTTACCAATATGACGTTGTTCAGAGCATAGTTCTAGCTGCCCAGATAACATTTATTCCTAGTTGGGAAATTTGATCTAACAAAAATGATCCCAAATGGATGAACAATAGATTAAAACATCTTATTCCTCAAAAGAGAGGCATATATAGGCGCATCAAAAGAGGGGATGGGCAGTTAAGAAATCAATATATTCAATAAAAGAGAGAAATAAAAAAAAGGAATAAGAAAAGCATAAAGGGATTATGAGGCTAAGGTCGCAAGGGATTCGAAGACTAACCCAAAAGGGTTCTTTCAGGTATACAGAAGTAAGATTAGGGACAAGATTGGCCCACATAAGAGTAACTCAGGTCAGATCATTGACAACGATATGGATATGTGTGAAATTTTCAACACATACTTCCTCTCAGTTTTTACCCAGGAAAATACTAGCGAAATTCCTGAAATAATAGATTATGTAGAACAGGGCGGTAAACTATGCACGATTGCGATAACTAGTGATGTGGTCCTCAGACAAATAGAGAAATTAAAATCTAACAAATCCCCAGGCCCTGATGAGCTATTTGCAAGGGTGTTAAGGAATGTAAAGAGAAACTTAGAATACCTTTCGCTAATCTTTTCAACATATCACTACAAACTGGCATAGTGCCTGATAAGTGGAAAATGGCAAATGTAAAACCTATTTACAAGGCAGGTGACAGGTCCTTAGCTTCGAACTATAGACCAATAAGTCTTACCTCCATAGTCGGAAAATTTATGGAATCAATAATTGTCGAAGCAATTCGTAGCCATCTTGACAGGCACAGATTGATTAATGAATCTCAACACGGTTTTACAAAGGGGCTTTCCTGTCTTACAAATTTACTAACTTTTTTTACTAAGGTGTTTGAGGAGGTAGATCATGGTAATGAATATGATATTGTGTATATGGACTTCAGCAAGGCTTTCGATAGAGTTCCACATCAGAGGCTATTCAGGAAACTTAAGGCACACTGAATAGGAGGAGAAATTTTTTCCTGGGTAGAGGCATGGTTTACAATTAGGCACCACAGAGCTTGCATAAAAAGGGGGAAATCAGAATTGGGGCACGTCACAGGCGGTGTTCCTCAGGGGTCAGTGTTGGGCACGTTGTTGTTCACAATTTACATAAACGACGTAGATGAGGTAATAAACAGCGACATAAGCAAATTTTATTGATGACACCATAACAGGCCGTCCAGTTCATTCTAATGAGGACCCTGGAGCACTCCAGGGTGATATAAATAGACTGATGCAATGGTTGGAGAAGTGGCAGATGCAGTTTAATATAGACATATGCAAAGTTCTATAAGTTGGACACTAAAACATGCCACATATAAACTAAATAATGTAGATCTTAACACTACTTATTGCAAAAAGGACTTAGGAATCCTGGTTAGCAGTAATCTAAAACCAAGATAACAATGCATTAGTGTTCTCAATAAAGCTAACAGAATCCTTGGCTTCATATCTAGAAGTATAAATAATAGAAGTCCTCAGGTTGTTGTTCAACTCTATATATCCTTGGTTAGGCCTCATTTAGACTGTGCTGCTCAGTTCTGGTCACCGTATTACAGAATGGATATAAATGCTCTGGAAAACGTACAGAGCAGGATGACAAAGATGATCCCATGTATCAGAAATCTTCCCTATGAGGATAGACTGAGGGCCCTGAATCTGCACTCTCTCGAAAGGCGTAGAATTACGGGGGATATGATCGAGGCGTATAAATGGACAACAGGAATAAATAAAGGGGATGTAAATAGCGTGCTGAAAATTTCCGGCCAAGACAGGATTCGCAGTAACGGTTTCAAGTTGGAAATATTCAGATTCAGGAAGGTAATAGAGTTGTGGATGAGTGGAACAAACTCCCGAGTACAATTATAGAGGCTAAAATAATGCGTAGTTCTAAAAATAGGTTAGATGAATACATGAATGGGTGTGAGTGGGTGTGAGTGGGTGTGAGTTGAACCTGACTAGCCTGTGCTACTAACAGCTGAAAGAAAGAAAACCTGTCATAAAAATTAAACAGCAGACAAAATAAAGCAACTTTGAGAAAACGGAAGATCAACCTCGATGATAGATGACAACACATGTGAGGATGGAAGATGACAACACCTGCGATGATGGTAGATAATAATACCTGTGATGATAGTAGATGACAACACACGTGATTGTGGTAGATGACAACTCCTGTGATGATGGTAGATGAAAACACCTGTGATGATGGTAGGTGACAATGCCTGTGATGATGGTAATGACAATACCTGTGTGAATGACACTTGGAGTAGATAACAACACCTGTGATAATGGTAGATGACAACATATGTGATGATGGTAGATAACAACACCTGTGATAGTGGTAGGTGACAACACCTATGATGGAGGTACATGACAATACCTGTGATGGTCGTAGATGGCAACAACTGTAATGGTGGTAGATGGCAACACCTGTGATGGTCGTAGATGACTAAACCTGGGATGGTGATAGATGATTACACCTGTGATGGTCGTAAATGAAAACACCTGGGATGGTGATAGATGACAACACCTGTGATGGTGGTAGATGACAACACCTATAATGGTGATAGATGACAACACCTGTGATGGTGGTAGATGACAACACCTGTGATGGCAGATGGCAACACCTGTGATGGTAGATTACAGAACCTGTGATTAGGGTAGATGACAGTACTTGTCATAATGGAAGATGACAACACTTGTGATGATGGTAGAAAACAACACCTGTAGTGGTCGTAGTGGATAACGCCTGTGATAGTGGTAGATGACAACACCTGTGATTTTAGATGACAACACCTGTGATGGTAGATGACAGCACCTGTGATGAGGGTAGATGGCACTACGCGTGATGATGGTAGATGACAACACTTGTGATGATGGCAGATAACAACACCTGAGACGGTGGTAGATGACAACACCTGTGATGATGGTAGATGACAACACCTGTGATGGTGGTAGATGACATCACCTGTGATGAAGGTACATGACAATACATGTGATGGTCGTAGATGACAACACTAGTGATGATGGTAAATCCCAACCCCTGTGATGGTGGTAGATAACAACACCTGTAGTGGTCGTAGAGGACAACGTCTGTGATAGTAGTAGATGACAACACCTGTGATTTTAGATGACAACACCTGTGATGGTAGATGACACTACCATCACAGGTGAGATGAGGGTAGATGGCACTACGCGTGATGATGGTAGATGACAACACCTGAGACGGTGGTAGATGACAACTCCTGTGATGATGGTAGATGACATCACCTGTGATGGAGGTACATGACAACTCCTGTGATGGTCGTAGATGACAACACTTGTGATGATGGTAAATCATAACAGCTGTCATGGTGGTAGATGACAACACCTGTTGTGGTTGTAGATGAAAACACCTGTGATGGTGATCGACACCATGCCTAACCCTTCTAGAGTAGGGTAGGTGCCTGAGCCCGAGCCTTTAGCTCACAAGACTGTCATTCCCAGACCAGAGAGGCCTAGCTTGTAGCTAGGCCTGGAGACAGTTGGTCCCAAAGATGAGGGGGTACTTGTGCCTCCTCCCATGGGAGACTTAGGTCTCAGACACTCCCTAAAGAGGGAGCCAAGGCCGGGCCACCACTTGGAAAAGGCCCGGGCAGGGAGAATACCAGCGAATCTTTAATAATAATAATAACCTGTGATTGTGGTAGATGACAACACCTGTGATGGTAGATGTTAGCACCTGTGATGATGGTAGATGACAGTAACTGTGATGATGGTAGATAACAACACCTGTGATGATGGTAGATGACAACACCTGTAATGATTGTAGATGACAACATCTGTGATGGTGGTAAATGACAACACCTCTGATGGTGGTAGATCGCAACACCTGTGATGATGGTAGATAACAACGCCTGTGATGATGGTAGATGACAGCACCTGTGATGACTGAAGATCGCAACACCTGTTTTGATGATAAATGATAATACTTGTGACAATGTTAGATGACAACACTTCTGACGATGGCAAATGACAGCACCCGTGATGATGGTTGATGACAACAGCTGTGATGATGCTAGATGACAACACCTGTGATGATGGTAGATGACAACTCCTGTGATGGTGATAGATGACAACACCAGTGATGATGGTAGGTGACAATGCCTGTGATGATGGTAGATGACAACACTTGTGATGATGGTAGATGACAACACCTGTAATGGCGGTAGATGACAACACCTGTGATGATGGCAGGTGGCAACACCTGTGATGATGGTAGATGACAACACCTGTGATGGTGGAAGATGACAACACCTGTGATGATGGCAGATGACAACACGGGTGGAAAAAAATGGTGTTAGATGACAACACCTGTGATGGTGGAAAAATGACAACACCTTAATGGTGGTAGATGACAACACCTGTAAAGTGGTAGATGACAAAAACCTGTGAGGGTTTTTAAAATGACAACACCTGTGATGGGTAAATGACAACACCTGTAATGGTGGTAGATGACAACACCTGTGATGGGTAGATGACAACACCTGTGACAGTGATAGATAACAACACCTATAACGGTGGTAGATGACAACACTTGTAATGGTTTTTACATGACAACACCTGTGATGGTAGATTACAGCACCTGTGGGGGGGTAGTTGACAGTAATTTTGATGATTGTAGATAACACCGTGATGATCGTAGATGACAACACCTGAAAATGATGGTAGATGATATCACCTGTAATGACAGTTGATGGCAACACATGTGATGGTGGAAAAATGACTAACACCTGTGATGGTGGAAAATGACAGCACCTGTGATGATTGAAGACGCAACTCCTTTTTTGATGGTAGTTGATAATACTTGTGACGATGGTAGATGACAACACATGTGATATGGTACATGACAGAAACCTGTGGTGAGGTAGATGACTACGCCTGTGATATTGTTTGATAACAACACCTTGGTGATGGGTAGATGATGACACCAAGAAGATGGTAGAGACGATGCCTGTGGTGGTGTAGATGACAACACCTCTGATGATATAGATCTCAACACCTGGAGTGTACCTGGAAGGTATTCTGGGTATCAACGCCCCGCGTCCCGGTCCACGACCAGGCTTGCCGGTGATTAGTGCCTGATCAACCAGGCTGTTACGCTGGCCGCACGTACCCAACGTACGAAAGACAGCCCGGGTGATGCGACAACCGGGCTTTAAGTGTCTGTGCAGCTCCCTCTTGAAGGGAGCCAGGGCCTATTAGTAATTCCCCCCCTTATGCTTTGTGTGAGGCTGTTGAACAGTCTTGGCCCCGGACACTTATGGTGTTTTCTCCTTAGTGCACCAATGGCATCCCCCTACTTTCATGGGGGGTATTTTGCATCGCCGCCGCCCAATCTTTTTTACTTTCTATGGAGAGGTTTTCTTTGTGCAATTTGGGACCATTCCTTCGAGATTTCCAAGTGTTGATTATGAGATATCTCTACTCGCCGGCTTCCCGAGCGAGTACATGACAAGTGCTTCCAGCGTTCCCAGATTAAGGGTTTGATGGAACTTATAAGGGCATCAAGGTACTCTGACACTCTCAAAATCTACAATTTCACTATGCTTTGAAACGGAGATTTAAATACATCATATTAACAGCCAGAGAGAAAATCATTTGAAAATGATCAACACTGCTTGGGCATCCTTTGTTTTGAACGTTCTCATTATCCATCCTATCATTTTTCTTTGGCAGTTGTGATCGTGGCACTGTTTTGGATCCTTGGAAAGAGATCCTCAGGCATTTACCACACCAGGTCCCCCTTCACTATTTTTCCGTTCTATTATATGTTCCAGAGATAGTAGTATGGGACTAAGTCTGTGCAATGATGGTTGTATATTTCAAGTTTTAGTGGTGACCTGGGGTAAGGTCCCTAGTAGAGTCTAGACTGGCACTTAGGCTGAGGCCTGAGACTGGGTTCAGCATTTGGGGCTGAAGGCTGAGCTGACCCAGCACCAGCGCTGTGAGCAGTAGAGGCTAGACTGTGGGGGATGGTTCTGGTCAGCACCACGCTGTGAGCAGTATGCTTAGATCTGGGGGATGGGTCTGGTAAGACACCAGCCTGAAGCAGTAGCTAGGACTGGGATGGGTCGGTTGGGGGGTAGCCTATGTGGGGATGGTTGTGTTAACAATTTATTTTTGTTTCCTGTGGTGACTATATAGTTGAGCTCGTGATACCACGCTACATTCCACATGTGACACTGGTGCGCATCCTCTGACTGATTTTTGGTTCACCTTCCCTATCTCTCTCCCATTTTTATAAATTATTGGTTGACAGTCCAAGAGATCATCTTCATTTACTTGATTATTTATCATTTATTACCCATTGTAACCTTTCTGATGCCTGCCAAAGTTATATAACCTTTAATGCACAACACCTGTATGCTAGTTCGAGTCAATTTTTTTGAGGCAGTGGTAGTCTTGTACAAGAGATGTTATGTTTAGAAAAGCACAGGTTGCATGTGACTCTGGATTTCCCTCCAAGAATTTTTATACATGTCCCACATGTATGCTGTACTGACACCCGGCCTGTATCCTACTTTACTCTGTATGTCACGGAAGAAAATTGATTTCCACTTTACATTTTCTCACTGGTGACAGTAATATGTATTTATAGAAACCGAGGCTTGCAGCATGTGAGTAGTGGGTGAATTTTGGGGGGTGTAGGGTGTAGGGTGTTGGGTATGACTATATTATGGTTATAATAGGCATTTAATTTGTTTTGTTCTCAGATTCACTCCTCTCTGATCACTCATATATATTTTAATTTACTGATATTACATAGTTCCTCACACTGGTCTAGACTGGATATTGTGGTATGGGGTATATGGTGTTTTATGATTGTATGGTAAGCCTGAGTGGCTCCCTGGCAGCACTGCCAGACGTATGGCTGTCGCACACCCCTAGGGTACGTGGCACCTCTCCCATGCGATGCCACATTTTAGTTTAAACCACTTCCATTATGGTTAATCGCTATCCTTGTGTTGTTCCACTGACAGTTTAGGTTCACTATGTCTTTCTATTATGTCTGAGTATCCTGGTCCATTCATTACATGTGGTACCTCAAACCTCTGTGTATCACTTGTCACATGTCAACACCAGGACGGTTAGACTGACCTACAACTGCAACATTTCACTATTGTTTTTAATTTCCTTTAATTTTATCACAAGGATATACATTACATTTATTCAAGATATACTGTGATACTGTGATGCTATTAGATCACAATGATGATAATAATTATAAAAATGAAAATAATATCAATGAAGGGGTAGGTCCAACCCCTTGGATCAGGAGCTCCTCACCGGCATCAAGGACCCTTTGCTTGATGTGTTTCAGTCTGACAGTTTTCATCAAGGCTCAGTAAGGCTGATTATCTCTGTTAAGATCTTCGTTAGTCACTCTGACTCACCTTCCGATGTCTTAGACAGATTTAAACTTGGAAAGTCACTGATTTAGGTAAATTAGACTGTGAAAGTTCAGATATTTGCCTAGATGTGTGTGTGTGTGTGTTGTGTGTGTGTGTGTGTGTGTGTGTGTGTGTGTGTGTGTGTGGTGTGTGTGTGTGTGTGTGTGTGTGTGTGTGTGTGTGTGTGTGCTAACCTATATATGGCTACAGGTGTCGGGTCTCAGCTCCTTGCTCCGCCACTGGTCGCTACAAGACTTACTCTTACCTGGCTTCAAAAACCTTATCGTACCTCTTCTTAAAGCTATGTATGAATGTTGCTTCTACCACTTCACTCTCCAGGTCGTTTCACTTCCTGATTATTCTGAGGCTGGCGAAATATTTCCCAGCATCCATATGAATCATCTGAGTTTTTCAACGTCCGGTTGTGATCCCCGTGCTCCTGTTTGCTCTCTCTCAGTCTGTCCCTGTTCACCCTGTCAGTCCTCTCAGTATTTTCAACTTTATTAATATATCACCACTAGTCATTCTTTCCTCCACTGACATCCAGCCAGTGGTTTCTTTAGTCCAAAACAGAGAACGGTGGAAGATGAGAAGAGTTGGAGGTAATCAGTCACTTAGCCTGGAGTCGATCTGTTCAATTCATCAATCTTGATAAATATATAGCACATGCGCGGAGAAGCAGTGGTGAGAAGCGTCACCAGCGGAAACAAACCCACTAATCAAAGTAGGTAATTTTTATAGGTTACGCAAGCTTGTCTGAGCTATATATTAGAAACCTTTGTCCCTTTTCCAGTTTCTTCACGTGCTGGACTAGTTGTGGGCTCCAGGATGGGGTTCCATGATGTCGTGTATAAGGTTCTGGAGGATTCCTTATTCAAGTTTCTGAATGCTATTTTGAGGCTTGCTAATCTTGCATAAACTGCTGCCGTTATGCAGTTCATGTGCAATTTTAGCGATATGATGAGTTTATATTCACTCCAGGTCATTTCCACTTCTTGATATTTGCATTTTGTACTCTGTCTCTGGTCTGCCCTCTTCTTTACCAAAGTGCATCACCTCGCGTTTGCTTGGGGTGAACTCGAGAAGCCACTTGTGTGACCACATCTCCAGTTTGTTGAGATCTCTCTGGAGTTCATGTCTCTCCTCTCCTGTTCTTATTTATCTCATTAGTTTTGCATCTTTAGCAAACTGTGACACATTGGGCTCAATTTCTTCTGGAATATTAGGAACAGTAACAGTCTTAACACTAATCCTTGCTACCCCACTTGTCACTCTCTCCCATTCCGATGTTTTATCCCTTCATGTTAGTCTTTACCTCTGTCATTTAGATACTCCTTGACCCACTGGAATACTCTGCTTTATTCCTTACTATTTCTTCTAATTTCTGGACTAATTGCTGCTGTGGTATTGTAACAAATGATTTTCTCCAGTTCAAGAAAATGCAGTTTTTCTAACCCTGTCTTTCTTGTTTAATTTCGTGAATATGTCGTAGAATTCCAGCAAATCTGGAAGACTGGATTTTTCATATCTCAATCCATGCTGTTATTTTTCGCAAAGAAGGTTCTCTCCAAGAGTCCCTGTATTCTCTTTCGTACTATCTACTCCATAACTTTTGACAGTATACACGTTAGATATAATGGCCTGTAATTCAGGGCCCCCTTGTCTGTCCCCTTATTTATATATATTGGAACAACATTTTCCATTTTCCAATTTTCTGGCAGCTGTCCTCACTGGAGAGATTGGTTGAATACCTTAGCTGTTGGGTCACATTGTTGTTTTGCCCCTTCTCTCACCACCCATGGAGATATGTTATCTGGTCCCATTGCATTTGCTTTTGTTACACTCAGCTCTTGCAGGTGTCTCATCACAGTTTCTTTGTATGAGCTGAATCTCTCCAGCATATACTGGTCTGATCTGTTTGCATGGCATCCCAGTAATTCTCCATTATTCTGTGTGTGTGTGTACTCACCTAATTGTTGTCGCAGGGGTCAATTCATATCTCTTGACTCCGGCTCTTCACTGGTCGCTACTAGGTCCACTCTCTCCCTGCTTCGTGAGCTTTATCATACTTCTTCTTAAAGTTATGTATGGATCCTGCCTCTACTACATCACTATTCCATTTCCTGACAACTCTATGACTGAAGAAATGCTTCCTAACACCCCTGTGACTCATCTGAATCTCCACCTTCCTTGTTGCTGTATCCCATCTCTGAAACATCTTGTCTCTGTCCACCTTGTCAAATCCTCTCAGTATTTTATTTGTCGTTATCATGTACCCCGTATCACCCCTGTCCTCCAGTGTCATCAGGTCGATTTCCCTTAACCCTTTGTTATCCTCCTTTGTATGTTTTCCAGAGCATTTATTACAGAATGGATATAAATGCTCTGGAAAACATACAAAGGAGGATGACAAAGTTGATCCCATGTATCAGAATTCTTCCCTATGAGGATAGACTGAGGGTCCTGAATCTGCACTCTCTCGAAAGGCGTAGAATCAGGGGAGATATGATTGAGGTGTATAAATGGAAAACAGGAATAAATAAAGGGGATGTAAATAACGTGCTGAAAATATCTAGAATAGACAGGACTCATAGCAATAGTTTAAAGTTGGAAAAATTAGATTCAGGAAGGATATAGTAAAGCACTGGTTTGGTAATTGAGGTGTGGATGAGTGGAACAAACTCCCGAGTACAGTTATAGAGGCTAAAACGTTGTGTAGTTTTAAAAATAGGTTAGATAAATACATGAGTGGGTGTGGGTGGGTGTGAGTTGGACCTGATTAGCTTGTGCTACTAGATCAGTTGCCGTGTTCCTTCCTTAAGTGAATGTGGCCTGACCTGACTAGGTTGGGACATTGGCTTAAGCCGGTAGGAGGCTTGGACCCGCCTCGCATGGGCCAGTAGGCCTGTTACAATGTTCCTTCTTTCTTATGTTTTTATGTTCCCATGTTCTTTCCTGGCAGGATATGCTTCTTAGCTCCGAGACTAGTCTTGTTGCAAACCTTTGTACTTTCTCCAATTTCTTTACGTGTTTGATCAGGTGCGGGTTCCAAACCGGTGCTGCATACTCCAATATGGGCCTGACGTACACGGTGTATAGAGTCTTCAACGATTCCTTACTGAAATGTCGGAACGATATTCTTAGGTTTGCCAGGCGCCGCCTCAAGAGATGTCCCAGGTATTATACTCACTCCAAGATCCTTTTCCTTGAGTGAGGTTTGCATACTTTGGCCACCTAGCTTGTACTGTCAGCAGTCTTATTTGTGTGTGTGTGTGTGTGTGTGTGTGTGTGTGTGTGTGTGTGTGTATTTACATATTTGTGGCTGAAGGGGTAGAGTCGAAGTGTGTGCGGTGTGCGTGTACTCACCTAGTTGTACTCACCTAATTGTCGTTGCAGGGGTCGAGACTCAGCTCCTGCCCCTGCCTCTTCACTGAGTGCTACTAGGTCCTCTCTCTCTCTGTTCCATGAGCTTTATCATACTTCATCTTAATGCTATGTATGGTTCCTGCCTCCACTACCTCACTTCCTAGGCTATTCCACTTCCTGACTACTCTATGACTGAAGAAATGCTTCCTAACATCCCTTTGACTCATCTGGGTCTTCAGCTTCCAATTGCGACCCCTTGTTCCTGTGTCCCCTCTCTGGAACATCCTGTCTCTGTCCACCTTGTCTATTCCACTCAGTATTTTGTATGTTGTTGCCATGTCTCCCCTAACCCTCCTGTCCACCAGTGTTGTCAGGCAGATTTCCCTTAACCTTTATTCATAGGACATTCCCCTTAGCTCTCGAACTAATCTTGTTGCAAACCTTTGCAATTTCTCTAATTTCTTTATGTGCTTGATCAAGTGTGGGTTCCAACAGGTGCTGCATACCCCAATATGGGCCTGACGTACACGGTGTACAGTGTCTTGAACGATTCCTTACTAAGGTATCGGAACGCTAATCTCAGGTTTGCCAGGCACCCATATGCTGCAGCAGTCATCTGGTTGATGTGTACTTCTTGAGACGTGCTCGGTGTTATATTCACCCCAAGATCTTTCTCCTTGAGCGAGGTTTTCAGTCTTTGGCCACCTAGCCTATACTCCGTCTGCGGTCTTCTTTGCCCTTCCCCGATCTTCATGACTTTGCATTTGGCGGGGTTAAATTCGAGAAGCCAGTTGCTGGACCAGGTGTCCAGCCTGTCCAGGTCTCTTTGGAGTCCTACCTGATCCTCATGTGGTTTAATTCTCCTCATTAACTTCACATCATCGGCGAACAGGGACACTTCTGAGTCTAACCCTGGTCCTAGGACCGACCCCTGTGGAACCCCGCTCGTCACAGGTGCCCACTGTGATATCTCATCACGTACCATGACTCGTTGTTGCCTCCCTGTCAGGTATTCTCTGATCCATTGCAGCACCCTTCCTGTTATATGCGCCTGATCCTCTACTCTAGCTTCTGCACCAATCTCTTGTGAGGAACTGTGTCGAAGGCCTTCTTGCAGTCCAAGAAGATGCAATCAATCCACCCTTCTCTCTTATGTCTTACTTCTGTTACTTTATTATAAAACTCCAGTAGGTTTGTGACACAGGATTTGCCTTCCATAAAACCGTGCTGGTTGGCGTTTATACTCTTGTTCCGTTCCAGGTGCTCTACCACTTTCCTCCTGATAATCTTCTCCATTACTTTGTATACTATGCACTTCAGTGACACTGGTCTATAGTTTAGTGCCTCTTTTCTGTCTCCCTTTTTAAATATGGGTACTACATTTGCAGTCTTCCATACCTCAGGTAGTTGCCCAGTTTCAAGGGATGTATAGAAAATTGTGGTTAGTGGCACAGACAGCATTTCTGCTCCCTCTCTAAGGACCCACAGGGAGTTGTTGTCTGGTCCCATTGCCTTTGAGGTATCAAGGTCCCTTAGCAGATTCTTCACCTCCTTCTCAGTTGTGTGTATGTCATCCAACAATTGTTGGTATATTCCTTGATGGAGTCCCCCTCTGTTCTGTCCACCCAGAGGCCTTCCTGTCTCCACTGTAAATACTTCCTTAAATCTCTTGTATGTGTGTGTGTGTGTGTGTGTGTGTGTGTGTGTGTGTGTGTGTGTGTGTGTACTCACCTATTTGTGGTTGGCACAGGGTTGATTAATAGCCCTGGCCCCGCCTCTTCGCTGATTGCTACTTAGGTCCTCCTCTCATCCTGCCCCATGAGCTTTATCATACCTTCGCCTTAAAACTAAGTATGGTTCCCCCCGCCTCCACTTACGTCACTTTCCTAGCTATTCCAACGCCCTGACTACATCTATACTGGAAGAAATACTTGTCCTCACATCCCTTTGATTCAGCTGAGTACTTCAACTTCCAATGTGACCTCTAGTTTTCTCTTTTCAATATCTGAAACATCCCGTCCTTTGTCCACCCTTGACCCCCCTATTCCTTGGCAGTATTTTATATGTCGTTATCATGTCTCCCTTAACCTGCCTGTCCTCCAGTGTCGACAGGAGGGAGTGGCGCCGATTTCCAACAGCCTGTCTTTCGTAGACAATCCCCTTAGCTCTGGGACTAGTACATTGTTGGCAAACCTTTGCACTTTCACTAATTTCCTTGACGTGCTTGACTAGAGTGTGGATTCCAAACTGTGTATGTGTGGTGTGTGTGGTGTGTGTGTGTGTGTTGTGTGTGTGTGTGTGTACTCCCCTATTTGTACTCAAATATTTGTGGTTGCAGGGGTCGAGTCACAGCTCCTGGCCCCGCCTTCTTCCGCTATTGCTATCTAGTTCCTCTCTCTCTCTCTCCCTGCCCCATGAGCTCATAAAAAAAAAAAAAATCCAAATACCTCGCCTTGAAAATTATGTATGGTTTCCTGCCTCCACGACATATCCCTTTCTAGGCTATTTCCATGGCTGACTATCTCTGATGACTGAATAAATACTTCCTAACATCCTTCCGCCATTGATTCATCTTGTAGATCTTCAACTTCCAATTGTGACCTCTTGTGTCTGTGTCCCATCTCTGGAACATTCCCGTCTTTGTCCCACCTTGTCTTTCCGCGCAGTATTTTATATTCGTTAACATTCTCCCCTGACCCTCCTGGCCTCCAGTGTCCTCCCATGCCGATTTCCCTCAACCTTTCTTCGTAGGACAATCCCCGTAGCTCTGGGATCTAGTCTTGTTGCAAACCTTTGCACTTTCTCTAATTTCTTGACGTGCTTGACTAGTGTGGATTCCAAACTGGTGCTGCATACATCAGTAGGCCTGACGTAGATGGTATACAGAGTCTTAAAACGAATCCTTACTGAGGTAGATCGGAACGCTAATCCGTAGGTTTGCCAGGCTACCCGTAAGCTGCAGCAGTAATCTGATTGATGGTGTGCCTCAGGAGATATGACTCGGTTATATACTCACACCCCGAGATCTTTTTCCTTGAGTGAGGTTTTTGCATCCTTTGGCCATCTAAACATATTGTGTCTGGGGTTCTTCTTTGCCCTCCCCAGTCTTCATGACTTTGCATTTTGGCAGGGTTAAATTCAAGAGCCAGTTCTGGACCAGCTTGTAGCCTGTCCAGGTCTCATTGTGAGTCTGCCTGATCCTCGTCAGATTTGATTCTTCTCATTAACTTCGCATCATCTGCAAACAAGGACACTTCTGAGGTCTAAATCCCTTCCGTTATGTCGTTCACATATACCAAGAACAGCACAGGTCCATGACTGACCCCTGTTGGAACCCTCCGCTGTCACAGGCGCCCCAACTCTGACACCTCGTCGAGCTCGAGATCAGTACCATGACTCGTTGTTGCCTCCCTGTCAGATATCTCCTGATCCATGCAGTGCCTTCCTGTTATGTGGTGCCTGATCCTCTAGCGTTTGCAGTAACCTCGTTGTGAGGAACTGTGTCGAAGGCCTTCTTGCAGTCCAAAAATATGCAGTCGATCCACCCCTCTCTCTCTTGTCTACTTCCTTTGTCACCTTGTCATAAAACTCCTAGTATGTTTGTGACACAGGATTTTTCTTCCCTGAAAACCGTGCTGGTTGTCAATTATACACTTGTTTTCTTTCCAGGTGCCCCACCACTCTCCCCACCCTGATGATCTTCTCCATGACTTTGCATAACTAATAAAAGTTAGTGATACAGGTCCTGTAGTTTAGTGCCTTCATGTCTTCACCCTTTTTAAAATTGGACTACATTTGCCATTTTCCATACCTCCAGGGAGTTGCCCATTTTCCAAATGAGTGTTTTGAAGATCTTTGTTAATGGCTCAACACTAATCTTCTGCTCCCTCTTTAAGGACCATGGATAGATGTTGTCTGGTCCAAGACCGCCTTAGAGGTGTCAAGTTCGCATAGCAGCTTCTTTCACTCCACCTTGGTTTATATGTACCTCGTCACACTTGCTGGTGTCCCCCTCAGTTCTGATTTCTGTAGTCCCTACTGGTTTCCACTGTAAATATCCTCTTTAAAATCTTTGTTTGACTCCTGACAAACCTCTCGTCGTTCTTGTGATTCCCCATCCACCCCTTCCTCAGTCTGATTACCTGGTCCTTGACTGTTGTTTTCCTTCTGATGTGGCTGTACAACAGCTTCCGGGTCAGTCACCTTTTACTTTTGATGCTATGTCATTTTCACATTGTCCTCTGAGCCTCCCTTCTTTTCTGTCATATTCGTTTCTGCTGGCTCTTTGGCTGATTTCTTTATTTCCTGAGTCTCTGTCTTCTGTACCTTTTCCATTCTCTAGTACACCGAGTTTTTTGCCTCCCTACACCTTTGGGTGAAACAAGGACTCGGTCTGTCTTCACCATTATTCTGTTCCCTTGGTAACAAACCTCTCCTCTGCCCTCCTTGCATTTTGTTGCTACATAGTCCATCATTTTACTTGTACTGGTTTTCCTGTCATTCCCCATCCCACTGAATGTCTTGAAGGAAGTTCCTATGCCTGAGTAGTTATCCCCCCTTTCAGTAGTTGGTTTTTCCCACCTATTCCTCTGCTAGTCTCTCCACTTGGAGCTCAACTATGTATCGAAGCCAGAACCACAATGATCACTATCTCCCAGGGCCTTTCATACATGATACCCTCGATGTCCGAACTACTCATGGTGAATACAATGTTGCGAGCCTTGCTGGTTCATCCTCACCTCTCTTCTCCTGGTAGTGTCTCTAACATGTTGATGCATGAGGTTTTCCAGTACCACATCCATCATCTTGGCTCTCCATGTTTCGGGACCCCCATGGGCTGCTCCAGGTGTTCCCAGTCAATCTCCTTGTGATTGAAATCACCCATAACTAGTAACTTTGCCCCCCCCATGTGTGCTCTCCTGGCCACCTCGGCTAGTGTTGTCGATCATTGCTCGTTGCTATCCATCATATTCCTTATCTTGGCCTCCTGCATTCTGTGGTGGGTTTGTACATTACTGCACTTATCACCTTATGTCCCCTCAGACTGGATTGTTCCTACTAGAGTCCCTTTCGCCCGAGCCATCCATTCCTTACATTTTTCTCCAAAATCCCACTGTGTTTATAATGAGCATGCAACTCCTCCCCCCCCTCTCCTCCCTCTTCTTTCCTGAGGATTTGGTATCCGGATGGAAAGAATGAATCTGTTGTATATTATGTGAGTTTTGTTTCGTGATTGCTATTATGTCTGGGGATGTCTCTTTGATTCTTTGTTCCACTCCTCATACTTGTTTGTTATTCCCATCTGTCATTGTATACAACACCTTACAACTTCTTTTCAAAGACTGTGGTCTGAGAGTATATTGGGGTTGGGGAAGTGGTAGACCTGGTAAGGAACTAAGGTTGTTGCCTGTGGGTGGTGGATTTTGTAATGTGGTGGGTGGGGGATTGATGTGGCAATGGGTGGTTTTGTTTAGAGTGTTTTGGTTGCACTGGGTTGACCCTGTTTGGGAGGCTTCTATAGGAAGTTGTGGAGGGAGGCCTGTATTTGATCTTCTTCCTGGTCTGGGATCTCCCGTCCTGTCGTCTCATCACCCTCTCTTTCCTCCTTCCGCCTTTTGTACCATCTCTCTCAGTTTTCCTGCTTTCCTCTTGTGTCTGTCGCGGTCGAGATACACCTTCCTGTATGCCGGCTGTCCCCCTTAATCGTGCTTCTCCTGCAGGATCCTGTTCCGATCGCTCTGCTTGAAGGTCACACTCAATGTCCTGGGTTCTTTTTTTAAAACCCCCCTATTCTCCGAAAATTTTCCAGCTGGGTCATGTCGTTTCTCTCCTATTGCTTCATGATGCTTTCAATGCTTTCTTTCCCCTTGTTTTCTTGCTTATATGTTTCCCCTTTCAACTCCTGTGACCCATACACAAAGACTGACCTACCCTTTCATTCTCCCACTGCATAATCCCTGTGTATCCCCTCCTTTAATTTGGTTTCCTCCACTGCAGCTTTCCTTTCATCAGTTTCACTGGCTAATGTACTTGGCTCAGTGGCCTGTCATTTCTCCCATCTCCTGGCTTTCCTGGGTTTCTCTGTTGTTTGTCTTGTAGGGGCCTCCACATAAAGCTTAGCTCTTTCTTTTGCGCTACAGTCTCCTCTGAAATAGAGCTTCCCCATGGCAGTTGTGCCCCTTCTTTCCCTACAGTCCCCTTATTTGTGGCTGAGGTAAGCAGTCTCTGTTATCAACCCAAAATGTTCTTTAGTTCTTTAGGGGTTTCAGATTTTTCATCCCTCTTCTTAAAATCTGTATCAATCCTAGCTTCTGCTTCTTTGACATGCACTCTCCCACTTCCTGCTTTCCATATCTATCCTCTCTTCCATTCTCATGCTAAGTTCTTCTAGTTTCTTTCCCATTCATGATCCCTTTTTAATGAGCTCTGCTTGCCCAATCTTCCTTTGCCGTTTCCCCCCCTGTCCCTTGGTTTTTCTTGTTGCTCTCCTGCAACCCATTTTTGTTTTATCCTGATTCCTCAGAGTGGGAAACCTATGTAATTTCTGTATGTTAGGTTAGTATTGTGTATGTCATAGTGTGGAGGGGGAAGTAGTGGAGGACTGTGGCTAATGAGGGGGATGGAGTGGGGGAGGGGTGGGGAGGGTTTTAGGGTGATCGGGGGAGGGGAGGGTGATTTCGAAGAAGGAGGGGAGTGATCAGGGGAAGTAGTGAGATGTCTTGGGTAGGGGGGGGGAGTGTAAAGTGTGAGTCTGGATAGTTGTGTGTGTGTGTGTGTGTGTTTTGTGTGTGTGTGTGTGTGTATGTGTGTGTGTGTGTGTGTGTGTGTGTGTGTGTGTGTGGTGTGTGTGTGTGTGTGTGTGTGTGTGTTGTGTGTGTGTGTGTGTAATTTTGTGTGTAATTTTGTTGGAATTATGTGTGGGTTTAATATGAACTGAAAGGTAGGTGGCTTGTGCGTTGTAACGTAAGTCTCAGTGGTCCCTTGGCTGCCCAGAAACTTCTTGTGACCTGACCCCCAACCCTCTTGGGACTTAAACCGGCCTTACTTACAATGTGTACTCACTCTAGTTGTACTCACCTAGTTGAAGTTGCGGGGGTCCGAGTCGAGCTCCTGCCCCGCCTCTTCACTGATCGCTACTAGGTCACTCTCCCGAGCCGTGAGCTTTATCATAACCTCTGCTTAAAGCTATGTATGTATCCTGCCTCCACTACATCGCAGCCCAAAACTATTCCACTTACTGACTACTCTTGGCTGAAGAAATACTTCCTAACATCCCTGTTATTCATCTGTGTCTCAGCTTCCATAATGTGTCCCCTTGATACTGTGTCCAATCTCTGAACATCCTGTCTTTTGTCCACCTTGTCCAATTCCTCTCAGTATTTTGTATGTCATTATCATGTCCCCCCTATCTCTCTGACCTCCAGTGCGTCAGGTTGGATTTCCCTTAACCTCTCCTCGTAGGACATACCTCTTAGCTCTGGGACTAGTCATGTTGCAAACCTTTGCACTTTCTCTAGTTTCTTCACGTGCGTTGGCTAGGTGTGGGTTCCAAACTGGTGCCGCCGCATACTCCAATATGGGCCTAACATACACGGTGTACAGGGTCCGAATGATTCGGCTATTAAGATGTCGGAATGCTGTTCTGAGGTTTGCTAGGCGCCCATAGCGCAGCAGTTATTTGGTTGATGTCCTTCGGAGATGTCCCTGGTTTTTTAAACTCCCCCAAGATCTTTTTCCTTGGTGAGGTTTGTAGTCTCTGACCCCCAACTGTACTCCTTCTGCAGCCTTCTTTCCCCCTTCCCCAATTTTCATGACTTTGATTTGGGGGGATTAAATCCAGGACCAATTGCTGGTCAGGTCTGCAGCCTTCCAGATCCCTTTGTATTCTGCCTGGTCTTCGATCGGTGAATTCTTTCATCAACTTCAGTATCTGCAAACAGGACACCTCAGAGTCTTTTCCCTTCCGTCATGTCGTTCACAAATCCCAAAACAGCACTGGCCTAGGATGACCCCTGGGGGGACCCGCGGGCACAGGTGCCCACTTGACACCTCGCCACGTCCCATGACTTCGTTTCTGTCTTCCTGACAAGAAATTCCCTGTTTCCTTTTTAGTCCCTTTCCCCCTGTTACCCCCTGTTTGGGTTCCCCAATTTTTGCCCCAATTTCTTTTTGTGTGGAACGTTCAAACCCTTTCCTTGCAGTCCAAGAAAAAGGGCAACCCACCCCCCCCCCTTTTCTCCTTTTTTACGGCTGTAAACCATTTTCATAAAACTCCAGTGGGTTTTGTGAAAAACAGGATTTCCCGTCCCTGAAAACCATTTTGGCGGGCTGTTAAATGAGATAAATTCCATTCTAGGTTTTTTCCACCACTCTTCTCCTGATAATCTTCCCCCATAAATTTTGCATACTATACATGTCAGTGACACGGTCTGTATTTTTAAATGCTTAAAGCTGTCCCCTTTTTTTTAAAGATTGGGACAAACTTTTTGCTTTTCCCCATCCTCGGGCAATCTCCCCTGTTTCGATAGATGTATTGAATATTTTTGTTGGGGGACACATAGCGCCTCTGCCCCCCTCTCTCAAAACCCAGGGGAGATTTTAATCTGGCCCCATTCCCTTTTGAGGATCTAGCTAAATCAGAAGCCTCTTCACTTTTTCCCCTTCGGTTTGTTGCACTGTGCCCAGCATTTGGTGGGTGCCCCCCCCCTTCTCCGTTTTTTTCTGGAGCCCCTTCGGGCCCCTCTGTGAAACTTCTTTAAAACTCCTTTTTTGATTTTCTTCACATACTTCAGGGCCCTTTTCTTGTTTTCTCTCCCCTTCCTTCCTTACCCTTGATTCCCCTGGTCCTTAAACCTGTTTTTTTCCTCCTGATGTGGCTGAAAAAACATTTTTGGGTTTCAGATTTGGCTTTCGCTGCTAGGGGCTTTTTCATATTGTTTTTGGGGCCTCCCTTCTTATCTGTGCATATTGGGTTTCGGGCCCCCTACGCCCTGTTCTCCTTATTCCCTGGTCCTTTGCCTTCTAAAATTTTTTTCCATTCCCAGCACATTTGGGGTTTTTTGCCTCCCTCCCAACCTTTGGGGTTTCCCTTTGGGCTCATCCGGCTTTTTCATTAATCCTGTTACCCGGGGTACAAACCTCCCCCTCAGCCCCCTTGCATTTTGTTGCTACATACCCCATAAATCTCTTTAAAATGCTTCCCTGCCAGTTCCTCTGCCCCCAACGAACCCCGTTCAGGTAGTTCCCTTCCTGTGTAGTCCCCTTTCTTGTAGTTTGGCTTCATTGGGCCTGGCCTTCCTGCTTCCCCCCCATTTGTGGGCTCAACTGGTATTCGAAGCTTAAAACCACAGGGTACTGGCCCCAAGGGGTCTTTCATATGTGATTTCCTCGATATCTCCTACTAAAGGGTGAAAACCAATCCAGCCTTGCTGGTTCATCCTCTCCTCTCTCTCTTGTATGCCCCCCTTACGTGTTGGCACATAAATTTTTTCCAGAAACCACCCCCATCATCTTAGCCCTCCATGAAACGGGCCCCCCATGTGGGTCCAAGTTCCCCAACGATCTCCTTGTGGTTAAAGTCACCCTGATCAGGAGCTTTCCCCTGCATGCTGAGCCTTCTGGCCACTTTTAGCCAATGTGTCAACCTCGCTCTTTTTGCCTCGTCTTTACTTTCCCTTTGGGGCCTCCTGCTTTTCTGTGGGGGGTTTTATACATCACTGCTATTACCCCCTTTGGGGACCTCCAAGTGAAGTTTTCCCACAAATTAATCACTTTTTTTCTCGCTGTCTCCTCCCCTCCAGCCAAAAAAATTCCAGCGTTTTTTTGATCAGCAACGCCACTCCCTCCACCCCCCCTTTTTCCCTCTTTTCTTTCCTCGGGGTTTTGGTATCCCTGGAAAATGGCACCCTGTTATCATACCTGAAAGCTTGGTTTCTGTGAAGCATGATGCCCGGGGTGATTTTTTCTTTGACCCCTTTCATCCCCATTTCCCCCCAACTTTTTTGTTATTCCATCAGGGGTTTTTTGTATCATACCTTCATTTTCCTTTCCAACACTGGGGTTTTTGGGGGCCTGTGAGGGTGGGAAAACCTGGTGGCATACTGGGGGAAATTTCTAAAATTTCGGTTTTGGGGTTTGGGCTGGGGTTTATGGATTGTAGGGGTGTGTTGGGATGGTTGATAGGTTGTATGGTTCTGAGAGTAGTTTTGTGTGGCTTGCCCTTGCTTTTCTTTTCTGCTCTGACTGCCCCTCTGCTGGTTCCCTCCTTGTCTTTTTTTCCTGGGCCCCTTTTTTCCCCTTTTTTGTCCTCCCCCCTCAGCTCCCGGGTCGTTCTGATTTTGTTCTGTCTTGATGGGGGAACACCCTCTTTTTACTCTTCCGATATTTCAATCGGGGGTTTCCTTTTGGAGGATCCGTTCCACACGTTTCCGCCCTGAGAATCACTTGTTTGGGTGGGTTTTCTCCCCTTCGAGTCCCCCCCCTTTTCCTTTTAATTTTTTTTTTTTTTTTACAATCTCGTCCATCTTTTTCACCTTTTCCGTGATGTTTTTTCTCAACTCCTTTCTTTTTTCCTCCCTGCCTTTCAGTTTTGGCCCCTTTCCTCTCCCCTCCTGAAGCCCATGGATAAACACTGTTTTTCCCCTTTTTCTTCCCCCATTCCTCACCCTCTTTTGACCTCGGACCTTTCCTGAAATGTGGTCCTTTTTTTTCCCTTGTTTTTTTCCATGGCCCCTTGATAGCCGGGTTTGGGCCTCAGCATTCAAACCTTTATCACCCTCTCCATCTGCAACCACTGATCTTCCCTTTCCCATTTTCCTTGGTCCCCCTTTTGGCAGACTGATGGACCTTAGCAAAATTTTCATATTTCCCTTTCCCTTTTCCTGTTGGGCCCTCGCACTTCATATCTGTGTTTTCCCTCGGGTCCCACTCCCCCTGAACCCCTTAAACCTATTTATCTCAACTTCTGGGACCCTTATTTTGGCTATTTGCATTTCGACTTGTGCCCCCCAAATTTTTTGTCTCCTTCCCCAAACCTCTTTTCCAATTTCACGAGAGCTTTTTCTCCTTTTTTTTAAGAAAGCTCTCCTAATTTTCTCCCCCACTCTTTTTTCCACCCTTTTTCCCCACGGGCTCCCCCCCACCCAAATCCTCCCTCCCCAAAAACCAAATTTCTCTCTGATCCTTGGTTCCTGCGAGCCCCCCCACCTTTTTTTTTTTTTTTTTTTTTTTTTTTTTTTTTTTTTTTTTTTTTTGTGAGAAAAGAGAGGGGGAAAAGGGTAGAGGGGGAGAGAGAGTGAAGGGAAAGTAAAAAGGGGGGAGAGTTAAAAAGGGAAAATGGGGAGGAAAGAAGCAAGAGAGAGAGAGAGCAAGAGAGAGAGAGAGAGAGAGGGGAAAAGAGGAGAGAGAGAGAGAGAGAGAAAAGAGAAAAGAGAGAAAAGAGAGAGAGAGGAGAGGGAGAGAGGGAGAGAGAAAGAAAGAGAAGGCAAAGAGGGGGAAAAGGGGGGGAAAAGAGGGGGGAAAAGGAAGAGCGAGGGGGGAGAGGGGCCCCTGGGGGAAGGGGGAGGGGGGGAATGGGAAAAGAGGGGGGGAAAAGGGGAGAGGGGAGAGAAAATGGGGGGGGACAAAATTTAGGGGGGGAGGGGATGTTAAAAGGGGGGGGGGTGTTAGGGGTTAAGAGATGTTAGGGGGGAGAGAGGGAAAAGAGGGAAGAGAGAGAGAGAGATAGGTAGAGAGAAAGATATGGGTAAAGATGAGAGAGGAAGAGATGGGTTCCACTTGGGGTAGAAAGGGGGGGGAGAGGAAAAGGTTCAATGGTCATTTTCACGGGATGGTGTGAAATCCTGTGTATGTGTTTTTGCGTTGTACTACGCTTACAAGGGGGTTTTGGTTCCCTTGTGGGGTGTGATGGGTATGTGTTTTGGGGTGTGTATTTTGTGTGTGTGTGTGTACGTGTGTGTGTGGTTTTGTATGTTTTGGGGTTTTGTGTTTTGGTTTTAGGGTGTTGTGTGGTGGGTGTATGTTGGGGGTTAATGTGTGTGTTTTGGTGTGTTTTGTGGTGAATGTTTTATTTTTGGTGTGGTGGGGTTGTGTTGGGGTGTGTGTGGGGTGTGTGTTTTGGGGTGGTATGTGTGTGTAGGGTGTGTGTGTATGTTTGTGTGTATGTGTATTTTGTGGGGTGTCCCTTGTGTGGTGTGTGGTGTGTTGTGGGGTTTTGGGGTGTTTGTGTGTGTGTGTGTGTGTGTGTGTGTGGTCCCCCCCCACTTCTAAGTTTTTCATACTCCCTAAAAATCCCTTTAATACCATAATTCTAACTTAAAATACTTTTTAACACTTATCGATTCTACTTAAAAATTCAAAAAGTAGCTATTTTAAAATTTTTTAGCTTGTTTTCGTTTAAAAATGTCTGACATACCCTTTCACTACCGTTTTTCACCTTGCACTGTCCTCTATGCTTTTTCTACTTTTAATTCGGGAAATTTGGCTTGCGGGAGTGAGTGACCTTATCAAACCCATGATGCCGGGACCCCCCCCCAATCTTGCAAAAATCCCAACCCAACGGGTGGAGAAACTTGCGCGACAGGGGTTTTGATGACAATTGCCAAACCCTTGATGACGTAGGGGCCCCCGTACATAGGCCTTCTCTCCCTAATTTGTAACCCCCTTCACCTGGATTTTAAAATTTCATATTTTCTCATGCATCCCGCTTTCCCCTCAAGTGATTTCATTTTTTCCTTTTACAGAATACACTTAAACATTGGGGTGTTAAAACTTTATATTTTAAAAAATGGCATACAAACTGTTGTGACGCCCACTGCTTCAGTGGGCCTACTCCCAAACCTTCCCTTGTTGAAATTTTTTAAATTTTTTTTTCCTTCCCTTTTGCCTATTAAATTTTTTTACCTCACATTAAAGGGGCCCCCCATTTCCCTTGTTAAACCCAAAAGCTGGTAAAATTTTTGATCACCCGTTTCCACACTTTTTTTATTTTTTTGTTTATCTTTTGTGGGAACATCCTAAGGTCCACAAAGGTTTGGCACTTTTAAAAGAAAAAACTGAATTTTTGGTTTCCCCTTTGAATTTTTTCAACTAATAACTATATTATTTACTCGTAGGTTTTTTTTCACTGAAATTTTTCACTACCACGGATTTTCTGCTAGGGTTTTTTTCACACCCACTCAAAAACACGAAGGTTCTGGAGGGCCCTTTTGTACCCAGTCCCGCACGGGCGATGTGTGTGTTTGTGTGTGTGTTGTGGTGTGTGTACTCACCTATTTTTTACTCTAAGACGAAGAAAAACTTTTCCCAAAATCCTCCCGGGCTCAATTTTTGTCTTCAACTTTCCCAAAGGGGGCCTCTTGTTTCTGTGTCCCCCCCCGGAACTTTCCCGTCTTTTTCCACCTTGTCTATTTCCCCCCAGTATTTTATATGTCGTTATCATGTCTCCCCCGACCCTCCTGTTTCCCCCATGTGGCAGGCCCCATTTCCCCCTTTAAACTTTTTTTCTAGGGCATTCCCCTTAGGCTTGGAACAAAACCTTTTCGCAAACCCTTTTTTACTTTTTCTCTATTTCCCCGACGTGATCAAATGCGGGTTCCCAAAAAGTTGCTTTCCAAAACCCAGTTAAGGGCCGGGCATACACGGTGACTGTCTTGAAAAGATTCCTTACTAAGGTATTTTGGGAAAGCTGTTTTTCAGGGTTTGGGCCCGGGGCCCATAGCGCAGCAGTTTTCTGATTGGGTGTTGGCTTTTCCCGGGGGACCTGCTCGGGTTATACTCAAACCCCCAAAATCTTTCTCCTTGAGTGAGGTTTTGGGAGTCCTTTTGGGCCCCCAAACCTAACTCTTCCGTGGTCTTTTTGTGCCCCTCCCCCACTTCATGACTTTTCATTTGGCAGGGTAAAAATTTGAGAAGCCATTTTCGGACCAGGTGGGGCCATCTGTCCAGTTTTCTTTGAAGTCCTGCCTGGCCCCCATCAAATTTTAAAACTCCCAATTTAAATTAAAATCATCTGCAAACAGGGACACTTCTGAGTCTAAAACCCCTTTCCCTTTAAATTCCCTTCACATAACCAAAAAAACGTGGTCCTAGGACCGAAACCCGGGGGACCCCCCCTCGTCACAGGTGCCCACTGTTTATACCCTCATTTCTTTAACCCCTGACTCGTTTGTTGCCTCCCTGTCCCGGTATTCTCTGTTTTCCCTTGCAGGCCCTTTCCCGTTATATCGCCGATGCTCTACTTCTGCACTAACTCTTTTGAGGAAACTGTGTCCCCAAAAGGGCCCTTTTTTTGCAGTCCAAAAAGATGCAATCCCCAAACCCCCCCCCTCCCTCTCTTGTCTTACTTCTGTTAAATTTTTTCATAAAACCCCCGAATTTGTGACCCCAGGATTTTTCCTTCCGTGAAAACCGTGCTGGTTGGCATTTATATCCCGTTTTCCCTTTTAGGTCTCCACCACCTCCCCCCTTAAATCCTCCATAATTTTTTCATACATACATGTCAATGACACAGGTTTATAGTTTATTCCCTTTTCTGTCTCCCCTTTTTTAAAAAAAGGGGAAATACATTTGCCGCTTCCTTCCTCAGGTAGTTGCCCATTTTTCCCGGGGTTGTTTGAAAGATTTGGGGAAGTGGCACACACAACAATCCCTTTCCCCTCCTAAGGACCCACGGGGAATGTTGTCCTTTGGGCCCATTGCCTTTGAGGTATCGATGGGCCCTTACAGTTTTTTTCAAACCCCCTCCTTTATCGTATGTAAAGTTTGTCCAACACTTTTTTGGTGAAATTTTTGCTGGTGTCCCCAACTGGTCTGTCCCCCCAATCCTTCCCCGTCTCTACTGTAAAAACTTCCCTTTTAAAAATCGTGTTGAACTCCTCACATACCTCTTTTATCGGTTTTTTTGTGAAATTTTTTCAAACCCTTCCCCCTTTCCCCCCTTTTCACCTGGGCCTTTACTGTTGTCTTCCTCCTAAAGTGGCTATACAGCAGTTTTTGGGGCAGATTGACTTTCGATGCTAGTCGTTTTCATACTTTTCGCTGGGCCTCCCCCTTTCCTTTTTCTGTGGGAACTCTTTCTGGGTCTTTTACTAATCCCTTGTTTTCCCGGGGGCCCATGCCTCCCGTACCTTTTCCTTCTCTTTTTGCACTTAGTTTTTTGCCTCCCCTTTAAAACCCTTTTTGGGAAAACCCAAGGGCCCCGTTTTTGGGCTTTTCCAAATTTTTTTCCGTTTCCCTTGGGAACAAACTTTTCCCCTTTCCTCCTTGCACTTTGTTTTCCCCCATATTCCAAAACATTCGTTTAAATATTTCCACCTTTTTTCTGTCCCACTGAACCCCCGGGGAGGAAGTTTCCATACCCCTTTTTGGTCCCCCCCTTTTTTTAGTTTGGCCTTCCCCTTCAGTTCCTGTTACCTTCTCCACTTTTAACCTAAATATATAGTCCCCAAAAACCCGAACCCATAAACGCTAGCCCCCAAGGGGGGGGTTTTCATAAGTGGAAAGTCCTCAATGTCCCGAACTGCCAGGGTGAACACAAAATCCATTTTTGCCCGGGTCAAACCTCCCCTCTCTCTCTGGTTTGGGGGTCCCCGACATGTTGATGCATAAGGTTTTCAAGTACCACAACCACATCTTTGGGTCTCCATTTTCGGGACCCCCATGTGGCTCCCGGTTTTCCCCCGTCGAATCTCCCTGTTGGGGTTTAAACGCCCCCCTTACCAAATAACTTTTTCTCTGCTCGAAAAGAGCTCTTCTTCCACCCCCAAATGTGTCCACCAAACCCCTGTTGTTTTCTTTGGGACCCCCTCTCTTGGCCTCCTGCATTTTTGTGGTGGGTTATACCTTTACCCCCAAAGACTACTTTATGTTTTTTCCGGACCCGAATTGTGTGGTGGGGTGTGTGTGTGTGTTTGTGTGTGTGTGTGTGTGTATGTTTTGTGTGAAAGTTGTAAGTTGGGGGTGTGTATGTTTGTGTGTTGTGTGGTGTGTGTGGTGTGTGTGTTTTTTGGTTGTGTGTGTGTAATTTTTGTTCGAATTATTGTGGGTTTAATTTTTGTCTGAAAAAATAGGTGGCTTGTGCTTGGGGTAATGTGGGGTTCTCATTGGGTCGCTTTGTTTCCCAACCTCTTGTGACCTGACTCCCCCCTCCCCGGGGGCTTTTCCTCACCTACTTAAATGTTGCCTAGCTGACCTGCTTTTAGTAAAATTAATCGCCTTTTTCAATGGATTGCCATTTGCTATTCCTTATTGAATACTTGAGGGGCCTATTTTCCCCCTTTATCGTGCTATGAAGTTAAACCCTTTTTACATTCAGCTTGGCGGTTAATTGGGAACCTGGGAAACCCCAAAACCAAAACAACCACTCATAGGGGATACAGTAAATTGGGAGTGCCCGGGGTTTTACACTGAAAATTGGGCCAAATTGATTGACTCCTGGGGGTAGAACCAGCCCCGATGTACGTCCTGGGGTAGATCCACCTCAATTTTTTTCTCGTTAATAATGTACCCAAATTTACGTATTTCTCTCACTGGGCGTTCCATTGTGTGGGTTTGTGTGTGTGGTGTTTTGTGTGTGGTGTGTGTTTTGTTTGTGGGTTGTGTGGTGTGTGGGGTGTGTGGGGTTTTGGGGTGTGTATTGTCGGTGTGTGGGTTTGTGGGGCGTGTGTGCGTGTGTGTGGGGTGTTTGACGCGTGCGCCCCGCAGTTCGCAGTAAAACCCAAGACGAATGTTTGGGCCCAGGCGGTGGAATAAAGACTAATGGGAACAAAAAGGGGAAAAAAAAAAAAAGCCTCATCAATCGACGCTCCAACAGGTGGGGCCCTTTTTCCCACGGGCGTTTTAAAGAAACCATAATCAACGGAAAGCGGAAAATTCTCAATAAAAAAAATAAGAAAAATAAAAAAAAACTAGAAGGGGGCCGGCACAAAGAAGGGGGAATGAAGAAGGAAAGGGGAACATGGTTTTAATATTGGAGGGAAAAGGAAGAGAAAACCGGGTTAAAAAAAGGACAGGTTTGGAAGAAGTTAAATCAAAAGATTCCAGTGTATCGCTTTAAAAAAAAATCAAGGAAAAGGGAAAGGGTGAGGACACCAAGGTGCTGTTGCAGCCTTCCCTTTTAAAAGAAGAAAAAGGTTTTTTGAACGAGCCAGGGAAAGACACACCGATAAACAAATACCAAAAAGATGAATTTCCCAAACGACTGAGTTTTGAGAACCAAGAGAGAAAGAAGCAACAGGGAAAAATTTTCTGGGCCTCCAAACACGTCCCTCACACCCACCCTAACAATACCAAACCCTTTCCCCAACATTTTTTTCCCAACAATTCCCTAACAAATACCCAAAAACTCTCCTAACACTTCCCTAACACCATAACTAAAAAACCCCCACTCCTTACCTCTATTCCCCCCACCCTCTCTTCCAAATCTTCTTGATTCTTTTTTCCATTCACGATCGTGTCTCTCCTTTTCCCACTAGGGTTTTTTTTATAACAATTTTTCACCTCCCCCACCCCCTCTAAAGAATAAATAATAACTACGTTACTGGGCCTCACTCTGAAAGAGGGGGTGTTTATATGTTTTCAGTTTTTTTTAACTGTCGTGTAGGAAAGCCCCCTGGGAAAGGAAAAGTGAGGAAATGGGAAAGATGCGAAGGGGCTTCTTCTTTTCCGAGTCACCCTTCCTTGGGGGTAAACGGGCCCCATGATTTTTCAAAAAAAAAAAAATGTAATTTCCCTCTGTCTCGATTCTAGAAACATATCCCGGTACTGTATAAGGGCCCCCCCCCCATCTCAGTGGGAAAAGCACGAATAGTGCAAGTGCGGCAAAAATTTTTAAAGCAGTTTTAAAAATTTTGGGTTGAAGATTTAAAAAGGGAAAACAAAAAAAAACATTCATACTGTAACGACATAAAATAATATCCAAAAATTTCTTTTAAAAAATATGGGGAAAAAAAGGACATACACAAATAAATTTAATTCAAATCTTTCAAAGAGATCAACGAGACCGAAATCCTAAAAAAACACAAGCATAATACATTAAGCTTAATACATTAAGCTTTACACATTAGGCTTTATACATTAAGCTTGAAGCCTCTAAGAAGTTGCATCATCAAATTATCAGCATAGAAGAGTTGGATATAATCAGATGCAACACTCAGAAAAGCTTTGAACAAAGTACAGTAAATAAGTTTTATTTAAGCTTAGCGTACATAACATAAAATTTTTTAACAATAGTCTTGAGTGCACACAGTTGTTACAAGCTCATAAAGTACAGTGTGTTGGTTTAACTTAGAATAACTAAATGAAGTCAAACACTGTGATTTTGTTTAATCAGCTGAAATATTCTCCAGTTGTTTCACAGAGGCCAATTTGATATAAAAAAAAGGCATACGATAACTTACACGACCTGAAATCAAGAAATTGTTTACCTCGAGGAAAAAAAACAGCAACAAATATTCGAAGCTGAGCAGAAGATTCATTTTCCGGTCATTGCACAGAATCCAGCAATATTTCTGCCTACACAGCCTAAACCAATGAACATTCCAGACACTTCATACGATGCACCAGCAATTGAAAATTGATGCAGTTCACTAATGTTTTATTTTAATCAGAGAAAAACACTGAATCCGTAGGGGTCACATAGCCTCTGTGGACATGGCAAGCATTCAAATTGAATTTAAGTCCAGTTCCTCGTATCAACAGCTCCTCACCTGAATCAAGGCAAAAGTAATGCAAGAATGTACAATAATGCAATTCCATTTCGAGATTAAAAGCATCAAAATGGCTTCTACACACCTCATTAAATATACCAACCTAAGTAGGATGCACCAGTGTTGAAATATTGAGGCCGATGAGAGCAGCCTCTCCCACATTATCTCACAGAAACAAAATTTGGGAATGACCTATTTAACATTGTGAATTGGGCAAGCACACATGCAAATAAGCCCATGAATCTTACCCAACATACTTTACACCAGCGTTGAAAATGTCAAGACAATTGCATGATTAGTTAATTGGCATCCCACACAACCCTAAGTTAATACCAGAGCACTTTCCCTTAAGCTACAACATTCTCCAGTGAGTCGCTGCAGTGGAAACAATTTTCATAATTAAACTGGTAAATTGAAATTTTAGAAACTCACAGTAAATGACAAACATTATTTTAATAAAACCCATCAATGGAAAAAGTCTGAAGATGATCAGGTCAGTCTCTGTAATTAGTCGGATTCCAACGATTCCAAGTTTTTTAAGCAATTTCAGTAAAATATGAAATTTTACTTAAACTAATGTTATGAATTATTATCTTGATTATCATCTTGATTATCATCATGATTATCATCATGATTATCATCTTGGTTATCATCTTGATTATCATCTTGATTATCATCTTGATTATCATCTTGATTATCATCTTGATTATCATCTTGATTATCATCTTGATTATCATCTTGATTATCATCTTGATTATCATCTTGATTATCATCTTGATTATCATCTTGATTATCATCATGATTATCATCATGATTATCATCATGATTATCATCTTGATTATCATCTTGATTATCATCATGATTATCATCATGATTATCATCATGATTATCATCATGATTATCATCATGATTATCGTCATTATTATCATCTTGATTATCGAAATAATTGTCAATAATATTTTAACACCAACCTGAGGAACTATTCTTTAGTTTTTGACTCAAAATGTATACCAGTATTTATTCAATAGAATTGGAAAATTTCGACTTCCAGCCAATAACAGCGGAAGCCTAGTGTCCAGGGCACCCACACCTGTGGTGGAAGTTTGAAGCCGATCAGATGAGTCATTCTATTTTTTTTAAACGATTTTGAATATTTCTAACCATTTTACTAAATTAATAAATTTGCCCGCACACAAATAAAACTTAATTTTTCTGTTCTGGAGGAAAGATACATCAGCCAGTAAATAATGAAGTCGACCAGGAAAGCTAAATGGAAATTTATTTAACCTGATTTCGTTGGAATAAAAGAAAAATCCTACAGTTTTTGCGCATAAACAATGCTGCAACTATTTACTGAAATTCAGTTTTCCACCATTCAAAATTTTGGTGTTTCTTTAGAGTTAGAAGCTATGCCGCTGAGGATTTTGGAGGTTATCTAAGTCATTCCAGGAAAATAGGAATTGGTTCAGCAACTTTGGTCATGGGGCTCGTGAACGTGCTAATTGTTCCAAGAATTTAGTTTTCGTTACCGTACAGAAGCGTGGAAAATTTCAAGCCGATTGGATAAGGCGTTCTCGAGTTATAAGTGAAATTTAAAAACGGAGAGTTGTAGGATAAAAAGAAAAGAAAAAGAAATTGGCAACCGCTTAAAGATTCCACTTTATAAATGAATAAATAATAATAATAATAATTATAAATAATAAATATATAATAATAAATAATAATAATAAATAATAATAATAATAATTATATTATTATTATTATTATTATTATTATTATTATTATAATTATTATAATACAACAATAATAAAAATAATAATAAGCTGTGTTTTTTTTAATATGCTTCCTGTGTGCCATACTGGTACACTTCTCACATTCGCGTATTCCGTTTTCCATCCTCTTTTCTCTCTATGTTTTCCACGTTGTTGGGATTCCTCACGTCACCTGTCTGCAGCTGTGTTGAATTTTGTGTTAGAGTTCTGCCATATCTTAATAGAAACAGGAATAACTTTGTTGTGGTTGTTGAATATCATGATCAGATTGTCTTGGCTCGCTTGTGATGCCCTTTCCAAAACACACACACACACACACACACAACACTTCAGAAAATACCTGACAGGGAGGCAACAACGAGTCATGGCACATGATGAGGTATCACGGTGGGTACCTGAGAGAAAAGGGGTCCCACAGGGGTCGGTCCTAGGACCAGTGCTATTTCTGGTATATGTGAATGACATGATGGAAGGGTTAGACTCAGAAGTGTCTGTTCACAGATGATGTGAAGTTAATGAGGAGGATTAAATCAGAGGAGGATCGGGCAGGACTTCAAATAGACCTGGACAGGCTGGACACCTGGTCCAGCAACTGGCTTCTCGAATTTAACCCCGCCAAATGCAGAGTCATGAAGATCAGGGAAGGGCAAAGAAGATCGCAGACGGATTATAGGCTCGGTGTCCAAAGACTGCAAACCTCGCTCAAGGAGAAAGATCTTGAGGTGAGGATAACACCGAGCACGTCTCCGGAAGCACACATCAACAAGATAACTGCTGCAGCATATGGGCGCCTGGCAAAGCTGAGAACAGCGTTCTGATACCTTAGTAAGGAACCGTTCAAGACACTGTACACCGTGTACGTCAGGCCCATACTTGAGTATGCAGCACCTGTTTGGAACCCGCATTTGATCAAGCACGTCAAGAAATTAGAGAAAGTGAAAAGGTTTGCGACAAGGTTAGTTCCAGAGCTAAGGGGAATGTTCTATGAAGAAAGGTTAAGGGAAATCGGACTGACGACACTGGAGGACAGGAGGGTTAGGAGAGACATGATAGCGACATACAAAATACTGCATGGAATAGACAAGGTGGACAGAGACAGGATGTTCCAGAGAGGGGACAAAGAAACAAGTGGCCACATTTGTAAGTTGAAGGCCCAGATGAGTGAAAGGGATGTTATGAAGAATTTCTTCACTCATAGAGTAGTCAGGAAGTGGAATAGCCTAGGAAGTGAGGTAGCGGAGGCAGGAACCATACATAGCTTTAAGATGAGATATGATAAAGCTCATGGAGCAGGGAGAGAGAGTGAAGAGGCAGGGCCAGAAGCTGAGTCTCAACCCCTGCAGTCACAATTAGGTGAGTACCATTAGGTGAGTACACACACACACACCTCCCCCTCCCTCAATCTCCCTCCTTCCTCCTCCCTACCTTCCTCCCCTTTTCCTCCCTACATGAAACGCCGATCTTCACACACACGCTCTGTAAATAAATAAGCTTCTCCCTGTGATAAAATGCATAAGCTTCTTTCTGTGGTAAAAAATAAAAAGGGTTACCCAAGAGGGCGGAGAAACAGGGGTCTGGTGGATGAACCTGAGAGCGAAGAACCTTTGAGGGAAGATTGGGAGTTAGAGCTCAAAAAAAAAGGGAGGAAGATTTGGGAAGGAAGCTAGAAGAGCTTGGCTTGAAAATGGAGGAGAGGATAGCTGAAGAGAGCAAGAAGTGGGGCTACAAGTCTTAGCAGCAGAAGCTAAGATACAGTGCTTAGAAGAGAAACTAAAAAACCTGAAACAGATTAGAGTCAAATGACAGTACAGACATGACATCAGGAAATTTTATATCAGTCACAGAAAAGGGGACTGTAGGGAGAAAAGGAGCTATGCCATATGTGAAGGCCCTATCAGACCCACTTGGGGCCCAGAAGACATGAGGAGCACACTAAGAGCAAATGAGAGTTCTGAAAACAATGAAGGAGCTGTGCTATATGCTGAGACTCAGTTGAGCAGGAAAGACAGATCACTGAGCATAGGGGCTTCAGCAAGGGCAGGGACTTAAGGCAGGAACGTTCCAATGAAAGGAACTAAAGCACCTCAGAGGATGCAAAGGGTGACAAAATGGGAGGCCAGTTTTTGTCTACATACTCCATGAACTCGATCGGGGAACTTATGATGAAAGAAAACAGAAGGAGAAAAAAGCAATTGAAGGTATCATGAAAGTAATAGATGAGTGCAACATGACCTACTATACAAATTTTTGGAGAATTGGGTGGTTTGCAAGTGGAAGGAAATGGCCTGAATCAGGAAATGGCAGAATCAGCTCAAGCCAGGATCCTGCAGGAGAAAGCACGACTGAGGGACAAACCGGAGAGTGTACCTTGATCGTGACAGAACACAAGAAGAAAGGACAGTACTGAAAGAGAAGGTACAAAGATGAAAGGAGGAATGAGAGGTAATGATGAAGATGGGCAGAACCCAGACCCAGGTGGAAAGGCAAACACAACCTTCAGAAACACATGCAGGACTCCAACCAATACATCCCCAAAGCAACTGAACAATCTAAACCAAAACCCACACACTGTTCCCTCTGTCCTCACCCCTACATCACAAGCCCCACCCCTACAGCAGCCCACCCCTCATAACAAACCCCACCCACACCACAACCCCCCATAGGCCCCCTCCTGGGCTCCTGCTCCCCCAACCCCAATATTCTCCCAGGACCACAGTGATAGAAAAGAAGCTGAAAGTTTGGTACATAAAAGCAGGAGTAACGAATAAATCTGAGAAATGGCATGAAAGAATCAGTGAGAAGCCCCCAGATATCATAAGAGTCACAGAAACGAAACTCACTGAGACAATAACAGACACAATCTTCCCACTGGGATATCAGATCCTGAGGAAAGATAGAAGGAGCAGAGGGGGGAGGGGTTGCACTACTCATAAAAAATCGATGAGGATTTGACGGAATGGAAGGCATGGACGAGATTGGAGAAATTGATTACATAGTAGGTACAATTCAGTCTTGGGAACACAAGGTAGTCATTGCAGTGATGTATAACCTACAACAGAACTGCAAGAAGCCATGAGAGGAATATAAAGAACAACAGAGTGGCTGAGGTGGCAAGAAGAGCTTACTCGAGCAGAGCAAAGTTACTGGTCATGGGCGATTTCAACCACAGGGAGATCGACCGGGAAAACCTGGAGCCACATGGGAGTCCCAAAACATGGAGAGTAAAGGATGGATGTGGTACTGGAAAACCTCATGCATCAACATATCAGGGACACTACCAGAGAGAGAGAGGGGAGGGTGAACCAGCAAGACTGGACCTTGTGTTTACCCTGAGCAGTTCAGACATTGAGGATATCACATATGAGAGGTCCCTTGGAGCTAGTGATTGCGTGGTTCCGAGCTTTGATTACATAGTAGGTTTACAAGTGGAGAGGGTAACAGGAGTTGAATGGGAAAAACCAAACTATAAAAGGGGGGACTACACAGAAATGAGGAACTTCCTGCAGGAAGTTCAGTGAAACAGAGAATTGGTAGGAAAGTCAGAATGCGAAATGTTGGCATACATAACAACAAAATACAAGGAGGCAGGGGAAAGGTTTGTTCCCGAGGGCAACAGAAACAATGAGAAGACCAAAGTGAGTCCTTGGTTTACCCAAAAGTGTAGGGAGGCGAAAACTAAGTGCTCTAGAGTAAGGAAAAGGTACAGAAGGCAAAGGACCCAGAAAAATAAGGAGATTAGTCGAAGAGTCATATACGAGTATGCTCAGATAAGGAGGGAGGCCCAGGGACAGTACGAAAACGACATAGCATCGAAAGTCGAGTCTGACCCGAAACTGCTGTATAGCCACATTAGGAGGAAGACAACGGTCAAAGACCAAGTGATCAGGCTGAGGAAAGAAGGTTAGGAACTCACAAGAAATGATCAAGAGGTATGTGAGGAGCTCAAAACGAGATTTAAGGAAGTATTTACAGTGGAGACAGGAAGGACTCTGGGAAGACAGAAAAGAGGGGGACACAGCAAGGAATATACCAACAAGTGTTGGATAGCATACACACAACTGAGGAGAGAGGTGAAGAAGCTGCTAAGTGACCTTGATACCTCAAAGGCAATGGAACCAGACAACATCTCCCCGTGGGTCCTTAGAGAGAGAGCAGAAATGCTGTGTGTGCCACTAACACAATCTTCAACACATCCCATGAAACTGGGCAACTACCTGAGGTATGGAAGACGGCAAATGTAGTTCCCATTTTTAAAAATGAGACAGAAAAGAGGCACTAAACTATAGACCAGTGTCACTGACCTGTATAGTATGCAAAGTCATGGAGAAGATTATCAGGAGGAGAGTGGTGGAGCACCTAGAACGGAATAAGATTATAAACGACAACCAGCACGGATTCATGGAAGGTAAATCATGTGTCACAAACCTTGTGGAATTTTATGATAGAGTAACAGAAGTAAGACATGAGAGGGAGGGGTGGGCTAATTGCATTTTCTTGGACTGCAAGAAGGCCTTCGACACAGCTCTTCACAAGAGATTACGTACAGAAGCTAGAACATCAGGCGCATATAACGGGAAGGGAACTGCAATGGATCAGAGAATGCCCCACAGGAAGGCAACGACGAGTCACGGTACATGCTGTGGTATCACAGTGGGCGCCTGTGACGAGCGGGGTCCCACAGGGGTTGGTCCTAGGACCAGTGCTATTTTTGGCATATGTGAATGACATGATTATGTGAACTTAATGAAGAGAATTATACACAAATAACCCGCACACAGAAGAGAGGAGCTCACGACGACGTTTCGGGTTATTTGTGTATTACTCCAGTCATTGTATTGTGCTTTTTTTTGTTATTGAAGAGAATTAAATCAGATCAGGATCAGGCAGGACTTCAAAGATACCTGGACAGACTGGACACCTGGTCCTGCAACGGGCTTCTCGAATTTAACCCCGCCAAATGCAATGTTTTGAAGATCGGGGAAGAGCAAAGAAGACCGCAGACAGAGTATAGGCTAGGTGGCCAAAGACTGCAAACCTCGCTCAAGGAGAAAGATCTTGGGGTGAGTATAACACCGAGCACGTCTCCGGAAGCACACATCAACAAGATAACTGCTGCAGCATATGGGCGCCTGACAAACCTGAGAACAGCGTTCTGATACCTTATTAAGGAATCATTCAAGACACTGTACACTGTGTACGTCAGGCCGATGCAGGAGTATGCAGCACCAGTTCGGAACTCACACCGGTTCAAGCATGTCCAGAAATTAGAGAAAGTGCAAAGGTTTGCAACTAGGTTAGTTCCAGAACAAAGTTTAATGCCTTACGAAGAAAGGTTAAGGGAAATCGGCCTGACGACAGTGGAGGACAGGAGGGTTAGATGAGACTTGATAACGAGATACAAAATAATGCATGGAATAGACAAAGTAGACAGAGACGGGATGTTCCAGAGAGGAAACACAGAAACAAGGGGTCACAATTGGAAATTGAAGACTCAGATGAGTCAAAGGGATGTTAGGAAGTATTTCCTCAGTCATAGTGTAGTCAGGAAGTGGAATAACCTAGCAAGTGATGTAGTGGAGGCAAGAAGCATACATAGCTTTAAGACGAGGTATGATAAAGCTCATTGAGCAGGGAGAAAGAAGACCTAATAGCGTTCAGTGAAGAGGCGGGGCCAGGAGCCGAGTCTCAACCTCTGCAACCACAATTAAGTGAGTACACACACACACACACACACACACACACACACACACACACACACACACACACACACACAAAGACTACAGGCCTCACTCAAGGAGAATGATCTTGGGGTGACCATAACACCGAGCATGTCTCCGGAGGCACACATCAACCAGATAACTCCTGCAGCATATAGCCGCCTGGCAAATCTGAAAATACCGGTCCGATACCTTAATAAGGAATCGTTCAACACACTGTACACTGAGTATGTTAGGCCCATACTGGAGTATGCAGCACCTGTTTGGAACCCACACTTGGTCAATCACGCGAAGAAGTTAGAGAAAGTTCAAATGTTTGCAACAAGGCTAGTCCCAGAGCTCAGGGGAATGTCGTACAAGGAAAGGTTGAGGGAAATAGGACTGACGACACTAGAAGACAGAAGGATCAGGGGAGACATGATAACGACATGCAAGATACTGCGGGGAATAGATAAGGTGGACAGAGACAGGATGTTCCAGAGAGGGGACACAGAAACAAGGGGTCACAATTGAAAGTTGAAGACTCAGACGAGTCACTAGGATGTTAGGAAGTATTTCTTCAGTCATAGATTCGTCAGGGAGTGGAATAGCCTAGCAAGTGACGTAGTGAAGGCAGGAACCATACATAGCTTTAAGATTAGGTATTACAAATCTCAGGAAGCAGAGAGAGAGAGGGCCTAGTAGTGATTAGTGAAGAGGCTGGGCCAGGAGCTGAGTCTCGACCCCTGCAACCTCAATTAGGTGAGTACAATTAGGTGAGTACACACACACACACGCACACACACATACACACACACACACACACACACACACACACACACACACACACACACACACACACACACACACATACACACACACACACCTCGTTGCTTTTCCTACCTCCCCCTACTCTGTCATAGCTATACCCAGATACAAAATCGCGGTCTCTGATTTTGGTGTGCCCGTAGGCTTGTATTTCATCTCAGGATTTTATAGGTGATAAATTTCGCGTTGTGACAGGTGGTTTCCAGCACTGGAGGGAACAGAAGCCTGAGAAATGGATGTCTGTGTTACAGGCTCCATATAAAATTCTGAGGTAATAATGGTGGCAATAATTACCACAATACACGCAGGGTTGCCCCAGACTGGGGAGAAACTCCCTTAGGTAGGAAAAATCTAAAGCCTGAGGGGGGGGGGAGGGGATCAATTTGAAAAATTTTGCATGGGTGAAACGTAGGAGCCAGGAAGGAAGATAACAGGGAGAATTTAACTCGTTTTTAAGAGTCTCCTTGGTATTATCCCCCACAATAATTGGGTCTCGTCTAAGACGTTGTTGTCTAACGCAGCGGCGATGGCTGAGGATGGTGTCAGTGGTAGCAACAAGCCGTGGATGGTGTGAGTGGTAGCAACAAGCCGTGGATGGTGTGAGTGGTAGCAACAAGCCGTGGATGGTGTCAGTGGTAGCAACAAGCCGTGGATGGTGTGAGTGGTAGCAACAAGCCGTGGATGGTGTCAGTGGTAGCAACAAGCGTGGATGGTGTCAGTGGTAGCAACAAGCCGTGGATGGTTGTAGTGGTAGCACAAGCCGTGGATGGTGTGAGTGGTAGCAACAAGCCGTGGATGGTGTGAGTGGTAGCAACAAGCCGTGGATGGTGTCAGTGGTAGCAACAAGCCGTGGATGGTGTCAGTGGTAGCAACAAGCCGTGGATGGATGACAGACAGCTGATGGAGTAGGCAGCAACAACGTGGATGGTGTGAGTGTTAGTAACAAGCTGTGGATGGTGTGAGTGGTAGCAACAAGCCGTGGATGGTGTGAGTGGTAGCAACAAGCCGTGGATGGTGTGAGTGTCAGTAACAAGCCGTGGATGGTGTGAGTGGTAGCAACAAGCCGTGGATGGTGTGAGTGGTAGCAACAAGCCGTGGATGGTGTGAGTGTCAGTAACAAGCCGTGGATGGAGTGACAGCAACAAGCCGTGGATTGTGTGAGTGGTAGCAACAAGCCGTGGATGGTGGGAATGGTAGCAACAAGCCGTGGATGGTGTGAGTGGTAGCAACAAGCCGTGGATGGTGAGTGGTAGCAACAAGCCGTGAATGGTGTGAGTGGTAGCAACAAGCCGTGGATAGTGTGAGTGGTAGCAACAAGCCGTGAATGGTGTGAGTGGTAGCAAGAAGCCGTGGATGGTGTGAATGGTAGCAACAAGCCGTGGATGGAGTGATAGCAACAAGCCGTGGATGGTGTGAGTGGTAGCAACAAGCCGTGGATGGTGTGAATGGTAGCAACAAGCCGTGGATGGAGTGATAGCAACAAGCTGTGGATGGTGTGAGTGGTAGCAACAAGCCGTGGATGGTGTGAGTGGTAGCAACAAGCCGTGGATGGTATGAGTGATAGCAACAAGCCGTGGATGGTGTGAGTGGTAGCAACAAGCCGTGGATGGTGTGAGTGGTAGCAACAAGCCGTGGATGGTGTGAGTGGTAGCAACAAGCCGTGGATGGTGTGAGTGGTAGCAACAAGCCGTGGATGGTATGAGTGATAGCAACAAGCCGTGGATGGTGTGAGTGGTAGCAACAAGCCGTGGATGGTGAGTGGTAGCAACAAGCCGTGGATGGTATGAGTGATAGCAACAAGCCGTGGATGTGTGAGTGATAGCAACAAGCCGTGGATGGTGTGAGTGGTAGCAACAAGCCGTGGATGGTATGAGTGATAGCAACAAGCCGTGGATGGTGTGAGTGGTAGCAACAAGCCGTGGATGTGTGAGTGGTAGCAACAAGCCGTGGATATGGTGAGTGGTAGCACAAGCCGTGGATGGTGTGAGTGGTAGCAACAAGCCGTGGATGGTGTGAGTGGTAGCAACAAGCCGTGGATGGTATGAGTGGTATCATCAAGCCGTGGATGGTATGAGTGGTAGCATCAAGCCGTGGATGGTATGAGTGGTAGCATCAAGCCGTGGATGGTGTGAGTGGTAGCAACAAGCCGTGGATGGTGTGAGTGGTAGCAACAAGCCGTGGATGGTGTGAGTGGTAGCAACAAGCCGTGGATGGTATGAGTGGTAGCATCAAGCCGTGGATGGTATGAGTGGTAGCATCAAGCCGTGGATGGTATGAGTGGTAGCATCAAGCCGTGGATGGTATGAGTGGTTAGCATCAAGCCGTGGATGTGTGAGTGGTAGCATCAAGCGTGGATGGTATGAGTGGTAGCATCAAGCCGTGGATGGTATGAGTGGTGACATCAAGCCGTGGATGGTATGAGTGGTAGCATCAAGCCGTGGATGGTTGAGTGGTAGCAACAAGCCGTGGATGGTATGAGTGGTAGCATCAAGCCGTGGATGGTATGAGTGGTAGCATCAAGCCGTGGATGGTATGAGTGGTAGCAACAAGCCGTGGATGGTATGAGTGGTAGCAACAAGCCGTGGATGGTATGAGTGGTAGCATCAAGCCGTGGATGGTATGAGTGGTAGCATCAAGCCGTGGATGGTATGAGTGGTAGCAACAAGCGTGGATGGTATGAGTGGTAGCAACAAGCCGTGGATGGTATGAGTGGTAGCAACAAGCCGTGGATGGTATGTGTGGTAGCTTCAAGCCGTGGATGGTATGTGTGGTTGCATCAAGCCGTGGATGGTATGAGTGGTAGCATCAAGCCGTGGATGGTATGAGTGGTAGCAACAAGCCGTGGATGGTATGAGTGGTAGCAACAAGCCGTGGATGGTATGAGTGGTAGCATCAAGCCGTGGATGGTATGAGTGGTAGCAACAAGCCGTGGATGGTATGAGTGGTTAGCATCAAGCCGTGGATGGTATGAGTGGTAGCAACAAGCCGTGGATGGTATGAGTGGTAGCAACAAGCCGTGGATGGTATGAGTGGTAGCAACAAGCCGTGGATGGTATGAGTGGTAGCATCAAGCCGTGGATGGTATGAGTGGTAGCAACAAGCCGTGGTGGTATGAGTGGTAGCATAACAAAGCCGTGATGGTATGAGTGGTAGCAACAAGCGTGGATGGTATGTGTGGTAGCATCAAGCCGTGGATGATATGAGTGGTAGCAACAAGCCGTGGATGGTATGAGTGGTAGCATCAACCGATGTATGTGTGGTAGCAACAAGCCGTGGATGGTATGAGTGGTAGCAACAAGCCGTGGATGGTATGAGTGGTAGCAACAAGCCGTGGATGGTATGAGTGGTAGCATCAAGCCGTGGATGGTATGTGTGGTAGCATCAAGCCGTGGATGGTATGAGTGGTAGCAACAAGCCGTGGATGGTATGAGTGGTAGCATCAAGCCGTGGATGGTATGTGTGGTAGCAACAAGCCGTGGATGGTATGAGTGGTAGCATCAAGCCGTTGATGGTATGTGTGGTAGCAACAAGCCGTGGATGGTATGAGTGGTAGCATCAAGCCGTGGATGGTATGTGTGGTAGCAACAAGCGTGGATGGTATGAGTGGTAGCATCAAGCCGTGGATGGTATGAGTGTAGCAACAAGCCGTGGATGGTATGAGTGGTAGCAACAAGCCGTGGTGGTATGAGTGTAGCATCAAGCCGTGGATGGTATTTTGTGGTAGCATCAAGCCGTGGATGGTATGAGTGGTAGCAACAAGCCGTGGATGGTATGAGTGGTAGCATCAAAGCCGTGGATGGTATGTGTGGTAGCAACAAGCCGTGGATGGTATGAGTGGTAGCATCAAGCCGTGGATGGTATGTGTGGTAGCAACAAGCCGTGGATGGTATGAGTGGTAGCATCAAGCCGTGGATGGTATGTGTGGTAGCAACAAGCGTGGATGGTATGAGTGGTAGCATCAAGCCGTGATGGTATGAGTGGTAGCATCAAGCGTGGATGTATGAGTGGTAGCATCAAGCGTGGATGGTATGAGTGGTAGCAACAAGCCGTGGATGGTATGAATGGTAGCATCAAGCCGTGGATGTATGAGTGGTAGCATCAAGCCGTGGATGGTATGATGTGGTTGCATCAAGCCGTGTGTTGAGTGGTAGCAACAAGCCGTGATGGTATGAGTGGTAGCATCAAGCCGTGGTGGTATGTGGTGCAACCAAGCCGTGGATGGTAT
>NC_069401.1:70315310-70317810 GCF_026875155.1 Cherax quadricarinatus | reverse complement strand
GTTGAATGAAAATAGCTTACTGACTACAAACATTGACGCTCTCAGCCGGTCCTGGTTGAATGAAATAGCTTACTGACTACAAACATTGACGCTCTCAGCCGGTCCTGGTTGAATGAAAATAGCTTACTGACTACAAACATTGACGCTCTCAGCCGGTCATGGGTTTGAATGAAAATAGCTTACTGACTACAAACATTGACGCTCTCAGCCGGTCCTGGTTGAATGAAAATAGCTTACTGACTACAAACATTGACGCTCTCAGCCGGTCCTGGTTGAATGAAAATAGCTTACTGACTACAAACATTGACGCTCTCAGCCGGTCATGGTTGAATGAAAATAGCTTACTGACTACAAACATTGACGCTCTCAGCCGGTCATTGGTTGAATGAAAATAGCTTACTGACTACAAACATTGACGCTCTCAGCCGGTCATGGTTGAATGAAAATAGCTTACTGACTACAAACATTGACGCTCTCAGCCGGTCATGGTTGAATGAAAATAGCTTACTGACTACAAACATTGACGCTCTCAGCCGGTCATGGTTGAATGAAAATAGCTTACTGACTACAAACATTGACGCTCTCAGCCGGTCCTGGTTGAATGAAAATAGCTTACTGACTACAAACATTGACGCTCTCAGCCGGTCATGGTTGAATGAAAATAGCTTACTGACTACAAACATTGACGCTCTCAGCCGGTCATGGTTGAATGAAAATAGCTTACTGACTACAAACATTGACGCTCTCAGCCGGTCATGGTTTGAATGAAAATAGCTTACTGACTACAAACATTGACGCTCTCAGCCGGTCATGGTTGAATGAAAATAGCTTACTGACTACAAACATTGGATACAAGCCAAGTATTGAAGAATTAGACACGTGTGCAACAGTTGGGTATCTTTCTTTGTAGACTCCTGGTATTTTGTATATAGTTCTGCAGTCTTCCCATTTTATCCTTGAGTTTATGTTGATAAAGCCAATAGATGGCGATACTTTTACAAATAAAGATACCCAGATGTTGCACATGTGTCTAATTTTTCATCTTACCGGTACTGTATACATTCATGTACAAAACACGAATTGCACAACATGCTTGTTTTAGGACAATTTCTCTCTGTGAAGAGTTTTGTTATATGTGCTGTATGACTTTGTCATGTGTGCTGTATGACTTTGTCATGTGTGCTGTATGACTTTGTCATGTGTGCTGTATGACTTTGTCATGTGTGCTGTATGACTTTGTCATGTGTGCTGTATGACTTTGTCATGTGTGCTGTATGACTTTGTCATGTGTGCTGTATGACTTTGTCATGTATGCTGTATGACTTTGTCATGTGTGCTGTATGACTTTGTCATGTGTGCTGTATGACTTTGTCATGTGTGCTGTATGACTTTGTCATGTGTGCTGTATGACTTTGTCATGTGTGCTGTATGACTTTGTCATGTGTGCTGTATGACTTTGTCATGTGTGCTGTATGACTTTGTCATGTGTGCTGTATGATTTTGTCATGTGTGCTGTATGACTTTGTCATGTGTGCTGTATGACTTTGTCATGTGTGCTGTATGACTTTGTCATGTGTGCTGTATGACTTTGTCATGTGTGCTGTATGGCTTTGTCATGTGTGCTGTATGACTTTGTCATGTGTGCTGTATGACTTTGTCATGTGTGCTGTATGACTTTGTCATGTGTGCTGTATGACTTTGTCATGTGTGCTGTATGACTTTGTCATGTGTGCTGTATGACTTTGTCATGTGTGCTGTATGACTTTGTCATGTATGCTGTATGACTTTGTCATGTGTGCTGTATGACTTTGTCATATGTGCTGTATGACTTTGTCATGTGTGCTGTATGACTTTGTCATGTGTGCTGTATGACTTTGTCATGTGTGCTGTATGACTTTGTCATGTGTGCTGTATGACTTTGTCATGTGTGCTGTATGACTTTGTCATGTGTGCTGTATGACTTTGTCATGTGTGCTGTATGACTTTGTCATGTGTGCTGTATGACTTTGTCATGTGTGCTGTATGACTTTGTCATGTGTGCTGTATGACTTTGTCATGTGTGCTGTATGACTTTCTCATGTGTGCTGTATGACTTTGTCATGTGTGCTGTATGACTTTGTCATGTGTGCTGTATGACTTTGTCATGTGTGCTGTATGACTTTGTCATGTATGCTGTATGACTTTGTCATGTGTGCTGTATGACTTTGTCATGTGTGCTGTATGACTTTGTCATGTGTGCTGTATGACTTTGTCATGTGTGCTGTATGACTTTGTCATGTGTGCTGTATGACTTTGTCATGTGTGCTGTATGACTTTGTCATGTGTGCTGTATGACTTTGTCATGTGTGCTGTATGACTTTGTCATGTGTGCTGTATGACTTTGTCATGTGTGCTGTATGACTTTGTCATGTGTGCTGTATGACTTTGTCATGTGTGCTGTATGACTTTGTCATGTGTGCTGTATGACTTTGTCATGTGTGCTGTATGACTTTGTCATGTG
>NC_069401.1:70285310-70307810 GCF_026875155.1 Cherax quadricarinatus | reverse complement strand
AACCAGGAGGAAAGACTGGAGTTAGAGCTCCAAAAAAGGGAGGAAAGATGTGGGAAGGAAGTAGAAGTGGTAAGAAACATGGAGGAAGCGATAGCTGAAGAGTGGACAGGGAAGTGGAAGTTACAAGGCTTAGCAACAGAAGCAAGGATACAGTGCTGTCAGAAGAGAAACTGCAAAGCCTGAAACAGATTAGAGAGACAAATGACAATTCAGATGTGACATCAGGAAATTCAAAGTCAGGCACAGACAAGGAGATGGTAAGCAACAACGGAGACATGCCGTACATGAAGGCCCTATCAGACCCACGTGGGGCCAGGGAAAAGACGATGAGCACACTGAGATCAAACAACAGGTCCGAAGACAATGAAGGAAATTCAAAGTCAGGCGCAGACAAGGGGATGGTAAGCAACAACGGAGACATGCCGTACACGAAGGCCCTATCAGACCCACGTGGGGCCATGGAAAAGACGATGAGCACACTAAGATCAAGCGACAGGTCCGAAGACAATGAAGGTTTGTTATATGCAGAGATTCTAACAGCCAACTGCAGTAGCAAGGGACAGCTGGTCAGGAAAGACAGTTCACTGAGAATAGAAGTTTCAGATATGACAGGGACTGAAGGCAAGAACATGTCAATGGAAGGAAATAAAATGCCTCAGAGGAAGCAGATGGAGACTCAGTGGGAGGAGGAAAGGGCGAGGTCAGTTTTTGTGTACGGGCTCCAAGAAGCCAAGGGGGCCAACTTTGAAGAATTAAAACAGGAGAAAAAATTGATTGAAGGCATCATTGAAAACAATAGGGGAGGGGCAATATGACCCAGGTGACAAATTTTCAGAGGGAATTGGGTGGTTTCGAGTGGAAGGATACGCCTGTCAGAGTAACTTTCAAGGAAGAATCAGTCCCGAACCAGGATTCTGCAAGAGAAAGCAAGACTGAGGACAAAGAGGGGTACCAGTGAGTATACCTCGGACCGCGCAGAACTCAGGAAGAAAGGACTAACTGAAAGGAGGGTACAGAGACGCATGGAGGAACGAAGAAGCATGAAAATGAGCAGGACCCAGACACAGGAGGAAGGGCAAACACACCCCACAGATCTCCCACCAAAGACTCCACCCGCGACATTCCAACGCAACTGAGCAACCAATACACACCCCACTCACTGTTCCCTCTGCACCAACCCCCATATCTACAAACACTCACCCATCCAGCTGTCCTTATGGGCATTCTGACCCCACCCCCATCAACACAAACCCCACCTACACCACAGCCCCATATAGTGCCCCACAAGGCTCTCGCTCCCCCAACCCCAATATACTTGCAAGACCACACTGTTAGAAAAGAAACTAAAGGGTTTTGGTAACAAACGCGGGATTGGAATAACGAATAAACATAGGAGTGGCATGAAAGCTCAGTGAAAATTCCCCTAGACATATAGCGTCACAGACAAAACTCGCTGAGACAATAACGGACACAATCTTCCCAACAGGATATCAGATCCTGAGGAAAGATAGAAGGAGTAAGAGGGGGAGGAGGGTTGCACTGCTATAAAACACCAATGGGGATTTGAGGAAAGGAAGCTTGGACATGATTGGAAGAAGAGACTACATTGTAGGAAAATTCAGTCCGGAGAACATAAAGTAGTCATTGGAGTGATGTTATAACCCACCACAGAAAACTGCAGGAGGCCAAGAGAGTGAGTACGATAAGACAACAGGGGGATGGTGGACACACTGGCTGAGGTGGCAAAGGAAGAGCTCACCGAGCGGAGCGAGTAGATCGCTTCCCACATAAGTCCAGTTGCAATCTCTCTGCCCCCATGGGAACCCCCCAGACCCATCGAGAAGATAGAGAAAAATCCCGAGAGCCTAGCTCCCCTATACCCTCTGAAGCGGGTCCCATCGCAAACTTGGCTAGACGCCACTATCTGATGACTGGATGTCCCCGCGCTACTTGACAAACCTAATGCATCAACATGTCAGGGACACAACCAGAGAGAAGAGGGGTGGATGAGCCAGCAAAGACCTGGATCTTGTGTTCACCCTGAGCAGTTCAGACATTGAGGACATCACTTACGAGTGGCCCCTTGGAGCTAGCGATCATGTGGTTCTGAGTTTTGGATCTATAATAGTAGAGTTACAAGTGGGAGAAGGGTAACAGGAACTGAAGGGGACAGGCCAAACTATAAAGGGGGGACTCAAGGTGAAGAGAAAACATCCGGCAGGAGGTTCAGTGGGACAGAGAAATGGTAGGTAATCAGTAATCGAGATGATGGATATGTGGCAACAAAGGGCAGGAGGCAGAGGAAAAGTTTTGTTCCCAAGGAACAGAATAATAGGAAGACCAAATCGAGTCCTTGGTTTACGAAGGTGTAGGGAGGCAAAAAACTAGTGCAACAGAGAATGGAAAGGTACAGGAGGCATAGGACCCAGTGAAAAACAAGGAGTTTAGTAGAAGAGCCTGAAGAATACGAGTAAGTCATGCGCAGATAAGGAGGGAGGCCCAGCGACAGTATGAAACGGTCATAGCATCGATAGTCAAATCTGATCGAAACTGCTGTATAGCCACATTAGGAGGAAGTACAACAGTAAGGACCAGGTGATAGGCTGAACGAAAGAAGGCTGGAGAAATCACAAGGAAAACGTTCAAGAGGTATGTGAGGAGCTCAACAAAGAGATTTAAGGAAGTATTTACAGTAGAGACAGGAAGGGACTTTGGGGGGAAGGACCCAGATGGGGACACCAACAAGGAATACACCAAACAAGTGTTGGACGAACATACATACAGATGAGGAGGAGGTGAAAGAAGAAATGCTAGGGACATGCGATACATCAAAGGCAATGGGACCGGACAAACATCTCTCCGTGGGTCCTTCGAGAGGAGCAGATAAGTTGTGCATACCACTTACCACAATTTCAAAAAACACATCCTGGAAACTGAGGCATCTACCTGAGTATGGAAGACAGCAAATGTAGTTCCCATTTTCAAAAAAGGAGACAGAAAAGAGGCACTAAACTATAGACTGTGTCCTTTGACGTGTATAGTATGCAAATTATGGAGAAGAATTATCAGGTAGGAGAGTGGTGGAGCACCTGGAAAGGATACAGGAGTATTAATGCAACGAGGCACGGGATTCACGGAAGGCAAAATCCTGTGGTCACAAACCTTCTGGAGTTTTTGCCGTTTTATGATAAAATAACAGTAGTCAAAACAAGAGAGTGAGGGTGGCGTTGATGCATCTTCTTGGACTGCAAGAGGCTTTGACACGTTCCTCACAAGAGGAGATTAAGTGCAGAAGCTAGAGCCCAAATTCAGGGGCATATAACAGGAAGGGCTCTGCAATGCGATCAGAGAATTCATGACAGGGAGGCAAAACGAGTCATGGTACGTAATGATGGTATCACAGTGGGCACCTGTGACGGCCGGGGGGGGTCCCACAGGGGTCTGTCCTAGGGCCAGTTGCTATTTTTGGTATATGTGAACGGTCATGACGGAAGGGTTAGACTCAGAAGTGTCCCTGTTTGCAGTTATGTGAAGTAATGAGGAGAATTAAATTTTCTGATCGAGGACCAGGCAGGACTTCAAAGAGACCTGGACAGTCTGGCACCTGGTCAGCTAATGGCTTCTCGAATTGAATCCTGCCAAATCCAAAGTCATGAAGATAGGGGAAGGGCACAGAAGACCAACAGACGAGTATAGGCTAGGGTGGCCAAAGACTGCAACCTCACTCAAGGAAGAAAGATTTGGGCGTGAGTTAACCACCGAGCATGTCTCCGGAAGCAACATCAATCAGATAAACTGCTGCAGGCATATGGGCGCCTGGCAAACCTGAGAAAGCATTCCGACACCTTAGTAAGGAATCATTCAGGACACTGTACACCGTGTATGTCAGGCCCATACTGGGAGTATGCAGCACCTGTTGGGAACCCGCACTTGATAAAGCACGTCAAGAAACTAGAGGCAAGTACAAAGGTTTGTAACAAGGTTAGTTCAGAGATAAGGGGGAAAGTCCTATGAAAGAAGATTAGGGAATCGGCCTGTCGACACTGGAGGAACCAGGAGGAGGTCGGGAGAATGATAACGACACTATAATACTGCGTGGAATAGACAAGGTGGACAAGGACAGGATGTTCCAGGGGGGGGAAACAGAAACAAGAGGCCCACAATTGGAAGTTGAAGACACATTATGTGTCAGAGAATAGTAGGAAGTATTCTTCAGTCATTGAGTTGTAAGGCAGTGGAATAGCTAGAAATTGCGTAGTGGTGGCAAGGAAACATTCACAGTTTTAAGGACGGAGGTTTGATAAAGCTCTTGGAGCGGGGAGGGAGAGAGGGCCTAGTAGATACCGGTGAAGTTGGCTGGGCCACTGAGAGGAGCTAGGACTCGACCCCTGCAACCACAAATAGGTGAGTACAACTAGGTGAGTACATACATACACACACACTTGAAAAGGAACATGAGTGGGGAAGAAAGCTAGACGAGCTCAGCATGAATATGGAGGAAAGGATAGCTGCAGAGAGCAGGAAGTGAGAGATGCAAGTCACAGCAACAGAGGCTAAGATACAGAGATTAGAAAAGGAACTGAAAAATCTGAGACAACTTGAAGAATTAAAGAGCAATGTGGGCATGACATCAGAAACTGCTACCTCAGACACAAACAAGAGGACTGTAGGGAACAAAGAAGTGAAACTATATGCAGAGGCCTTATCAGACCATCGTGGAGGCCATGAAAAAAAAGAGGATCACATTAGGAACAATCGAGGGGACTGTAGAGAATGAAAGAGCTAAGCTATGCATTGAAACCCAGCAGACCACAGCAGTGCCCATGGAATGCTGAGAAGGGAAAATGAGAGACCACTGGGCCAAGGGACAACAGATAGTGAAGAGATGAAAGAAAGGAAAGCTGCAATGGAGGCAACTAAATCTAATCAGAGGATACATAGGGATATGCAGTGGGAGAATGAAAGGGAGAGATCAGTCTTTGTTTATGGCTCCACGAAGTTGAAGGAGAAACTTACGAAGCAAGAAGACAAGGGGAGAAAAAAGTGATGGAAAGCATGATGAAAGCAATGTGAGAAGATGACATGACCCAGCTGGAAAATTTTCTGAGAACAGGGGAGGTTTGCAAGAGGAAGAACCCGGCCAGTCTAAGCGATTTTGAAGGCAGAATCGGCTCGAAAAATGATCCTGCAGGATAAAGCAAGACTAAGGGACATGGTGTACCAGAGGGTGTATCTCGACTGCAACAGAACATGAGAAGAAAGACAGAAACTGAAAGAGAGGGTACAAAGACGAAAGGAGGAAAGAGAGGTGAAGGAGAACCCAGACTCAGGAGAAAGTTTAAATAGAACCTCCCTCACAACCATCTACAGAAGCCCCCCAACCAGGACAACCCCAATGCAACCAAACATTCTATCCCAGAACACATATGCCATACCCAATGCCCCCATCCACTTCATTGTGAACTCCACATTCACAGCAACCACCCATAGTTACTCATCAGGTAGCCTGCTTCTCCATCCCCAATGCTCACCATACACCATAGTTATAGAAAAGAAGTCGAAGGTTTGGTATACAAATTCAGATGGAATAACAAATAAATGTGAGGAGTGGCATGAAAAAATTTAAGGAGACATCCCCAGGCATAATAGCACTCACAGAAACGAAATTCGCCAGGATGATAACAGATTTATTTATTTATTTATTTATTTATTTATTTATTTATTTATTTATTTATTATAAATTTGTGCACACATACAGAGGTACAAAAAAATACAGATAAGAGCAGTATGCCAAAGCCACTTATACTGGATATCAAATCCTAAGGAAAGATAAAGGGAGAAGAGGGGGAGGAGGAGTTGCACTGCTCATTAAAAACCGGTGGGGATTTGAAGAAATGGAAAGAATGGATGGAATGGGCAAAAAGGGCTACATAGTACGAATATTCCAGTTTGAGGGTCATAAGGTGATAATTGCAGTAATGTACAACCCACCATAGAACTGCAGGAGGTCAAGAAAAGAATATGACGAGAGCAACAGAGAAATGGTCGACACACTAGCAGAGGTGGCCAGAAGAGCTCACATGGGGAGAGCAAATTTACTAGTTATGGGTGATTTCAATCACAAAGAGATTAGTGGGAACACCTGGAGCCCCACTGGGGCTCTAACATGCATCAGCATGTTAGAGACACTATCAGAGAGAGAGGTGAGGATGATCCAGCAAGACTGGATCTAGTACTCACCTTGAGTAGTTCGGACATCGAGGATATCACATACGAAAGGCCCTTTGGAGCTAGTGATCATGTGGTTCTGTGCTTTGATTACATAGTTGACTTACATGTGGAGAGGGTAGCAGGAATAGGACGGGAAAAACTAAACAAAATGCAGGTAGGCAGAGGAGAGGTTTGTTCCCTAGGGAACCCTTGGTTCACCCAAAGGTGTAGGGAGGCAAAAACTAAATGCACTAGAGAATGGAAAAAGTACAGAAGAAAAATGACACAAGATAATAAAGAAATTAGCCGAAGAGCCAGAAACGAATATGCACAGATATGAAGGGAGGCTCAGCAACAATGACATAGCATCGAAAGTCAAGTCTGACCCGAAACTACTCTACAGCCACATCAGGAGGAAAACAACAGTCAGGGACCAAGTAATCAGGCTGAGGAAGGAAGGTTGGAAGTTCACAAGAAACGACGAAGAGGCATGTAGGGAGCTAAACATGAGATTTAAAAAAGTATTCACAGTGGAGACAGGAAGGACTCCAGGAATTCAGAATAGGGAGGTACTCCAACAAGTGCTGGATGAAATACACACATTTAGGAGGAGGTGAAGAAGCTGCTATGTTAACTTGATACCTCAAATAAATAACAAAAAAAGGCACAATACCGTGACTGGAACGATACACAAATAACCCGCACATAAAAGAGAGACGCTTACGACGACGTTTCGGTCCGACTTGGACCATTTACAAAGTCACACAAACCAGAAGTGGAGCAGGACGGCTATATATAGGCAGGAAGAGGTGGTGGTAGTAGTAGTAGTAGTACAAGAATGGTATATAATACCGACAAGATGAAATTAAGACACATGCGCAACACCCGGGCATCCCTATCGTAGACGTTTCGCCATCCAGTCAGCCACTGGATGGCGAAACGTCCACAATAAAGACACCCAGACGCCGCACATGTAGTGTTAGGCTTGCCGACACTAACAATGCTCTTTTCTGTCACGTCAGAGATCATAGCCATCCTATTGACTGGTCTTCTGCTAAAACTGTCTTCCCTACTTCCAACTGGAACAGTCACCGTCTAGTTGAATCCTCTCTAATACACAACTTTCCTTGTATGAACCTTAGCCCTGGAATTCATTACCTGTAAATATAAAAGAAACACTACCTGTTTATAAATTCAAGTCTCTTCTCAAAGATCACTTACTCACTCAAAACCAAATAAATACTGAATAACTGAACCTTATAAATTGTATATCCTATATGTTACTCACAATTATATCACACAAATGTTAAACCTAGGACCCAATCTAACTTTGTTATTTTTTTAAATACACTACCTAACAGAATACTCCATTCTACTGAATGTACAACAATGCATGCAACCATATGACCTGTCTTTGTAATACTCACTTGTGCTTTATAGTTATCTGTTTACAATAATGTTTTATCACTGATTTCATCATTGCTTAGTTAATCTTAAGTTAATTTTAAGCCAGCCCGTAATGCTATGCATATAAGTGGCTTTGTCATGCTGCTCTTACCTGTATTTTTTATACCTCTGTATGTATGCTAAAATTACTAAATAAATAAATAAATAAATAAATAAATAAATAAATAGATGCCTTCCTTTCCCACTACATTGTAAAATGCTCCAAACTTCAGAACACCCGTGACTTAACCTGACTCCTCATTTTTTTCTTTTTCTTTTTCTTCTTCTCCCTCTTCCCCTTTCCTCTTTCCTTTTTCTCCTCTGGGTTGTCTTTCTCTCTTCTGTCTCGTGTTTCTGTTCCTTCTTCATTTATTTCACCACTTCCCCTTTCACGCACCTCTGTGCACTTGCTCTCCCTCTGTGGGCACCTAGCTCTCTTGCAGTGCTCCCCTTCCTTTATATTTGACTGGCTCCTCCTCCTTATTCCCCACTTCTACCACTACCACTACCACTACTACTACCTCTTCTACTACTTCTACTACTACTACTACTACTGATGAAATTGAGACACATGTGCGGCGTCTGGTTGTCTTTGTTGTGGACGTTTTGCCATCTAGTGTCTGGCTGGATGGCGAAACGTCTACGATAGGGATGCCCGGGTGTTGCGCATGTGTCTTAATTTCATCTTGTCGGTATTATATACCATTCTTGTACTACTACTACTACTACCACCACCTCTTCCTGCCTATATATAGCCGTCCTGCTCCACTTCTGGTTAGTGTGACTTTGTAAATAGTCCAAGTCGGACCGAAACGTCGTCGTAAGCTTCTCTCTTTTATGTGCGGGTTATTTGTGTATTGATACCTCAGAGGCGGTGGGACCAGACATCTCTCCGTGGGTCCTTAGGGAGGGAGAAGAGATGCAGTGTGTGCCACTAACAAAAATCTTCAACACATCCATTAAAACTTGGCAAGTGCCTGAGGTATGGAAGATGGCAAATGTAGTCCCAATTTTTAAGAAAGGAGAAAGACACGAGGCATTAAGCTACAAACCAGTGTCACTGACTTGTAAAGTATGCAAAGTCATGGAGACGATCATCAGGAGGAGAATGGTGGAGCACCTAGTAAGACACCAGCTTACAAACGACAACCAGCACAGTTGTAGGGAAGGAAAATCCTGTGTCACAAACCTACTGGAGTTTTATGACATGGTAAAAGAAGTAAGACACGAAAGAGAGGAGAGTGGATAGACTGAATTTTCATGGACTGCAAGAAGGCCTGCGACACAGTTCCTCACAAGACATTAGTGCAAAAGCTAGGGGATCACGCACGTATAACAGGAAGGACACTGCAATGGATCAGAGAATAACGGACAGGGAGTCAACAATGCGTCATGGTACGTGACGACGTGTCAGAGTGAGCGCCTGTGACGAGCGGGGTTCCACAGGGATCAGTCCAAGGACCTGAGCTGTTTTTGGTGTATGTGAATGACATAACGGAAGGGATAGACTCAGAAGTGTCCCTGTTTGCAGATGATGTGAAGTTAATGAGAAGAATTAAATTGGTCGAGGATCAGGCAGGACTACAAAAAGACCTGTACAGGTTACAAGCCTGGTCCAGCAACTGGCCCCTTGAATTTAACCCTGCCAAATGCAAAGTCATGAAGATCAGGAAGGGCAAAGAAGATCGCAAAGACTGCAAACCTCCTTCAACGAAAAAGATCTTGGGTGAGTATAACACCTAGAACATCTCCTGAGGCGCACATCAATCAGATAACTGCTGCAGCATATGGGCGTCTAGCAAACCTGAGAATAGCGTTCCGATACCTTAGTAAAGAATCGTTCAAGATTCTGTACACCATATACGTCAGGCCCATATTGGAGTATTTAGCGCCAGTTTGCAATACACACCTGGTCAGGCATTTCAATAAATTAGAGAAAGTGCAAAGCTTTGCTACAAGACTAGTCCCAGAGCTAAAGGGATTGTCCTACAAAGAAAGGTTAATGAAAATCGGCCTGACGACACTGGAGGACAGAAGAGAGAGAGGGAGGGACATGATAGCGGCATATAAAATACTGCGAGGAATTGACAAGGTGGACAAAGATAGGATGTTCCAGAGATGGGACACAGTAACAAGGGATCACAGTTGGAAGTTGAAGACTCCTATGAATCAAAGAGATGCTAGGAAGTGTTTCTTCTTTCATAGAGTTGTCAAGAAGTGGAATAGCCTAGAAAGTGAAGTAGTGGAGGCAGGAACCATACATTGTTTAAAGACGAGGTATGATAAAGCTCATGGAGCAAGGAGAGAGAGGACCTAGTAGCAATCAGTGAAGAGGCAGGGCCAGGAGCTATGAATCGACCTCTGAAACCACAAATAGTTGAGTACAAATAAGTGAGTACATACTCACACACACACACACACACACACACACACACACACACACACCCGCAGACAGAGTATTCTCTAGGTTGCCGAAGACTACAAACCTCACTCAAGGAAAAGTATCTTTGGGCGAGTATACTACCGAGCACATCTCCTCAGGTGCATATCAACCAAATAACTGCTGCAGCATATGGGTGCCTGGCAAACATAAGAATAGCGTTTCATTACTGCAGTAAGGAATTGTTCAAGTCTCTGTGCACCAGGTACGTCAGGCCCATACTGGAGTATGGAGCATCAGTTCGGAAACCACACATGGTCAAGCACTTCAAGAAATTAGATAAAGTGCAAAAGTTTGCAATAAGACTAGTCCCAGAAGAAAGGCTAAGGGAAATTGGCCTGACGACAATGGAAGACAAGAGTGTTAGGGGAGACAAGATAACGACATATAAAATACTGCGAGGATTGACAAAGTTGACAAATACAGGATGTTCCAGAGACGGGACACAGAAACAAGAGGTCACAATTAGAATTTGAAGACTCCGATGAGTCAAAGGAATGTTAGGAAGTATTTCACCAGTCATAGAGTTGTCAGGAACTGGAATAGCCTAGACAGTTGAGTTAGTGGAGGCAGGAACCATACATAGTTTTAAGAAGAGGTTTGTTAAAATTCATGGAGCAGGGAGAGAGAGGACCTAGTAGCGATCAGTGAAGAGGCGGGGCCATGAGCTATGACCCGACCCCTGCAACCACAAATAGGTGAGCACAAATAGGTGAGTGTAGGCAGGGTTAACAAGGAAGGCACTGCAATGGATTAGGGAATACCTGTCAGGAAAACAACAGCGAGTCAGAGTACTTGGCAAGGTGTCAGAGTGGGCGCCTATCACGAGCGGGGTTCCACAGGGGTCAGTCCTAGGACCGGTGCTGTTTCTGTTATTTGTGAACGACATGACGGAAGGAATAGACTCTGAGGTGTCGCTGTTTGCAGATGATGTCAGACACTGCAACATCATGGGTTCTTAGTACAAAACTTCTTCAACGCTTGTCCAACCTTTGGACGACGACCTACTTAAACTAGTGGAAGGTCCCACCTCCTCCTGCTTCGACTCACCTGACTGCGGTATATAAGCCACCTCTCTGGCTCTATGCTGTACTTCCTACAAGATTGATGGACTGAACACATCGATTCCAAGCTGAGGGACTGATTACCTCAATCTCCTCCTCTCCTTACCCATTTCTACTTTGTATTGGACTGATGAAGCCACTGTGTGGCGAAACATTTCTTCAGTAAAGATTCCCATATGTTGCATAAGCGTCACAATTCTTCAATTTATCGTCCTGGGGACCTGCTGTCCGGGATACTGAACTTTCAAAAATTTACGATGAAACCCAAAGACTGCCAGGTTTGAGGGGGTCTCAAAATCCGGCCTTTTTCCCTTTGTAAAAAATATAAAAAACCCGCCCTAGTAACCATTTAGCGGTGCTCTCTCGGTCCTTAATGAAGTAGAATTGACAAATCCCTTAAGACAATTTTGCCTCAAGAGTTGTTAAAAGTATTGTTTATGTTGTCATATTATATTTCTAATATATATGTTTTGTTATTTACATTTTACTGTATGTATAGTAACTTTGTGTATAAGCTGGGTTTTAAAATAGAGGGGGATAGGCTAAAGTACTGTCTCCCTCCCTCAAACCGGGAACACTCATGTATTTATATATATATATAAAATTATATTTATATATATATTTTTATTTTTTTTTTAACCCTGAGGGATACTAAAAGGGTCTGGCTTTTAAACCCCGGCCTCTTTCTCGGACCCCAAAACCCCTTCGATATGACATTTTTATGCTTCACGATAAAAAACCTTTGGGGAAAAAAAAAATTTCCCCGTACTACTTTACTGTAGGGGGGCCCAGGGGTGTTACGCCGAGATGCAGTTTTTTTTTCATTTGTCTTGCATTTTTTTTCATCTGTTTTAATATTACTTTTCGATTATCATTGTTATTAGCAAAACGATATTAATAAAGCTTTAATTTATTACTTTATTCAAAACCATACCAGGGTTTGGGTTTTTAAAACCCGGGTCAGAGAGTTTAAAAATCCAAAAGGCGTCACGTTAAACCCAAATGGGCCCAGTAGCTTCAATAAAAACGCCCAAAATGGGTTTTATTTTTTAACCATGGGGAAGGTTGCATAGGACCACTGTCCCACAAATACAAGTTTTTACGACGATCTCTCGCTATCGGGAAAGTACGAACTCTGTCAAGCCCCCTAAAGCAGTCATTACTACCTTTTTATCTTTCTCTGTTTTCTTTTTTAACATATATATAGGATAAATCATTTTCCCGTGGTAACAACCCTTTAAATTTTTGTTTGACTTCACCTCTGGTTATAACCGCCTGACGCGAGTTACGGAGAGGGGTGGAGTAGTCAGTACAGCATTTCCTGTGTATGAGAGGTCTTCAGGCTTATCTTTTAATTAAATTGGAAGTGTTGGTCCAGAGCTTTATTCTCAAAAAGTCACCAAAATTAAAGATTTTGGAAACTTTCATTAAAAAAAAAAAAAAGTTCTCATCTTTTAAAGAAACTTCACGAATTCTGTCTCAGAAAATAGTGCCCCCGTAATTTTATTGTATATTTATTTTAAAAGGTCCTTTCTGCTGAATGAAGGTCTGTAATTTATAATTGTGTAAAAAGCTGTGGTTTTTTATATAATAACTAAAGGTTTGAAAAATACTAAGTCAGTAACTTATTAGTTATTTTAAAAAAATACATTTTACGATTTTTTCGATCCCCTTTTAACTGTAACAAGTTTAAAATTATAATCAAAAATCAATCCTTTTACGATACAACGGAGTATTTTCTTTATGAAAATCCCCTAGATCCCAACCCACCACACCATACACACCCCACACATAACGCCCACACCACACATACACACACAATATACACACACACAACACCACAACAAGACCATCCACAACACACCCCCACACACACCACACTCGCCCCCGCAACCACAAAATAGGTGAGTACACATACACACATGGGAAAACCTGGAGCCCCTGGGGGTCCCGAAAAATGGGGCCAAGTGATGGAGTGGTACTTGAAACCCCATGATCAAATGTCAGGGACACAACCAAAAGGGGAGGGGGGATGAGCCCCGCAAAATGGATCTTGTGTTCACCCCGAGCAGTTCAGACTTTTAGGACTACTTACGAGGGCCCCCCGGGGCTAGCGATCATTGGTTCTGAGTTTTGACTATATAGTAGATTACAAGTGGAGAGGTGACAGAACTGAAGGGGGCAGGCCAAATATAAAGGGGGGACTAAAAGGTATGAGAAAATTCCCGCAGGAGGTTCAGGGGAAGAGAATGGTAGGAAAATCAGTAAACGAGATGATGGAATATGTGGCAACAAAGTGCAAGGAGGCAGAGGAAAGTTTTGTTCCCAAGGGAAACAGAAATAATAGGAAGACCAAAACGAGTCCTTGGTTTACCCGAAGGTGTAGGGAGGCAAAAACTAAGTGCAACAGAGAATGGAAAAGGTACAGGAGGCATAGGACCCAGGAAAACAAGGAGATTAGTAGAAGAGCCAGAAACGAGTACGCACAGATAAGGAGGGAGGCCCAGCGACAGTATGAAAACGACATAGCATCGAAAGTCAAATCTGACCCGAAACTGCTGTATAGCCACATTAGGAGGAAGACAACAGTCAAGGACCAGGTGATAAGGCTGAGGAAAGAAGGTGGAGAACTCACAAGAAACGATCAAGAGGTATGCGAGGAGCTCAACACGAGATTTAAGGAAGTATTTACAGTAGAGACAGGAAGGACTCTGGGGAACAGACCAGATGGGGACACCAGCAAGGAATACACCAACAAGTGTTGGACGACATACATACAGATGAGGAGGAGGTGGAGAAACTGCTAAGGGACATCGATACCTCAAAGGCAATGGGACCGGACAACATCTCCCCGTGGGTCCTTAGAGAGGGAGCAGATATGTTGTGCGTGCCACTTACCACAATCTTCAACACATCCCTGGAAACTGGGCAACTACCTGAGGTATGGAAGACGGCAAATGTAGTTCCCATTTTTAAAAAAAGGAGACAGAAAAGAGGCACTAAAACTATAGACCTGTGTCATTGACGTGTATAGTATGCAAAATTATGGAGAAGATTATCAGGAGGAGAGTGGTGGAGCACCTGGAACGGAACAGGAGCATAAATGCCAACCAGCACGGATTCACGGAAGGCAAATCCTGTGTCACAAACCTTCTGGAGTTTTATGATAAAATAACAGATGTAAGACAAGAGAGAGAGGGGTGGGTTGATTGCATCTTCTTGGACTGCAAGAAGGCCTTTGACACAGTTCCTCACAAGAGATTAGTGCAGAAGCTAGAGCATCAGGCGCATATAACAGGAAGGGCACTGCAATGGATCAGAGAATACCTGACAGGGAGGCAACAACGAGTCATGGTACGTAATGATGTATCACAGTGGGCACCTGTGACGAGCGGGGTCCCACAGGGGTCGGTCCTAGGACCAGTGCTATTTTTGGTATATGTGAACGACATGACGGAAGGGTTAGACTCAGAAGTGTCCCTGTTTGCAGATGATGTGAAGTTAATGAGGAGAATTAAATCTGATGAGGACCAGGCAGGACTTCAAAGAGACCTGGACAGACTGGACACTTGGTCCAGCAAATGGCTTCTCGAATATAATCCTGCCAAATGCAAAGTCATGAAGATAGGGGAAGGGCACAGAAGACCACAGACAGAGTATAGGCTAGGTGGCCAAAGACTGCAAACCTCACTCAAGGAGAAAGATCTTGGGGTGAGTATAACACCGAGCATGTCTCCGGAAGCACACATCAATCAGATAACTGCTGCAGCATATGGGCGCCTGGCAAACCTGAGAACAGCATTCCGATACCTTAGTAAGGAATCATTCAAGACACTGTACACCGTGTATGTCAGGCCCATACTGGAGTATGCAGCACCTGTTTGGAACCCGCACTTGATAAAGCACGTCAAGAAACTAGAGAAAGTACAAAGGTTTGCGACAAGGTTGTTCCAGAGCTAAGGGGAATGTCCTATGAAGAAAGATTAAGGGAAATCGGCCTGACGACACTGGAGGACAGGAGGGTCAGGGGAGACATGATAACGACATATAAAATACTGCGTGGAATAGACAAGGTGGACAAAGACAGGATGTTCCAGGGAGGGGACACAGAAACAAGAGGCCACAATTGGAAGATGAAGACACAAATGAGTCAGAGAGATAGTAGGAAGTATTTCTTCAGTCATAGAGTTGTAAGGCAGTGGAATAGCCTAGAAAATGACGTAGTGGAGGCAGGAACCATACACAGTTTTAAGACGAGGTTTGATAAAGCTCATGGAGCGGGGAGAGAGAGGGCCTAGTAGCAACCGGTGAAGAGGCGGGGCCAGGAGCTAGGACTCGACCCCTGCAACCACAAATAGGTGAGTACACACACACACACACATATACACACACACACACACACACACACACACCACACACACACTACACACACACACACACACACACACACACACATACACACACCCCACACACACACACACACACACACACACACCCCACACACACACACACACACACACACCACACACACACTCACACATACACACACACACACACACACACACACACACACTCACACACAGCCTCTCAACTGATTCATGAACTTTCATGAAACATGAAACTCTGAGATGAAACCACAAATGAAAAATCTCAGAGTTATTAACTCTTATGAATATAATAAGTGATGAGAAAACAACAGCCAGGACGATAAGTCAAAAGAAAAAAAGTCAGAGGTTGTACAGTTGATACACAGGTTGCAAAGAGTTTGCACAGTTTGTTCACAGATTGCACAGTTCTTCCAGAATTTGTTCACACATTGCTCAAATCTTGCACATGTCACTGTGTACTGTGTAGTATACTCAGATAATCCCAGCTACTGTATAGATATGCTCTCTTACTAGCCGTGACGTCATGAAACCCATCACATGTGAACAGTAGGCCCAGAGGCATCGCGGTCAGTTCTCGCTAGGCATAGACTGGACAAGGCAAGGCTCCTGGGCGTCTTCTCAAGACTCTCTTAATTATACACATCCAAGACATCCAACGTGTGCATTTCTTGCTCCAATATCTCCTGACGAATCCCTATGACATATGATGACAGCGGTGTGGGTGTGATTGTGAAGATTACGCAGATTTAAGAAGATTGTTCTTCCAAGCCAGTTGGACATTGTGTGTGTGACCACGTGAGTCCACCAGACGACGCCACTCCACAAGCCAAGCCAGCATCTACACAGCCTTGTCTACACAACTTCCTGGTTAGTTGCTTTGTGTTTAGTGTCTTATTTGCTAACCTATGAGGAGTTGATCCTGGTTTTGCAAATTAAGTCAAACCACTTAAGCCAGTCTGCATGGGAGAGCCTAAGCCACTCAGCCTGCTTAAACCAGTCACCCAGCCTGCTTCATTACTGCTGTGTACATAGTTGCAAGCATTCAAGCCATCCTAGCCTAGCCAGCTGGGGTGTTAAGCTGGCTTAGTAACCCCTACCTCTAACAACCAGATAGACGTACAACCTGATTGCCGTTATTCCTTACGTACATGACAAGTAATGAGAAATCCAAAAGTTTTATTTGTAAATACTATTTCAGATCCTCCTCAACCTCTGCATGAGTTAGCTGTTGCAACTAAATTTGACCCCTCCACAGAGATGATGACCACTCTGCATATGCAGATCTCACCCTAGCAGAGTTGGGGTTAAATGTATAATCTCTGAAGATAGATATCTAGTCTAGAGAGAATTTCAACTGTGTGTTTACTATAACACTTAATGCTGTTCAATTTTTTTTAAGTGTTCACGTTCTCTCCAAATCATGAGATTTAACAGTAAAAGACTTGTGTGCATCAAGTCTGCATTTTCTGTTAAAAGCTTTCATCTTTGTATATATAGTTCCTCAGATCCGTATATCACATGAATACAGATCCATCGATCTTCTCTTTCTCTTTGTTGATCTCTTTTATTATTCTGTACCACCACTGATTCTATAATTTACAATGATTTGTGATATGTCATAATTTGAAATGCATTACAATCAGGTATCACCATTATGTACGATTCCTTATGTTCAACTGTTGCATACATTGATACTGTATAGAATCAGCCCAGAGCTGTAATACCTACAGTCAACAGTGTGTATAAGTTAGCTGTATGTTGCCGAGCTGTCAGTAATGATACTGTGTACTCAGATAATCCAAGCTACTTTATAAATATGCTCTCTAATTAGTTGTGACATCACGAAACTCATCACTTGTGAACAGTAGGCCAGAGGCCTCGAGGTCAGTGCGTGCTAGTCATAGACTGGACAAGGCAAGGCTCCTGGGCTTCTTCTCAAGACTCTCTTAGTCATATGCATCCAAGACATTTCTTACTCCAACATTTCCTGATGAACCCCCACGACACACTGTTCACAGATTACACAAATCTTGCACACTTTGTTCACAAAATGCACAGATCTTGCATAGTTTGCCCACAGATTGCACAGATCTTGTACTGTTCAAAGATTGCGTAGATGATGCATAGGTTGCATAGGTCTGTACAGAGGTTGCACATATATTGCACGATTTGTACACAGGTTGCACACTTTGTACACAAACTGCATTGATGTTGCAGAGGTTGCACATATGTTGAACTATTTATACAGAAGTTTCACATAAATTGCAAAGCAGATCCAAGAAATTGGAACTGCCCTCTTATTCTTAGCATCAAACTTGATTGCTTCCCATTCCCCCTACGGGTTTACGGCTTTCACGTGAATATAATTAAAACATGTGACACGTTAATTATTAAATATAACTGTAGTCACATTGTAAAGAATTATTTTCATTATATACTTATAGTCTATTAGTCTATCACATTATGTACTGGAACTTTTGTTTATTGCAACATTTTTTTCATTACCATTGCTGTTGTCTCTTACACTATATGTCTGTCACAACATTAATCTATTTAAATACTTGTCAATTACAACATTTGTCTATTACAACATTTATCTATTGTAACGTTCGCCTAATTCTGTATCTACGTATACCTGGAGAGGGTTTCAGGGGTCAACGCCCCCGCGGTCCGGTATGAAACCAGGCCTCGTGGTGGATCAGCGTCTGATTAACCAGGCTGTTACTGCTGGATGCACGTAAACCGAAGTAAGAGCCACACTTTAGGTGTCTGTCCAGTGCCTTCTTGAAGACAGCCAGGGTTCTATTGGTAATCCCCCTTACGTATGGTGAGAGGCAGTTGAACAGCGTTGGGTCCCTGACACTTATTGTGTTGTCTCTTAGTGTACTCGTGGCGCCCCTTCTTTTCACTGGGGGGGGATGTTGCATCTCCTGCCGAGTCGTTTGTTTTTGTAGGGAGCTATTATCGTGTGCAAGTTTGTTACTAATCTCTCTATATTATCATGTATCTTTATTGCCTGCATTCCAGACCATACAAATGAAGGGAATTCAACTGTTCCCAGCCTAGAGGGAACAAGCGATTGGAAGAGAATCATCATGGGCTTCTCATCCCTAGTTTTGAAGGTTCTCATTATCCATCCTATCAGATGAGGTAGATACATTGTTATGGTCTTTGAAGGTGAGATCCTCTGACATTATCACTACTAGGTCCTTCACTTTAGTTTTTTACTCTACTGCGTGGTTAGAATTTGTTGCATACCCTGATATAGTTTTAATTTCTTTAAGTTTTCCATATCTGAGTAGTTTAAATTTCTCTTCATTGAACTTCATATTGTTTTCTGCGGCCCATTTAAAGATCTGGTTGATGTCCGCTTTGAGTCTTATGGTGTTTTCGATGGAGGACACTCTCATGACAATTAGGATGTCATCCACAACTCTGTCATGTATGAGGCTGACGAACAGGATGGGAGCGAGTACTGTGCCTTTTGGTACAGAGCTTTTCACTGTAGCTGCCTCAGACTTTACTCTGTTTACTATTAATCATTGTGTTCTGTTTGTTAGGAAATTATAGATCTATCTACCAACCTTTCCTGTTATTCCTTTATCACACATTTTGTGCACTTTTACACCGTGGTTGCACTTGTTGAAGGCGTTCGCAAAGTCTGTGTATACTACATCTGCGTTTTATTTATCCTCTAAAGCATCCAGGACTTTACATTCTTTCTTCTACTGCTCTACACCTCCCCTTCCGACAGTATATAAGTCTTCACACTGTCGCTTGATCTTCACATTGTTTCAGACTATAGAACAGAACTCATCTTCAGGCTGAGGGACAGAACCTGAAATCTACGTCTTCAAGGGTGATGGACTGATTGCATCCTCCTCCTCTCTACTGCTCCTGCCTGCTTTCTGTATTAGACTGAAGAAGCCTACTGTGTAGGCGAAACGTTTCGGAATAAAGATGCCTAACGTTGCCTATGTGTCTTACCAACCTGTCGGTATTGTATACCATTTTGATATTCACTCAAACACTATAAAATTTTGATATTCAGTACATAAGAACATAAGAAAGAAGGAACACTACAGCAGGCCTATTGGCCCATCCGAGGCAGGTCCAAGTTTATGACATAGAATATTAGCGATATCGGTCTGTAATTCTTTGCAACTACTGTACTGCCACCTTTGTGGAGTGGGGCTATGTCTGTTGTTTTTAGCGACTGTGGGATGACCCCTGTGCCAATGTTCCCTCTCCATAGAATACTGAAGGCACGTGAGAGGGACTTCATGCAGTTCTTGATGAACACGGAGTTCCGCGAGTCCGGGCCTGAGCCAGAGTACATGGAGTTCCGCGAGTCCGGGCCTGAGCCAGAGTACATGGAGTTCCGTGAGTCCGGGCCTGAGCCAGAGTACATGGAGTTCCGCGAGTCCGGGCCTGAGCCAGAGTACATGGAGTTCCGCGAGTCCGGGCCTGAGCCAGAGTACATGGAGTTCCGCGAGTCCAGGCCTGAGCCAGAGTACATGGAGTTCCGCGAGTCCGGGCCTGAGCCAGAGTACATGGACATGTCATTAATTGCCTTTTCGAAGTCTTGTGATGTTAGGAAAATATCAGAGATTTTTGAAATGACCAGATTTTGGGTCTCGGTCATAAAATTTTTATTTAGGTTGTCGATCTTGTTACATTCATAAAAAATAAAATATTAAATAATTACAAAATAATAAAGTGTGCCAATAAAATATAATTATAAATTAATTTACCGAATTATTTAAAAATTATTCTGTATAATTGGTATTAATTATAGCAGAATCATATGAATAAATTCGCAATTAAATTGCACTTCTCTCCACACTATTTTGCACAAGTAATTTTATTAACAGTAATTATCTGATATTTCATGTACGAAAGTAACAATAAATATAACAATAAATATAACAATAAATATAACAATAAACTTAATAATCACCTGAATAATGAATGTAGCACTGAACGAAATAATTACTTAAATAATAAATGTAACAAGAGTAAATATAACAATATATGCAGTAAGAAAGAGTAAATATAACAATAAAATGTAACATACAAGAGTAAATATATCAAATGTAACAAGCAAGAGTAAATGTAAGAACAAATGTTACAAGCAAGAGTAAATGTAAGGACAAATGTAACAAGCAAGAGTAAATGTAAGGACAAATGTTACAAGCAAGAGTAAATGTAAGGACAAATGTAACAAGCAAGAGTAAATGTAAGGACAAATGTAACAAGCAAGAGTAAATGTAAGAACAAATGTTACAAGCAAGAGTAAATGTAAGGACAAATGTAACAAGCAAGAGTAAATGTAAGGACAAATGTTACAAGCAAGAGTAAATGTAAGGACAAATGTAACAAGCAAGAGTAAATGTAAGGACAAATGTAACAAGCAAGAGTAAATGTAAGAACAAATGTTACAAGCAAGAGTAAATGTAAGGACAAATGTAACAAGCAAGAGTAAATGTAAGGACAAATGTAACAAGCAAGAGTAAATGTAAGAACAAATGTTACAAGCAAGAGTAAATGTAAGGACAAATGTAACAAGCAAGAGTAAATGTAAGGACAAATGTTACAAGCAAGAGTAAATGTAAGGACAAATGTAACAAGCAAGAGTAAATGTAAGGACAAATGTAACAAGCAAGAGTAAATGTAAGAACAAATGTTACAAGCAAGAGTAAATGTAAGGACAAATGTAACAAGCAAGAGTAAATGTAAGAACAAATGTAACAAGCAAGAGTAAATGTAAGAACAAATGTAACAAGCAAGAGTGAATGTAAGGACAAATGTAACAAGCAAGAGTAAATGTAAGGACAAATGTAACAAGCAAGAGTAAATGTAAGAACAAATGTAACAAGCAAGAGTAAATGTAAGAACAAATGTAACAAGCAAGAGTAAATGTAAGGACAAATGTAACAAGCAAGAGTAAATGTAAGGACAAATGTAACAAGCAAGAGTAAATGTAAGGACAAATGTAACAAGCAAGAGTAAATGTAAGAACAAATGTTACAAGCAAGAGTAAATGTAAGGACAAATGTAACAAGCAAGAGTAAATGTAAGGACAAATGTTACAAGCAAGAGTAAATGTAAGGACAAATGTAACAAGCAAGAGTAAATGTAAGGACAAATGTAACAAGCAAGAGTAAATGTAAGAACAAATGTTACAAGCAAGAGTAAATGTAAGGACAAATGTAACAAGCAAGAGTAAATGTAAGAACAAATGTAACAAGCAAGAGTAAATGTAAGAACAAATGTAACAAGCAAGAGTGAATGTAAGGACAAATGTAACAAGCAAGAGTAAATGTAAGGACAAATGTAACAAGCAAGAGTAAATGTAAGAACAAATGTAACAAGCAAGAGTAAATGTAAGAACAAAATGTAACAAGCAAGAGTAAATGTAAGGACAAATGTAACAAGCAAGAGTAAATGTAAGGACAAATGTAACAAGCAAGAGTAAATGTAAGAACAAATATTACAAGCAAGAGTAAATGTAAGGACAAATGTAACAAGCAAGAGTAAATGTAAGGACAAATGTAACAAGCAAGAGTAAATGTAAGGACAAATGTAACAAGCAAGAGTAAATGTAAGAACAAATGTAACAAGCAAGAGTAAATGTAAGAACAAATGTAACAAGCAAGAGTAAATATAAGAATAAATGTAACATTCAATAGTAAATATAACAATAAATGTAACTATAAATGTAATATGAAGGAGTAATTATAACCTTCAATGTAATCAGAGAAAAATTACAGCAGCAGTGACGCTTTAGTTAAGTTACATTTGTAACGCAAATGTAATACCGAGTTAGAAGTATTACAAATTTTATTAATTGGTGCACAGTGTAATTGCAGAAATGGAGAAAGTTAGCATTTACAATACTAATGGAAGAATTTTTTTTTATTGCCAGAGGGTTTCTGGGAAATTTAATGTT